>OX030952.1:124032859-125232859 GCA_943735915.1 Pherbina coryleti | reverse complement strand
GCAGCATCATTAGCTCTTGCACTCAATTTGCTTATGAACATGCACAGAAAATAATCGACAACCCGAAAGAAACGTTTGACGTAGATGACTTTCCTACCATTTGTAATGGATTCACACCAGCCGATATAACGTGGCGTGTACTGATTATGGATACAATAGCTAAGTGCTTGCGTGCCAAACGCTACGATGACGGTGCCTTGTCCATCAATAACCCCAAGCTACGCTTCACTATGAATCCACAATCTGGTGAGCCAATAAGCTACGAAGTTGATGGTCGTCAGGATGCGAACTTCCTAATAGAGGAATTCATGCTTTTGGCTAATCAATCGGTGGCTCGTTTTATACATAATCATTTTCCGAAAAATGCAATTTTGCGCAACCATGCACCGCCTCTGTCCAAATCACTGAAGAGCCTTAAGGAGAAATTGGCCAACTTTGGCTTTGATTTTGATTTAAGTAGCTCCAAGTCGATTTATGAGAGCATGCAAAAAATTTGCTCTACTGCCAAGGATCCCGCAGCCATGGAGGCATGTCTGAACACTTTGCTGACCAAACCCATGGCAAGAGCTAAGTATGAAATACCACCTCAGGCCTTATTTTTTGTTGTTATTTAACTCTTCGTTGTTTTAGGTATTTCTGCAGCGAGGGCAAAACAGAGCCGTCCGATCTCTGGCATTATGCATTATCCATTCCAATCTACACACATTTCACGAGTCCAATACGCCGTTATCCAGATATTTTAGTACATAGGTAAGCTAGAAGTGGCATCCTTCAAAACTTTGCTAGATCTACATAATTAATTTCATTTACAGACTACTCGCTGCCGCGCTCAACTACTGCCCACCACCGAAGCGTACACCTGATGAGCTTCATATGATGACCAAAATTTGTAATGATCAAAAGTTTAATGCAAAAAATGCCGGCGATGAATCAACCAACTTATTTTTCAAACGTTACATCAAGTACAAGCAATCCATCACATTACGTGCCGTTGTCACTGAAATTTTTCAACACATTATCAATGTGGTCACTATCAAAACGGGCCATAGCATAAGTATTAATTATAAAATGCAGAAACTGCTTGTGGACACTAGCAATGTGCCTGCTTACATTTTAATATCTGAGAAAAATTCAAAGAATTCACCTCTAAAATTGCAAATGTTCTCGTCCATAGACGTTAAGCTTGTCATTTGGGACGACAAAGTTTGTGGTTTCTTTGCAACGCCAGATCCAAAACAGCGACAATTAAACAGCATCGAGGCATCAAAGAAGAAACAACAACAGAGTGGTGTGAGCAATGGTGCAATTCCAAAAATTCCCAATGGCATTTCGCGGAAGTCCCGTCATAACTCGAACCGCGATGATTCGGCGAATGAAAATTTAGAATCTACTAAAACGAATAGGCATAGAACAACCAAACAGATGAATATTGACGATTCTTACTATGCAATTTAGGAGTTTTTAAGAAATGCAGTCTCTTCGTTATCAGCATCAAATGGCAACATTTCTGAACAGAATATCTTGTTTTTTTTTATTATCTACGAAATAATGAAATCTTTTAATGTTTCTTTTAAATAGTTTTTTTTTCACACGCACATACACACACAAACGTAGTATCTTAATGTTATTTTTTCGAAAATAGACTTACATTGCATAAGTTTTGACCTTAAGTTAGCTTACATTGTTATTTTTTTCTTATTGAATGCATTTATGCACAAATTTAATTTCGTACAAAACTAAATGAATTGTTTAAGAAAAAAAAACAACTGTGATCGAAAATATATTTTAAGCTATTTTACCAAGATAAAAAGCTAAACGAACAAAAAGCCGTTTTTTTTTTTTAATGAACAGATCCTTAACTTTTTATACATCAACAAACTTTGATACTAACAACAGTTGGCATCGGAAAAATAAAAGAAATTACGAAATAATACCAAGAGAAAATTAAAATTCAAAACATATTTGAAGACACTTCGGATTTAAAATTAATATATTTTTGTATAGATTTTATCGAAGACGAAGATATGGTATTTCTTATTTCTAAGGAAGAAATTACATGCACAGCCCTCATGCCCTTGCCTGCAAAAGGAACTACCTTTTCCTCATTAATAACCGCTTCTCACCTTCCAGTCCATTGTTTTGAATGGTACTTCATATAAGGTGTGTAGTATGTACGCAAATACTTTATGATTGTAAACTTTGTAAAATACTCGATTGAAACAACCTCACGACGCACAGTGTAACGAGTGCGGACAAAAATAGCTTACGAAAAAAAAGTCATAAATTTATAAATCTAAATATGCAGAATAATCGCTTAGAGTATTAATATTCTTCATGTAAGAGGACTTTGCGATATCTATTCAATTACGGACATGCCACTCTTTTAAAGTTGACTTGAAAAGATGATGAAATTCTTCTTTTTACAATTTGACATTTTATATATCTTAATAAGGCGTAAATTTTAGTATAAAAAAATATGCAAAAAAATTAATTTATATATATTTTATGTGTTTTAGCAAAAATTTTTTAATTAAAAGCAAAAATAAAAAAATTTTTGTATAACTAAGGACAGGTTCGAGAAATCTAAAAAAACCAAAACTTTGAAAAGCAATAACAAAAACAAAGCATTTTTGTTTTTTTTTTTAGTTGTAGTATGTCGAATATCAACACTTTCTCAATATGTTCCCCAAATTTGGTTTGCCGAAACTCAATAATAAGGACTTTATGCTCACTTTTCTGGAGCATGTTTTGGCAAAAATGAACAATTTTGTATGAAAAAATAACAACTTTTTCACAAATTTCAAAACACAATAAAATAAAAAAAGCATTATTGTTTTTTTTTTTTTAATTTTAGTACGTGTAATATCAACATTTTCTCAATATGTTCCCAAAATTTGGTTTGCCGAAATTCAATAATAACGACTTTACGCCTTTTGGAGCACGTTTTGGCGAAAATGAGCAATTTTATATGAAAAAATAACAAATTTAAAACGCAATAAAATAAAAAAGCATTTTTTTTTTTTAAACTTTAACAAGTGTTATATCAACACTTTTGTAATATGTTCCCAAAACTTGGTTTGCCGAAACTCAATAATAAAGACTTTACGCCCACTTTTCTGAAGCATGTTTTGTCGAAAATAAGCAATTTTATATGAAAAAATAAAAAAATATTTTCTCTAACTTAAAAAAAAACATTAATTTGTTAAATAAAACTTTCAAATAAAACACTTTATCAACAAAAAAGCAAAAAAAAAAAGGAGTAATGGCAAATTATCTGAATCTTGTTTTCACCAAAATGCCCTTCACGTTCATACTGGAAAATAAGTTATACGGGAGGTGGGCGTGCTAGTCGGCCGATTTGGTTAATTTTCACACCAGCTATTTATAGCTACAAAAGAACTATGTGTAATAAATTTAAATGAGCTGGGGTAGTTTTTTGTGTAAATATACCCGATTACCGATTTCAGTTATAAGGGAGGTGGTCATATTAGTGAACCGGTTTAGTTCATTTTCACACCAGCTGTTTATAGGCATGTCATTCATTCAATTTGAACGAAATTGTGTGAAAATAATTCTTTCATCGTAAAACTTATTTTTACAAAATTTCATGATTCTAGGATAGCTCCTTCTACTTTTGTCCACTCGCTATATGGGCTCGTCACACTGTGCGACGTTGTCTTCTCTCTATTTTGAGTAATCGCGGTTCCCATTTTGAGCACGGAGTTTTCATTTTAAAATTTCAGTCAATATGCGATGTTACATGTCTTGAAATGGCTGTATAACGTAATATAAAATAACATAACATAAAATAACATAACATAAAATAGCAAAAAATCACATGGAATAGCATAAAATAGCATAACATAACATAAAATAGCATAGCATAACGTAAAATAGCATAGCAACTTAAAATAGCATGACATAACATAACATACCATTACATAATATAACAACAAAACAAAATTAGAACTTTAATAACAGCATGACATAACCTAACAAAATATTACCACATAACGTAAAAAACATAACATAACGTGAAATATCATAATAAAACATGGTTGGTTCTTTCATAACAACATAACTTTGAATGACATAACATAGCATAACATAACATAACATAATATAATACAACATAAAACCACAAAAGATAACATTACGAGAAATAAGATAACATCACATAACATAATATAAAATAACATAGCATTAAAACAAAAACAGGTTGGTTCTTTCAAAACAACACAACATAACTTAACATAAAATAAAATAACATAACATAACATAGCATAAAATTACATTACTTAGCATAAATATAAACATAACATAACATAACATAACACAACACTATATAAAATAAAATGTCCTAGCAGCATGCATAACATGACAAAACTTAACATAACATATCACAATACAACATAACATCACAAAACATAACGCAACATTACAAAACATAACATCCCAAAACATAACACAATATAACATAACGTAACATAACACAATATAACATAGGATAACACATCGAAACAGAACAACATAATACATATAACCACAAAACAATAATATGTTAAAACCTGACAAAACAACAAAATGTTAAAACCTGAAAAATAAACTAGTATATTCACAATAACAACAGCTATAACAACACATTCACAATCTAATAATATAATTTTCCGAGAAATTGGGGAGTGAAAAAGGGCAATAACAGTTAATCCCTTCTTAAGGATTCTTTCTTATATTTTCGAAATTAAAATTTCCATACTTAAAAAACTCAACTATAAATATCAGTCTTAAAAACTTGCCCCGAGCATTGTCGCGTATTCCGCTAGTTTTTACTATTTTTTAATGTTTTCAATTCAATTCTTTTGTCAAATTAATTAAAAATTATAATAAAAATTAAAATCATTTTCTTTTGTACCTAGTTTTACTTAAGACTTCGTTAAATTATTATTTCTTCTAAATGACTCACACGTTTCGTCACTACGTACTCTACTATTTATATTTACCCATCTTAAAAAAATATCATTATAATCATCTTTATATCACCGGGGATTTCCTGATCATTGCCAACCTTAGCAGTTCATTGATTTGCTTTGCTGATTTTGCGTAAGACATGGTAACATACACATACACGTTTGCATACCTTAAGCTATATGGATTGTATCGCTATTAGCGACTACGTTTAAAGTTTTGAAGATTTTTCAAGTACTGAACTACAATTCAAAAATTCCAAACTTATTGATTTGATTGTCCCAGTAGGGATAACAATATTTTTACAAGTTGGTTTTTTTGAAAAAGTTCCGAAGAGATACGTTGAGAAATGTTTTCCCATTACTTTCATATGGAAGTCTTTCAATTTATCCTTGAGGGTATTAATAAAGACAATTTTTTTATTTTTACTCATTAGTGCACACGTATAGTAAATTATCATATCAAAATAATTCCAAATATATTTCAATATTCAAGATACTATTTCAAACAATTATGAAAAAATATCCCTCAAAAATTTTTAAATATTAACAAAAAACATAATAAAAATAATAAAACATGTAAATATTTATTTATTATTCAGCCCTATCATGAAAAATTTTCTCCAAGGAATTGCAAAAGGGAATTTCCGCTTTAAAGATAGCAGATAAAGACATTGCATTTTTTTCATTTTACACTCATGAATATTAAATGTTGAGGAACAAATTTGCATTAAAAATTTCCAAAAAGTTTTCGAGCTTTATCTTAAAAACGGAAACTCTCTTTTACAATTCCTGGGAGAAAATTTTTCTTGATTGGGCTGTATATAGAAAGTATTTAAAAAAAAAAGTGGAGACATTCAGTGCATAGAGTATCTTCAAAAATTTTTGATGATTAGCCCCTTCATTCTGTATAACGAAAAAGAACACCAACTATAAGCAAAACACGATAAGCAGTAGATTTCTGAGTGCAAGAATGTATTGAAGATTCTTTCTCTTGTCGTTCGTGGTTCGTTGAGTGAAAATGAATGATGGGGTAAATATCAAAAGTTGATGAAATTATTTATGGCAAATAAGCAAAAAATAATTGAATTTATCGAATTCACAAAGCATTATAGACACTCTTCCCACTTTAAATTGAAACTGTTCCCATCTTAACTACACCCTGCAGTGTGTCTAACTAGTTAAAATACTAGTAAATGTGCTAGTAAATGTTATGTATTTCTTATTATTTTATAAATGTACTAGGTCAAAAAATACCAGCACTAGTTCAGCCCAAATGCTTTTTACATTGCGCAAATAGGTATTTTTCCCGTAGTGATGTCATAGGAAAAGACAATTGTCCTATTCTCGATATGATTTGAGGTAGTAATTTTACTGGCATTTTTTTGAACTAGTTGTGATAATAGTATTTTTTTATGCTAGTAAAATAAGCCGCAAAAACCATCAATGTTAATTTAAAGCAAACAAAGATGAAAAAGGTTAATAATTAATCTCGATCCTAAACTTTAACTCACATTATGTTAAAATTCATATATTCTGGTACACAATAACTTTATAAAAAAGAAAGACTTTACATTATTTAGTGAAGTAATGCATCAAAATATGTGCAAAGTTATACTGTCTTTATTATAAATAGAAATATTGATATTTATATTGTTTGCCCTTAATTCGATATAGTAGTGGTATTTATATAGTTTATGGGCATAGGAGGCGTGGCAGGTATAGAAAAGTATATATATTTTTGATCAGTATAACCTTTCGAGTGGGTATCCGTGTGTCCGTCTATATGTCTCTCCGTCTGTCTGTGACCACGATTACAGACGTTATTTTCAAGCTATCATCACGAAATTAGATATTTAAGCTTGTAAATTATGACTACTTAGTTATGAGCTAGAAAAACCGCTGGTATTTTTTCAAGTGATTAAAAAGCGACTGGCTAGTTAACTATAAAACTAAGAAACTAGTTCTTTTTATACTAGTAAAACACATGGTACTTTTTAACTAACTGCATTACAGATAGTAACTAATCTAGTAACTTTTCGTCTAGTAAGTTATGACTAGTTAAACATCTAGTATTTTTTGACTAGTTTTATTTTAACTAGTAAGTTAACTAGTTAAATTCATGACTAGTATGATTTTTCGCCGCAGGGCACTTTATGAATAAGAAAATTTTAAATGACATTTTAACACAAACGCTTTTTAACTTTGAAGCATTTTAAAGCTTTTATAAAATATTGTTTTGAATACGGCTCTGGTACATTTTTTATTTTTATAAAATTGAGAAAATTCAGCACTTTTGATTTTATTAACATTGAAAAATGAATTTTTCTTTGTGTTTACTGTGTTCATTCCATGGTATCAACCTGGATAAAGAGTCTATCTGCTTTTTAAAAACTTTGAAGTTCTAATACACATGGGAAGTGAATAATAAATATTTACATATGTATAAGTCACAACTAGACAAAATCAGGCAGAGAGGAAAGAATGCAATAGTTCAGGGCCAAATCGTGAAATTTATGATCAAATAGTGCTCATATTGAAGTTATGTTATGATTCAAAATAATTCTGGTTTCAAAGTTTCATCACGAAAATTTTTGAATTTTGTTTTTGCCTACTGGGTGGCTATTTAGTGCATACTAGGAAATGTCTTTGCGTAAACCGGCTTTTAATAAGTTCCAGCAGCTCTAGCTTGTTTTCTTTTGGGACATTTGCAAAATATATTTTTTTATTGTAGTTTAACACAAGAATTAACAACTTTGTGTTAAACAGAAACTAGTTTTGTTTGAAATTCTTTTTTTTTAAATCTCTATCTGTCTGTCATTCTCTCTCTCTCTCTTCAAAGTCAAGAACCCACTTAGAAGCTACACCAAAAATCCAAATAGCTCCTAAACTCAACCTTAAAGATGTGTAGAAGTACAGCAAAGGTGTAGCTGGAAAATATTTTTAAGCATATAAATAAACTTGTTCAATGAAATTTTAAAGGAAATTGTGATTGAGCAGCGTGAAGAGCGGTTAAGAAAAAAGCGAGACATAACGGAAAAATTTATTTAAAAAAAAAACTTTGATTTTCTTTTTTAAATGTGCGCCCTGAAAGCTTTTGTGATAATCGGTTAGTTTTTAACTTTTCCAAGTGGTGCAAATGTAATAAAATTTTATTTTTTCCTTCTAAACAGGTTGTCTACTGTCAGTTGTTGTGGCACAACAATTCAACTGGAATGATTTGTTTGTGCCAGTGCCCAATCAACAGCAGCAGCAACAGCCTCAAGGATCTGGCTTTAATCCGACAAATCCATTCCTTCCTCCAAATTCTGGCGGCAATCCTATCGGCGTACCTTCTACAACAGCTGCACCTGCCAATACCGTGACCACACCATCACCACAATATCTCGCCTGTTTACAATCCTGCCCCACGACCTCCGAATATAATCCAGTCTGTGGTAGCGATACGCAAAACTATCACAACAACGGTCGTCTTCAGTGCGCCCAGCGCTGTGGTCAAAGTGAGTTTATTTCAGTTTCTAAACACAACATTTCTAACCATAACAAACTTTGATAGTATTAATTTTATATGAAAATGTTTGATTGTCTAATAAACGAAAATAATTTTTTTTTTCAGATGTTGTTATGGTACGCATGGGTACTTGTAGACCTCTAGCTTAATGGTGATCTATTAGAAATTTTGTTTTAATTTTTTTTTAGTTTTTATTATGAACATTAATTAATTTTTTTATATTAAAAATAAAAATAATATAAATTTAGACTAAATGTGTTTACTTTAATTTGTCGAAAGGTGAATTCAAACTTCGATCAGAATTCTGTTCCATTCGATTCTTTGATAAACAATATTAAGAATAAGAATGAGCTAGAAGTCTAGAAATAAAGATAATGCTTATCACAGACTGGTTTAAATCAATAAAACCGGTCTGTTTACATTTAATTAAAATAACATTAAATTTTTTATTGTTATTATAGAAGAATCAAGTTTTTTATGGTAACAAACAGTGAAACTATGTAAATTTAACAAAACAAAAAAAAAAAAATTTAGAAATTATTTTTATATAATTATTCTTATAAAATTTCAAAAAAATTGTAACAATACAGTTGATATGAGTTAACTATGCCTTTGGTATTTCAGTAGCAAATATTCTTCGAAGTCTATGCCCGGACGAATTTAATAATTTTTAGGGCCATCAGAAATATTTAAGCTCATGCGAATTATACAAAGTCCAAACAGGTCTTGCGCATTTTTTTGCGATAGAAGTACACGGACAGATTTCGAGAGAACTCAGGATATACACTTAAATGAGTGCGTTGGAATAAAAATTTGTTTTGATAATCAAAGGAGTGTGGTAAGTCGCATTTCCACTAAAAATTCAATAAAGGTTTTCACAATAACGTGGTTAGTATTTTTAAAATTGGGTCTTGTATTTATCCTACTCTTTATGAAAAAGGAAGGTATTTTTTAGGTGTATTTTTGAAATGCAATTTTTTGGAAAGACATTTTTTAATTATCTGGCCGTGATTCGAACCCGGGATACAAGTGCTAAATGCCTAATCAGTTAGGCAAAGGCCGACTACTGTTTATAACAAAAAATGGTGGTCTTTTTTCGAATAAACTGATTTCTGAGTTTGGAAAATTTACTGAAAGCCGGGAAAATTCTATTGAATTTTTTAAAAGAACAATTTTTAAAAAAGACTTATCCCTACATGAGACCTTCTTCCTCTTCAAACTTTCTCATTCACTTAGTAAATGGCATGAGGTTTTTTTTATTTTTGAAAATATTGATATTTATCTGCTTCAAACATTTATTGATTATGCTTTATTCGGAAATAGAACTGACAAAAGAAGACTCAATACAATAGGAGTGCTTTTTCGTAACTATCACTTCTAAATAAACATAATAACGGAATTCTTTGAAAAAAAGTGCTACACAAATACTTGGATAGTATCTACTTCTAAAATAAAATATTGGTCACACATCATTTAGCTGAAAGCAAATTTCCATGGAATTTGCCATGGTACTAGAATCATCGGCACAAGAATCAGGATGATAGCTCCAAAAATAACGCAGCTGGATCTATGTCCAAATTTGGAAATTTGGAAATTTTAGCATGCGGATGCTACAGTTCCGTTATTTTTTGAACTAAACTCTAGTACCGACGAAGTTTTGCTTTTTATTTTCAGATGATGCAAGAGGATTTTTTGATAACAACCAGTGGAATACTTATTTTTTGTTGGTCTACTGTGACATGACATACAACAACAACGACAACAACAATAATTTTCTAATTAAGTTTGATATTTTATCTATTCAACCGTTTGTCGATAAAAAAATAAGGTCGCCAAGGTAAAGGATGCCCTTAAAGGACCCATTACTAGATAAACTGTATTAGCATTTAGAAAAATGGCTGACAGTTTAGTATGCCAGATAGCCTACAAAGCATAGAAGACTTTCCTTACTTTTTGAAAAAACTATATTGATGCAAACGAAAAACATTTCTTTGTTATACAAGCAGCTTTCGATTTTTACCCCAGCCAATAAGTTTTTTTTAGTTATTTTTATAAGACTTTGATAGCTCTTACTATCTATCTATCTCGTATGTTGTGGGTATTTCAGAGCTTCAAATTGTAATATTTACAAGTTTTTTGTTTGATGTTTTTTTATGTTTGAATATAAACGAACACGAATTTTATTTATAAATTTATTTGGTTCTGAATTCAATACTTTTCCTTTTTAATTTGCTTTATATAAAAAAAGATTAATTTTGCACTTGAAAGAAATAAGCTATTAAAAATAATCGCTTGCACAACATTTATACAAATATGAACATCAATTAGCTAAAGAACAAAGCTAAAGATGCTTATTTTTTTTTCTTTTTTGGCAAAAGCTTTAAATTGCAATCATTAAATAATACGTATGTATGTATATTTGTATGTATGTATGATAAACCCGGTTTTACTCGGGTGAAAAAATTTAAAATTATTTTATTTAGTCCTCATTTTAATATTTTTAAAATCCAAATAATGAAAAAAAGCTTCACTTAATTGATTATTAAATTACTTAAAAGCTCATATTAAAAGTCAATGTTTTTCTATCGATTGAAAATAAAGACATGTCGCACAGTACTTTGAACCCATACAAAAGTGAGGAAAAAATACAAGGAGTCGTTCGATTGTTATGAAATTCTGCATGTTTAGGAATTTTTGGTTGCTGATTTTAAATATTGAATCAGATTTTACGTATATCAAGTATTTGCGCAAAAAATTAGGTTTTAATAAAAAAAACGAAATTTTCCTGTATTAAATTTAATATTAAAGTTATTAGAACTGGTAAAAAAAAAACAAAAACAAAAATTAATTTTAAACGACTAAGGCTTTAACTTTTTAATACTGAAAACCATTTGGCAATATCTTTTTTTTTTTAAAAAGATAGGCATATAGTTTCCTATGCACTTTTTCGACAAAAATGCTAGTATACATGTAAAATAATGTTTTGCAAAACAAAAAAGAAAAAAATATTTGTAATGGTATTTTTTTTTAATCAAGTTAATATGAGTAAATAAAACTAAATAAAAAAAATATTTTAAGGAGACATATAGGTTACAAATTTAAAAAAAATGTTTTCGGGAATTTTGTTTTCATATCGTTTTTAAATTTTTCACATATATTTATTAACATTTAAAAAATACAAAAAAAATTTTTTCAGAATTTTTGAAGCGGTTTTTGACGTTATTTGATTTTTTTAAAAAAATCCCAAAAAATTTCGTGGGGCCGAGGAAATAGATTTATAGCGATCATTTTTGATTGGTATAATTTTTTCACATAAATTATTCTTGGAGCTTAACTTTTCTATAAAAAGAATAAAAACAGCTTTTGAAAGATATTAATTATCTAAAAAAATTACTGCGAGTAGATCTTGTTTTTTGAAGACAGAAACAGTTAATAAAATTCCTAAACCTAAAACCACTTTTGCCATTAAATGCTGTCATGTTAAAGGTAGTCAAAAATGTAATTTTGAGTTTTTATTATTTTAACAACAAAAACCGTTTTTGAGCCATTTTTTTAATTAAAAAGTGATTATTTATAACCTTTTTAAAAAAAAAAACTAAAAATATATATGTTACGCTTGACTAACAGTACCTTTCAAAAGGTTTTTATTAATTGTTTGAATTGAATTTATTAAAGGATAAAAATTAAATTAAAAATATTCAAAAACAACGGAGTTATTTGCATCGAAAGTAAAACATACGAATTTCTGATAGTTTTGTTGTTATTCTGAGGAAACGATGGGACATTGTACCAAAAGTTCTTGAAATTTTAAAAATATGTGAATGTTTTTGGTGTCAAAATAACAGAATTTTTTAAAATTAATTAGACGAACATTTTCGGTTAAAATAAGTATGCTAGTAGGTAGATTTCATTCTAGAAAACTAAGTATGCCATACCTAAGTTAGAATTCAAGTGACATGTATATATACTAAATTCGAGTTAAATCTGTCCAGCCTTTAAGATTTGTATTCGGGTCAAACAAACAGAAAATGACTTTTATTAGTATAGATGAGCATTCAAGAACCTATTTGTACGTTTGTATATTTTTGTATGTACATATGTAGGTAATAAGAACATCAGTCCAATTTTATAAAAAAATAAAAGGTTATCTATCAATCCAAGCTCACTAGATTCGAAACTGTCTTGAACCCATAGAGAGACATAGAGAGTGAGAAAACGAAAGAGAATATTCTAAATTTCTCAAGATCATGATAAGCATTTATAAATTCAGAAATATGAACCAAACAAAAAAAAAATGAGACCTGCATAAATAAATAATATTACTATGAATTTGACTGAGAAAACAAGGTATGTACATATGTATGTAGAATTTATTCTCCTAGAGTTAATTATTCATAAGAGCGAATTTGTATAGATAGCCAAAGAGTGGTTAGGGTTAGAGCAATAGTTGTAGGAAATTTGGTGAAAAACTTAAATGGATTCATTTTAAAAATTAAAATTTATGCAACACAAATGTAGCATTTGGTCATACATATGTAGTTTCAGCCAATTCAGTAGAGCTTTTCTGTATTAACATTTAGAAATTTTAAAACAGGAACTGTCTAAAAGCTTACTAAGAAAAAAAAAAAAAGAGTTAGCTGTATCGTGGACACACCCGTAGGTTTTGACTCCACAGTGTTTCTTTATCCTTGTCTTTATTCTTGCCCCCAACCTTTCCTTTGCTCCCAAACTTATCCTTATCCTTCCGTTATTCTTTTATTTATTCTAATAATTTTCCTTATTCCTGTCCAAACTCTTGTTTTAATCCATGTCCAAGTTCTTGACTTAATCCTTGTCCGAATCCCTTTGTTCTAGCCCTTTTCCGGATTCATATTTGTGACCAGTGTTGTTGGTTGCCACGAAAAAAACTTTTGAAATTATAACTTTTGTTTTCAGCTTGTCGGAGCTTCGTTAGATTTTGTTGTTGTTATATATATAACAAGAGTTATATATATTCTTGATCAGCATTACCACCCGAGTCGATTTAACCATGTGCGACTGTTTGTCTATCCGTCTGTCTGTCCGTATGCCTGTCTGTCTATGATCACGAATTATAGCCGTAATTTTCAAGCTGTCATCACGGAACTCGATATTCTACGCTTAGCTCCAATACAGAGTGACTTTATCAAATCGGTAAAATCTCTTACAATTCCACAAAAATTAATATTTAGACTTGAAATTTTGCAAATAAGCTCTGAGTATATAATTCAAGGAAACCAAGTGAAAACCACGCCTACCTCCCATACAAAGTGACTTTATCAAAAAACAAAAGCGAATTTTCTGTTAAGACCATGACGAAAATGTTTTTACAAATAAAAATTTTATTGACTGCTTAAGACTTTGAACGAACTTTGGATCGGCCGTGGGGGTATTTTGACTTCGGCCGAGTTGAAGATCATTTCTTACTATTTTTTTTTCTTTTTGTCGTAAGGCCAAGTATAAAACCTTCATTCTTGTTTTTAAACATTTTGCGTAGCTCATATACTTACCGAATAATAATTCTATGCAACGCAGTTTGTACCATTATTTAAATCATAGCACCTATACTTGGCGATTAACAATTCAATGCAACGCCGATGCATTTTGAAAAAATGTCTTTTTCAACTTTTTTGAGAAACCTGCGCAGTAAAACGTAACCTTGTCAATCCAAAAAAATTATTTCCTAATTTACAATTAACTAGATAGAGGTCTTATGCAACCTAATTATGATTCGCCTTTGCCGAAAGATTATCCCGAAGCAATCGTTAATTTACGTTGTCATATCGAAAATGGTTCTTAATGCTGTAATTAGCTAATTAACTTAAGTTTTGCACACAGCCAGGAATTAACCATAATGCAAGTATAATAAAGGCCTAGTGACGTCATCAACTGAGAGTATTTTAAATCTTTACAAAGAGTGTTTTGTCTAATCATAGTAGCACCTTAATAGTTTTAGGTGGTTTTTTTTTAACTATTTTTCTTCCTGGACAAAAATCGATGATTATTTGACAAATTAATACTCCTGGAATCATATAAAGAAACATTTTTATATATAACAAGGCATAAAAGCCTTAAAAAATTCAAAATGACCCAAATTAATCTATATATTATCCCTGTACCTGAACCCTGAACCTTTTGGCCATAGAATCTTCGATATTTTTCATAAGAGTCAAATAAACGTAAGAGCTAATTTAGTTTATTTAACTATTTATTTGCCTTTTATTAATAAGTGATGTTCAAGAGCTGTCTCATTAGCATCATAATTCTCATCTGCGTTCTGGTCCATAAAAGCGTACGTTTTAGTTGGTTGACGGAATGAGATCTTATTTCTCAGTCTGACCAAACTTAACGTGCTAATGGACGAGGACGAAAATTTTCAATACGAAACGCATCTGCGAATACATTCGATTACTTGTGGAACTTTTCGCGAAAAGAAACGCGAGCGGACGATTCTGTACTCAGAAAATTAATGCTTTTACAGTCTCTACTATTATACACAAGCAATTAAATTAGACTGCTACCTACTCCCTTTGTAACTACTCCTAAAGTAGTATTTTTTGTTATATTCTTGACTTATACATATCAGGTCAATATTAAACTTGAGTACAGGTAAAATATATAGCTATACATGAGACCTAAGGCTCACACGTTATTCTCCAGCGATGCTCTCTCGATAGATTATTTCTTATAAAAACAATTTGACATCATCATTATCATCATCACTCTCGAACATCTACTTAATTTAGTGTGAATTAATATTCATAACAGCAGAGAGGTGACAGAGAAGTGCGAGAAGTTTTTAGTCCAAAAATTTGAAAAATCTGCTAGAGCTTAAATCATACCGACCATATCAAGAACAACAACATCGACAAGATGAAAATTAAACTTACAATTATAGTTGCCTGTAAGTAGATATTTTTCTTATAATTTTGATCGAATGAATAATGATTATTTTAAAAAATTCCATGATTTCATTAACTAGCCGCAATCATTGCCGTTTGTCTGGCTCGGGCTTTACCAGACTCACGTAATCCAAATTTGGATTATGAACTTGTAAATGTACATAACCCACAAATAAGTTCTAAGAATAGTACTGCATTGGCCCCCGTTACACCACCGCATCAGCAACGGCCCAAGCCATTTGAGTTCAATACCCCGCCACCAGTTAATGCCAATTCGAAAAACTTTGCCTACGATCCCAAATCACAAACATGGACAATGGTGAAGAAGAACGATCCGCAACCAAATGAAGATACTTTGCTTTGGAATCAAAGCAATGACAAGTGGTTGACGCAAACAGCGCGCGTTTAGAAAGCGCGGAAACGGAAGAACACAATTCTCAACTAAGCTAAGGTATAGCCTTTACGCTTCATTGCAAAGTTGTTATTTATTTTGATTTAATACTTATTACGAAAGAAGATTATTGTTAATATCTATAAGAGCATTCAATAATATTATAAAGCATAAAAATATATTTCTTGTGCAGCAAAATAAAAATCACACCAGTTATCTTCTCATCCCGATCAAAAGTCATGTTTGAAAACAAAATGTATCTTAGTTCCGCGATAGTTCTCAGGTTAGTAAGAGTTAAATTATTTTTGAAACTTTTAACAGAGTACAAAGCTTGGTGACATTTCAGAGCGTGAGAGTTAACTTTAAGGGCTTAATAACAGCTAAAATTTCTTTGAGGAAAATCAAATCGGAAAATTTGAGGAAGTCTTGTCAAATCAGATATTGACAAGAGGTTTTTAGAATTCAATGAATTTATCAAAGGACTTATAAAAAAATGTTTACATTTTTCCCTTCTTCATACAAAAAAAATAGACTTCGAAAATGGAATATTTTGTAAACAGCTTTGGCGATTCTCATTCCTGTTGTGTGAAATTACAATTGAATTTAAGAAATGGTTCAGAATTTTATTAGTAAAAATAAAATTAAGAGGGATACGTCTAGATTTATCGATTTCAAAAACAATTTTTTTAAAATTTTACGTTATTTAAATCCCAACAGTCGTTTTCATAAAAATCTTTTATAATACACTCAGAAAAAAACACCTATATTTTTGTGATAAGAAATCTCTATTTTTGATAGCACCAATTTTCTCTTTTTCAAATAAAATTTCCTTCAATTAGAATAAATTTTCACATATTCGAAGAAATATTTCTTCACTTGTCGGAAATGAAAATATTTCAAGTCTCCATAGTTGAATAAATAAGGTTGTCTCGTGGCTGATCGTACTCTCTTTTCAGTACCCATAATTGTCAAAATCAATGAAAAACAACAACAACAACTTCAACGGCTTTTCATGTTATTAATTTTCGTTTTCAGATTTTGTATGAGATGTCAACTTCGATTTGACATTTATGGGAACTCGCTCTCACCCATGCGACAACCTTATTTATTCAACCATGCAAGTCTCTAATAATGATAAGTATTTTTCTCGCACTAAAAAATTTTCATTTATAGATAAAAATTTCTAGAAAATGAAAATTTTTCTCTACTGTAGATAAACGATTCACTATGCGAAATATTTTCTTCAATAAAAACAAATCCTTTCTCAAAAATAAAAGTCTTTTTCTCCAAGAACGATATATTTTTCTTATATTTCTCTTTTTCATGGAAGCTTTTTACCATTTTTAGGGAATTTGTGGAATCACATTTAGAGAAAAACATTTTCTGGAGCAAACTCTTTACCATTTTTCTCTATATATGATGGCTTTTTTATCATATTCCTAGAGACCTTTTTCTGAGTGTAACTTTAAAACATTTCATAGTTAACAATTTTTTTAGTGTTAAAATGTCTTTTAAAAGTTGTTAATCATAAACATGTACATATATTTCGGGAATAAATATAAAGACGGAATATTTTCTTCATTCTTTTTCGAAGAATTATCATTTATGATTAATACATTTTGGCATACGTTCAAACCTTTTGTTATAATTTGCAATGAACTTTGCAATGAATGAATGAAGACTTCAAACTCAACACTTAAACCCCGAATCAGAGTTTATCTGAGCATTTAAATATATGAAACTAGTTAGAGATTGTATTGACGATATAAATATCTTCGTATATGCTCCCACTGTCAACAATTGTCGTGGATGCTATTGTAATGCAGAACTGTAAGCGGAATGTGAAACTTCTATTATCGTCAGTTTGCATTCATTGTTAATGGAACTCTTGTAATTCTTTCTTCCGTGTAGCAACATCGTTATTTCTTACAAGAAGTGATCAAATTAAGTGAATTTACGAAATCTATAATTTTTTGTATATATAAAAAGTGAATTTTATAAATAATTAAATAATTGATTTATAAAGATATATTTGATATCTTGTCTCAAAAGATAAAAAGGAGGCCTGTGCGAGTACTTCGAACGGCGAGTAATTCATTGCGATTCGAGTCGAATAGCTTGACTCGAAACTCGAATTGAAAATCTCGTATTTTCGAGTAACTCGTTTGAGCGAAAAATTCGAAAATTGTCAAATAACTCGCGAATTTCGAGTCATTAATGCTATAGGGGTAATCACGATCCGAAGCTCTTTGTACAGCTCTTGTGCAAAAGAGCAAAAGTGCAACAAAAAAGAGCTTTACAATAACAAAATACACATGATGTCAATATTGTGCTTTCTTGCCCAAGTGCACTGGCAATACCCTGTAGGTCTTTTGCAGTGCGCTTGAGCTCTTGAGTTCATTTTGTATATTTTCGACAGCAAACAAATAGTGTTGGCATATTGTGTACACTTCTAGGTACTAACTTCTTTAATATCATAATTTCATATCACTAACTTTCAAAACTGATAGCCCGAACACAATACGCGCGACGAGCGGCAGCGCCAATTGTCACTTTTTTTTTTACATGTATTTCTTATGGGACGTATTTTGGAGACTTGTCGCTCAACATTGTCGCGCGACATTGCCGTCGGCTTAAATTTAATTTTAATTTGACAGGCAGCAAAAGCAAATTTCCGCCATTGTTTACATTGGTTATTACTGGTCGCATGCAGCAAACTAAACTGTTGTGAAATTTATGGTAGCGATGGTAGTGAGGGATGTTTTGTTTGAACTTTATTCAGAGTTGTTAAGTCTGCATCATATTCAGAATAAGTACAACTGAATAACGACATAAAAATCCATAAATTAATTCAAAATTGATTTATAAATAAAATTTTAATTCACATTTAAATTTAAAAACTTGATTAATAATTCATTTCAATAAATCATTTTTGTTGTCAATTTTTCAATTTTTTATTCATATGAAAACTATACACAAAGAATACAATTCAAAAAGAACTTTAGAATTTGCAATTGTTTTTTAATATAATTATATTTTAATCGTTATTCATTTTTTTATTCATTGTTCATTTGTTATTCATTATTCATTTGTTATTCATTACTAATTTCTTAGTTATTATTGATTTTTTATTCATTAATTGATATAAATGTAACGAATAATTAATAATTATTTTTTAAATATGAATGTGAAATAACATTTTTATTTATAAATGAATTTAGCATTCATTGAATAGATTCTTATTTCGTTATTCACTCATTCAACTTTTTATAAATTAAATTAAATTGAATGGATTTCTTTTTCAGCTCTGATTGTGTTGTTATTCTAAACGGCAACTGTTGAGTCGGCTGAAAACTGCCATTGTTTTTTGTTTACTATACATGCTGCTGAAGTTTGCTGGTGTCGCGTGTATTATAATCAAGTCGCTCAACATTTCTCTACAACGACAGATTGGAGACGTGTTGCTCGCCGTTCGTCGCGCGTATTGTGTTCGGGCTATGACTGAACTTAATAAACTTCAGTTGCTAGGTCTGTGTATTTTTTACTCTTGCACAAGAGCTCCGGATCGTGAATACCCCTTATATGTATATTAATGCTTTCTCATTCCATTTTATAACATTTCTCTTTAGCAAACTCATTAGCGTTGTTGCTAAAAAAAAAACTCGTAACGATTTAATAACTCCGAATAAAACTCGAACCTCGAAGTTATTCGTAAACTCGAGGCAATCGAAAATGCGAATTATTCGACTCGAGTTACCTATGCTATTCGCACAGGCCTAATGAAAAGAAAAATATACAGCATTTATTAGGTATTAGTAATTTCTTGTGAATTTTGCAAATTTTGTCCGAAAACCGTTCCTGTGCTCGTGTCATCAGAGTTTAAGCGACCAGGTCTCAACAGATTGTCAAAGAGGCCAATGCAGTCAATTATGTCCGTTTACCATTGGGTATCTACTCCAAACCAGCCTATCTTTATAAACTCAATGAAGAGGTTTCTATTCAAATTTTATAACTTTAACTTTAAATTTTCTATAACACTTCTTGTATCATCGACATGTGGGTTATGTCGGATGAATCCTCATTTCAGTTTCATATGAAACTCGCGTGCTTTTCATTATTAATTTATTTGACTAGTAAACAATGACAATAATACTATATGTTAATAAAGCTTCAAGTTTTCAAATATACGCAATGTATCCCCAACATTTAAAAATAATTTCACCCATATCAATACATCAGCGGTGACTTTTGTTCCAAGTGCATTTTAATTCTGCATAATTCCTCTGTTGTAAAGGTCAGCCTTTTGCCTGTGGTCTCCGCAAATTTCTCTAATTTTTTCGAGATATCACTCAATTGAATCTTGATCAGCTGCACCTCGGCACGAACGTCCGATATACCGTTGACTTGAGACTTAAGCTTCAAGGCCAATTCATTTTCGTTCATAAGTTGATTTGGTACATTCGTAGCTGAACGTGGACGCAAGAGGAAATCATTCTCACGTGGTGATGCTTGTGGTGTTTGTGCCGTTATATTATTTCGTAATGGTGACGCATTTGGAACTTGGGTTGTTCCAACGCGCTGTCGCTGAAGGCTCTGATTGAAAATGCTGTAATTGCTCTCGAATTTACGACGTCGAATACTCAAATTGCGATCGCGACGCTCAGCTACTAATTTATATATATTCAACTTGATCTCTTCGGGTAATTGATTGTCACGTGGATCATTTGGACGTGTTACATACTGTAATTTATTTCTGGACGTGCGCAATAATGCGCTGCGCTTGCATAGTCTCAGCAACTTGGTAGGAGCACTACGCAAAAGACGGGAGAAAAATAGAGATTCAAGGCGTGAGACCAGCTCTGCCTGACGCACCAAACGATCTAAACTAGCTGATACTTGTAGACCCTGTATATCACTAACAGCCAAACCGACCATGAGGTTGGTCAATATAACCGTCACTAAAAGCACGAAGGAGAGAAAGATGATATGTGCGGTGACGGGGTATTTGACTTCATGATCGCCATAGAAAATATCTTCAAACTCTAGTTCGCCCGACATCATGGTGATGGACTTCAGCAGTGACCTGTAAAAGTGATGGGTTTATGAAGAAATAAAAGGTCACTGAACTATTGTCAAAGTCCTATGAATACAAACCAGGTTATATTGCAAAAAGCTGGATAATCATTGAATAGTACGGAGAAACTCAGACCAAATGCAATGAGCAGGCAAATATAGGCCAAAAGAAATTTTGCAAAATTAAAAGCAACTATAAAATAGGTAGAAATTAGTTTATATCTCTTTTCCACATGTCATGCCATGCTTACCTTTAGTGAACATTTGCACATAAACACCAAATATTGGAAAACGTCCCACCAGCATCATAAGCTCCAGCCAAACGAGTAGAATAACAATCGCCGCAACGTGATGTTGCCAAATGGGTACCGTCATGAGATCGCTCGGCACAAGTATTTCTGGGGTCTGGGTGGACAATTTTTGAATCAACATGACTAGCTGGTCAAGGCCTGCAAATGACTTACCACACATAGTAGAACTCCAAAGATAATAGCCCATTGCAACCAATTCTCCCAGTACTGAGCATAACCCTGCAAGCCATGAGCCATCTTGAAGTAGATGAATCGTTAAAATTTACCATAAAAAAAAATACAACACCGACTTGAAATAACTCCTTGCCTAGCAGAATCAAGTTAAGCACAATCACAAAGTAACCCACTGTCATAATATAGCCGGGTGCCACACAATCTTCATCCTTCTCACAATTTCGCCCATAGACGCCCACTATGTACATCGTAAACAGTGCCACATAGACGGCATGGTAAAAGAGGCTCATCAAGAAGAACTTGCGTATACGTCGCCATTTAAGGAATAAAAAGGTTTCGCATAGCGGATGCATAAGCAGCCGCTTTTGACCCACCTCAATGAAAGAGAGCAGTAAATCAGTCTCACCACGCTCCATGGATGTTGGACACGGGACTAACAGTCGGAAGTCAAGCTTTATTTCACAATCAACATCGCCTATTTCGTGTTCGTTCACCTTGATGGATGAGTCCAGTTTTAACATTAGCTTAGGTATAATTTCAGGAGTGCGCCGCACTATGAACGATAAAGCGGAAACATGACCATCAGTGCGAGCGGTAATATCAGCGCCATATTCTGGTTGGAAACGAGAGTTTCGTAAATGTAAATGATATTTTTCAAACGCCATTTAACATACCTATAAAAATGTAGACACAGTTGCTGAATTCATTTAGTGCGGCAATATGTAGCGGCGTGTATCCATAGTTGTCCGATCTATTTACATCCGCGCCAGCTTTAAGCAGCGCCGTACAACAATCCACACAACGCGATTGCTTCACGATTGCCGCATGTAATGCAGTGCGTCCATCACGATAGATCGCATTAACGTTGGCTCCTCGTTTGATGAGTAGTTCAACCGTTTCGATAGATTGTGAAAGGCAGGCTAGATGCAATGGAGTCTGATGACTAGCATTGCGGCAGTCAATGTCAGCGCCATTATCCAGTAACAGGCAAACACATTCGACGTAGTCATTTTCGGCCGCTGTAAAGAGAAAAAGATTGAATTGTATACTCGGCACAGGAATCTGTTTCACCAAAGATGTGAGTAACTTCCATGTAAGAAGATAGAAGATTTGAGCAACCTCTATTTGTTCCTTAGGCGGAATAATTTATTTGCAGACCAAGTACATTGATTTTTAACAGGTTTGGACGGTAACAGACAAATTATTTTTTAAGAGGGTCTTTGACATGGTAGCCAACCTTGGAAAAGCTTTTTGAGCTCAATGGTGGGCTGAAAAATACACACTTTCATGCTTTAGAAACTCAGCCAAATACTTCACTTATTACCCCCTAGATCTGGTTGTTAAGCCAACAGAAGCCTGTTTATAGGTCAGACTATTACAAGGACTAATAAAACTGAGTTATGCAAAACCTCACTTTTTTACGGAAACAACGCTTGGTTTATTCCGACCAAACATAATTGGGAATGTGCTTCGCCAAAAAGTTTATGTTATAGATCTTAAAATAATGTTGTCTCAAAGCAGAAAAATGAGGTATTCTTTGAAAATCCAGTTGCCATCCCACCAATTAATCATGTAACCATTAGAAGCAAGATAACTGGAGGAAAATTGGGAAAGATATTTTTAAGTCTATTAAGAATCTGTACTACACTCATCAAAAAATAGCCAAACAGTCTAGGCTTTTTAGACTATTCTACTTTCAGGAATTTGAAGACGACGAAGCTGGAGAAGACATAAGTTATGCGACGATATATTAATACCTTAGAAAGTAATGAGTATGGAGAATACATTTTGTTTTATTAAGTAGTTCAAATGACTAGAGCCAAGTAAGCTTCACAAAAGTGGAATCACTTGGAATGGGGCCGAAAAAGGTGCGTGAAACATTCATGATTCACAGAAATGTTTATAAGGTTTAGTTTTATATTCTGATGAATGTCCTACTTAATTTACTTGTTGTCAATGAATCATTTCAAATTATTGCTAGTCCCAATAAAAATACAAGCAAATTTAAAGCAATTAAGTGAATCAGACATAATTTGAATGAACCACCAATCAAAACAATTGATAAAAATTTATTTAAAATAAAAATAACTTAGACAAATTTCAAGTGGTTTCTGCGGAAAGAATAAAAAATAAGTATGGCCACACTTACATTAAATAAACTCTCAAGAGAGACAACGAAAGAGAGTCAAAACAAAACGGTTTATTGTACAATCATTCGAGTAACTTGTGGCTTGGTGCCTGTATGAAATGAATTAGCTCAAATTCATCTCGACGTCCATCAAAAACTTACCCAAATGCAATGCGGTAAGTTTTCCCTCGCCGAACTGAGAACGCACATCTGCACCATGGTTCAGCAATAGCTCAACACATTTGGTGAAACCCATGGCGCAAGCCGTGTGCAATGGTGTCTCTGTGTACACCTGCGGCGTATTTGGATCAGCTCCATATTTCAGCAGACACTCCACACATTCTACGGCATTACGATCGATGGCAAAATGTAAAGCCGAGCGTTTCTCAATGCCGATATTGATATGAGCCTTGCGTTTGAGCAGCAGCAAAATGCATTCGTTGCTCTTGGCGCTGAAGTATAACAAAAAATTTAGATCTTATGTTATTACAATCAAAAATATTCGACTACCTTGCGGCACAATGTAGCGGCGCCACTTCCTTTTTGGAGTCCCAACGATTAGGATCGGCACCGCGATCAAGTAATATTTTGGCAATCTGGGCATTGCCTCGACAACAGGCAAAATGAAGCGGTGTGCGTCCACGCTGATCCTTGCAATTAGGATCGGCCGAACAGTGGCCGAGAAGATAAATCATATTCTCCGTGCAGCCGTAGATGGATGAATAGAGCAAAGCCAAATTGACATCGCTGGAACCGGATATTAATTCTAGATATTGGGAAAATCAATAAATAACAATAAAGAACAAGAACAAAACACACCCATAAAGCAACCCGTCTTGACCATATTGAGCACCTCAAGTGCGTTAGCTGTGGCGCCAAGTGATTCCTCGATCTCTTTGGGCTCCCAGATATCTTGATTCTGCTGCTGCCACATGTAAATCTCACGCGCCTCATTGCTGAAAACCGCATCGCTTTCGCTCTCACTAGATATGCTACGCTTATCATACAGATCGTTTTGTTCACTCTCCGAATTCCACTTGAGGTCATTTTCCTAGAATGAAAACACAAAAAAAAAAAAATAAAATAACGACAAAAAAAAACAAAAATTGAGAGTGTGAGAAACTATGTCGGAATGTGGAGGAATTGCATGTGTCGATGGATCAACCGATGGTGTCTTGCCTGGCGTTGACTCAGATTGAATGAATGAATTTAACTGTAACAATAACAACAACAACCACCAATGGATAAATATTTTTACAAATCTTACAATAATTGAGAATCGAACATTTTCCATCTTGTGCTTATTTTTTGAACTCGTTCCGTTTCCGTTGAGGGACACTAATTTTTGTTTTGAAATCTTTATTCGTTTTTATTTTTTTTATCATCATAAGTATTTCAGCCAGTACAACCGACCCGTGCGTCTCCAGCGTCTTAATTTCAATAACTCAACATTTGCCAGTAGAAATTCAAGGCCCACAAATAGAATAATTAGCACAAGTAGACAGTCAGCCTGCCTCTTCGCTTGATATCAAAAACACCAACCCGAGTATTGAACTTGAAATATTTTCACTCGACAAAACGGTTTATTAATGGGTTTTTCTTTTGGAGTACTTATTTTCTAACTATTTCGCTTGTTTCGGTCTTGGTCACGAAAACTTGTGAACCGATCGCATCGAATTGCTAATAAGAACTGTTCTATAGCCGAATTGGCCAAAGTGTTTGCTAACGTCTCAGTTCTAAATGGTGTTAAGATGCAACAATTCAGCCGATCGCACATACTCGGTTTCGCATCCCACCGCTACCACTTAGCAAACATACTGCGGCGAAAAATATTGGAAAAATAAACAACAGCGAGTTGTTTACGCAAAGTCTCTGGATTTTGTTTTTTGTTTTCTTTTATTTTTGGAGAAAAATTAGATCGATCAATGATCGAACATTTGTTAAATTGAAATAAAAACAATGTTGATTTTTAATAATTTGGTAAAATTTTATGGTCTTAAATAAGCACGTATGAGGAACCATGGAGCAGTGAAGAAATTCTCTCTACAAAAAAGCATTGAGCATGAAGTTTCGTTAGATGATATCGTGGAAATATTTTTGGAGGGTTCATTTTTACAGATCACACAAAGTAAAGCACCACGAGCAAGCACGTTTTTACTAAAGAGTTACACAAAACTTATTCACAATACTTCACTACTGTACAGTATGTTGGTGCAGTGTATTTCAGTGTAGCCTTGATAGCGAATACAAATGTTTTGTAAAAGAATTGTTTTTGTTTTTTTTAGAGAGGATAAAATAAGAATTTAAGATAATGGAGTTCTTTATTTAAAGTAGAAGGCAAATCGAAGGTAAAGTAAAGTACAAATCGAATTGAATCTACAAAAACCTAGTTGGATGAAATTTTATTCATGGCTCTTTAACTTCCAAAGTTAAAGGTTGACAAACCTACCCATAAAAAAGCCTTTTCATAGATGTACTATACTTAAATCGATTTAATTTTTTTTTTTTTTTGCATGACG
Organism: Pherbina coryleti; assembly: GCA_943735915.1. Classification (NCBI taxonomy): domain Eukaryota; kingdom Metazoa; phylum Arthropoda; class Insecta; order Diptera; family Sciomyzidae; genus Pherbina; species Pherbina coryleti. The sequence goes on along the minus strand of OX030952.1, from coordinate 125,206,868 downwards.
AAGTTACGTTTTACCGCGCAGGTTTCCAAACAAGTTGAAAAAGGCATTTTTTTCAAAATTCATTTGCGTTGCATTGAGTTGTTACTCGCTGGATATAAGAGTTATGAATAAAAAAATTGTACGACCATAGAGGTTATTTCTTTTACTTCATTATAAAAAACAAAAAAATTGAAAACATCATCGGGATGCAGTGGGAGCTGCTCAAGCAACGCAACTGAAAATTTGTTACATGGAATTATTACTCACTGAGTATAGTGCTAGGATTAAAAATATGATACAACAATAGAGGCCTGTTCTGAGCCCTCACAACAATATTAGACAACAAATTTCTGTCGTCATGGGGATACAGAGAGAGCCTCTTAAAGATCGACAATACAAAATTCACTCAATAGCGTTGCATTGAATTTTAACTAGGTGAGTATTCAATCTACGTTAAATGTTTGAAAAGGAAAATGAAGGATTTATACTTGGCCTTACGACAAAAATAAAAAAAAAAAAAAAAATTCTGACGTTGCCAGGTCGTCAGCTTATGTAACAGAAATGTAATATCGTTGCATGGAAATATTACTCACTCAGATTTAGAGCACGGTACGTGCTACTGTAGATTTTGTTTTAAGACAGCAAAGATGTGTTACGCCTCACAACTTAAATGTATAAATACATAAAATACAAGTGGCAACCGATTAATACAGTAAAAATGCAACAACCTGCAACAAAAATGCAACAAATGCAACAAAATGCAATCCTCAATCCATTAGCGAATCACCATTACATCCATTAAAATTGACTGTTTGGTGCGGTTTACATGCTGGCGGCATCATCGGTCCTTATTTCTTTCGAAATGAGGAAGGAGCTGCCGTTAGAGTGAATGGCGAGCGCTATCGAGCCATGCCGACTGATTTTTTGTTTCCAAAAATTAATCAGCTAAAGATCGACGACATTTTCTTCCAACAAGACGTCGCAACTTGTCATACAGAGCGCTTAACCATAAATTTATTGCAAAATCAATTTGGTGACAACTTTATTTCCAGAAGAGGTCCTGTTACTGGCCCCCTCTCTCTTGAAGCATTGGAAGTCAATATTCAAGCCACCATTGACGCCATACGGCCAGATTTATTGGAAAAAGTAGTGAAAAATTGGACTGATTAAATTGACTATGTAACTCGTAACCGAGGCGGACATATGCCGGAAATCATATTTAAAGAATAAATGCCATGAAATTATCTACCAGATTATAATAACAAAAAATTCATTCCAACAATATTTCTGTCTTGTATTATTATTTAAAGTTCTCAAGGTCTTAAAAAAACACCCTTTGTATAGATTATTTGGAAACTTTTTTTGATTCTGTCAAAATTTTATTTATTTTGAACTTTACATGATACAATTACAAGGTAGGCTCAATTTAAATGGCTGTTCAAATGTGAAATTTTTCAACAACAAAGCTGTAGGAGCTAAAAACGTCAAACGACAAAAGCAACAAAAAAATTAGAAAAACTTAAAATTACCATCTGATTTGGACAACTAGAACACCCTGCTCTCCAATATGAGCCTACCTTGTAATTGTATCATGTAACTTTCTAAGTTTCAGTCAAACAAATTTTTTTTTAAGTAAGTGCCTATCACAAAATGTAAAAAAATCATTTAATGATTTGTCGATATATATTAGATTACCAATTTAAATGATCAGAGAAATAACACAGTTACTCTATTTCTATCAATGTGAGTTTTCAAGAGATTTCCTGGAGTTTGTTTTGTTTGAAGAAAGACCTTTTTTAAGTACATATCTTATTTTTAACTTTTATGAATAATGTTTTTAAATTTCTTTCGGTTTTTGTTTTATGAAGGCTTTATAAGAGGTTCATAACTTTTTATGAATACAGCCGTTTTACTTATACTAGTATAACATAAGTTTCACTTCACAGTTTGTGGCGGCATAACACACATTATTGTCAAGTTAAGTATAAAGATCTTCGTATCTTCATTCATCGAGAAAGTTCTGTATATGACGGTGTTATTTTTAACCTTAGCATGGAAAATAACTATCCTCTTATTGTTTGCCCTCGTTCTTGTCAGCCGTCACGTTGTCGTTATTTTAAAAACATATCAAGCAAAAAATAAAGGTACACACACCGGGAGGTCAGAAGCACGTTATTATAGTATCACAAAACTTTAGGTATATTTTTTCTCATAACATAGGATATGTATTCGGGTAGCAGCTACATCCTTTCAGGTAGTCAGGTATTTTTCCGTTAATTATTCATTATTGGGATAAATATCATTAACAACATCTTTACAACACACCTTGAGTAATTTGATTTAGAGAATGTTCTTGAAGTTAATTATATCGACAAACACTCCTATAAAAACGTTTCTTCCCATATGATGGGTTTTACAAAGATTATATTATTTAATGGTTAGCTAAATCCCGAAATGGAAAGCAAAATAGTTGGTTGGAAGAAGCTCTTTCAACGAAATTATTACTTTAAATATTTGATTTTTGTCATAAACGAGTCTATATCAAGAGCACCAAAAAAAGAAAGAAAGTCATTGAAATGGAGATGGTTGTGGAAAGATTATGATGGATTGTTGTATTGAGGGGTTAGACCACTCTAGACACCGGAAAAATATACTCTCTTTGGATTTTGTTTTTCAGAAATAAATAAAAAAAAAAAAAATAAATAAAAAACTGGCCATTTCAGCCTTTGAAAGGACTTTGACCTAGCTTCTTAGGATCAATTGTGCTGTGCGTGTTAGTAAGTTGGTACACAATTGACCAATTGCGATGAAAATCAGCATCGAAATCAATCTCATTTTCGGCCCATACACCAAAATCACGACGCATTGCATGGTCTCGCGGCTTTAATTCTTGCACAAGCTGGATCTTGTAAGGTCGCAAGCCAAGATCTTTGCGCAAAATCTTCCATAAAGTTGATGGACAAAGCTCCAATTGCTGTGCACGGTGGCGAATCTTTTCATTCGGGTCCTCTTCAACATTTTGCTCTACAGAGGCAATTTCTTCGGTGCGCACTGTTCGACGTCTCTGCGGATGCGTATTATCACATAGAGTAAACGTAGTGCGAAAACGACCCATGGTTAACCGAATTAATTGCTCTGATGGACGATTATGTCGACCATAAAATGGACGGAGCTTGCGGTAAACTTCACGAACTGAACCATTATTTTCGAAATAAATTTGCACGATTTGCAAGCGTTGTTCTTTTGTCAACCTGTTCATGATGAAATGGCAAACTGGTGATTTGGTGGGATTTCGGGCTCATTTCGGGATATTTGGCCTATTTGAGAACGTGTGGGATTTCAGATGCTTAGGTGGGATTTTCTACTGAATCATAATTTTTTAAAGTGTAAATTAGCAAAACTGGTTGGTATCACTTTTTTGTAATCTTTCAAAATTTTTCGTTTAATTGCTGTTTCATTGATTCTAAATATGTAAGAAAGGGATATGTATATTCAAGAGGCTTAAAATAAATGAAAATAAGATCCTCATTTAAAAACAAAAATATAAGCTCAGTTTCATTTTGATGCAACGAAAGAAATTTACGATTACTTCATACACTTAAGAGAGTTTTAATAAAAAACGCAGAGTTTAACTTTAGGTATTTTTTTTCTGCGGAAAATTTGTTTTTTTATAAAATTTGTTATATTTATTGAAAAACTTTATTATCTACATTATTAAACTATAAAATTATTATAATGTTAAAAAAATGTAGGGGAGGATGCCCGCCTACTAAACACGTTTTGCTTGGAAGCTATACTTTTAGTTTAAAACATAATTTTTCAGAGCTCTTGGTTTCATTTGGAAGCTAAGTTCAATAACTAACAAGAATTTTAATCAGAATTTAAAATTTCCAAAAATTATAATTTTGTAGGTCGATTAGCAAAAGTCTCGAAATCGGCCGCTTAAAAAATCAGCGCAGCTACTGAACACCTAAAACAAATCGTTGAAAAAAATTAGAAAATGAAGTAAAAACACTAGTTTTTGAGAGTTTATAAAAAGTTTATTCTATCAATAGTTCACAATGACTCACTGAATTTTAAACAAAAGATATTTGAATCTCCTTGATGGCTGCAGCCATCGCATCAGAATTTATATTCGTTCTTCTTTTCACTTTTTTTTAGGCGACGCCATTCTAAAATTTTATCTAAACGTGGACGAGAATCACGAAAACTATTTTAACTAATCTCAAACACTATTTTCAATCATATAAAAACAGTTTTTTACTTGCACGATTTCTCAAAATTTGTTCGGAAGGTGAACCAACGTTTTGTTCAGGAGGTGGGCAGGCCCGCCATCATGATATGACGTGAAATATTTTTTTCCCATTTCTCAATATTGTTCGATTGCTCGTCGAATTGTGAAAAATAAACATTAAATATAGAATTCTACTCATATTCACCTTTTTTTATCGATAAGAAACACTCTGAAATTCACTAAATAGAGATGAACTATTTTTGCTCAGCTTCGTTTTATTCGAATATTTTATTTCTCAAGGCCCGTGGGGCTGATAATGCGGATATGCGGTTCAGTATACGCATTATCGCAATGATTATCGAATGATCAAAAGTGAACATTCAATGAGATGTTACTGCGACACTTTACACATTGGCGCATCATACAGACGTCAGAACTCACAGTGTTCAGTAGTAGATGGTCCTGTTCAGAAGATGGGTATCCTTATTTCTTTTCGAAAATTGCATAAAAAATCGTTATTGGTATAAATATTTGGGTGGGATTTTTTGTGGGTTTTTCGTGTCATTTTGGTGGGATAAACAGGTCTAAATCGGGATCTGATCGGGATTTTTTACTAAATCAGAATCACATCACTTTGGCAAACCAAACTGAACATAAATGACATTAGAGTTGCCAGATTTGACCACAAAATGCCAGTTTTATCTCTATTCGAAAAACAAACCCCTAAAAAAATACATTTTCCATATAAATACAACATGTTCTTACGTTCTCACATAAGGATTATTCTTTTTTGTTTTTGCACATACCTTCAAATATTGTATTGAAATATCTTGAAGGGTTAAACTGTCTTTAACGAATTTCAATTGTTAATTTTTACAATCTTGAATGCTTTCAAAGTGTACAGCTGTTGTATATTTTCCCATGGCTACGTTCATTACTATAGTCAAATCGTATTGTACAAGAACAAAAAGTTTTCAGTTGATTTGTTTTTTTTTTGCTCATTTCAACTTTTTCTCATAGGGCAAACATAAAGCGTTAGAGCGAGATAGCAGCAGTGTAAATCCAGGTAGAGACTTGAAAATATTTTACACAATCTGCAAATTAGGGTGCAAATTTTAAAACGGAAAAGAAACTAGTTTCCTTTGTAATTTTCTTAAATACGTTTTTATTATGTACATCTATTTTCTAAAGAAATAAGAACCCTTATAAAGTTCAGAAGAAAACCAACTGACAAGAGGGTTAAAATTGCATTTGAATTGGTACTACTTCCAAGCAGCTGGCGCAGGAATACATAAACTAAGCATCGCACAGAGTATAAATAGAGCGAAAACGCATGGAAAATTCATAGTCTTAACGCAGCAGTTGTAAAGTATACATCAAAATTAAAATAATTACAAAACTAATACAAAGTGGTGAAATAGATTGTGAAGCAGAAAGTTCCAGGGCAGCCAATCAACTACTCGACGAGAGGTGTGTTTGTGTGTGAACAAGAAAATAAAGCAAAGTATTTAGTATAGTGAAGGGAAAATAATCGCTTTAATTCTATAAACTAAAACTTTTGTAAAATAAAAAGTTAATTAAATCATGGTTGCATTGATTGAAGATGACTTTTGTAGAAATCCCAAAACTTTGTGTGACTGGGTGCAAAATTTTCGCATTAAGAAAAATCAAATGAAGCGCAAGCTACGTGGCGCTGCTGGCGGTGACCTTCGAGTACGTGCTGTACTCACACTTGCGCTACGAAGTGCAGAGCAAGAATTGCATCAAAAGCAACAAGAACGTTTCAAGCGATGGCTTGAAATGCAATCCAAGTGTGAACATGGTGCAAGTGTTACATCATACAATTCTAAACTTGCTGTCATAAATTTTGAAAGTCCTGAAGTCGACGAGGTGCTTTGTAAAAAACGTGAAGAAATTGATAGCTTGTGGAAAAATGAGCTACTTGGCCTAGATCAATTTATGAAAAGTCTGAGTAACAATAGCAAAAGCAAGAGCTACGAGAAGCAGCAAGAACATCGGTCCAATGTACAGACAGCGGTGGCAAGCTGAAAGACGTCGCATAATGGAGAATGTGTTTGATAATTGCAACTATATATATATATATTTTACCATATATATATAGTATTAGATTAAGTAGCTAATCTTACAACTTAATTGAATAGAATGTTTTCCTAGGCGATATTAGCTCAAATGTTTGCTTATATGTCATGACCTAGTTATTATGAAAGTTTTCCATTTGCAGTAGTCAAACTCAAAGAAGTTGAGAGAAAGAGCACAAGCAAAAATGTGAGTCCAATCGAAGAATATTGAGTGCTGCTGTTGTGGCATGAAGATGAGCACTGGGCCTGCCTGAATGACGCCTCTACTAGACCGCAACGCATTCTTGGGCGCTTTCAAAGTGGCTTGGACTGCATAGGTCGGTCGAACGGTCGTTGGCAGCACAACTGTCTGCGAAGCTCTCTACACTCGCTTGTGATTTCGGTTTGTAGCCAAAATAATCTAATTGCTTATATTAATATGTATACAGTATTTGAAGTGATGAAATTGTGAGTAGAGATACTATTATATAGTATAGAGAAAAGTGAAAAATTATAAATATGTTGAAATAGCAAAAATTTTTGTGATAACCTTGATCGCACTTGGTTGAAAAGTGGTGGGTTTGACATCCATTTTGTTTTTAGTATGTATGCAAAATTGCGCAGTTCCTTCCGTTCAGAAATGATTACAAACAACAATGCGCCGTTGCGAGAATGAAATAGATATATGCATTGTTAAATCTTGTACTTTTTAAATATAATTGCTGTATCTTTAGAAGATGACTAATAATTTTTGCTATTTCTTCGTTTATAATTTTTACATGACTTAATACCTCAAGTATTGTAGTTGATTAGATCAGCATTAGGTTGCAACTAATGATTCATATTGAGTCTTTGAAAAGTATAGTAAAATAATTTATGAATTATATCCTTAAAATTATTAAATTGTTTGAAATTCAATGAAAAGAAAACGTTTGGAAATTGCCTTCTAAAAAATGAAATAAAAGCTAGATGTATGCAATTTAAACTAAAACACACTGTTTCTCTTGAAATGAAAAGGCAAAATTTTTCCTAAATGAAAAATTTATTTTTCAGCTCCATTCTGCTGGACAAAATATAAAAGCAAAGAAAACAATGAAGCTGCGCAGTATAAAACATCTGAGTGAGTTCAACATAACGTCAACGACATACATCCTTTGGACAGTCAGAAATGGCTTTCAACAAATAACTTACATAACACTATCATCAACTACATCATAAACAACAAATCCAGTCCATTATCATCTCAACACTCTGCAAACTCTTGAATAGCCAAACATGTGTAAACAGCAGCAACTCATAAAACTATCGTGCTTGGAAAGGAAAAGCAAAAATGAGATACACTTAACATGAACTGGAACAAGAGTCATCAGAGTTGGTCGCACAATGTGTTTCCTAGTACCTAAGCGAGGTGCTTTGGGTTCGTTTTTAAACATACAAATTTGTGTAATTTCTTTAGTAGATACATAGAAAATTATGTCATCTAAAATGATGCAGCTGTAGCGATGCTGCGTCATGATAACAAACATACATATTATTACCTCTTGAAAAATTTTAGTGCAATTGCAACACAACACTTCATCAACGTGGATTAAGTTTTAACAAACAAATTATGGCGTATTGTGAAAACCGTGAACAATTAAGTTTTAGGCAGTTTTCGATTATCAGCGAGCGATATGGACACAGTTCCTGTCTTTATCATTGACTTTGGCGTTTTTCTTTTCTCTTAGGAACTTCTTTGCGTTGCTTTTAGAAATATTGAGAGTTGAGTGGAGCGCAGTTGGAGTTCTTTTGATTCTTCCAGTTTTTCTCTTCGTAAGCCATGTTAAATTTGCCCAATAATAACTACCTTTCAGCTCAGTAATTTGCATTGGAGTTGCTCAATGGCACTGCTGACTTAACACTTGATGGAACTATGCGTTTTGAAACGATGCATTGGAAGGGAAGGTTAGATCGTCATATATGCGCTAATTATTATTTTGCAGTTAACTTAGATAATTTAACCAATAATTTGGAATACATGAGAACAAGCCAAAACTACACACTTAGTGGGTGTCTTGCTATTTCAACTATAAATGTGCTAATTCTAGCTTTTTTGGAAATCTGATGTCAATTTCTATACTTTGACTCTTCGTAAGCAACTCTAGAAATTATTCTACTCTATACAAAATTATCTTGCAGAAAAAAATATTAATATCACAATCCAACATTGACAGAGCAGAGGAATTTTGGTCATGGAACTCGTCGCAAATTGTATATATGAGGTAGATGGGAGCAAAGTCTTTAAAAATCTGGGATATCGTAAGGTTAGATCAACACCTTTATCATGACTACTTGCAGTTACACACTATGGAATACCAATTGGCCAATAAATAGCATATCAAGGGGGGAAAGGGGGATTCTATCATAACTTTTCTATTTAAAAATTCTAGCGATTTGACACAGTTGAACGTGCCTGTGCAAATACTAAAGATTTCAGTGAAAGAGATGTCACCTACGCACCTGTGTAAAATGAACTTTAATGCAATCTTAACTTGGTGGCATATAGAAAGATATCTGAGCCGATTTGATGAGATACTCGATGTCATCGACGTTGACAAGGAAAACATCGTGGTATGCGTTGTGTTTGAATTCCTATGAGTTTTTGTTACGTTTTTACAGCGACATGAACACAGTTGATCGGTGCCTGTGTTTCATTGTCTGAATACCTATTTGATTAACGTTTGATCAAGCGAAACTTGGTGTAGGAAGAAGGAGGAATTGAGTAGTTTTGGCGCTTGCCTTCCAGTAACAGACAACATTCCGTAAGACGCATCTATTATTTTCCCCATAATATCGCTATTATTTTGCAGTAAAAAACAGCTAGGCGAAAAGTGTGACCTAAAAACATGGATTATCTATAAGTTTATCGCCTCTTTTTAGCGGTTGCTTCGTGACAAAAATATTACGGAAAATATGAGGTTAGATTAACACATCAATTGTGCCTAATAACTTTTTTGCAGTCGTATAAAACTCTAAAAAACATCGGGAAAAGAGTAGAATAATACTTAATAAGTCTTGAAAGGAGTGCAACTTATCAGAATTGTCGTTCATGAGCACAGCGAGAACAATTTTTCCAGAAATAAATCCACTTTTGCTTTAGAATCTGAGTTTCGGATTTTGTAAGATGAGCATTTGAATTTATATAAACTTCATATTATTTTAGAAAACTTAACGTGATGCGCACAGAACGTAACGCTCCTGTCTACCATAGACTATCAGGCCTTAAAATTTTATGCGAACACAAAGACTTTTTCAGCAGATCGTAAGCCTCGTACAATTCTATCCACTATCTACATAATTCTTTTACAGAACTAAATATTGTGAAATTGAGTTAAAGCTCGAAAAAGGAACAAACGGATCAAGAGGGGAGCATTGAATAGAATCGACTACCAGCAAAATACCATCACAGCTCAGCACTTAGCAACCGATAAGTCGGACATATTATTTTCTTAATCTTCGCGATTTCTATTTCAGCGATGTTGACATAGTTGAATGTGCCTGTGTGCATCCAAAAGATTTAAACGCAGTCACGTGGTGTCAGATGATTGACTTTACCTAGCTAATCTATATGAGATAAAAATAGACGTCGGCGTCCTAAATGTAAGATGCGTTTTTAAATTAATCTTGCGCTTATTTTTGTAGGAAATTTAAAAAAACTGGCTATTTGAATTTTTGGTTGTTTCGAAACACGTGATCCGTTGTAGGACCAGAATTGTATAGACTAAGGTTAGCTTGCCATGAAGTTCTCTCTTAACATTATTTTTGCAGTTACGGCAAATATGTGGCAGTCAGTCTACTATTGCATCTGCGTCGTTTGATCTTGAGAGACCTCCAACATATTTAATTGGTATTGTTATCTTAACGTGGTGAAACAGTTGTGGATATACCTGTGCCCGTAAGCCAACAAAAGCCAAATTACAGCAATCAAGTCTAAAAAAATAATCGATCAGTTGCAGAAGGTCAACAGTACAAACCAAACCTTTAACCTATACAAACGAAAGCGATTTTTTTTTTTTATTTTATTTTATCTTATAATTTTTCTAGAAACATGGACACAGTTGAGCGTACCTGTGTATGTCCAGTGCCAACTTTTAATTTTGCCCTCGGTTGACTTCCAACGCGACTTGCTGGCGACTCGCTTCCATGCTGCGTGTTCAGTCTCGAGTCAATATTTTTTTTTTGTTTCTATCTACTTATTTCAGTGATATTGACACAGTTGATTGTGCCTGTGTATATCTGCCAGAAACGAGTGGAACACTTCAAATAATCATGGGAATCAATACAACAATCTTAGCGGTTAAGCGGGATCCTTCTTCCGAGCAACATTTTTATTTTTTTTTACATTTCTTTCTTCGCAATGCGTCGCAGTTGAACGTTCCTGTGCGTATCTGCTTTATTTTTTCTTATCTTATCATTTACATCTCTATAACAGTTTTCAATCTATTCGAACTTTTCGAGCCGGCGATCCGGCGGAACACTTTCTTTTTAATATTTTTCAGCGATGTGACACAGTTGAATGTGCCTGTGCATGTCTTCTGTCGAATTGTTGATCTTTAGTCCAATACTGGCGTGTGATGTACACAACTGCTTACTTTCCTGTACACACCGTAACGTAAGGTGCAATTGAATTATATTCAATTAATCCGCATTATTTACAGACAGTATAGAAGTGAATCTGCTGAGTGGAGCGAAAGCTCGACCATTTTTGTCTTGTCTATTTTACTTTTTGTTTTAGCGACATGTCACAGTTGAACGTGCCTGTGCGTGTGTGTGTGTGAAAACCATCTATAAAATCTTTGAGGACCTATAGCTAGCGCCTATAGATCTGACACGAAGTCGTTTAAAATGAACAGCCGTGCCCAGCTGATGTGTAATTATGGCGTTTTACCTTAACCAACATCCGTTTATATTTTTTAGCCGAAAACAGATTTACTGCTGAGACCAAACTACTTTTCCCCCAACACATCCAAATGGTGTTTTAACTTTTTGAGCTGTTAACCTTGCGAAACAGGACACTGGAGGAGGTTGCCTTAAGTTTTTGCATTTTCAATTTGCCTATTTTTTCCAGTGACTCCGTTACTCTGCTGAGACCTACTGTGTGTTTTGACTGCGTTGTCGTCTCCAGTCGTTTTAAATCGTTTGTGCAAGCTCGAGTAAACTGAGCTGTTTTCCGCCACCGGCAATCAAGACCAGAGTCGTAAAGGGAATCCATACGATACACCATTTTTCCAACACGGAAACATGCAAGGTTTCATGACGAGTTTGCCAACGATTTATAGACATCTTTTTCAATTCAATTAACAATGCAGTTGAATGTGCTTGCATTTGAATTTATTTACTATTTTATAGAATTTCGTTTTAAAAACATCCATCCAATGATGATGAAGACGTTGACTGAGTTATAGAAACTTTGAATCCTTAAAGCATCGAAGTGGGGTTGACTGAATCGCCTTTATTGAAGATCGTGTAAGCGTGGACAAACATTGCTTTCCAATAAAACTATATTTTCAGATAAAATAAGGTTAGTCGTAGCACAGATACTGACTAAGAAATCTAGTATGAGACAGAAATAAGTAAAACAAAAAAAAAAAAAAAAATCAAGAGAGCCATCAACAATCAATGAACTATTGAAATGCCTACACTTCTACATCCATTGAAGTTGTTTGTGCATCCCGGATACGAAGAGAGGACAGCTTAATATATACAAGAAACATATTAAGAACTACCTGTAAGCGTTATCAACAGAATTTCGCACTAAGTTCTATATTTACAGATTAGTAAACATTTTCAAAACTTCTTCACTTGCCAACGTCTACGTCAGACATTTTTGAATTTGAAGCTTCATCTATTTTATATCCTGCAAATGACTAGCACATCGGTAAAAGATTGCTTTATCCGCTAATAATTGTAATTTTAGAGAAATTCAACTCGCAACGTCCCAAACGAAAATAGTGAAATTTTATTTGAGAGCGGAGAGTATTGATCTAGCATATAGCGGTGTTCCGCTCGAAGACCACACACAGACAAGTTTCTCGAAACGACTTCAACAACTTCAATGCACTTCGGTAACCCAAACGTGTCCTTAAACAGCTAACAGTTCTATTTCAGTACAATGTATATTGCCGAGATGTGCCAACCGAGATGGCGTTAAACGTACAAATAATGTAATGGGCTCGAAGGACCAAAATATTGGTGCTAACGATTCTGGACAACAGTTTGTAGCGGTCATATCAGATGAAACATGTTTTCGCCATGCCTAACACCTCGGTAATGTCCGTGCTCCGCCATAGTGGCTATCAACCTGCTGAATTTTAAAATCTCATCATTTGCCTACCACCAATAATAACGGATTGCTATCAACCTCGGTAAAAGCATCCTTAACAGCTAACAGTTCTATTTCAGTGTCTTAAATGCTGCGGCCTAAGTTGTTAGCCCTAGTTTTCCAAGCCCTGGTATGGCACATTATCACTTTGTTGCATACCTGACCTCTGTATTGAGATCTTCTCTGTTGTAACTTGAGTTTTCTGCTGAGCTTTTTCTCAAACGTGTGAATCAAATAAATGCTTTCTTAAAGGGAATCACAAGAAACGCGTGTCGAGTGTAAGGTTACGTATATAGCTCCAACATTAATTTTATATTTTCAGATACTCTTAAAACGACGTAGTTCGATTGCGCTTGGTAGCATTTAAGTTAGTCCACAGTTTGTAACTAAACAGCCAACAACACCCAGCTAACAACAAACAACATTTTAATGGCTCTTAAAGGACAGCTACTAAACTTTTTAGAAATCTCCACATTGTATATGCGAATTAATTGTTAACTCTACATATGTAACAAATATTTAAAAAAAAAACATATTGCATATGTTAAAAATTTAAGCTTAAATGCAGAAAATATCCTTGAACTTGCAGTAAATTGTTACAAAATAATATTTGATTATGTTACAAAAATTTGACTTGTTAAAAAATTTAAATAATTTTTAAAAAGTACTCATATCTATTGTAAAATTCAGAGATCATACGAAAATTATTTTTCGTTTCAATAATCGAAAAAATTGTTTCATATGCAATAATCTATTATAACTACAAGATAATTTTATGTTAATCATATACTTGAAATTCAATTCAATCATATACATTGTAAATTTAACTATTAACATAGTAGATTAACTTACTGGCTGCAATCAAGCGAGACGAAATGAAGTGGTTCTAATCTAGCATAATATGCACCAGAGGGAGAGAGGCGAGAGTTTTAACATGGGTTCCAAGCAGCTGCAGCAGCATCTTGTTCCATGTATCTGACTACAGTATCTGCAGTGGGAAAAATAGCCAATATCTAAAATTAACCAATTCAAGGGGATTCATGGCTATAGCTTCTTTTATCAAGACAATTTTCAACTCGGCCAATCTATCTTCAACCCAACCATTCTTAAGAATTCAAGTGAAGAAATTCAGCGTTAAGAGTTTTCAACCATGTGACTGGCTATAACGAGATGCGCACACGTTATAACAATCAACCTGCTTAAATTTCTTCAAACTTAAGAGGATGGTCATGATTCTACTCGTCCTTGGGGATGTAATCAGCCTCAATCTAAAAGCAGTCTCATAACTTGAGCTTTCTCCAAAACCAAAAAAAGGCTGTAGTTCTTGTTAGAGTTAGAGCGTCCAGGTACGCTCATCCAGGTGCGCAGAGTTCATCGTTAAGAAAAAAAAAAAAAAAAAACTAAAAAATCAGGCTGTTTACTTACTGCTGTATACATACTTGAATGAGAAATAACCTCCGTCTAGAAATCATCTTGATTAAAAAAAAAAAAAAAAAAACCAGCAACCAACAGAGAGGTGTTCCGAAACAAATTTAGTACATCACACAAACTACTACTTCCCAATCATCATCAATACGTTTTGACCGAGCTTCGAGAGTCTTTCTTCAACTAGTCCCTTCAACTTTTGCACCAAACTTATACGTTCTCATTTACGATATCAACATAACGAAAGTATTTGTCAGCTATTTATCAGAAAGAGAGTAACTTCAAGATACTCAAGATTTGGAGTGATTCTTCCTATTGGCTAATAAGATTACATCGCTCCAATGTCTTCGTTTTCTACTCTACGCAAAACCAACTCGCAGATCTATTGCATAGTTTTCCTGTCTTCCTGAGGTGTTTGTTCGTTATCAGAAATATTCGCAACAAAGGGTTTTTCATGGGAAGTCAAAAATATAGCAAAAGCAAAGTTTTTCATCAGCATCATAAAGTGTTGACGGCGGCGTTGGAATCAAAGTTTTGACTGCGGCGTGGGAAACCAAGTTTTGACTGCAGCGTGGGATGCAACATTTTGACCGCGGCGTGGGATACCAAGCGTTGACGGCAGCGTGGGATGCAATGTTTTGAAGGCGGCGTGGGAGACCAAGTGTTGACGGCGGCGAGGGATTCCAGGTTCTGACTGCGGCGTGGGATACCATGTTAAGACGGCAGCGAGGGAAACAAAATGTTGACTGCGGCGAGGGAAACCACGTGTTGACGGCAGCGCGGGACTCTATGATTTGACTGCGGCGAGGGAAACTACGAATTGACGGCGGCGTGGGACTCCAAGTGTTGACTGCAGCGAGGGATACCATGTTTTGACTGCTGCGTGGGATCACAGCTGCGTCGTGGGATCATATTGTATAGCTGCATCATGGAACTTTTCAACTGTTTCATTTCCTGGGTTTATTCAGATAGTGGTAGCGACAGATAGAGTGGGACATCTGAGGCTCCGCCATAGATTCTTTGGAAATTTTAAGAGCACTTTAAGAAGTCGTCATGTCGCTTGGGTTTAAAAGTTCGCTACGTAAATTCTGCTTCTCCGAAACTTGCATATTAAACAGAAAATTATCACAACTTACTACTATCTCTTTGCATCATCATCTCAAAGCATCATCTACACTACATCTAATTAACTTAATAAAAAAAAAATTTGAAAAAATATACCTACTTGTCTTTTTATTTTGGATTTTGAGTTGAGAGGGATTAAGGATAAGTATTGAAACTGAAATCTCGGATTATTGGTTGCTTGATCATGTATTTTTGTATAGGAGATTAATGTAGGCAAATTAAACAATTTAAGGAGTATTAATGAATAAGTACTCAAATAATCACTACTTTGTAACTATTAATGGATAAATCCATTTGGCACGAAAATGTGCCTACATGGTTACTTCTACAGTCTTGAATCGAAAAGAATAATCTTTGGTTAGCCTCAGCAATGCAACTTGAATTTTATCTACATTCAAGAAATACAAAATCGGTATTTTTATTTTGGCATATATTAAGTATTAGAAAAGTTAAAAAAAAAAACAAAAATTGCTTGCAGTGCGGTATTGAGTGATTAAAATGACATTTTTTGTGAATCCATTCAAGAATCATTCAGAATAAAAGCTAATAATAAACTTATCTGTGTCTCTTTGAACGTCAATGGATTGACTTAACCCCTATGATTGAACGACGGCTATTAAAAATGTATTACTCTATGTTTATCAAGAAGAAAATTGGGTGAGGCTTAAAAATTCAACATTTTTGGACACGCTTTGGTCAACTTAACTGATTCAAAAACCTGAAATTACGGAAGCAACCGAACATTCCATATGTATTTTTGTGTGTAAATTTTTGAGTTAGAAGCATTTCCAATATCATCTTTTTCGTATCTTTAAAGTTTTGAATTTGATACAGCTGCAAAAAATCTTAGTCTTTGTTACCGTTTGTTTAAAATGCTTCGCTTCAAGGTTGGATAATTTTTGAAATTTTGGACAACAATTAATTTGTTACCAAATTTATACATTTATTTGAAATGTTTTAAGCCATATCAATCGTAATGTGAAAATCAACCATCATGTCTAAATCAATCAAATAAGTAAGTAAATGAATTTATGTTACGAATCAAACTAGGTCTCTGTTGGACACCACCACTTGCAGAGCGATGACTATTCGGATTGCTAAGAACAGTATTATCGGGTATAAACCATTGCCTGTGCAAAGGCACAGCAGCATCAAGATGAGCCGAATTATCAGGCTGAAAGATTCCTCTGGTTGACATTAGCCTCTGAGCGCGACTAGATGCTGCTATAGATGGTGCATTGAGGTGCGGGCTCAGCTCCAAAATTTGGGATGCTGGAAAAATCGGATTACCGTGCAAATATTGCGGATGCCTTGTCAAGCCTGGCATTAAGTTATTCTCTATTGGTCGGTTCGGGTAAGGTTGCTGCCAGTAGTTATTACTGTGTTGCGTGATTGTTGGCGCTGCTTGATTTGAGTTTTGATTGTTTCTTCTGGTTCGTGCATTTACTGTCGTAACAGACTGTGTTATATCTAACTGCGGTTCTTGTCTTTGATTAACAGCTGCTGGCTGTGGTGCAGAGAGACTAAAACTCTCCACGCTTTCTATTGCATGCGCATCTAAACTTTGGGACGTATTGTTGCCGATGTTGTTGTCCATGACATTTTCATGGTGACGTTCTGTAATCCAGCGATTTCCGGCATTGGGAAAATTAACATCCTCCTCAGGTTCCACTGCGTTTGGATGGCTGCTTTTGCAGAATGGAAGGCTAATGGCAACGTCGTGCTGGCAAGTAAGCAGCAAGGCTGCGTAACGCATTGAAATATTCATTTGAAATTTGTACTTCATATAATTTAGCTAACTCACCACAAATCGTTAAACGTTGACGAAAATTCATTTTTTGTTGTACAACTTTTTATTTTTTCCACTCTAGATTTAAAGTATCCAACTGTTATTTTAATGGGTCCAATTAATTTTGTGATTGTTTTTAGTTGGGTCTATTTTGTTAAATTTTTTGTTTGTTTTTTGTTTTAATGTGTTTTGTTTGAAATACTTCATCACTTTTATAATTCGAAAACTTCAAATATATTTCATGCATTTATATAAAGTACATATATATGTATTTTTATATACATAATTTTGCTGGCAAAGTGTTTTGACAAGGAAGTGTAAAATATAACTTTATACAAAAGTTGTACATGAAGGAAACTATAGTGAATATGTATGTAGCTTTCACATCGACTCTTTCATTGCTACATGGATGAAAAACTAGAAAAATAGTCCAAGCACTATTCTGTATATCAGGATCATAAACATGCAAATATTTAAAATGGTTCAATTAAATAATTTGGGCTTATTTACACCATTATATGATATGGCTCAAATCACTGCACAAAAATGAACAGTTTGGCTCTACTCATCATTTTGTAGCTTTAATGTTTGTGTAAACGAGTATAAACACAAAGACAACACTACAATTACAAAAACGATGGACACAAACATGATCATTCTGTATCGTTTAAGAATAAGGGCAAGAATTCAGACAAGAATTGGGACAAGAATATGGACAACGCTCAAGGCAAGAATTAGACAAGCGATTGGGACAAGGATTGAGACAAAAAGTGGGACAAAGATTATGAAATAGATTCGGACAAAGATTAGGATAACAATTTGGACATGAATTAAGGATAAGTAAGATAAACATAAGAACAAATATGCGAATAAAGGTAAAGAAGGTTTAAGGTTAAGATAAAGTATACGAGGAATAAGGACGAATAAGGACGAGGATAAAGATCCAGCCAATTTTATTTTTTAATTTTTAAGAATAAACATCCGACTTATCGTCAATTTCTTTTATCAATTCTGAGAATTATGTTAGTTTTTGTTTCAATTTAATTTTAAGAACTTTTTACATTGAAGTAAGTATAAAAAATAAAAACAATGTCTCCGAAAAAACAAAAGAAAAAAAGGAAGGTTCGACAAAACACAAAAATGTCTGAAAGTTAGCTAGGATTTACCGGGGGGGTTTGGATTAAGAAAAAGATCTATAGTTTTTGATATCGATGAATGAAAAGGTATTTTTTATATAACTGCCAGAGAGATGGGAAAAATCAGTGGCTAGCGATGGACAATACTTTGAAAAATGAATTTGTAACAAATTTTTCACAATAAAGCGACTAGCTTGAAAAAAAAACACTTTAAAACTTTTTTGTATTCTGCAATACAGATGAAATATAATATTATTCGAATTTTGTCAGTTCCACATCAAGCAAAAAGTTAATCCATTAATATTCAATCAATGCAAAAAAAAACACAGCTTTCAAACATTCAGAAATATTCGGCAACTTTTTTACACATTCACGCTAAATAAGGCTAAAAAACTCATTTAAATCAAGCACTTACTTTACACCGTTCTAGCCTTTTTTACTTCTGATTTCTGCAGCCTCATTTTTGTAGTGTTGGCACAGTAAAATTAACAATAGAAACTCTTAAACTTATCTCAATAGAAACTCAATCAAAATTTCACCACTTTCACGTAACACCTGTTAACGAAATAAATTCTTAAATTGGTGGTGGACAAAGTTGAATTGAATCTATCGAACTTTTTTCGATAACTTTAGCGTGTTGATATTTTCGCTGTTGGTGTTTACACTTGCAGTTTGCACTGTTAGAGAAAACAGACGCACGCGCAGCAAGTATTCGCAATTTGACAAAGTTATATTAATGCTAATATATTATTTTTTATACTTTTTGGACCATAAGGGGAGGGAGAGGGGGTTTAACCTTAAAAACTCTCCCTTGTCTACGGGTCTGGTCTGTACCATCTCTTGTCATTTTCCTGGAACTATGTTATTTGAAGCATCATTAGTATTTGTAGCATATTTTTAAAGCTCTTAAGAAGGATCTATGAGAGGTAATTAATGATACAATGATTTTTGATTTCAAGTAAACTTTCTGTTATAAATATATAAGAAATAGAAAAAACCAACTTGTAAAATAAACGAAACTATATTTAATAATAAAAATGTATTTTTTTCAGTAGAAGTAAGAAAAAAGTATAATAGTTAAGATATAAATGTATAACAATGGGAAACTCTTATATATGTAATTTAAGATTAAATCTAAATTAAATCTTATTTAATAATGGGCCAGGTTTTATCATTATCCCCTGTTCATAGGGAACAGGCCCTCACAATTGCCCCTTCTTACTATTTCAATATCTGCAATAAGAAAAACAAATAGAAACATTAAAAATTATTAAAACCTGAAATATATCCTAAAAGCAATTATTTTTCAATATTATTTTTAAGACATAATAGGTAATTATAAAAACACATAAGCTTCCTCGTCTTTAGTTTTTATTTCAGCTCAAAAAACCATTTGAAAATTTTGAAATTTCAAGTTTTCCATTTGGTGGTCTCAGTGGGCCTCATAAAAGCTGCAATTCTTGGTAGAGAAGTTTATGGATGGGATTGCATTATAATTAAATTGACTTTGGTAAAGGCATAACATTTGCCGCAGATATGTGTTCACATGTTTTTGCGGCTTGCTATAATCATCCCATTTTGAACCTAGACATACATGACTGAATAGTATAACACAGGAAAACATTAGTTTAAAGGTAAAAACGGTCCGAAGTTAAAAAAAATTAGGTATAATAGTTTTGATATCTCTTAAATAGCGTGGAGATAATTGTAAAGAATCTCATCTTGACGATATCGCATTTCACAATAATTGGAGGATAAGATCAATGTTTTCAATATCGATGATGTATCGTTCATAAACATCGATGTTGAAATGAGAAAAGTTTATGAACGATGTTGAGAGTATATACTGAAGAGAATGCATGAGAGTCACAAGCCATATTATAATAATTACAAGTTAGCATTGATAGTTGCTTGAGAAACCATCTTCTGTCAAAACATATACTAAAATAAAAAAGCTCTCACAATCCGCCATTGAAAACTCAAACAATGTTGAAAAAGTTGAAGTGAAAAAAAACAACAACTTCAGCAGCTGCACATGCATTTTCACAAACAGCTGTTTTTGATAGGAGATGTTTTCTTGTAAAAGAGAAAATAAGCAGTTGTCAATTCTACCTTGTATTATTATACCATGGTCACAAGCATGGTAGAACAACAAGGTAGATGCAAGGGAGGGTAGGTGGAGTAGATGAACTTATTTGAATTATTTTTTTTTTGTATCTTTTGCTATTTTGATAAAAAGACGGCACAAACAGTCCTGCATCTACCTTTTATTTATTCTACCGTGGCCCCAAGTACTAAAAGATAATTTTTTAACGATATAGAGAAGAGGAATGACGACAGAAAGAATGACCGCGCTCTTAATGGCTACTTTTCTAAAACTACAAGTAATGAATACAATACTACAATTATGAATGAAAAAAATGGGAAAATATATTTTCTTTTTATATTGATTTTATTTTTGTATGTGAACTGTAGGTATAAGACACCAGCATGCTGGTGCAATCAAGTGATCCTGCCAGCAGATTAACGGTGCTATGAAGTAAAGATAAGTATCGAAACAAAATCATCGATGTTTATTATCGAAAAAAAGTTATTTGATGCCATAAATGGTAGGAAATTATCGGACCAAAACCAAAAACCAGGGATGGCACAAACATCGATGGTCAAACGCAAGCCATCAATGTTATTCAAACATCGATGCTCATTCCTAATATTAAGCCCAATTTTGAGGTCAGTTAACATGAAAAAAAAAATTGTTCATATAAAATACGGAATTAAAAAATTTACAAAAATAAAACATGTATGTATAAAATTTTTTCTCACAAAATTTTGAAAAAAAAATCAATCGAAAAACTGTATTTTGTATGAAGAAAAAACACTTCTCTTAAGTCGGTAGAAAAATGATAAAAAAATAAATTTTTCATGCATAACACAGAAATTTTGTCGATTCCTTTTTTCAAATTTTGTTTTTATAAATTTTTCTACGGCCGTATTTTGTAAAAAATGTTTCTTTCTTTGATATTTTATAATAATTGCAAATAAAAATAATATATTTTTCGACCTATATACTAGGCCTAATAAAATAATGAAAACATCGGGAAAACATCAATGTATCGGTCTTATAATCGATGTTTTTTAACATCGAAAATTGTCATGTAAACATTGATGTTTTCGAACCTCGATGTTTTTAAGATCGTTGTTGCATCCTTAACTAAAGGTGTCTTTTACTTACAATAAATATTAGGGGTATTCTCTATGCCTAGGATATGCCGTTGCACGGTGCAAGAATAGGAAATACACAATCCGCCATTGTTGTTTCTTAATTCCAGATATTATACACTTCCTACTCTTGCACCGTGCAACGGCATATCCTAGGCATAGAGAATACCCCTATTGTTTGATTCCTGGTTTAAAGATATAAACAAGCAAAGCAATATGGACGCGACACTTTTTTTTTAATCTATTGCGCAAAAGCCTATATTGCTTCTTAAAACTATGTCCTGAGTGCTATGCAACAAAATATTGTATACAGCTATGAAAAAAATTAAAAAATTATCTCAATCGATGACAGCAACATTGTTGCAATGATGTAATGTTTTTATCGTCGCTGCGACATTTTCACAAAAATCAATCAAAATTGATTTAATAAAAAAATTCTTAAAAATAAAAATTAATAAAAAACTAGTAAGAAATGATCTTCGACTGGGCCGAAGTTAAAATACCCCCACGTCCGAACCGAAGTATATTCAAAGTCTTAAGCCGTCAATAAAATGTTTATTTGTATAAAACATTTTTGTTATACCTACATAGTTTTAACAGAAAATATTCGCTTTTGACCTTAGTTTTTTAGATAAAAGCTTAAATATTGAATTTCGTGATGATAGCTTGAAAATTACGGCTGTAATCGTGACGACAGACGGACAGACGGACAGACGGACAGACAGACGGACATGGCTAAATCAACTCGGTTGGTGATGCTGATCAATAATATATATATTTTTCTATACCTACCACGCCTCCTTATGGGCGTTACAAACGGAGTGACAAAATTAATATACCCCCATTTACGTTTTTTAAACGTGGGGGTATAAAAATCTACTCCATTAGAAATGCACCTAATACTAAATAGTTCTATATCGACGACACGACATTGCGACATTAGACCAAATTCTCTCCATAAGAAATACATGTAAAAAAAAAAATTTGACAGATGTCGTAATGTCGTTGCCGTCGTCAATGTGTTCAGTGCATAATTTGACAGCTTGTCGTCGCTGTCGTCGTCAATGTGTTCAGTACATCATTGAATACTCAGAGAAACAGAAATTTGCTTTCGATGCGGTTTGTGCTATGAAGTAATTGTTAATAATGTAATTATTTTGATATTTTTTTTTTTTTGGTTTTTTGATTTCCAAAAATTAATTTTTAACTGTTTTTGTTAATCTTATGCAGGTCTAAGGTTGCGAAGAGCATTTCTTCCAAACTTCAATCAACAAAGAGTGGGAAGAATTTACGCTGGAATTAAATTGCTTAACATCAATTAAGCAATTAATTTGAACACAAATTGTATTTATTAATAAACATGACAAACAGCTGGCAGAACTATATCATCATAACCAAACCAAATGAGCGAAATTCACAATAGTGCTATTCTTTGTCGAAGGCAAGTTATAATACCAAACGTAAATTCGTTCGATCAGGCCTTAATAATTTTTTAATAAATTTAATAACTGGCCATTTCAGCCCTTGAAAGGGCTTTGAGCTAGCTTCTTATGATCAATTGTGTTGTGCGTGTTATTAAGTTTGTACACAATTGACCGAGAACCGGACCTACATGTTTAACGCCAACTCCGAACGGCGATGAGCGGAATGTTCTTGTTCTCAAGAAGCTTTACATGGCATTTTGATTACTCTCTGAGGTTTGCCATTGTTTGCAGAGAGGTGGCGGCCGTACAGAAAAATTATTTTAATTCAAATAATTTTCTGTCGCTGCTGGGTTTCGAACCCGGGTCTCCAGGTTCGTTGACATAGAGGCCACTCACTTTAACCAAGTACGCCATGAACACCACGGCCTTAATAATAATCAGGCCTAATAAAAATCAGGCCTTCGATAATAAGGACCTTAGTGTCCGAAAGTAGCATCTGAGTTCTTCGTCTAAATACCCATATGTTTCTACTTATACCAAACTGATTTGAACTAACCTGCTCCACAGTTACGTGCACACTTGAATTTCTGTTCGTTGAAGTAGAGCTGCATGTTGCTGGCACAAATTGGATTGTATTCGGGAGTCGTCTGACAGGCACCAAAACAAGCTATAAATGTTGGTGAAGCTGCTGGAACTGCACGAAATGGTGGTAACGTTGCTACCGTTGGAGTATTATTAATGAATACAACTGATCCACGGTTTGTTGTGGGGCCAGATATTGGGCGACCAAAATTTGAATTTGGTGTAGCAGTTGTGGCAAATGCTGGGCCATCGTTATTGTAGGGCAATTGTTGTTGTTGTGGTTGTTGTTGTTGTTGTTGTTGTTGTTGTTGTTGTTGTTGTTGTTGTGGTTGTTGTTGTGAATTTGAAAATGTTGCATCAGGTCTCTGCTGACGGTACAAATCATCACCATTGAAACTACTTTGCTCAGGATCTTCGTGAAAACCATCGAAATAATCGTAATAATCGAAATTACGTCTTTGGCGTTGAAGTAATTTTTCAGCAGCTGCAGTTGTTGCTAATCGCACAGTGGATGTGAGCACAATAATAACAGTCAGAACAGCTAGGAAAAAATATAAAGTATTCTTGTTTTTTTTAATGCAATTTTAAACAAAAATTTTTGAATTTTTCTTTTGTTATACCCAATAAGTTAGACTGATTCATTGTTTCCTGTGTATTTGATTATATTGTTCGTTAATCAAATGTTATCTTGTTTAGCTTGAGTTGCTTGAGTGTCGGTTAGAGGTTCTCGATCAACTAATTCGAGAAGCTGCATCAAATCAAGAATAACGATCAAAACAATAACATTAGCGATACATATTTACAAATGCTGTCTTCATATCGTATTTAAGAGAACCCATACAAATACTATGTATTAATAACTAGAGAGTTACCAGAATCACGACAACTATAACAAGTTCTGTAGCAATTCATTAAAGGTTAGTTGATTTTAGTTATTCACACTATTCATGGTGGGAAAATTGAATTTTAATGATAAATCTTCTGTAGTTAATTCTATTTAAATGCAAATCGTAAAAAACCTAGTTTACAAATCGTAATAGTTTCAGAACTTGCATACTTACTACACTTAAAAAATTCAGTCATTGAAATCAGTGTTGCCGCTCGAGAATTTTAAGATGTAGTGAAATAGGCTACAAGATGAAAGTATTTTCAGAAATTCAATGACTGCTCTAATGTGAAATTAAAACAAAAAAAAAAAAAAAAAACAAAGCAATAAGTGCCACAAACGTCAAATGACAAAAGCAACAACAAGAACTAGCAACACTTAAAATCACAATTTTTCGAGAGAACTCAAAAGCTGATCAAGCTCACGTTTATCTCCAATATGAGCCCATGATACAATTTCAAGGTAGGCTCATATTGGAGAGCAGGATGTGCTAGTCGTCAAAATCAGCTGGTTATTTTGAGTTTTTCTAATTGTTGTTGTTGCTTTTGTCGTTTGACGTTTGTAGCTCCTACAGCTTTGTTGTTGCAAAATTTCACATTTGAGCAGCCATTTTATAATGAGCCTACCTTGTAATTGTATCATGTACGAGCCTTCCTTGTGATTGCATGATAGCGTGGTGTAATAAAAAGGGTGGTCGCGAATTTTCTACTTCTCTCAAAAAATCGAACTCTTGAGCTGTCAAACCATATGAAATAATCTTTTCTGTTCTATTCACTCATTCACTCAAAACTCTCGGCTGAAAATTCTCTCTCGCTTTGAGTAGTAATACTCCATTAAGCAAAACAAAATCCACCAATAAAATTTTACCCTTGATAGCCCGAACCCATGGTATAATAATACAAGGTAGCATTGACAGTTGCTTGGGAAAACATCTCCTGTCAAAAAATATACTCAAAAAGAGAGCGGTCACAATCGGCAATTGAAAACACAAACAATGTTGAAAACGTAGAAGTGAAAAAAACAACAACTTTAGCAGCCGCAGATGCATTTTCACATGGTATAATTATAGAGGTAAACTCGCTAGATGAGAGCGTACTGCCGCGAATGTCAAAACGAAGTTGACAACTCATATAAAATCTCGAAGCTATGAGAATGACAAGAGAAAGCAAGAATTAGCGAAATGTAAACGAATTTAAACAGTTGAAGCTGTCTTGTTGTATTAATTAAAAATTGTAGTAAATGGTTATTTTTCGTGTTTTTATTGATATTAAACTAATGTAAAATTGTTTCCAGCCCAACATCATTGCAAATTAAACACAAAAATTATTAACTGCAAGCAGGGAGCACAACTAAACAACAACAAAAGTACAGCAGTAAGTACACAGCTGATTCTGACAATATCGGCAGTAATGACAAAAGAGAGCACAATCAGCTCTGCGACTACCTCTATTATTATACCATGCATTTTCACAATAAGCTGTTTTTGACAGGAGATGTTTTCTTGTGGAAGAGAAAAAAAGCAATTGTCAATGCTACCTTGTATTATTATACCATGGCCCGAACCCAATTGGCGCGACGAGCAGCATGTCTTCAATATGTCGTTATAGAGAAATGTTGAGCGACTTGATAATAATAAACGCGACAGCAGCAAATTCAGCAGCAAGCATAGTATACAAAAAATAATGGCTGCTTTCAGCCGACTCAATAATTGTCGTTTAGAATAACAACACAGAGCTGACAAAGAAATCCATTCAGATTTGATTTTATTTTAAAGAAGGTGAATGGGTGAATAACGAAATAAGAAGCCATTCAATTAATGCATAACTCATTCCTAAATAAAAATGGTATGAATAATGAATAAAAATATGAATAATGAATATGAAATAAATAGTGAATAAAATATGAATAATAAATAAATAAAAATAAATAACTGGCCATTTCAGACCTTGAAAGGACTTTGGCCTAGCTTCTTATGATCAATTGTGTTATGCGTGTTATTAAATTTGTACACAATTGACCGAGAACTGGACCTACAGGTTAGACGCCGACTCCGAACGGCGATGAACGGAATGTTCTAGTTCTCAAGAAGATTTACATGCCATTTTGATTATTCTCTGAGGTTTGCCATTGTCTGCAGAGAGGTGGCGGCCGTACAGAAAAATTATTTTAATTCAAATGATTTTCTGTCACTGCTGGGGTTCGACATAGGGACATGGGGACATAGTGGCCACGCACTTTAACCAACTACGCCACGGATGCCACTGAATAATATAAAATATGAATAATGGATAAAAAAAGAATAATTGAGAAATCTGAAATTCTTTGTGAATTGCATTCTTTGTGCATTAAATAATAGATACATACATAAAAAATAGATTCATTATTCCTCATACCAAAAATGATTAATTGAAATGAATAATTAATCAAATTTTTAAAAGTAAATGTGAATTAAAAATTTTATTTATAATCAATTTTGCATTCATTTATGGATTTTCATGTCATTATTCAATTTTACTTAAAATTCTGAATATGAATGCAGATTTTACAGCTTTTTTTTTTTTTTTTCAATAAAAAAAAGTCAGTTAAATATTGAAGCTGAAAATAGCGCTCCATTTGTTTTATTTGGTTCTAAGCTACATGCTCGTTGAATACATTAAAAAATATCACGCCACGCACAGACACTTGCGACGACAATAAAATCGATAACATTTGGTCTGTTCGCGTACTTCTCCAGTGAAAAATATCCAGCAACAACTTGCAAGAGAGTAACGCACAATTCTCTCTCAAATAGAAAAATATCCAAAAAATTACTCGAACGCAAAATTTGCAAAAACTTGCAAGCCTCGATAACAGCTGATTACATTTCAAGTGGAATGAAAAACAAAAGGAAATTGGATATGAATTATCCAATTTTTTATTTTTTTAAAGGAGATTTTCGACACAAAGATATAGGAGAAGTGATAAATAACGTTAGTAGCAAAGTTTTCTACAAAAATTTAAGATACTTTTCATATTTTGACGACTACAGCAGTCAACCTCTGGTTTGTGAACATCAGTTTAACTAAATTTCTTTGATTGTTCAATTTGCAACTGACTTAAATCAGCTGTTTTCTAGCTTGCAAATGCTTGACAGTAAAAATTTTTCCAGCAGGAATTTGCAGCTTCCCCTCCAAGTCAACTGTCACTTTGCGCTCTCAATTTCTCTCACTTTGCAAGTTTTTTGCGTACTCGAACGCCAAAAGCTGATAATTTGTGATAATTTTCTCAAATTATCAGTACTCGAACAGACCAATTATCACTCAGGCAGTGTTGCATATATACTATGCAAAGAGTGTTCCTTATCATATATCAATGTTCACATTCTACCTTTAAAACTTTTTGATATAATCAAAACGATTGTGTTTATTAAATACGTCAAATATGCCTCAAAATATGTCAATAGTCATTTGAGCTTAAAAAACGTCACAATGACGTATTTACATCACAATGGCAACGTTGGACGAAAATGTTGAGCGACAAATCTCCAAAATTCGTCTCATAAGAAATACATGAAAAGTGACAATTGGCGCTTGCCTCTCGTCGCGCGCATTGTGTTCGGGCTATGATTATACTGAACACAATTGAATGGTGTTACAAACGTATTTCTTTCAGTGTCACTCTTACATATGTATATCAGTTTACCTTTTTTGCAGTTTTTTTTTTCAATGTTACAGTCTTGTAACTGTTCTGCTAGGTTGACAGTATAAGTTGGAGTAAATGACCCCCACCCCCCTTTAAGTTTTTATTCTAATTTTCAAATTTGTTTTAGTTTTCTTTTTATGTTTTATCTGAAAAAACAAAGAAACCGCATAAATCATGTGAAGTAATGTAAATATTTCGTGAAATAATAAAGCCTTCTTAAAGAGATTTTATCCTATAATAATTGCATTGTAAGGAATTGCCGTTATGCGATGTCCGGGCATAGTGAGCACAGGTGAAACATATTTCATGGATTTTTCCCATTGATTGTAGCGTGACTTTGCAGGACGCCAGCCTATAATTGCTGAAAAGAAACAAAAAAAAAAAAACAGATAAAAAAATTTGTTGCCTACTTAACCATAAAAAAAACTGCCTGTACCATTAGTGGTTGCGAGCACCTTGTGCTCACTTTTCTCCTTAGTATTTAACAAATGTTCGGTAGTTTTTATAGCATCTCCAGCACCAAGTTTAGATTCACCAGTGCTGCCATTGTTTTGAATTTTTGCTTCGCCATTCGATGTCTTTTCTTCGTTTTCAACAGTAGATTTTTCAGCTTCTTCATATTTATCCTTTTCTTTTTGCACACATTTTAACACATGTCCGCAATTGCGCTGCCGTCCACAGCGACATTTCGCCACCAGTGTCTCGTACATTTCGCCAGAGACAAAGTATGAGTCGCCATGCCCGGAATTGTTGTAGAAACTGAGCGCTGAATTTAAAAGCAGTTAATCTTTTTTTCCCCCCTATTTTTGCCTTTATAAATATTCAAGAGTAGCTGCTAACCTTGCTCAGGCAGCTGCTGTCGTAGCTGCTGATTCAGCTCATCCGGATTGTATAAACCATGCGGTTGCGCTTGCAGCAATTTGCCCCACTTCTTGGTATAGTTGCGGCGCGCCTGATGCTCCTTTTCAATTAATTCTTTGCTGTTGGAATGTTTTAAAATGCATTAAAATAACTGCGCTTAAGGTTGCAGTAGCTAGTTGCTGCTGCTGTTGTTGTTGTTGTTGTTGTTGTTGTTGTTGGTGTTGTTGTTGCTGACACTTAACCTAAAAACTTTTCGAAATTTAAATCAATGCGATTATTGCTTGACATTCCGAAACTATGAATCCCCATTGCGATGCGGTGTCTTTTTGCGTTAAATCGTTTTGCCACAAAAGTCTGCGGCGATAAGCTGTGAAATTTAGTGCTGTCGAAATAAGTTTCTGTGCAATGCTTTTGATTTGTACAGGGTACAATATAAGCGAGGTCTTAAGATGCTTTTAAATCTCTTAAAAACTCATATTGATAAAAATAGAGTAAATGTGTTATTTATTTGATCATCTAAAGTGGTCATCCTCGATATATTAACAAAACATTAAGTAATTTTTTTTACATTTCTTGATAGGGACCTACTAAAAAAAATTTGTTTGACTAAAACTTAGAAAGTTTAAAATCAATAAAATTATAACAGAATCTAAAAAAAGTTTCTAAATAATACTATTATGATAGATGATCTTATTTTTATGTGATGCTATATAGTCCCTAACTTCCCTATCTGGGGATAAAAGGGATTCTTGGCCACAAGGCCTTTTTATATCAGCCGCAAGGCTTTTTTCATCAGCTGCCACAAAGGCAGAGTTTCAATATATTAAATATTGATAAAGCCACAAGGCTTAGTTCTTTTGAAATTTAGAAGACTTCCTTCTTTTGATGTGATCCTAAGAATGATTTTATTTAACCCCAACTCGGGTTTTTATAATAAAAATATTGAGTGAAAAGTGACAATATTTTCTGTGCACATGTGCACTACAATACAAACTATTATTGTAGTTATTCGAGATCATATACAAACTTCTGATCTATTTTAAATTCATAAATTTAAAATGGATCTGGTCGAGATCCGTACATTTAAAAAAATTATGTTCGGCTTAAACTCAATTTGCGTTAATACTCCTCGAAGTGTGTAAAAGTGCTTATTGCAAGTCAACGTCGAATTTTAAAACTTAGGTTCAGGTCTGGTCTAGATCACGAGGTTCGGGTCTAGATCACGACATTTCTATGGATTCTCGCTACGTTTAGAACATCCTACTGTGTCCCATGTGTCACTTTATTGCATCTTCTTTCTCACTTACCTAGCACCCCATTTCGAACCAAGGCAGATGCAGTTAAATTTTTTTGAAGAGACATAAATTTCTTGGTCGAAATTTAAAAAAATAAATTGTTTACACTCTGAAAAAATTAACAGTGAAATGGTTTAATCCCATTGTTTTATTTTTCAATTAAAGTATGCCTAAAAAAATTTTAAGCAATACTCTCAGAGAAAAATAACTCGACTAATAGTGAAAACTCTTAAATTCCATCCAACGGTCGAGTATATCAAATTACCAAAAAAAAAAAAAAAATAATAAATTGAATTAAATAATAAATTAAATTAAATTATAAATTTTAATTAAATTTTACTTTAAAAAATCTATTTGTAGACGAAAATCAATGAGTGACAACATCGTAAAAATAAAATAAATCAAAAAATTAAAATTCAAATAATTACCTGGAATCAAAAAATAAAACATTTAAATCATATGACTTAGTACAGATCTTAACTTAAGGGCCTCCGGGAGTATCTCAAAAAAGGGAAATTTTAAAATTTTTTTAACTGTGTTTTTTTATTTAATTTTTTTTTTTTAAATTTTTCGAGACGCCCAAAAACTCTTTACTAAACGGTAAATAATTTTTTTTCAGATGAACCAGTCTCCAGATATCTTGCAAACCGCAAATTTGAGGTCTTTTGCGGTTTGCATTGTACTTTTCTATCATATCGACGAATATTTTTTGACCAAAATTTCAGGAATAAATTTTGAATAATGAAACAAAATTTTTTGGTCTAAAATAAAATACAGCTTCAAAAAAAAAAAAAAAAAAAAAAAAATTAAAAAGTCTCTTCGAAAATCTTTCTTGCAATGTACTAGATTGTAAGAGCAGTACATTGTAATAGCATGTTCAAACCGACTTCATTTAACGTGTTATTCGAAAAAAGCTTTTTTTTTTTAACATCATCGTTCATACTGCTTTAACTAGTTTAAAAATGTCAGTTTATTTGTTTATATTTTGAAAGAAATAAAAAATTGTTTATTAAAAAATATAAAAAAATAAAAAAATAACAAAAAAATTCAAATAAATTCAAAAATTTGTCCAAGAATTAAGAAAAATTTGTCAAAGAATTTATTTGGTTACATTCAAATCATCAAAATAAAAAGCTCTCGTCAGATTTGGCTGCGTTTAAAAAGAAAAAAAAGCTTTTCAGGCGTTAGCAAGGACACAAACCAGTGATTTAACGAGTTTCGAAGCGTGTTAAATCATTTAACACGTTAAATTTCCAATAACAGTTGTACGCATTTAACTTCATCAAAACTTCATTTTAGAACTTCTTTTTCGATTTAACTTCATTAACTCGATTTAACATAATTAACTGCTCGGTTTGAACATGCTATAAGAGAACTCCTCCCAAAGAAAAACAGATATTTTTGCATGTCTTGATGCAAAATTTTATTAATTTTAAAAAGTAAACTTTTTCTTTTTACTCATTCAAATTATTTTAGTCTATATATTCCGGTCTGGAAACAGTCCAAATAATCTAAATTGTCAAAACGACAAAACTGGTTTACAAAAAAAAAAACAATATGACAAATATTGTAATAGAACAAATAGTAAACAAGATATGAACAATATGACAAATAGTAAACAAGATAGACCCCCGGCTGAGAGCCAATAGTTAGAAATGTCAAAAAAGCTCTGAACATCAAACAAAAGTAATAAGAAGCAAAAAATTATATGTATTGATTTTGAATACAAATTGAATTCGCTCTACTCCGAATGCAATTTCCTAAAAGTATTGTTGAAGTTCAACAATCACCAATGGTTCATAAAATTAACAATTGTCTTGTTAAAATTTTCTATTCATTTTTAGTTTTAAATAGATTTAGAATTAGTTTTAATAAAAAAAAAATGCGAAAACTTTTGTGAGGCACTGTTTATACCAAATTTGTTTATAACACTGTTTATAACAATTTTATAAACTTATTTATACAAATTTAATTTATACACACCCTGTAAATGCAATTCAACGAAGCCTTTAAAATCGGTTGCTTATTTCACCCAACACACCACATGAGCTCATCCAGCTGTTGCCAAAGGTTTGCTGGATATGCAAGGCTGAGTATATGGCGACACTTTATATAGGCAGACACCAGCAAAAACAGCGCCTTCGAAAACCAAAAATGAAAAAATAAAATTTCGGTCACACTTTGTATGCAGGACAACACAGCGAGCTGCAACCATTAGGGAAACGTAGAATATGAAATACACTTTTGCGCCCTGCCTGACGCATTCTCACATCCTCCGGATGTCTGTTCTACTCATGCTGCGTTGAGATGCCCATTGAAAGTTGCCACATAATTCAATGCTACTAATCCTTGAATGTTGGACCTGTTTTTATGGTTTGTTTTTCACAATTTTTTTGGTGGTTGTTCAACTGAATTGTGTACCAAAGTTGAATCGCTTTAAAAGTGCTTGCAATGCAGTACAACAACAACAACAACAACAACAACAAAAACAATAACAATGACAACAATAACAACAACAAAAACAATAACAAAAAATTGTTCGACATCCGTTTTTGCCCGTTTGGTACTATGCAGTTTTATAACCGAGAAGGATACGAATGCATTTGATACTTAGTTGTTATAGAGTGTCGGCTACGCTTGAATGAATGATATCAGGCTGTGCTATCAAGTTGTGGAGGATGTATGGGATGTAGGGGACAATATGAGAAAAATATTTGCTTCATTAAAAAGTATAAACTTTATGGAATAGGATTTGATACTTACTTATCTGTACGTTTTTGAAATATTTTTTAATTTCTTTACATTTTTCTATTTTAATTTTTAATTGAAACTTACTTTTTACCAATTTGTTTGCTAAAATCCATCAGGACGCACAGCTTTGAAAAGGTTTGAAGCCAATAACTATTTGGAATGCACTGAGGACTCAAAGTGTTACAATACATGCCATAACAACGAATTGTTTGGTTTCCACAAATAAAATATTTATTCTAGACAAATCCTGACACATTCTGTACTTACCAAATGAAGTAGAAAAGTTGAAACAAATGCTTTGTTATATTTTGCAACATAGCAACGGAAAGAAGTTGATAAGGTTTCATGAAGTATAAAATATATATATAGTATATATGTGTAGATATAATTTGTTTTACCAATAACAGACATAATTAATCATAAGGCATAAAACACCTACAATCTCTGTCGGAAATTCAAATAAATGCTCTGTTTGAGCGACAAAAACGAAGTATAGAAAATTCCATGAGAATTAATGGGTTTACCTTTCATTATTGCCGAAAGTTTACAGTAAGTAAGATAAGAGAATATTAACAAAAATTTCCTTTAAATTTTATTAAAAAAAACCAATTTTTTTCGAAAATAGAAAATATACGACTTATTCATTTCAGCCCTTGAAAGGACCTTTACCGAGCTTTTTATGATAAAACTGTGTAAGTGTTATTACAGGTAAAAGCATATCATAAATTATAGAAAACTACCCCTACTAGTTTTATATCGACTCCGAAAGGCTAATGTGCATTAGACCGGCCCAGTCTCCATACAAAAAAGTTGGTAAAGAAAGAGAGTTTCATCGCCACAATAATTGTTTTCAATAAAATTGTAACAACCTATAAGAAAAATCAATTTCAGTTGAAAAATATTTGTGTCTGAAAGTAAATTTAAATCGTGGATCTTGCTAAATTGCCGTAGAACGGTGCACAAGTCCTATTGTGTTCGGCCATGGACAATACTGAAAAATAAAGTCCAAAAAATTAAGACGTTGCGGTTGCAACAGAGGAACCACGATATATTTCAAGGAAAATTTTTTTAATTAGAAGCAAAAACAAAAGCTAGAGCAAGAGCAAGAGCAAGAGTAAATTCAAAAGTAAAAACAAGAGTAAAATTAAAAACAAAAGCAAAAGAAAAAGTACGAGTAATAGCAAAAGTAAAAGCAATAGAAAAGTAAAAGCAAAAGCAAAAGCAAAAGCAAACGCAAAAAAAGCAAAAGCAAAAGCAAAAGCAAAAGCAAAAGCAAAAGCAAAAGCAAAAGCAAAAGCAAAAGCAAAAGCAAAAGCAAAAGCAAAAGCAAAAGCAAAAGCAAAAGCAAAAGCAAAAGCAAAAGCAAAAGCAAAAGCAAAAGCAAAAGCAAAAGCAAAAGCAAAAGCAAAAGCAAAAGCAAAAGCAAAAGCAAAAGCAAAAGCAAAAGCAAAAGCAAAAGCAAAAGCAAAAGCAAAAGCAAAAGCAAAAGAAAAAGCAAAAGCAAAAGCAAAAGCAAAAGCAAAAGCAAAAGCAAAAGCAAAAGCAAAAGCAAAAGCAAAAGCAAAATCAAAAACAAGACCAAAAGCAAAATCAAATGCAAAAGCAAAAGCAAAAGAAAAAGCAAAAGCAAAAGCAAAAGCAAAAGAAAAAGCAAAAGCAAAAGCAAAAGCAAACGCAAAAAAAGCAAAAGCAAAAGCAAAAGCAAAAGCAAAAGCAAAAGAAAAAGCAAAAGCAAAAGCAAAAGCAAAAGCAAAAGCAAAAGCAAAAGCAAAAGCAAAAGCAAAAGCAAAAACAAGACCAAAAGCAAAATCAAATGCAAAAAGAAAAACAAAAACAAAAGCAAAATAAAAAGCAAATGTTAAAGTACAAAACTTAAATTTAAAAATAAATAAAATTAAAAATGAAATGCAGTTAAAAATACAAATAAAATAAAATTAGGACAAATATTAGGACAGTGATTTGCATTAGGATAAGGGCAAGGATTTTAAAAAAGGATGAGGGTAAAATCTATGTAAAAGATTTTAACAAATATTAGAATATAAGACTGGACAAAGATTAAGACAAGAACTGGGCAAGAATTTAAAGAATTCGACAAAGATTGAGAAAAGGACTAGGACAAAGATTAGAACAATGACTTAGACAGGCATAAAAAAATATATAGAACAAGATTAGGAAAAAGGAAATGGAAAGGTTTTTTTGCAAGGAATAGAACAAGGATTTGGACACATTTCTATAGCGAAGTGGGACAAGGATTAGGAAAGGTATTCGAAAGATAAGGTCAGCCATTTTTTTAAAATTCCTTTGATTAAGAATTTGAATTTGGACATTAATAAAACTAGAATTTGAACAAGGACTAGGAGAATTATTTGAACAAATATAAAGATAAGGATGAGAACAATTTTGGGAACAAAGGAATGTATCGGTATAAGAATAAGAACGAGGATAAAGATACGCTGTCACTTCAAAATCTTCAAACACATCCAAATAATTTTTTTTCCAATATGCACTGTACGTCTTAAAACACATGCAAAACTCTCGTTAAACAATTATTTTTTCATATACGAAAAAATTTTAGCGCACCTTCGGTGTGTAAATGGTGATGGACCATTTTGAAAATAGTTTAAAGAGTGTAGAAGTTGAGAGTTTCAAAACCATTTCAAATTATTTCCCTCGAAACTATTTCAATTTTCATTTTTCATAACTTAATACAGGTTGGTAGAAAAGTTCTGAAAGCGACACCTATGAACCAGTAGAAGAATTAAAATTAATACGCCATTTTAATATTTCATCTCTCATTTTAACACAACAAAAATGTAATTTCGATCTCTGTATTCATTCTTTGTTTACTAGTCATTTGAAGTTTACATGTCAGAATATTTTTTTGAAATGGAAAAAACTGAATATCGTGCAGTGAAAAAATTCTTTGTTTTGGAAGGCTTATCAGCAACGGAAATTCATACAATATTTGTGAAAGCATTAAAGGAATCTGCTCCTTCATTTCCAACTGTGCACCGATGGGTTTTAGAGTTTAAACCTGGTCGTACAAGCGTTGAAGATGAACCACGTAGTGGACGTCCAAAAAGTGCAACAACACCAAAAATCATTGAGAAAGCGTATGGAATTGTTTGTGAAGATCCAAGTTTGACTAAGTGTGAAATTGCTGATACCATTGGCATCTCAGACGAACGAGTACTCCATATTTTACATGAAGAATTGCATATGAAAAAGCTGTTCGGGAAGTTAGTGCCGCATTCGTTAACAATTCAACAAAAACTGAATCGAAAACAAATTTGTCAGGATAATTTGGATCGTTTTAGGCATTATAAAACAGATTTTGTACGTCGTTTTATAACTATGGATGAGACTTGAATCTACCACCATGATCCTAAACTGAAACAAGAACGTTTACTGTGGACAAAAGCTAGTTTTTCAGCTCCAAAACAGGTGAAGTCAGAAAGGTCAGCAAAAAAGGTTATGAAATCAATTTTTTGGAATGCAAAAGGGATTTTGTTGATTGATTATCTCGAAAACAATTAACTCCGAATATTATTGTAACATTTTGGGTCAGCTGAATGCAAAAATTCGTGAGAAAAGACCAGCTTTACTGAAGAAAAAATAATTTTTCATCAAGACAATGCACGTGTTCACACAAGTGTTTTGACGATGGCTAAATTAAACGAATTAAAGTACAGCTTGCTTCAACACCCACCGTATTCACCTGATTTGGCTCCCAGCGATTACTACCTCTTCCGCAACTTGAAACAATTCCTTCGTGGTAAGCGTTTTTCGTCGAATGAAGAAGCTATTACCGCCGTGGAGCAATATTTTGCAGAGCTTCCCGAAAACCATTTCAGAGATGGTATAAAATTATTGGAGGATCATTGGAATAAGTGTATTGAAGTCGAGGAAGAATATATTGAATAAAAAAAATAATATCCTTTAAAAATGCATATTAATTCATTATTGCTTGCAATACTTTCCAACCAACCTTTAGTTTAAGTTTTGTTTTTCTTTTGTCTTAGCTAAAAATGTTGGGAGATTTTTGAAAAATATAAAATCATCCCTCTTTTCAAGCCAAATAAATTCTTACAGACTTAATAGTGAATGCTTAAATAGTCTTTAACAACTGACTTAAATAATAATTTTTTTTGCAACATATCTAACTTGAAAATTTTGGAAAGTATGAATTTTTATGGTTGTTGTGTGGATTCAAAAACAAAACATCTCATAGGTCCCCAATTATCTTGTGTTTACTTTTACTTGAACTAACTGGAAAATTTTAGTTTCTTTTTAAAAAATATGCTGACGTTTTAGAGAAAAATAAATAGATTTGTAAAAAATATGCCTTGTAGCACGTTGTTAGAATAACTATGAAAGAAATCAGTTCAATTCTCCCTCCTTACTAAATTACTAAAAAAAAACTCTCTTAAAAGAGTGCAAATAAGAGGCCAATATACTTTGCAGCAGTTATTTGTCAATCAGTATGGACTTCTTAAAAACACTTTAGATTTTAAAAAAGGTTCCCGAAAGAAAATTTAAAATTTTTCTTAAATTTCGATCTAAAAATCTGAGGAATTATTTTCTGCTTCAAATTTTCGAGTGTCGAAAAAATAAAAATGCAAAGAAAGAATATACCATGAATCACTCACAGTTTCCGTATCCTTTCGATGCTTGCGCTGATTTTGCTGTCGCATACAATCAGTCGAAAAGCCAAATCCTTGCAGGACCACAAAAGCCTTGAGTTCTTGTACTTGTTCTTGTTCTTCACTCACCATGGGGGGCTGGGATGCATCAGTTGGCGTTGCACAAAACCAAACAAACCAACCAACCAGCCAGCTAGCAGAACAACGAACAAACACAGTCAGCCACCCACAGAAACATCCGCTTTGTCTGGAAGTGTCCTTCGTACGTCCTCGTGTTGCAATACATCGTAATCATGCTTTTGTTGCCGATGTCTAGCCGTCTGCAATCGATCCGTGAAATATTTACGAGCGACACAAGCGATACAAGCAGTGGTAGTTTTTTTCCATTTATTGTTTTTCTTTTTGTTTTTGTATAAACAAAAAAACAATCTTTGTAACAAATGTTAAAGTTGATAATTTTATAGGAAAATATTTAAAAAAAAACGTACTCCATTTTATTATTTAGTTTCAACAGAGCCAAGCACAGCTGCAGTTTCTATAAAGCTAACTTCTGGCATGACATTTAAATAACTTACGATTCTTAAAATTATTCTGTGTCTGAGTTGCATGACATAAAATTTCTTTTTATGAAATAATGTTATGATAGTTTTTTTTTTGTAATATATATTAATGACAACAGCAAATAAATGTTGTGGCATTTATGACCGCATTGTTAAAAACAAGTCTAACAACAAGGATAATTTTATTTCATATCATCACAATAATAACAACAACAACAAAAACAACAACAACAAAAGCTAAAAGCACATTCAAAGAACTCTTGAATAAGCATAAACATAACCTGTCTATTATGCACGAAAGTTATGTACGAGTCATTAAATTTGCATTGTGCTCGCCTATGTGTTCTGACTATTTGTCTAGTTGTCTGTCTGACAGTCAGTCTGTCAGTTTGTCTCTTTGCCTGTCTGTGTTTAACTGTATCATGGTCTAGCTCACCCTATTGCATCCTTTTGTTTTTATATCTAATACGCTGCATGTTTGTCTTTCGGTCTGCTTAATTTTGCACTTCAGAGTTTTGTTTTCAGATAATAGAATTACATGGATACACCTACCAACCAATATGCCAGAAAGGACTTAATGAACAGATAGAAAGATATTCATTTTGAATTGCTTTGAGCATTGCTATGCGTAGTTCTTGGAGTGCTGTTTAATCAAATATTTTTTTATGATTTATGAAAACAAAAAGTTTTTGATGGCTTCCAAGATGGGTTTTCAATTATACCGTGCTATCGATTTTTACACACATAAATATGGATTTACTCTACAAAAAAGAGATTTGGGCTAAAGAGCTTTTTTATATTTCGATTCGACCCCGGGCTTTTTTATAACAGTGTTACTCCAGAAGTTGTCTTTAAACAATCTCTTTAGGGGAAATATTTTAACTATTTTGAATATTATCAATTTTTCAGCCGGATACTCTTTGCTCTGTTCTTTTAAACTTCAATCCCAAAATAAACTCAAGGCTTGTACGTATCGATACCAAAATAAACTCAAGGTTTTATACATATCGATGGTTTAATTCCAGAGTATGCTAAGTCTCGAAAATTAATTTTGCAGGAGACGCGTTCAAAGTATATTTGGAATTTCTCAAAAGCCGTATAAGATATAAACTAAATTTTTTCGGTGTTAAAATCATATCTCAAAACGAATCCGAATTCAAAAACACAATCTCCTTGAAAACATGCTAAGTTGATTTAGCATACTCTGGAATTAAGCCATCGATATTTCCTTGAAAAATAAAATCCGGTTTATCTTTTATAGTCCTTATAGGGTGTTATAAGATATATTTAAATCTTACTTAAGAAGCGAAACGGTCTGCCAAAAAATCATTTCCAGAAAACAAATTATTTCCCCTTTTATAAACAACTGTCACTACCCGGCACGCGTTGCTGCACCCAGCAACTATATGGGAACATAAATAACACAGTGCGACAAAATGGAACGAAGTTGAAATACCTGGGAGATAATGCTATTTTTCTTGTAGGTCTTGTCGAGTTAAAGAATTTTCTATACTTGAAATTTGCCGGACACCCCCAAAATCTAGACTTATGGTAAAAAAACCGATTTTGCCTACCTTTGTCCACTTATTGGCGTATAAATTTCCTGATTGCCAACTGATTTTAAAAATTTAACCGGATCCTGAATGACGATACTTGAACCTTTATAACGATATATACACTATTTGGGATAACTTCAGAAAACTGTGTGAATTTACTCTGCAAATACAATTTTTTTTTTTAATTTTCTTGACTTTTTTCAACTTTGACGATTTTTGTATACACTAAATTATATTGAGACCATACTAGTCCTGTACGGATTCATAGAAAACATTTATTAGAAATTTTAACGCAATTTAGTTTTTAAAAATTGGTCAATAATTGACGAAGTTATTTAACTTGTCATGAAAAGAGATTTTTTTCCAAAAATACATTTTCGGTATGACAACTCAAAAATGTTTGCTTGATCTTTTTTTTTTTTAAGTCGGCATCATTAGTTTTGCATTAAAATGATCAGCAATACTCCGAAATCATTTTAATATTCTTTTTTCCTTCAAAAAGTTTTTCTATTGTTGCCATTTCTTGGTGAAAATGTTTTCCTTGCTCATCGCTTAACTGGCCTAAGATCTCTGGGAATAAGTCCAAATGCGAATGAAGAAAATGAATTTTTATACACATGTTGCATCCCATATGCACATAAAAATTCATTCACAATTGCGACATAGTCGTCGCTTCTATGGTTTCCGAGGAAATTGGTGCACAGCAAAACAAAACCCTTCCACGCACGTTGTTCCACGAAATTTAACTTCCTTACAAAATTTGTATCTCTCATGACTTTTCGGATTTGAGGTCCAATGAAAATACCTTAAGTTCATAACGATAAAAAGATTAAAAAGTAATAGATATGAAAAATATACATTTTTACCTCCTTTTATTTTCGCTTCACTTAATTTTGGAAACACCCCTTTAAGAACAACATTTTGAAGGAAAAAGAAAATTAAAATGATTACGGAGTATTGCTGTCAATTCAACGCGAAACTAATGATGCCAAAAAAAAAACAACAAGCAAATATTTTTGAGTTGTCATACCGAAAATGTATTTTTGGAAAAAAATCTCTTTTCATGAAAAGTTAAATAACTTCGTCAATTATTGACCAATTTTTAAAAACTAAATTGTGTTAAAATTTCTAATAAATGTTCTCTATGAATCCGTACAGGACTAGTGTGGCCTCAATATAATTTAGTGTATAAAACATCGTCAAAGTTGAAAAAAGTAAAAAAAATTGAAAAAAAATTGTATTTGCAGAGTAAATTCACACAGTTTATCCCAAATAGTATGTATATCGTTAGAAAGGTTCAAGTATCTTCTTTCAGGATCCGATTAAATTTTTAAAATCGGTTGGCAAACAGGTAAGTTATACGCCAATAAGTGGACAAAGTTAGGCAAAATCGGTTTTTTGACCGTGAGTCCAGATTTTGGGGGTGTCCGGCAAATTTCAAGTATAGAAAATTCTTTAACTCGACAAGACCTACAAGAAAAATAGCATTATCTCCCAGGTATTTTGGACTGTCGCACAGTGTAATAAGTATATTCTTAACTTTTCTTAGACCCATAGAACAACACCACTGTCGTTCTCCACTGCCCGTTACAATTTCCCAGTAACAGGACATCACCAAATAGCAACTCGATTCTGAGTTTCAATGTAACTTTTACTTCCATAGCTATTCGATATCAAAACTTTGGCATGTATGGGCGGAGCTACATCCCCTTTACCAATGCCTGTCCGAGTTTTCTAATAGAAAGACTTTATTGAGTGATAACTCCATTCTAAGTTTTATTTTTATGCAAAATTTAAATCCAAAGCTATTCGATATCAGAAATTTGGCTTTTATGGGCGGAGCCACACCGCCTTGTCCCAGTTTTCTAGTAGAAGGACATCACCAAATAGTAATTCCATTCAGAGTTTAAACGTTCTGTGACTTTTACAGCACAGCTATTCGATATAAAAAATTTTAATTGTGTGGGCGGAGACACACCTCCTTATATAATGCCCATGTCAGTTTTTTGATTATAAGGACATTATCAAGTGGCAACTCCATACTAAGTTTCATTGTTATGCGGCATTTAGTTTCAAAACTTTTCGATACCATAAATTTGAAATGTATGGGCGGTGCACGCCCCCTTGTCCAATGCTCACTCAATTTTGCCAGTCAAAGGACACGACTAAAAAGAATGTTTTTACCTTGTTTCATTGATTTTTATTTAAAAAGAGAACAAAAAACTGATTTTTAGCGATTTTATATGAAAAATCGTACGGACAAAAGGGGATCCACTATTCTTGCAATACGAGTATCTCGAGAATAGTTCATCCTATGTTGTACAAATAAGTTTAAATCCCAAAAATTTTTCTGATTTTTTATGTTCAGATGATCTAGTTCAAAGATAT
Organism: Pherbina coryleti; assembly: GCA_943735915.1. Classification (NCBI taxonomy): domain Eukaryota; kingdom Metazoa; phylum Arthropoda; class Insecta; order Diptera; family Sciomyzidae; genus Pherbina; species Pherbina coryleti. Next base: position 125,164,895 of record OX030952.1, on the reverse strand, counting down.
CACCGCAAGGAGCCTCTTTTACAGGAAAACCAATGCAAAATTCATCACAGCGTTTCCTTATCCTTGTCCTTATTCTTGTCTTTATTTCATCCTTTGTTCCCAAACATGTTCTCATTTTTATTTTTATTTTTATTTTTGTCCTAATAATTTCATTATCCTTGTCCAAATGGTTGTAATAATTCTTATCGTAATTATTCATCTTATCCTTGATCGAATCCCTTTCCTAATCCTTGTCCTAATCCATTTATTTTTTTAAAATTTGTTCTGAATCTTGTCCTAAGTATGCCATAATTCTGGTTCTCTTACTTGTGCTCATCTTTTTTTTTCAATCTTGCCCTAAATATTATTTTAAGAGTACCTAAATTTTTTGTTCATATCCTTGTCCTATCCTTTCTCAATCCCTGTCTGAATTCTTGTCATAATCCTTGTTTGAATTCTTGTCATAATTGTTGTCCAATTCCATGATCTAATCTTTATCAAAATCTTTGTGTTACTCCCCAGCTTATTTTTGATCATAATCATTGTCCAAATCCTTAACATCATTCTTTTTCTTACCTTTGTCCTAAGCCTTATTCAAATTCTTGTACTAATAGGAGTACTTGGCCTAGTTTTAATTTTATTTTTATTAAAAAAATAAATATTTTCTTTACTTTACTCTACATCATGCAAAATATCTATGCAACGATTGGGCCATTGAGTTACTTAAGCGGTTCCCAGAGAGGCCTCTTGATGCCATTTAATTTTTTTTTATTTCTATCATATGGCTGTAAAGCTCAGCCTAACTGTCATCCCATAAAATTTATCTTAGTGCTTCATGGATCTACGGAGTTAAAATTTCATGCAACGCTTTTTCATTTTTGATGCATTTTTACTGCATTAAGCGGTTACTTTTGTGGTTTCGTGACTTCAGAGTACTTTTGTTTTATTTTCGCCATGAGCTCAAAGTACCATTCTTTGTTGTCGTTAGAAAAATTATCAGTAGCATTTTTGTAGCATTTCCATGCAACAATATCGCATTTTTGTTGCATAAGCAGCTATCGCCACGAACTGACGACTTCATAACTTCTTGTTTTTATTTTTGTCGTAATGCTAAGTACAAATTCTTTCTTTTTGTTTTATAACATTAACCAGAGCACAGATACTCACCCAGAAATAACTCCATGCAAGGCTGTTGCATGATTGATGCATTTTCAATAGTTGAGCGGCTCTCTATTAGACCTTATGACGTCATTAATTATTTGTCTATTTTTGGCGTACGGACTAAGATTTAGTCTTCCCTGGTGGGCAATAATTTTTACCGCAGTACCTATACATAACGTGTTATAATTCCATGTAACAAAATTTGCGTTGCTGTAGCAGCTTTCCCCATGTTCCGAAGACATTTCTTTTTTGTCATAAACTTAAAGAATTAACATTTACTATAGTACGAAAATGTATAGTACTCTGTGAGTAACAATTCCATGCCTTTTTCAACTTTTTTGAAAACCTGCGCTGTGTAAGGAACGTTGTCACATCAAAAATTGTTCCTTAATCTTCATATTCAACCTTCATATTTTCAATGCAGATGTAACCTTAGACCCGTTTATCTAGGTCATATTGACCCGTAGTGTATTTTGTATAGAAATTATCTATTTTTCAATGAGATAAAATTAAAAAGTGCTGTTATTTCATGAAATATTAATTTTAGTATTTGTTGTTTTTTTTTTAAATATATGTTTGCACAAAACATTTGCAATTTACATAAGATTTATAACCGATTGATAAATCCGATTCGATTGGATTGCATTTGATGTGCTAGGCATTATCATCGTTATCTTCCAATATATCAGGTTCTTTGTATATCTGAAGGTAACACGATTAACATGCACGTACATAATGCAAAAGTCAAAAAATTTTGAAGCAATGGTCACACACAGCAGACGTTTTATTATTCTTTGTTTTGCTGTTACCCTTATGTGCTTTGCATCTACGTCGTGGTTTCTTATCCTAGTAAAAACAGTTAATGAAACAGGAATGACAAACATTCATTTTTTAATGGAAATAATTTATTTATTATTTATTTACCTAAACTTGTGGCATTCGAAGCATTCTGTAAGGCGTTTTAGCTTCATACCAATCAAACTCAAAGCAATTCTTAGGCCGTGTGCTATCCGGAAACTTTTCACTCGGATGACGAAATTTCGACAGTCTGAATGAGAATATTCGGCAGATGGGGATGGGGATGGGGAATATGGTTGTCAAAAATTCATGTAGCCCCAAGGGCTAGTATAAATTTTGATAATCGGCAAGAGAATTTTTGACACAAGCAAAAATAGAAGAAAAAATTTCTGCTTCCGACAGCATAGCAACCAAAAGTGGAAAATGTTTGCATAAAATACTGTTAATTTTTAGTATATATTAACAATTTTTGAAATAAAATTAAATTCTTGTGCTTCTACACAACCGAAATCTAAAACGTCAAAATATCTAGCAGTCAAAATTTCATCGTCCTTTTTTTCTATCACAAGTGAAAAGTTTCCGAATAGTACACGGCCTTATTGATTGTTTCGTTGGAGTGTTGCATCGCTTTTCCCATTGATTTTTAGCATGATATAACGCAAATACTAAAAGACAACACAAAAGAGAACACTGTACATGCACAACAGTTGGTGTACATAAGTATGAAAAGTACATACGCCAATGACAGAATAATGCTGTCTCTCACTTCCAATGTACTCACAGTTGCAAAAAATTCAGAAAGGATTGCACAGCAGCAAAAAGTAGTGAAAAAAGTACTAAAAAACTGATCCTACATACAAATCGTATGGTAGAAAATGTCGGGTCATTTTGACCCAGATAAACGTATAGTGCACATGTCAGTTTTTTGTGTCTGCAATGCACATATGTTATATACATATGTACAATTTGTTCATACTGGTTGCAAAGATAAAAGTTCAACAAATAAAATGGTATTTTTTTTTTTTTAAAATTTTTGATATTTAATATGTTTTTTTTTTGCAAATGAAAAGTGCCTCGGGTCAATATGATATTGCTTTATATCATATTCATATAGTATGTAAATATATAAATACGTACGTATATTCACAGAGTAAAAAATAATGTAAACAAATCTACCCTTTTTTTAGCCCTTTTTTTAAGCCTCTAGCCTTTTCTAGCCCTTTTTTAACCCGCATCCATCGTTTGCATCAAATTGATGCAAAATCTTGAAACACATTCATATATTAAAAACAAATATGCGTATTTAAATTCAGAATTTTGGCTACCTTCCTAAAATATCAAAATAAACAAGTGAGCAGTTCTACAGTTAGAGATAGTCTTATACTTATCGCGCTAGAATAGTTAATAAATTGAAAATATTCTAATGAATAATATTGTCTTTTTGTATCTGCATCAAATTGATGCACAACGTACTTTTCGTTTCTAGAAATTTCCGATGGATGCGGGTTAAAGCCCATCTATCCTATTTCCCCAAAAATTTCTGGCAACACTGCTTCCAACTTTAATCCAAAGAGAACAATTGAGCATGAAATATTTTTGACTAAATGTGAGATTTAAAGCATGCAAAATATTTTCTTTGATCTCGAATTTCATAGGTTATAGCTTGATCGTTTTATTTGAGGCTTGATAGTTTTCATAAGAACATTTCATAAAGCATGCAACTAATTTTGTTGCTGATATCTTTTACTGGCTGTTTAATTTATGTCTGCGAAACATTTTTGCAAAATCGTTAATTTGGAGGGCTAGATATATGGCATGATATAAATTATTTTGCTGAGATTTTTTTCCTATCTGGGGCCGAATCGTCGCATCCGTGAACGAAACGGCTTTCGTATGAGAAAAAAATAATCGTATGAGAATCTCATGAAATCGTATGAGAATCTCATGAGAATCTCATACGATTAATTTTTTCTCATACGAAAGCCGTTTCGTTCACAGATGCGGCGATTCGGCCCCTGCTTGATACTCGTGTTTCGTGGCAAGTTCGAAAGTGAATTGAATTCCTTTTGCTTTAATTAAAACCAAAGAAAACAAATATGTTGTTTTATTTTTTTTGTTTTAAATATTTTGTATATTTATTTTGTTTTTTGTAATTTTTTTTTTAATTTCTCATAAATGTCGAAACTTTTTTGTTTTATTTGCTTAATAGTTTTATAATAATTTGCTTATTAATTGCATTTTGAGTTTGTTTTTGTTTTTTTTTTATTTTACAACAACAATAATTAAATTTATGGCTTAAAAAATTTTCGCTAATAATTTTTCAATATATATATATATATTTTTAAACAAAATTAAAGTGGTTTTGTTGTTTTGCGTGTTTTTGTTTCTTTATAGATTGTTCCTTTGTTGTTATTTTTGAAACGACACAAATTTTGCTGCAATTTAATACAATTTATTTGCTAAGCTTTTTAAGTAGAAATATTATTGATTTTTCGGACTTTTTTCTGGTATTTGCTGTTTATTTATATAAGACATCGAGATATTTTTATTTTGTCAATTATTTTGGACTAATTTTGCGTGTAACTGTTTGATTTATTTAGAATATTTGCAGCGAAATTGTTTTTGTGTTAATTGCTAGTCTCAAGAGTTTTTTTTATTATTTTTATAAATATATATAAATATTGTGTTTTTTTTGTGTGCTATATACAATCTCTCCAACAATTTAATTAAATGAAATATTTGTTTAATTAATAATTTATGCAAAATAATGGAATTTCATAAATATTTTTAAAACGTTAAACTCTAACGTTTTTAATATTAAATTTAAAATTTATTTTTGGAATTATAATATCAGTCGACATTTTTTTTACATCAATTAAAACTAATTTTATAAATAAATATTTGTTTGTTTCTTTTTTTTTTACATGAACCAATTTAGTTGTAAGAATTATTTTACTAAAACAACAGATTTTTCGCATTGTTGTTAAGCTTAAAACTAATTGTAAAATAATGTTTTTTTTATTAATTAAATTAGTTTAATTAAAATTTACGGAGGTAGATTAAAATAGGCTTAATTATGAACTTTTAATAATTAAAAAATGTGTGATTTTTTGTTTTAAATTCTTAACGTATTTTTTAAGAATTATTTTGTAAAAAAAATCAAAGGTTTTCTTGGATATTGTGGCATTTTCCAGTTAAGAAGAATACATACATTTTAATAGAACAAAATTTGCTGTCAAAAGAGTCAAAAGAGTGCATTTCTCAAAATTTGGGATATTTCATCTGGTTGAAGCATCTTTAAAAACCTAAACTTGAGAAATAGAGTTATGAGTTAAAGCAGTTGAAGAAGAAAATTAGTAAAGTTATTCAGTGTGTTGCGGCAGTACCGCTGCAATTTTGCCAGTTCGTAGTTTGAAAAACATTTTTATTGCTTATTATATGTTTTAGTAGCTTTTTTTCCAATTAAATTTGTGGATTATTTCGTTAATTTTGCGCAATCGTGTGTGTGTGTTTGTGTTTAGATGTGTGCTAAAGCGACACATAGACATAGAAACAGCGTATATATTGGGGAAACTGTTATTATTTTATTGTTTACTATTTGTTATTTACTAAAAACTGCTATAACTGGCCTAAATTGCTAGTTTGTTTGCTGCGGAATTTTTTTTTGTTGCATAGTGTAAATTTTTTTTCTTGTATTTTCTATGTATTTGCTATATTTTAGGCATATTTTAGTTAGTTTTTCTATCGATTCATATTTTTCGCTGATTTTACTAGTACTTAAAATGTTTTTTTATTAATTTTTTTTTTGGGTCGTAGTATGTGAAACCATTATTTTTATTTTTTTTTGCTGTTGCTGTTTTCATTGCAAATTTTCATTTTTCATTTTTGTAAACGCTATTACTAGGTATATTTTATTTTTATATTAAGATTTATTTGGAAATTAACAAAAAAAAATGCATAAAATAAAAACAGGTACACAAAAAACTCAATAAAAATCATTTAAAATTATTTCAAATGGAAGCAGCAAAATATGAAAACAGTTATTGGCTTAAAGAAAGAACATAAAAATTTTCAATTTGTTTAAATTTATCAGTTTTTATTTTATTTGCTATATAAAATTAACTTCTTAACTCTTGTATTATTTGCTAAATTAATTAATTACTTATTTATGTTTGAATGTAAGACATAACTTTATACAATATTTTTTTTTATCGCTTTATACAAAAATTGAATTTACAATTAAATTAAATGTATAGAATAATATTACATAAAATCAATTGATTTATTTATTTGTTTAAATACTTTTGAGAGCATTGCCAGTGGTGTGAAAAGATGAAGACTTCAATAAATAATGTCTTTTTGTTTTAATTATTATTTCAATTAAATGCACACACACACACAAACTCAAAGATAAAACAAAAAATGTGAACACAACCCAACGAAAAAAAAAAACCGGTTCTGAACCTATCACGTGATACATCCCCAAAGGATAGGGATCAGTCCCAATTCCGGTCACTTTTACACGGAGTTGTCATTGGCAGGGGTCAATTGCCACTTGCTGCGTCACCTTGGACCTGTCCCGTGATCGGCCTCGAAGAATAAATTTGTGACCTATTCTAACTATCGAGTAGTTCATTGAGTAATTTCGTTTGTTCGCTAAAAAATCATTCACTTTTTTAAATAATTATTCTGTAACAGACGCTATTTTTTTCTTTTCAACTTTGAATTTCCACATGATACACGATTTACGATACACACATTCACGATGCTTTGAATTTCAATTTTTTAATTATTTAATAATTTTTTTAAAATTGATCCCGTGATGAGTAAAATAAAATCTGTCCCGTATCAGACACAAAGAACCTGCTCCGTAACTAGTTATATCAGACCTATCCTGTGATAGGTTACATTCGAGCTGTCACGGGAACAGTCACTTAAGAGCAATTGACTCTGCTTTCTCCGTAGGGAGGTTTTTCAATTTTTTCATATCCAATAAAAAAATAAACAATTATTTATGGTGTGATACACTTTTGTTGACTAATAGTGTAGATAAATTTTGGCTACAGCGTACAAGGAAACTGTTGTGAAACTTTTATGCATAGTTTATAAAATGTCTGCGAAATTGATATTTATTGACGGCTTATTTTTGAAAATGAAACCAAACCGATGTTTTGGTCTGGCAGTTCCTTTTGAACATAAATTCAAACACTACTCTCTCTCTCTCTTCTTGAATTTTCAATTTGCTTAGTGTGAGGCAAGAAATCGATTTGGAAATTTTTGAGTACGTTTTGTAAAATATGACCAGAAATCTTGTAGCTTGTACCAAAAGAGCTGGCAAATCTACTATACGCCGGGTGGAGAACGAAACAAGCGCCATGCACTTAAACTAGTACAATTTCTAAGCAAAAATATACAATTTGAACAAAGCTTCGCTACGATGATATTCATTGCATAACAGACACAAAAACACTGAAAGCTGAAATTACAAAGCCAATAAGATTTCGTTAAATTGTAGTCATAAAGAGAAGCTCTCTTTAATGGCTGAATAAATAAGGTTGTCTCGAGGCTGATCGTGCTCTCTTCTTAGTACCCACAACTGTCAAAAACAATGAAAAGCAACAACAAAAACTTCATCGGCTTAACATGTTATCAATTTTCGCTTTCAAATTTTATATGAGCTGTCAACTTCAATTTGACAGATATGGGAACTCGCTCTCACCCAAGCAACAACCTTATTAATTCAAGCATGCGCTTTTTAAAAAAACAATTTCCTTATAGAAAATATTTCTTCGCATTTGTTTGCATGTTTGTCATCCCATCGCCTGATTTCGTACAAGCTATAATTGACAGATTTGTGCCCTTTTGTTTGATAACTTGTAATTAACAAGACCAGCCCTAGCCATCTCAACTATAACCTATTTCCTAATCCTGAAGCGAGAAACCTCTAAAAAGCCTGGATTATTTTTTGTTTTTTTGTTGTTGTCTGGTTGTTTTAAAACTGATATTCACGCTGTAGAACAGTTTTTTACCTTTAATAGTACACTGAAAAAAAAATGTTAGCTTAAAATTAAACACAATGTGTTCACAAAATGTGTTGTTAATTTGACTTTTTTTTCATATATTTTTCAAAATTTTTAAATACATTTGCTCTTACTTTGACGAAATTTGTTGCAAGCTATTTTTTAAACACAAATATCGTCAAATTAATAACAATTGTCGTCAATTTTAAAACATTTTTTTTTCAGTGTAGTAACGCTTTGCCATAATAAGCCCACAAGTAGTCTCCAGATTTTCATATAAAAGCGACTACAAAATTTCACACAAATTTTCAAAAAGATTAATTTTACAAGAAGTTAATTTCAGCACAACTTGTGAAGAAAATAGTTTGGTTTGTTTTTCTTAGCTCAGCTTAACTTTAAACATGTTCAACAGATATTAAGAATCAAACTATATGGCTCTCGAGTCATCTCTTACTCGATTTAGCTTTACAGAAACAGTGTCCTTAGGATAACTGTTTGTGAATATGCTCGTTTTTGTACTTAGAAAAGTGGCCAGTATTAAAAACAAAAGCCGGCAGCTTATCTCTTCGAAAAAATTTCGGCTGTTTGCATCTAAATTTTCTTGAGCTCACTCACTCGAACTCACTTTTTGGCTTTCATTCTTAAAAAAAATCATATTCAGTGGAAAATATGTGTACCAATTACTCCCAGCCACTTATTACCAAACCCTTCAGATAATAAATTTTCACTAACTTCTGATAAATTATGCCATCGCTGAGGGTTATTGCTTGAAAAGAGCTTCTGAACTGTTCTTTTCATTTCTCTATGGATAGCGTCAAGCAAACTTTACAACAATTCACACAAAGTTCCACAACTTATACACTTATTAACTAATTCAAAGCAATTATATATTAGTACAATCTTTTAATATTTTTGGCCACCACTGTTTAGTGTTTTTTCTTTTTTTTTCATTTTAATAAAAATTTAATTTAAATAATTGCTAAACTTAATTTTGACTTAATATATTTTTACTAAAATTACATTAAATAAAAAAAAAACAATTTTAAATTTTTACAATTTCCAACTAATTAAAATTTAATGCTGGCAATGCTCTCTTCTCTAACAAACTGTTTCTGCCAGGATTGCAAAAAAATTTCCAACATAAATAAATTTAAACTAAAAAAAAAAATTACATAAAATTGTTTATTAATAAAATTATAATTAAACGCTATAAATAAATATGTAAGCATTTACATATACATATATTTAGGTTTTTATATATTTATGTATGTATATGCAGACATGTATGCATGTGTGTAAATAACTATGTATAATAAAGTATATAAAGCAATTATGTATATAGCGACAATTGTTTCAAATGGAAATGATGGGAATACATAGACATAACAACAGCAACAACAAATAACAGCAAAAGCAGTGACTGTGTTTGAAGCTCACACACTACATTTATGATAGTTGGTGGTGGTGTTGTTGTTGTTGTTGTCGATGGCAGCTACTTAGTTTGCGTTTTCAACTTGCATGCATTGCTGCGTCATGTTGTCACAGCGCATGCTGCTGATCATAAACATGTTGCGTCTCTTGCTGTTGTTGTTGTTGTTGTTGTTGTTGTTGTGATGTTGTTCTGTCGTTACAGCAATAGCAAATTGCTGCAGCTGCTCCACTGTTGCTGCTACATGCGCAACAATTGTAGCTGTCCATGCTGGAATTACTGCTGTTGCGACTAATATTGCTGCCATTGCCCACTGCTGTTGACTGGAAATCGTTAGCGCTCAACAAATGACTATTCGGTGTGCGTGCGCGACTTGTTGATGGTGAGAGCGAATGTTGTCTACTAACAGCTGTCGCCAACTGAGTGCAATCCATGGCATTAATATCAGTTGTTGTCGCTAGCGAGCTACTGCTGCTCTTAAGATTTTTGTGTTGCTGATATGTTAGCGGCACTGATACAGACAGCGGCGGCGATGGAATGCGCAGCAGTGATGGTGAAGATGATGTTGTTGCTGTGGTCCCCGAGACACCGATCGTTGTCAGCAACTGTGTGGTTGGCGCCAAACCAGCCAATATATTAGTGGCACTAGCTGAGGCCGATGATGTAACTTGGCTGGGGCCGTAGCTGCAGGGCGTGGTTGTTAGAGCGGATGCGGTTGATATGGGCAACGATTGCGCCGATGACAGCGAAGAGGCAGACGATGAGGTAGACACCGAGGACGTCGTTGAAGCGCAAGAGGAGGCGGAAGAGACCAGTGAGGTTGCAGATGTTGCAGCGAATGGCATGGAGCTCAATGAGGCGGATGAGGCCAGTGTGGAGCAAGTTGTAGACGTTGTGCTGAGTGCTGTTGGTGATTTGGGCGAGCTCTTGCGCGAGAACAGTTTTGTAATAACGCTAGGCTTTGATTTCTGTTGGTGTTGCTGCTGCTGCTGCTGTTGATTGCTGCTGCTGCTGCATGTTGCCGATGCTGCTGCTGCTAGCAATGTTGAGGACGATGAGCACGAGGAAGAGCTTTGATTGTAACTGCTATTGTGGTGTTGTTGTTGTTGTAGGTGTTGGTGTTGTTGTTGTTGCTGCGCACTAGCATAGTGCAGCTGCGAAAATGTTGCTGCCGCTACGGCTGCTGGTGTTGCATGTGGTGTGAGAGTGTGAAAGTTGTAGGATGTTTGCTCTGGAACGTCTTTTACGGTTTTATTTGGTGGCGGCTTGATGTAAGAGCGCGTGATCTCGGATTGCTAGAGAAAAAAAAAAATAAAAATCAATATTTACTTTGAATATTTTACAGATCAACTACAACCCACCTGATAACGTGTACGTATCTGCAAGTCGCGATCCTGGCCCCACTCGCTATCTGGCAACGGAACATGATGTGGACAACGCAATGTGCGCTGCTGCTGCAACTGATGCTGGTAATGTTGATGATGATCGTGACTGTGGCTGATCAAAGAGCTGGCATTGCTGTTGCAAGAGCTGTTGCCCATCGAGCTATGACCATCACCACTACCGCTCCCACTCCCCACAGTCTTGGCATATTTAAGTGTTGTTGGTGTTGCTGCGGCGCCAACGCGTGCAATATTGCTATTGTTGCTGCTGATAGTCATTGCTGCTTGAGTGTTGTTGCTAATGCTGCCACTATTAATACTATTACTACCAACTAGGCCACATCCAGTGCCAGCTGCCGCTGTCACGGACATGCGTTGATGTTGATGGTGATGTTGGTGATGATGATGATGATGATAATTATTGCTGCTGCTACTATTACTGTTGCTGCTGCTATTGCTGCTACTACTATTGTTGCTATGATTATTGGAACGGATCACAGTCTGGAGCTCACGTACATCGGCGCGCATTCTGCGACTAAACTGGCCTCTATTGTGGAAAAAGAGAAGCAAAAGTTTGAATATTGCAACGGAAAAGATGGAATATTGTTCTAACTAACCTGTCATCGGGCGGTGTATTGAGTGTTGTGCGGGCCGGAACGCCGAGCCGCTCCATTCCCGCGTAGCCGGCAGTCTGTACCGATAGCATCTAAAAGAGAGCAGACAAAAAGAGAGTGTTTGCTTAGTATATGTTTAAAATTAGCGGTAATTTTGAAGTAAATTGCAAGAAACGAACTATTTTATTGCTAGAGCAATTAAAGCAGGTACAAAGACATACAACAAGGAATAATATGACTACGTTTTCGGTTTTTATATGTTTTTGTTTGTATTCAGCCACGAATAACCTTTTGCCTAATCATAATAACGGGAATTTTTCAAAAAAGTTGAAAAACTGAACGGGAATTCGACGTAGATGGTTTGAGTGACAGGTATTAGGCATAAGATCCAGGGGATTTAACGTGGTATTGTGAAAAAAATTAAAAAAAAAAACAAAATTTTTATCAGGGTCTAGAGCCAGACAACTATATACTTCTGGTATATTCTGGCTAAATGAATGTTCAAATTGATTTCAAGTCGAGAAAATTTACCTAAATGAAAACTTATAATTAATTAATTGACATGATTCAATAAATTTTAAGAAATTTCGAAATGATTTCAAAAACCAAATGAATTTTTATTTCATTTCGACAAAAAAAAAACAATAAAATATTTTGAAGCAAATGGATTAGGACAAGAATTAAAGCATGTATAAATTAATGGCAAGCTTATTTATATGTGAAGCAATAAATTCACACAATGGGGCATTAATTCCTTCCATGCTTTAAAAAAAAAAAACGACGAGAAATGTGTTAACAAAAAAGCCAATTTTTGTGATGAATTTATAATAACGGTTCTTTTTTAAGCTCTTTGGAAAATTTCAGTATTTTTTTTTACTTATAGTCTATAAAAAAATACAGTTCATTCATTAAAAGTAGCGAGTAAATATTGCAATCTTTTTGTAGGTATATTTCGCTCCCGTACAGATTTGGAAAAATAAATAGCATACAAAGCGTATGAAATTATTTTATGACATGTCCAACAATAGTTAACATGTTACTTTTTGTTGAAACAGTTGTTCACATAAAGATCAAAAGAACCACACCAAACCATAAACCATTATAAATCTCTAGTTTTTTTTTTATATCTAAACAATTTTTTTCTGGTTCATGTTTTTTTCTAGTTTTCATAACTACGAGCACTACTATACTAAATAATTTTAAATTTTTTTCACTGTGATTTTGTATAATTTTATTTTTAAAAAAAATTGTTGCTTCAAATGCCGGCGATTAAGAATTTTCAAGAAGAATTGTAATAGAATTCAATCACAGAATTCATAGCCAATGATTTGAATAATGTTTGAAATCTTTTAATCATTTTTTGTTGCAATTATTAGATGATCCTCCAATAGATCATCTTCAATGGAGGAGATATATTTTCGAACGAGAGCGGTAAAAAAAGTCCTAGCAAACCTCAACATAAATAAATCTTCTGGCCCCGATGGTATACCCCCAATTGTGCTGAAAATGTGTGCTTCTACACTGGCCCGACCATTGCGTAACCTTTTTAGTGCTTCCATCTTGTTGGAAGGTTGCCAATGTTCAGCCGGTACCTAAGAAGGGCGATGCCACGAACCCTGAAAACTACCGACCTATAGCGATATGCTCTACGCTTTCCAAAGTCATGGAGAGTGTAATAAACTTCCACCTTATGAACTATCTGGAGCGCAACGAATTGCTGAGCGACCGTCAATATGGCTTCCGAAGGGCTCGCTCTACTGGTGACCTAATGGCGTTCCTCACGGAGAAATGGAACCATTCACTTCTTTGGTGAAAGCAGGGTTGTTGCTCTGGATATTTCTAAGGCGTTTGACCGAGTGTGGCATAAAGCGCATGTGTCAAAACTAATTGCATATGGTGTTGGTGGTACCTTTGCTCGATGGATCACATGTTTTCTCAAGGACAGGTTGATTCGTGTCGTGGTCAACGGCATTTCGTCCTGTGAACATGCCATCGTAGCTGGAGTGCCGCAGGGTTCAGTCCTATTGCCAACTTTGTTTCTGGTTTTTATCTACGACCTTCTGTCGTTGACTCATAACCCAATTCACTCGTTTGCGGATGACAGCAGCATTTGTCATTCATATGCCCAAAAAACGCCCGAGCTCTTTGGAGATTGAGAGAAAGAGGCTTAATATGAATGACACACTGCTTAATGACTTGCAAAAAATCTTCGAGTGGGGGCTTGCTAATAGAGTGGAGTTTAATGCTAGCAAGACCCAGTGCTGTCTGTTAACTCACAAACGAGTGAATTGCCCCTTAGCACCCCTCAATATGAACGGTGTGGATCTCGCGGAGTCAGATGCTCTTGACGTTCTGGGCATATCAATCAGATCTGATCTTCGCTGGAACGATCACATTTTTGATGTGTCGAAAGAAGCGGCCAAGTGCCTAGGTTTTTTAAAACGGTGTAAAAAATACTTCACTCCAACTGACCTACGCGTGATCACACATCATATATTAGGCCGGAAATGGAGTACAATTCGCAAATTTGGGCAGGAGCTTCAAGATCTTATTTGGAGCTTCTGGACCGAATTCAACGACGTGCGATATATCTGATAGGAGATGAAAACATTTCATCTTCTCTCAACTCTCTTGGGCATCGACGCAATGTTAGTTGCTTAAGCCTTTTGTACAGGTACTACCGTGGGAAGTGTTCAAGGGAGATACATGGCCTGACGCCATCAGCTCGTGTGTTTCCCAGGTCCACTCGGGCAGCGCACCAAGCCCATCCCTATAACATTGCCTTGATGCCCAATAGAACCTCGCATTACAGAGATAATTCTTTCTTCGGTCGTACAATAAAATTGTGGAACAATCTTCCTGCGAGCGTGTTCCCCGGCAATTTTGAGCTATGTAAATTTAAAACTAATCTTCACCGACACTACTCCATTTTTCCACCCTCCAACTAACTATCACCCTCCTTCCGAATCAACACAATGCTTTCGCATTTATAGGGGGCATCCCCTGAGCGTTGGTTTAGTCTAAAAAAAAAAAAAAAATTAAATTAAATCTTTCGATATGACTTAAAAAATGTCTAAGGAAAATAAAAAAAAATCGAGATAGAAGAATTATGATTTCTTTTTTTAAAACTATGACTTCAAATGATTTCAAATTACTTTAAATGAGAAACCAAAGGATTTTATTCACTTTAAATAATTAAAAATGATTACAAATGATTTAATCGACTTCAAATGATTTCACTGATTTCAATGATTTCAATGATTTCATTGACTTCATATGATTTCAATCGAATGCAATTGAGTATTCTTAAGACTATGACTTATATCACAATGAATTAATGAAAAGACTTCAAAAGAAAATTTCAACAAATGATCTTAGCAAATGATTTTATCAATTTTAATAGAATTATGACTTCAAAAAGATTGCTGATCACAAAATTTTAAGTCATTAAATCAAAATATGATTGATAGACTGAAATAATTTTTATGTCCCCTATATAAGGGGTCTATTAACCCAGCAAAACAAACGATATCGTTTTGATATCGAGATTATGTCATAAAGGTGATAATTTCTATCGATAACGATACACGAGACGATATCGTTATGATATCGAAAAAGTCCTGTTTTCGTAAATGATATCGAAAATATATTAATTGCGATATCGTAACGATCACGAAATTTCAATGTCGTTTTGATATCGAGATGATATCGTTAAGGTAATAACTTCTATCATCAACGCTTGGAAGTTATTCAACGTTATATAAGTTAAGGAAGTTATCATCAACGGAAAAATGGACATATCATTTGAAGTCAATAAATTAGATTTTTCGATATGACTTAAAAAATTACTAAGGAAAAAGGTTTATACTTCACTTTTTAATAAATATGATTTCAAATGATTTCAAATGATTTCAAATGACTTCAAATGAGAAACCAAAGGATTTTATTGACTTTAAATAGATAAAAATGATTACAAATGATTTAATTAAATTCAAATGATTACATTGACTTCAAATGATTTCATTGACTTCATATAATTTCGTTGACTTCATATAATTTCGTTGACTTCATTTGATTTCAATCGAATGCAATTGAGTATTTTAAAGAGTTTTCATTAATTCTAACTTATATTATAATGAATTAATAAAAAGACTTAAGAAAAAAATTTTAACCAATCATCTGATCAAATGATTTTGTAAAAATCAGCAAAATCATAACTTCAAAAAGATTGCTGATTAAAAAATTTTAAATCATGAAATCAAAATATGATTGATAGACTGAAGTAATTTGTATGTCCCTTACGTAAGGGGTCTATTAAGTTTGTCACTCCGTTTGTAACGACCATAAGGAGTCTGGGTAGGTATAGAAAAGTGGTAGGCTTATATTCTTGATCAGCATCATCTCCTGAGTCGATAAGGTGAAGTTCGTCTATCTATCCTTCGTCACGTTTACAGCTGTAATTTTGAAGAAAACGTAATGAATTTTAATCCTTAAGCTTAACAAAAGGCTTAAGATTTAAGAAAGCAAGATCAAGCTTCTTTCTTAAAGAACCTAGGAATTTTGCACATAATCTTTAATACCAAACATGCACTCTAAATATAAAATTTGTCAAAATTGCATAAAAACCACGCCTACCTCTCTTACAAAGTGAAACTCTAAAAATTAAACATAACTTACTCACTTAAGCACTTGAATATTTGCACTTAAGCTTTGATATCAAATACTTTAAACTTGAAATAAGTCAAAGACAAATGAAAAGCACGCCTCCTTCACATACAAAGTGACGTCATCAAAATAGCAAAACTTTTCTAAATTTCACCAAAATTATTATACTGACTTGATATGTTACAAATAAGCTTTAATATTTAGAACTTACTCTGAGTTTGAAATTTGGAAAAATTCGATGAAAACCTCACCCATCTCCCATACAAAGTGACGTCATCAAAATAATAAAACCTTTAAAACCTAACTTTATACGAAGTTATGAAGTGGGTGGCATTTTAACTTCGGCCAAGTCGAATTCTTACAATCAGTGCTTTTTTTACAATCAGTGTGAGTTTTTGAAAGCATGATTGTCAAATTTTACAACTCTGTTGCAAGTACCTAATGATAAGAAGCTTCATGTAATTTTAATAAAATAGTAACGGAAAAACTTAATCGTTCACGGATAAGCGAGATCCGTACGAAGTGTAATAACTAAAAATGTAAAGTATCGTATTTCTTTCTAAGCCAACAATTGCAATATTGAGAAATTTTTTATTATCCATCGAAGGAAAGAATATATGTACGAGGTGTATTCATAAAGTAACGGGAATTTTTAAATTTCGTGGGCTGTGCTGGTCCGATTGGCACAATTTCGCCAACATCACTAAAACACGTATTGTTCTGTTAACAGCTGACAAAAAAGCAAACAACATACACGGCTGAAAATTTATAGATTCTTTTTAGACTTGCCAACACAACAATAAAAATTGTGCCAATCGGCCCAACACAGCCCGCAAAATTTCAAAATTGCCGTTACTTTTTGAACACACCTCGTATCATTGCTTTGTAAATGTTCCTTTTTAAAATTCTATTCAATTTACCGTTATACTTGCAACATATATAATTCAATATTATTATTATATATAAACATTCAATCAATATTAAATAAAGTAATAGTCGTGACTTAGTAAGGAATGGCTTAGAAAATACTTTTTACCAATGCTTAAATCCTTAAGGACTGTCTCAATTTTCTACTGGGTTTGCTCGTCAGGGCCATGTTGTCGAAAAGCAGTGTATGTCTGTGATATAGTTGTGTGTGTGTTAGTGTTTGTGTGTGCAGATTCAAGTCTGCATTTATGTAAGTGTTGCAACAACAAAGCTGACGACAAAAAGCAATAAAAGCATTGCGACGCATGTGACCAAAAACGAAATAGAAAAAAATTGGTTGTAAGTTTACAAGAACAACTAAACAGAGAATACACTTTGTGTTTTTTATTTTTTATTTTGTTTTTTATTTATTTTTGGCTCTGCACCAACTGAGGCAACCGAATTGCTGCTGCACAGACATTTCGTAGTTATTTTGTTTTTTGGTTAATGCTTCTATTTGCTGGCTTTGAAATATATGCACATAAAATAAATACCAATGTATGTTGCTATGTAAATATATATAAGAGTATATATACGTTATACTTATATATATAAAACAGCATCTATAGCCAGCTAGACAGTCAGACTTCTTTGACTTGGCAAGGAGACGCCGAAGTGGCAGACGCACGGTAGAGAAGTCAAGTTATCGCAACATAGACACTTATCAGACGCACAGTCGCTGTTTCTGTGGTTTCCAACTAAGGCCAAAAAGAAAAGCATAGCATAACTTAGGGCGCGTCCGTCATAAATGCAGTAGTATTTGTCTGCGCTTGGTTTTGAATTTGTTTGCTCTTAAATTATTTTTTTGTTTGCTTATTTTTAGCTTTCAATTTATTTATTTTGTTATTTTGTTTTTTTTACACAGACTTATTTCCTTATTTTTTGTTTTTTTTTTGTCTGCCTTGCTGTGAGCGCCTTCGTCGTTTGCCGCCTTTCACATGCTTCAATGTGCTCCACTTTGCGCTGCAGCACGTATTCTAGACAAAATATCGCCATTTTTAAATATTTGCTAGGTTTTTATTCGGTTTGTTTGTTGGTTTGTTTGGCCAACAATTTCAAAGTTTCCGCCAACTGCAAATGTTGACGTGGGTCTGTCTGTCTGTTAGTTTGTTCGTTTTGCGTATTTTTTCCGCGTCTGTTTGTATGTTCGTTTGTTAGTTTTATCTGTATCATTGTCACCAGGTGAACACGTCTCAAATGAGCCAAATAAAATGCAATATACGTGATTTTTTTTTTATCTTTTCTGACACGATTTTGTGTAGCTCTTTGTTTAACAGGGTGACTAAAGTATTGCATAAATATTTTTGAAATTTACATAATTACATTGTAAAGAGTGATTTTTTAAGTGCCTGATAACTTTTTTTTAAAAAAAAACGCATAAAATTTGCAAAATCTCATCGGTTCTTTATTTGAAACGTTAGATTGGTCCATGACATTTACTTTTTGAAGATAATTTCATTTAAATGTTGACCGCGGCTGCGTCTTAGGTGGTCCATTCGGAAAGTCCAATTTTGGGCAACTTTTTCGAGCATTTCGGCCGGAATAGCCCGAATTTCTTCGGAAATGTTGTCTTCCAAAGCTGGAATAGTTGCTGGCTTATTTCTGTAGACTTTAGACTTGACGTAGCCCCACAAAAAATAGTCTAAAGGCGTCAAATCTTGGTGGCCAACTTACCGGTCCATTTCTTGAGATTAATTGTTCTCCGAAGTTTTCCCTCAAAATGGCCATAGAATCGCGAGATGTGTGGCATGTAGCGCCATCTTGTTGAAACCACATGTCAACCAAGTTCAGTTCTTCCATTTTTGGCAACAAAAAGTTTGTTAGCATCGAACGATAGCGATCACCATTCACCGTAACGTTGCGTCCAACAGCATCTTTGAAAAAATACGGTCCAATGATTCCACCAGCGTACAAACCACACCAAACAGTGCATTTTTCGGGATGCATGGCCAGTTCTTGAACGGCTTCTGGTTGCTCTTCACTCCAAATGCGGCAATTTTGCTTATTTACGTAGCCATTCAACCAGAAATGAGCCTCATCGCTGAACAAAATTTGTCGATAAAACACATTTCGAACCGAACACTGATTTTGGTAATAAAATTCAATGATTTGCAAGCGTTGCTCGTTAGTAAGTCTATTCATGATGAAATGTCAAAGCATACTGAGCATCTTTCTCTTTGACACCATGTCTGAAATCCCACGTGATCTGTCAAATACTAATGCATGAAAATCATAACCTCAAAAAAATCACCCTTTATTTATGATTTTGACGTAGAATATTTTTTTTTAGTCTCAATTCAGCTTTTATTTTGAATTTATAGGAGAGAAAAAAAAATAACGCCTTTTCCCCTTAAATTTCAATCAATGAATAGAAAGTGGGCATGTTTGTTACTTATATACGAGTGAAGTTGCATAAAATGATGTTATGACAAAATATCTGGAGACGATATTTTGGCTACAGTAATAAAAGCCAATGTTTGTATGTTTGTGTGTGTGTGTGTGCGTTTGTATTACTTTAAGAATCAAGTCTCGAGTCTGTATTGGTTTAAACACGCATGACTGCATTGTCTACTTATAGGCGTTTTAACCACAATTAAGTTAAGGCTATGTCTGCACACAGAGTTTAGTTTGAGTTTCATTTGAGTTTCATTTGAATTTAACCGAAGCTGTTCACACATGGATGTGTCGGAAAAATTGAGTTTAATGAGAAATTTCTGTATGAAATTTAGCTAAACTACCATCAGTTAAACTAGCTGAACCCTTAAAATGGAAGTGTGGAAAAAAGAAGAATAACAACAAAGTAACACAACTTCAACATGCTCTGATAGCAGTCAAACACTGATCTAATTTCGAAGATGCGCATGAGTTTAAGACTATGCCTAAAAGTATGACACGATCAAGGTTAACCTTGTCACAGGGTGCATCATAAGTAGATAAGAACTCAGTTACTAATGTAAAAGCATTCTCTCTTTCAAATAAACTCCCAGCTAACTCTGTCGGCATATTGGCAGTATAAGTAGGACCTAAGTAGATTGAGTGGATCACAGTGAAAAGTCATGCAAGACTACTGATGAGTTGGTGTAGCGGCCAACGAAACAGTCTGTCTGTCTAGTCTGCTGTGTAATTTTCTCTATACAGATCCGTTGTTGTTGGTTGTTGCCTTCATTGTCTTCAATTTGTCTTGTTGTCAACACACTTTTCCTAGAGCTCAAATTTGTTTCAATATTTTGTATTTTATTGTGCAAATAAGATTTAATCTTTTGAATGCCACATTCATGACGGAGATGACAACATTATTTCTCAAAAATATTTCTCATTGTACAAAATTGTTCAATACTCTGACGTATCTTGTCATCTAAAAAGTTGAATCTGAACCTACTCAGAATAAAACATCTGAACATTAGCATACTTTTAGGCATTTCTCAAATTGAGTTTTGATAAACTCAGAAAACAAATTGAATTAGTTAAGTTTCATCCTGCATATTTGCACTGCGAACTCAAGAGTTTATTTTGAGTTCAATGGCTAAACAAAAACTTTGTACTGGAAACTCAAAAGAAACTCTTTGTGTAGAAATATCATAATAGCGGTAGTCCGGATGGTAGCCTGGGGCTTCCGGGTTAAAAAATGTGCTTAACTGAATATTTACCATGTTTAAATGCGTTCTAGACTTTCATTATTTGAAAATTTTGAGTGTTTAAAGTGTGATTTTCGTGATTGTGTCATTAATGCCTAAAAAAGTTCCATTTTGGATAAAAATTCTGAGCGAAAAATTAAAAAGCGATTTAAAAATTAAAAAGCGATAACTATCAGTTATGATCAGCTTTGGGCAGAGAGCGCTCTGGGAGCGTTGAGAGTAAGAAGTGAGAGCAAAGGCTTATGTAGCAATACAAAACGCAACAACAAATCAAAGATAAAAGACAAACACAGAAGCTTAAAATGTAGTGGTGCCTTTACCCGAATGCGATAAATCAAAATTAGCTATATGGGCAGAGACCGCTTTGGGAGCGTTGAGAGTAAGAATTGAGAGCAAAGGCGTATGAAGCAACACATTATGCAACAACAAATCAAAGACAAAAGACAAACACAGAAACAACACAGAAGCTTTAAAATGTAGTGGTGCCCATACCCGGTCATGAAAGCAGTTTTACCTTTTAAGCTCTAAGCTACAAAAACACGGCAAATTTTATACAAAAAAAATAATTTGAGCATTTTTTATTTTAATTTTTTTTTTAATCTTCTTGTAAAGAAACCTTGCAAGGAATTTCCAAAATGTTCCAACAAAAATTTGCACAGCTCTTGTCATTGTTTTTGTTTGTCGCACAACTAAGTAAATGTAAACAAAAGCAACAACAGCTGCGTCAGTTAGCCTTAAATCGATCGCAAGGATATGTCACATGTTCCAAACAACATAAGCTTAAAATTAGGACAAATAAAAAATTCTTGAAATATTTCAGCAATAAAGTCATGGTCAAAAGCAAAACAAAAAAAAAATTAAAAAAAAAATGTTTAAATTAAAAGCAGAAGAAAAAGTAGCAATTTAGGTTAATAACGATTTAAGCAACGCATGAGTAAACTTTTTAACCTACTTACGAAGAAACTGTAAAAAAAAAAAATAGGGCTCACCTCAAACTGCGCACTCACCCAAACAGTCTATCAGCAGCAACATGCCTACCGAGCTGTTTGTAGGTCTGCGCCTACCTTTTTATTGCGGCTGTAGCTTAAAATAAATATTGTGTATCTAAGGCTCAAGTTACAAAAGTCTGCCACAACAACAATAACAACAACAACTAGAACAACAACAACAGCAGTTAACAAAACAACAACACTTAAGCCGCCCGCTCTGTTGAAACTAGATACAAAACATCCTGTTATTGTTTTGTTTTTGTTTTTTTTTTTTTGTAATTTTTATTTTTTTTTTTTTTTGTTTTTACTAAAACACAGACAGAGTGAAAACTCTTGGAAAATAATACGATTTCACTACGAATTCACTGACTTAAAATGGAATCGAGTCGTAAATGAAAATTTTCGGCATGTCCTCCTCCATGCCACAGCGTCGCTTATGAGCCAGACAAAGTTACTTTTATTTGCATACAAATATTTTTCACCCTCTGTCGCAACTTTTGTGGCCTTATTTGAAGGCCTCTTTTTATGTCCTTAATAATAAAAATGTTTATCTTATTATTTCATTTTATGCCTATGTTTAAAGTTTAACTTTTATTGTTCTTTTATTTTTATTGGTGCTAGTTTTGTTGAAATCTGCATATGTCTGGGTTTTTTAGTCAAATAAAAAAAAAAAAAAAAAAAAAAATGTAACGGAGAAGAAATGAATGAATGAATAAATGATAAAAAAGTAACACAAACGGGGACAGACTATAAAAAACTGACAGACGATGCGACAGTCGAGAAATATTTCATGCGACATAAAGTTGCGCTGGGCCTCGTTATATACATATGCAACATGTAAAGGCATGCAAAGGCAGAAAGACAATAATGACAGCAATAAAACTGCCATTGAAAGCATTGCCATAAATAAATGAAAAAGTATTCATTAAAGCACAATAGCTGCAAAAAATTGAAAAAAAAACCATGTCAAAGCCAAACAAATTGCTTGCAATGGCAACATTTCACATTTAAAGTTTCAAAAATAAACCACTTGTTTTTGCATTCCTTTTAGTTTAAGTGCTACCTACCCACTACTTTAAAATACCAACAGCTTCCCCATTGCAATATATATGTGGGTATTTAATCAAAACTCTAATTTTATTTCATTTTATATTTTATATATTTTGTTTAACAATTCACAAAGTAAACAATTTTACAAAGTTTAATATTTTAAAGTTCATTTAAGTTAAAGTTTTTCAATTTATAAAGTTTAATATACATTTCACTGCTCAGTGTTCGTTGCTCGGCGAGTTTTTCTTGACTGTTCGTTTTTATTTTTAAAAATCCAAGCAACGCTTCGTTCTTCGTCATTTCAGGGATGTCAGCGTTATGGTCGTCCAGTTCGTGCAGGGAGTCAATAGTTTCGTCCAGTCCGTGTTGTCTTCCCAAATCCCACAATCGGCCATCCTGTTGCCACATTCGGCTCGAATGTGGAACTCCAAGGTTTCATGTTCTCAGCAACAGTCGTCGTGCGATTTGAACCTTCGTGATCCCCCACCTTTTCTACTTCATATCTATCGTGATTCATTTTCCTTAGAACTCTATATGGACCCAAAAACTTTGGCTTTAACTTAAGACCAGGTCCAAATTGTGTACGCTTAATAGCCACAAGCTGATCTGTTGAGTACAAAGTTGCTTTTTTACGCTTTTTATTATAATATTTCTTGTTCTCTTCTTGAATTTTCTTTATATTAGCTTTGGCTTCAAGTCGCACGATATCGCGTTCATTATCTAAATTTTCTACAGCAACACTCTCTATTAAAGAACTCATATTTGGGATACCGGTTACTCTCATCTCTAAGCCTGTTAAAATTCTAAAAGGAGAATACTTAGTACTGCGCGGTGGCGAATTGTTAACAATCTGCTGAACGCGTTCAACATGTTTGTACCAACTACCCGGACTTTCACAACAAAACTTTGAGATCATAGGAATTATAATTTTGTGTATACGTTCCACTTGACCATTTCCCCTGGGCACCCCTGTTGCAATCAATAAGTGTTGTATATTCTGATTTTCACAATATTCTTTAAAATATTGCGAAGTAAATGCTGTACCTCTGTCTGAAACTATGCGTTCTGGATTTCCGAACAAGGCTGCTTGTTTTGCTAATCTATCGACTACCGCCTCAGCACCAGTGTTTTTGGTTGGGTATAGCCAAACAAACTTTGAAAAGGCATCTACTACCACAAAAATGTAGTTATAGCCTTTGCTTGTTGCCTCCATAGGCCCTACATGGTCAACGTGATAAGTCCCTAACGGTCGATCTTCCTTGTTAATAGGTGACAAAAATCCTTCTTTTTTACCAGCTTTATTTTCAGTTACAATACACTCAATGCAATTTCGAACAATAATACGTACTTTGGAACTCAACTCTGGAATATAAAAACATTTCTCTATAGCTTCTTGCGTATTCTTAATGGATAAGTGGCCTTGTTTATGTGTCATTCTAATTATTTCATCTTCCATCATTGCAGGTACTACTACAAGTTCCATTATAGGGTTTTTATATAAAATGTCATGTTTTAAGAAAAAATCTTCATAGTCGCCTTTTTCTAATATTTTCCTTATAGCTCGAATCCAATGGTCATCTAACTGTGCCTGTTTCAATCTATGGGTAAGTGAGTCTTCGAGAACTAGACAAGAAACACGACTTAATGCATCTACATGTCGCATCTTGCTACCTGTACGATGCTCAATAATGAAATCATAATCTTGCAAAAAAATACCCCAACGAGTAACTCTAGCTGGAACTTCTCGCTTTCGCATGGTTTGAGCAAAAGCGTTACAGTCGGTGACTATTTTAAACTTTATACCTAACAAATAAACTTTCCATTTTTTGAGCGCTTCCACAATCGCCAGTACTTCAAGCTCGTAAGAATGATAATTTTCTTCCTCAGGCTTAGTCTTGCGACTCATAAATTGAACAGGATGATATTTTTGATCATCGAAATCCTTTTGAAGTAGCACAGCACCGTAGCCATGCATGCTCGCATCCGTATGCACTTCGGTCAAAGCTTTTACATTGTACAATTTCAAAACAGGAGCTTTTATCAAACAAGACTTAAGCTGTTGAAATGCTGCTAGCTGTGGTTCGTCAAAAACAAATTTTACGTCTTTTCTTAATAAGTCAGAAAGGGGCTTAGCTTTAATAGAATAATTTTCTATGAAGCGTCTAAAATAAGAAGTTAGTCCTAGAAACCGTTGTAAAGATTTTTGATTAGTTGGTACAGGAAAATTTTTAATAGCACATGTCTTCGCCTCAGATGGTTTGATTGTATTATTTTCAACTACATACCCAAGAAAATCAATACGAGTCTGTAAAAATTGGCATTTGCTCCACTTGATCTTAAGACCACTTATAGAAGCTTTTTGAAGAATAAGATTTAACTTATGAATTCCCTCATCAACGTCCTTGGATGGAATAACCAAATCATCCATGTAAATAACTACTGTGCCGTCGTTTATAAAGTCTCTAAAAACTGCAGAAATGTAACGCGTAAAAGTTGCTGGAGAGTTCGAAATTCCAAAAGGAACATAGTGAAATTCAAATTGACCACTTGGAGTCACAAATGCTGTATATTTTTTGGAACTCTCTTCTACTGGCACATGGAAAAAACCATTTCTGAGATCGAGTGTAGTAAAAACACGAGCACCTTGTAGTCTTTCTAAAACGTCGTCAATGAGTGGCATTGGAAAATGGTCCCGAATTATCTTTTCGTTAAGGCGACGATAATCGCAGCATAATCTTTTCCCACCATCCCTTTTTGAGACTAACACAACTGCTGATGCATATTCGGATGTACTTGATCTGATAATACCGTCCTTCAACCAATCTTCAATTTGCTTGTCGATTACGCATTTGTCAGCATAAGATACACGTCTAGGTCTTTCATAAACTGGCTGTGAATCGGACAATGTAATTTTCATCTCAATTGGAGATTTTGGATTATTCACTGGTTTATAAGAGTTTATCATTGCTTTTACAGTTTCAGCTCTAACTTTATCTAAATGAGAAAAATCAATTTCTACCTGGGAATCATTTTGAATTTCTAGTGTCATACAAAGCTCTTTAAATTCATTCAAAATCGGTAAAGTATTAGATTCAGCTTTATTTTTTTCATTTTCGTAAAAGTCATAGTATTTTGAGTTAATTTGCTTCGTGTCAGAAATTTCATCAAAACCCTCTAACCTTCCTCGTGTTTCTTCTTTTTGTCTGAATCTTGCTTCACCTGTTGTAAAAATCAAGTCAACACTCTTAAGCACATCGTTACCCAGTACTGCAGAATAATTTATATCGCAATCTCGAACAACGTGAAACTTAATTTTCAATTGAATTCCGTCAATCAAAACTAAAGTAGTAAAACTACCTATTGTTATAAGCTTACTATCGCCGATCCCAACTAAACAATGCTTTTCTTTATTCAATTCGAATTCATCAAGTAAATTGAGCGTATCATTTCTTATAAGACATAAGTCACAGCCAGTATCAATTAATGCTGAAAAAATTATTTTGTTTATCATGATTGATTTAAAAATAAGTCCACTTTTAGCTTTACATGTTTTTTCTAAACTACTATCGACCATAGTGTTTACATTTTTCTCTGATTTAATATTATTTACTTGAAATTTACATTCAGTTGCACGGTGTCCAATTTGACCACATTTAAAACATTTAAAATTTTTTTGAAGACAATTTCTAGCTATATGGCCTGAATTACCACATTTGTAACATTTAATGTCACTGTTTGGCACATTATTACTATTTATGTTTGCTGAACTAATATGAACCGACTGTTGCTTAACTGATCTGACTTTTTCATACACTTGAATTTGGTACTTGAGTTCTTTTACATTTTTTGCTTGATACAAATTACTTTTATTCTGTCGAGAATCGGGTATGCCTTCGATAAAATATTGAATAAGACTAGCATCATCTAAACTAATCGGTTTACCAATTTCCATCAGTGTATATAAGTATTCTTTAAAATCTTCATTTTGCTTTTTGCGACGATTTCTAAGCATGTTATGAATTTCTATTGAGGACAACGAAGAACCAAATTCCTCTCTTAGTGCTGACTTTAGGCTATCCCAATCAGTAACGTTGCGCTGGCTACGCAAAAATATTTTTGCCGCACCTTTAAGCAATTGTTTTGAATAAATAAATTTTTGCAAATTGTTCCAATGAACAGCTTCTGCGTTTGACTCAAAATCCGATAGCCATTCTTCAACTGAGGGATGCCCAGAGCCAGTAAATGACGTTAATGATTCCTCAATGTCTCGCAAAGAAAAAGTAAATCGCTCAACGACTGCCGCTGGCCTGAATTGCGCATCATTCGACCCTACATCATCACATTCCGATGCAGTCTCATCACCAACAGTCAGGCCGAAATGCTGCAAAAGTCTGTTCTGTAAATTGACTTTAAGCCCTTCTGTCGACAGTCCCAGTTCCGTCAACTTGAGCTTGAGCCCACTAACATTAAGTCCCAAAATTTCGTTTCGGTCCATTTTCAAAACAATATAAAATAATTTATAAATCAAATAATATCAATAATATTAAGAACTACAATAAAAACAACATAATATTTAGCCTCTTTTGCTCCACTGCCACTGCCGCTGCCGCCGCCACCACTGCTGCTGCTACCACTGCTGCTGCCACCACTGCTGCCGCTACCACTGCTGCTGCCACCACTGCTGCCGCTACCACTGCTGCCTTGTTCATAAGCTTCAGGATGAAGCAGAGCTGAGCTCAATTATGTTGAAACCTCACTAAGATAACTGTTCAAAGCGACACAAACACAACTTCGTTCTTTTTTCTGCGCACACAGCTCATACGAAATGTTCAAGAGCTCATAAGAAATGTTCAAAACCAACGAGTCAATGCTCTTTCTCACTCTAGCACAATACACTTTATGTGTTCATAAAATCAACCCTCATGAGCGTATAGAACTTTTGTTTGATGACATGCAAAATTCTGCACAACTCAGCTCAGATTAACGAGTTTAGTCCAACACATATCAAAGTTAATTTTGCATGTTATATTGCTTTTTTATTTATTTATTTTCTTATTAGAACATTCCGATATCATTAAACAAACTCGAATGCACTTTCACATTTATTTATTTGTTCTTTTATCCCACTTCTGACACCAATTTTGTGGGTATTTAATCAAAACTCTAATTTTATTTCATTTTATATTTTATATATTTTGTTTAACAATTCACAAAGTAAACAATTTTACAAAGTTTAATATTTTAAAGTTCATTTAAGTTAAAGTTTTTCAATTTATAAAGTTTAATATACATTTCACTGCTCAGTGTTCGTTGCTCGGCGAGTTTTTCTTGACTGTTCGTTTTTATTTTTAAAAATCCAAGCAACGCTTCGTTCTTCGTCATTTCAGGGATGTCAGCGTTATGGTCGTCCAGTTCGTGCAGGGAGTCAATAGTTTCGTCCAGTCCGTGTTGTCTTCCCAAATCCCACATATATATATATGCAATATAAAAGCTCGCCATTATATCAGAGATGGCCACTAGAAGCACCAACGACACTCTACCGCATAATAATAAAAAACGTCTTTGACAACAAATCTTGCCATCAAGAAGGCGTGAAAGCCTTTTCAATTTAATTTAAGGATTAGATGACATTTGAAGTTATCCCAGTATTTTATCGTTGACAGTTTATTTGACATTTTTTTTTAATTTAAATATTTCTTACACAAAAACGAACATCAGCCGAAAAATAGCAAGTTTGCAAATATTGGGCGTGCTACACGTACGGATTGATTGTTTCGTTTTTTATACGTTTGGAATTTTAATAATAAGCTTTATAAAAGAAAACAAAAACAATTTCAAGGACTCAATAAATGTAGCTGTGGAGAGCATTTTTTGTACAAATTCTCTTGTGACCTATTTTGACGCCGACAGGATATTAAAATAAATGCCAATCAAAACAAAACAGTCTGCTTCATTGCTGACTCAAGTAATAACATTTTTTTTATACTTTTTATTGTTATTGTTTATTTTTTAGCATTGTTTTCAATTTATTTAAATTGAATTTTTTGTGAAACCTCAATTTCTACCTTAACCTAAACCTCAACTGCAAGTAAAGATGATATTTGGAATAGATTGGATTATTTATTTATACATCAAATGTATAGAAGTTGGAGCTTTGGAAAAATTGACCAAAAAACCAAAATATGAGATGTCGCTACCAAACAGTTATGCATTGTAAAATTTTTATATTGAATATTTTAATTTTTCAAAAACTTAGAAATAAAAAATGAATGAAAAATTAATTTTAAAGTTTTTCTAGTAAAACTGACATAAGTACTTAAACATTAAAAACGAAAAATGTTTATCTTTTCAAAATCGACCACAAGCTCAAGTTTAAAATACAGCTCAACTTCTACCTTAATCTCAACCTCAAGCTTAACCATAGTATCAACCTCAACCGCACACTTAACCTTAAACTCAAACTCCAACTCAAACTCAATTTTAATCTAAGCTCAACTTCAAGCTCAAACACAAGCTCAACCTCAATCTCAATCTCAATCTCAATCTCAATCTCAATCTCAATCTCAATCTCAATCTCAATCTCAATCTCAATCTCAATCTCAATCTCAATCTCAATCTCAATCTCAATCTCAATCTCAATCTCAATCTCAATCTCAATGTCAATCTCAATGTCAATCTCAATCTCAAATTCAATCTCAATCTCAATCTCAATCTCAATCTCAATCTCAATCTCAATCTCAATCTCAATCTCAATCTCAATCTCAATCTCAATCTCAATCTCAATCTCAATCTCAATCTCAATCTCAATCTCAATCTCAATCTCAATCTCAATCTCAATGTCAATCTCAATCTCAATCTCAATCTCAATCTCAATCTCAATCTCCATCTCAATCTCAATCTCAATCTCAATCTCAATCTCAATCTCAATCTCAATCTCAATCTCAATCTCAATCTCAATCTCAATGTCAATCTCAATCTCAATCTCAATCTCAATCTCAATCTCAATCTCAATCTCAATCTCAATCTCAATCTCAATCTCAATCTCAATCTCAATATCAATCTCAATCTCAATCTAAATCTCAATCTCAATCCCAATCTCAATCTCAATCTTAAAATCGAAATCAAAATCAAAATCAAAATCAAAATCAAAATTAAAATTAAAATTAAAATCAAAATCAAAATAAAATCAAATCAATCTCAAAATCAAAATCAAAATCAAAATCAAAATCAAAATCAAAATCAAAATCAAAATCAAAATCAAAATCAAAATCAAAATCAAAATCAAAATCAAAATCAAACTAAAAATTAAAATTAAAATCAAAATCAAAATCAAAATAAAATCAAAATCAATCTCAATCTCAAAATCAAAATCAAAATCAAAATCAAAATCAAAATCAAAATCAAAATCAAAATCAAAATTAAAATCCAAATCAAAATCAAAATCAAAATCAAAATCAAAATCAAAATCAAAATCAAAATCAAAATCAAAATCAAAATCAAAATCAAAATCAAAATCAAAATTAAAATCAAAATCAAAATCAAAATCAAAATCAAAATCAAAATCAAAATCAAAATCAAAATCAAAATCAAAATCAAAATCAAAATCAAAATTAAAATCAAAATCAAAATCAAAATCAAAATCAAAATCAAAATCAAAATCAAAATCAAAATCAAAATCAAAATCAAATCAACATTCACTTACATTACAACAATTCTTCTATTCCAGAATTTCAGAAAGCTTCAAAGAGGCTTCAACAATAAATGTGCTCTCATCAAATAAATTTAACATAAAATTCCAAATATCATGATATCGATCTTAATCATGTAACTGTCACAAACACAATCGCAGAGATGTCGATATAGGAATGTTAGTGACATTTACTCTGAATTGAATTAACGTACACATGTGAAAGGCATGAACGTATATCAACTAAAGGACAATAAGAACGAAAACAAAAAACCTTAATTAAAATATTAACATAAATGACATGTTCACATTATTTGAAAGGTAAATAAACCATTTTCGTAGGTTGTGGTGTTATTTTGGTTAAAGCAAAGGCATTATTAAAGAACGCAGATTGAGAACAGAAATAAATAACAGACTAAGAACGCTGTCATTGAAATTTTTGTTGGTAGTTTTCATCCTAACAATTTTGTTTTTTATTCTTATACAACTGCAATGAGCAAAGATGCCGTTAAAGTATTTTTTTGGCTCTAGAAATTTTATGTTGAGTCATCTGAAAGAAAACAAACTACACAATAATACACAGTCTCACTCTCGCCAAAAAACTTGAAACCATTGGTGAGCAGCTAGTATTTCACAAAAAGAGCCACAAAGGAAGGAAAATAACAAAAAATAAACCGTGCGGAGATTTTATTTCGAGTCACGACAAGTCTCTTTGCGCGAAAAACTAGCTGCACACCACTACTCTAAGCGAATGCTAGACACAGGACACAAGACAAAATGCTTATTTCAAGCTCCACATCACGGATAAAGCTATTTAATAAAAAGTCCTACTGCAAGCGGAGAAAATACAATGATAAAAAAAGTACAGAGTTAAAACTTGTGAAATGCTCACAAGTTACTCCTCATAATTCTTTAATAAATTCGGTACATCAACGTCGCCTACAAGGACGTCGGAGATAGAATGCCGCAGGAGCAGCAGGCCTTGAAGATAGCGATGGAAAAACATGCGAAGTGGACGTAGCTAAGCTAAAGCTAAAGTTGGATACAATACTTTGGCACGTGCAGACATTTCAATGTGTGTTTGTTATTCTTTTTGTTGTCTCTGCTGCTTTTGTACATATATTTGCTGTAGTTATTGCTTTTGTTGTTGCTGTTGTTAAAAAGTCTACATTAAGTAGGTGTTTACAGATAGTATGGTGCTCTGATAAGTGGGTAGTTAAGGATTGCATAAGCTTAAGGAAAGCCATCAAAACTTGAAATTGCAGACAGCAACATTTCGACGTTGTCAGAGCGATGTGAGAGTGACGAGACTTTAATTGGACATACATATTAATGTGCTTTCAAAGTAACAGCTATTCATCGAGGTGACAGGGATTCCAAGAAGGATAGCGATAATTTTTATTTAAGATTCGACGCATTTGCAATGTTTTAACGAGAGGAAAAACTTTCAAGGACAGTCAGTGATTTATGGACACAGTTGACGGGAAGAAATTTTTAATAAAATTTAACCCTTTATTGCTACATTTTTTTCAGGCATCATTACTTAATAGGATAAGTTTTATGAAGGTATGATTTTAAAAGCTTTGTGTAAAGCGGGCTTAAGACTTTTTTGATTTAATGCATACATAACAGGATGATTAAGTGAAAAAAGGAATATGAACTTAAGAAAATAGTGAGAGAAAAAGCTTTAAAAACTTTATAGATTTGCTAACATAAAAAAAAATATTTAACATATAAAAATCAAAATCAAAATTAATTCGAATTAAAATAAAAATCAATATCAAAATCAAAATCAAAATTAAAATCAAAATCAAAATCAAAATCAAAATCAAAATCAAAATCAAAATCAAAATCAAAATCAAAATCAAAATCAAAATCAAAATCAAAATCAAAATCAAAATCAAAATCAAAATCAAAATCAAAATCAAAATCAAAATCAAAATTAAAATTAAAATCAAAATCAAAATCAAAATCAAAATCAAAATCAAAATCAAAATCAAAATCAAAATCAAAATCAAAATCAAAATCAAAATCAAAATCAAAATCAAAATCAAAATCAAAATCAAAATCAAAATCAAAATCAAAATCAAAATCAAAATCAAAATCAAAATCAAAATCAAAATCAAAATCAAAATCAAAATCAAAATCAAAATCAAAATAAAATCAAAATCAAAACAAAATCAAAATCAAAATCAAAATAAAATTAAAAAATAAAAAATTTTTCTTAAAAGCCATTGAAACAAAATTATAAAAAATTCAGAGGTTATAAAAAATATAGAGGTAACTACGCTTTTACGGTATTTAATCTTTTTTCAATCAATTATTTTAAATTGAATAGAAGCGAACATATTAAAGCAGTATTTTTTAACAAAAAGTTTTTAGAGAACGAAAAGGTTGAGCTTACATAAATTTTTAAAGGAATTAAAGAATGAAGAGTTATTCAAGGAAGCTTTTAAAAACTTTAAAAATTTAAACTAAACAAGGAAAGACAAGAGTGTAATAACATATCAATGATGAAAAGCTCTTAAAGCTTTGAAATGAATTACATAATTTGATTATTTATAACAAGAGCCAAATTTATGAAATAAACTTTAGACAAAAAATTTAACCTTCACTAAAGCCTTAAGCGCATTTAAAGGTCATAAGTTTAAAATTTGAAAAGAAGAGGAAAGAAGGCTATATTTGGCTTTTTTTATAGCTTTTTACAAATTCAAGAATTGAGAAGTGTAAAAAGAAATTTTTTTCCGGCTTTTAAAAATGAAAAGACAATAATTTTGTAAAGAATAAGATTATATAGATGTTTAAGAGCAAAAGCTCTTATAGCTCCGAAATGAATTCAGCTAAGAGTTTGGAACAAGAGCCAAATTTCGACAAAGGAACTGCAAAAGCTTTTTGTTTTTAAAAAAAGAAATGACGAGAAAATACTAATTCCACTTAAGCTTAAAGCTGATAAAAAAGATATGAGTAAACAAATTTTAGAGTTAGGAAACTTAGAAGTGGACTTTGATAAAGCTTTTAAATAATTCAAGGAGTAAGAGATACTCGAGAGAGGAATTTAAAAGATGACTTTTGGATAGCTTTTGAGGAATATACGATTTCTATAAAATTTTATCTTAAATAGAAACTAACGTTTAAGCTTCCTTCAAGTTGAAATTCCGCAAAAGCTTTTATAGTATAAAGGAATATAGTTGTCAACTTAAATAGTAGAAAGTATTTGATTTTTTATATAAAATAAGTAAAAGCTATTTTATGGTGAATTTTTGAAGAACTCTTCAGAAGTTTACGAAATAAAACTTACAGAAAAAATTTTTTTGAACATTAAAATATAAAAAGTGAGTAATGAAATTCTGACATGTTAAACAATATAATTTAAAATGAATATTTGAATATCTTAAGCCCGGTAATTGATTTCTGAGCTTTTTTAAAACATATATTTGATTATTAAAGCGTTCTAGTTTGAAATAATGTAATGCAGCTGGAGCTTAAAAGAGCTTTGAAATGAATATGCAAAGTGAGCAACTTTTTTTCAATGGGCTACATTATTTATGGTATATTTCCTATTTTGTAAGAGGTGATAACAGTTTTTTTGAGCTTTTTATATAAAAATACATGTGTTGTAAAAGCTTTTAGCTTTTAAATTTGAAATCAAAACATTGCGATGAAAATTCAGAATATCTTCAAATATAAGAGCTTATATCAAGAAGCTTTAAAATAAAGCTTGAAGCTTTCATATAAAATTAAGCTTTTTATATGAAAATACACATGTTGTAAAAACTTTTAAATTTGAAATCAAAACATTTCGATGAAAACTCAGGATATCAGCTTATTTCATATATAAGAGCTTCCATCAAGAAGCTTTAAAATAAAGTTGATTCTAACACAACAGTAGATACAAAAAATATATTGACACTTACGGGTACAGGATGTTCCGGCTCCGCGTGCAAAGGGATCTGATCTTCGGGCTTTAGCGGAATTGGTAATGCCAGAGCAACACTGGCGCGACGTGTTGGAGCTGCGGCTGCTGCTGCACGAGCGCAGTGAATGATGGCAATAAAAACGCTGATTGTTGCACCGCTCAATGTTATGCCAACAGCGATCAAAAGTAAACAACCTGCAAGATAGAGACAGAGACAGATCGTGAGAGATATAGAAACAACAATTAATTACGCTGTCAAATAAATCAGCAACTACTAACTACAAAAACAACAACAAATAACAAACTAAATAAAACAATTATGAAGTTAAACAAATTAAATAAATTGCAACTTAATTAAAAAAAAAGAATTAAAGCAGCACAGCGAACGACAGCCATTGGTTGTTGGCAACATTGTTGCTCATTGTGTGCATAGAAGATATAAGGGAAAAAACACAAATAAATAATAAAAACAATAATTCAACAGCAAGAATGCATTGCCAACAAATTAATTTAATTGCAAACAAGCAAATAAATGCAGGGGGGAGATGAGCAGCCTAAAAGCAGGCAACGGAAGTCATGTAGGCTGATCCAGTGGCGCGAATGTTAATGGTGTGCAACTGTTAATAAAAAAAAAAGAAACAAGCAAGAGCAGCAGCAACAAATTATAATTAATTTAAAATTGAAATGATAAAACATCATGAGAAAGAACAACAACAACAGCAACAACAACAATGATTTGACTAGCAAACACAATGATTAGCAACAATGTTGCTGTCGGAGGCAGTAGCTGCAAGAGAAATGCTGGCGCATTATTATTGTAGCTCTTGTTAAAGTGTATCTTCTTTTTTTTTTTTTTTTTTGTTGGTTTTTGTTTTTGTTGCTGCTCTAGACGCGCCGATTAAAATCGTAAAGCAACAAAGCGTCAAACAAAACGCAAGAGACCTTGAAATATTGCTCATGCGTGGCAGGCAGCAATTGCTGACGATGTCATTTTTTGTTTGTAGTTGCTGATTGATGTTGCTGTTCACAGTTGTTGTGTAAGTTTTTGCACGACAAAAAAAAATGGAAATCTTGAAAAAAAAAAATACAAACATAGAATGAAATCTATTAGCAAATCGTGCAACTTTTGTTGTTGCTGCTACTGCCGTATTGAACACTTTGTTGTCAGATGCAATTTGCACTTAATGGTGAAAAAAACATCTTAGAGGCTTGTTTTTGCATTTTTTTTGGAAAAAACTTTTTATCTCCTAGAAACTTCTGACCAACTTTCTTCTTTTCAAAGATACAAAAATTATTGCAATTAAATATCAAATATAAATAATATGAAACTATAAAGCTTTAGAAGCTTTAAAAGTTTTTGTATATTTTTTTATGCTTAAAGTCAAAACTACTTTTTTTTTATTAAAAAATATTTCTGGCGCAATAATTTTGTAAAAAATATACGAAATATGATGCTTCAACTTTAAAACGAAAAGCTTTAAAAGTGCTTAAATAGTGTTTTTAATGTAGAGTTTTTTTTAATTGCAAGAGAGAGTAGAGCACGTATGTAGCTTTTCGAACTGATTAATTAGCAAGATCCCAGCAGAAAAGTGGACCAAATTTGAAATAGTTCTGAACTAGTTCCAAAAAGGACCAGTACTAGTTCCACTACAATACCCTTTAACATTGAACGAACTGACGCTTTTTGCGGGTTGATGTCATAGGAAAAGACAATTGTCCCCAGAAACACTCCTTTTTCCCCATATTTGAACTAGTGGCATTAGGAACATTTTTAAACTGGTTGCTTTCGCAGTAGCCTGAAAGTGGTTCTTTTTTAACTAATTTTAAAGTGAACATATTAAAAGTGTAAAAA
Source organism: Pherbina coryleti (assembly GCA_943735915.1). NCBI lineage: Eukaryota > Metazoa > Arthropoda > Insecta > Diptera > Sciomyzidae > Pherbina > Pherbina coryleti. The sequence continues at coordinate 125,128,752 of OX030952.1, read as the reverse complement.
TTTAGTGCAACGGAAAGGTCCTAAATATCTCATTTGCACCATCTTTTCCATCCATATACCAGAAAACATTTTGTATATAAACATTTTTTTTTTTATTATTTTTTCTTGTGCGCAGCAAATTTAAAAAAGTAGCCAGAACGCGTTTATTTTTTTCAGCAAAACTTTTGAAAACAAAAGCAAAGATAACTGTTCTACACTGAACGCCTTTTGTACTCTTTCAGAGCTACTGCGAACTGCGCTAGAAATGAACTAGTTCACTTTTTCAATTGACTCCAAAATAACTGCTGGGATATTTTTAAGATATTAACCCTTTCGGAGCAATACCTTCCTTGCGCAAAGCAAAATGCCATCGTATGACAACAAATATGCCGAAAGGGTAAATAATTTATGTTTACAAATTTCAGAAAGTTACGAAAGCTTTCTTGGTTTTATTTGACGATATAATGCACATAAGGAAAGAATAACAAAAATAGACTCACAAAGATCGTTCACAGAACTAATAGCATGTTCAAACCGAGCAGTTAATTATGTTAAATCAATTTATTGAAGTTAAATCAAAAACGAGTTCTCAAATTAAGTTCTAATGAAGTTATAGGCGTACAATTATTGTTGGAAATTTAATGTGTTAAATGATTTAGCACGTTTCGAAACTCGTTAAATCACTGGTTTGTGTTCTTGCTAACCTCAGAAAAGCTTCTTTTGTTTTTTAAACGCAGCCAAATCTGAAAAGAGCTTTTTAATTTGAAGTTTTTAATGTTAATAGCATGTTCAAACCGACTTCATTTAACACGTTATTCGAAAAAAAAGCTTTTTTTAACATCATCGATCAAACTGCCTTAACTTGTTTCAAAATGTGAGTTTGTTTGTTTATATTTTGAAAGAAATAAAAAATTGTTTTTTGAAAAATATAAAAAAAAAAAAATAAAAAAAAATCACATACATTCAAAAATTCGTCAAAGAATTAAGAAAAATTTGTCAAAGAATTTATTTGTTTACATTCAAAACATCAACATAAAAAGCTCTTGTCAGATTTGGCTGCGTTTAAAAAGCAAAAAAAGCTTTTCTAGCGTTAGCAAGAACACAAACCAGTGATTTAACGAGTTTCGAAACGTGTTAAATCATTTAACACGTTAAATTTCCAACAACAATTGTACACATTTATAGCATGTTCAAACCGACTTCATTTAACGTGTTATTCGCTTTTTTTTTTAACATCATCGTTCATACTGCCTTAACTTGTTTCAAAATGTGAGTTTATTTGTTTATATTTTGAAAGAAATAAAAAATTGTTTATTCAAAAATATAAAAAAAATAAAAAAAATAACAACAAATTCAAAAATTTGTCAAAAAATTAAGAAAAATTTGTCAAAGAATTTATTTGTTTACATTCAAAACATCAAAATAAAAAGCTCTTGTCAGATTTGGCTGCGTTTAAAAAGCAAAAAGAGCTTTTCTGACGTTAGCAAGAACACAAACCAGTGATTTGACGAGTTTCGAAACGTGTTAAATCATTTAACACGTTAAATTTCCAACAACAATTGTACGCATTTAACTTCATCAAAACTTCATTTCAGAACTTGTTTTTCGATTTAACTTCATTAACTCGATTTAACATAATTAACTGCTCGGTTTGAACATGCTACGAGCCCTAACCACAAATAATTGATACAGCTGCAATTTTTTACATAATAGTTTTTTAGGCAGTTTATTTAAATATTAGCTTTTACATTTTTCTGTTGATTTTATTTTTATATTATAGCTCATTTTCTTTACAACTAAACTACATAAACAATTTTATGTTAGAGAATTTAATACATACCAACACTATTGTTTTAGTGAAGCTATGTATATTTTAAGAAAATTAAACTGACCACTTGAAATTGGTACAGTAATAAAAGTTTGAGAACAACTGCAATGTTCTCATTTTTTTCATTTATGTGACATTATTAACAGTTACATATTATTTTAAGAGCGATTGCAAAATTGTTATGCAGTTTTAGTTTAGAGTGTTTTTATTAAATGTTCAATATGGTGCGTGGAAGACCAATCTGCGAAGAAATTCGCAAAATAATTGTCGAAAAACATAATGATGGAAAAAGTTTTGGCGAAATTGCAAAAGACTTAAATTTAGCACGATCGTCTGTAGCTAACATTATAAAAAAATACAAATTATCTGGTTCAATTGATGCAAATAAAAACAAATGTGGCCGACGTTCAAAATTGACGAGTCGTGATTTGGCAGCGACATGATCAGAAAAGATTGGAAAGTCTGTTGGTCGCGAATGGACCCGACAAATCATTCATAAGCTCGAGTATGGTTTTTACAAGGTATGTTAAAAAAGTTATATTTTTTTAATCTCAAATTTCTTATACTTTCTTTTTTCAGGCCAAAGAAAAACCTTTGCTTACTACGTTGCAGAAGAAAAAGCGGTTATTATGGGCTAAGAATAAACGATTTTGGGTTCAACGGCAGTGGGATACCATCATATTTAGCGACGAGTCCAAGTTCGATGTTTGCATTGGCGATTCCAGAAAGATAGTCATACGGACAAAAAATTAAGTGTACCACAGAGATGGCTTGAAGCGTACGGTGAAGTTTCCAGCGAGTGTCATGGTATGGGGATGCATCTCAGCAAAAGGCGTTGGGAACATACATTTCATTGGCGGTATTGTAAATGCCCAAAAATACATTGATGTGTTGGAAATCAATTTACTACCTTTGGTATCGCGAATAAGTTCCTTTGAAGAATTTACGTTCCAACAAGACGGTGCATCTTCTCATACCTCTAAAACGACAAAAAACTGATTACAAAATAAAGTGTTAAGGTTTTGGATTGGCCTTCATCAAGTCCAGACCTTAATCCCATTGAATAGCTTTGGGCGATAATCAAACGTCGTTTGCGAAACGATCCACAAAGGACTGTTGACAGTTTAATGCGTAAAATTGTGGAAATATGGAATTCAATAACTCCAGATGAGTGTTGCGATCTTATAAAAACCATGCCCAAACGAATGGAGGCCGTCATTAAAGCCAAAGGCGATATAACACAATATTGATATTTTGTTTTCTAACTGTACCTATTTTTAATGGCCAATTTAAGTTGCTCAATGAAAAAACTGAATTAAAATTCGTATTATAAAATATTTTTTACTTTTCTGAATTGAATTTTTGTTATATGTTCTTAAAAAAGAAATAATAAACTGAAATAAAAAATTTAAATTTATAAAAATAAAATACGCGATAAAATTTTTTTTAAATCGTATACTAACTACTGTGTTTAAAAATGCATCTGTACCAATTATTTGTGGTTAGGGCTCGTATAACAAATAAATTCTTTGACAAATTTTTCTTTACTATTTGACAAATTTTTTAATTTATTTGAATTTTTTGTTATTTTTTTTTATTTTTTTTATATTTTTCAATAAATATTTTTTTATTTCTTTCAAAATATAAACAAATAAACTGACATTTTGAAACAAGTTAAAGCAGATGTTAAAGATGATGTTGAAAAAAAGCTTTTTTCGAATAACACGTTAAATGAAATTGGTTTGAACATGCTATTATATTCACATAACATAGTAATAGCATGTTCAAACCGAGCATTTAATTATGTTAAATCAATTTAATGAAGTTAAATTGAAAAACGAGTTCTCAAATGAAGTTATCTGGGTACCATTGTTGTTGAAAATTTAACGTGTTATGCTTTAACACGTTTCGAAACTCGTTAAATCACTGGTTTGTGTTCTTGATAACGTCAGAAAAGCTTTTTTGGTTTTTAAACGCAGCCAAATCTGAAAAGAGCTTTTTAATTTGAAGTTTTTAATTTAAAAAAATAAATTGTTTGACAAATTTTTCTTAATTCTTTGCAATTATTTGATTTTTTTATTTTTTTTTATTTTTTTTTTATTTTTTTTTTTATTTTTTTTTAATTTTTTTTTTTATTTTTTTTTATCTATATATATAAAAAAATGTTGTCAAATCTGTTTGTGACGAGTGTTTGAGAGTTCGGCTGGGTAAAAAAAAAATCTGCGGATACCATTTTGTAGGGTACGTTCTCTAGATGGTTTTAAAAAAAAATTGTTTGAAAATGACAAGGGGGCGTGGCACCTCCCATACAACCCAAATCTACGGTAGCGAATGGCTCTGAAGTTATAGTTCGCATAGCATCGGAATTCGGTGTTCTACCTTAATTTACAAGAGCCGTTCCACAGGTAAAATTTTATGGGCGTTGAATGTGGGGCGTGGCACTTTTTCAGCAGACCAAATATTCGGTATAACTTTCAAGCTATAAGTCACACATCAATGAAACTTGGTAGGAGCGTACTATTTAGTCGCGTCCTTCGACTAGCAAAATTTATCAAGTATAGGCCAAAGGGGTGTGGCACCGCCCATACAATTCAAATTTATGATATCGAATAGCTTTGGAACTAAATGCCGTATAATAATAAAATTTATTATGGAGTTTCCACTTGGTGATATATTTATACTATAAAACTGGGATGGGCTTTGGAAAAGGGGGTGTGGCTACGCCCATACACTTAAAATTTTTGATATCAGATAGCTTTGGAACTAAACGTCGTTTAACAACGAAATTCAGTATGGAATTACTATTGGGTGATATTCTTCTACTAGAAAACTGAGACGTCATTGAACAAGGGGGTGTGGCTCCGCCCATACAAGCTAAATTTGCGATATCGAATAACTTTGGAATTATAAGTAGCATAGCCTCGAAATTTGGTTATCAATTTACACAAGTCGTTCCACTTAGAGATAGAGATAGAGTTAGAGATAGAGATAGAGATAGAGATAGAGATAGAGATAGAGATAGAGATAGAGATAGAGATAGAGATAGAGATAGAGATAGAGATAGAGATAGAGATAGAGATAGAGATAGAGATAGAGAAAGAGATAGAGATAGAGATAGAGATAGAGATAGAGATAGAGATAGAGATAGAGATAGAGATAGAGATAGAGATAGAGATAGAGATAGAGATAGAGATAGAGATAGAGATAGAGATAGAGATAGAGATAGAGATAGAGATAGAGATAGAGATAGAGATAGAGATAGAGATAGAGATAGAGATAGAGATAGAGATAGAGATAGAGATAGAGATAGAGATAGAGATAGAGATAGAGATAGAGATAGAGATAGAGATAGAGATAGAGATAGAGATAGAGATAGAGATAGAGATAGAGATAGAGATAGAGATAGAGATAGAGATAGAGATAGAGATAGAGATAGAGATAGAGATAGAGATAGAGATAGAGATAGAGATAGAGATAGAGATAGAGATAGAGATAGAGATAGAGATAGAGATAGAGATAGAGATAGAGATAGAGATAGAGATAGAGATAGAGATAGAGATAGAGATAGAGATAGAGATAGAGATAGAGATAGAGATAGAGATAGAGATAGAGATAGAGATAGAGATAGAGATAGAGATAGAGATAGAGATAGAGATAGAAATCATTTCCGCTACGACAGCAACGCGTCGGGTATCAGCTAGTTTTTTTATATTTTTCAAAAAACAATTTTTTATTTCTTTGAAAATATAAACAAACAAACTGACATTTTCAAACTAGCTAAGGCGGTATGAACGATCATGTTAAAAAAAAGCTTTTTTTCGAGTAACGCGTTAAATGAAATCGGTTTGAACATGCTATAAGAATGATCTACGTCGTTAAAGTGAAAACTGGAAATTGAAATTTTGAAAGCTAAAAATTTAGAAATTCACGACAATAGCTTACTCTCTAAAAAGCTTTGGGTCAACGCTTTTTTGAGCTTTTGAGAGAAATTATTCAAAATTTATAGAAATTCAGGACAATAGCTTACTCTCTGAAAAGCTTTGGGTTAAAAGCTTTTTTGAGCTTTTGAGAGAAACAAATTTAAATATAAGCTTAAAAATTCATATGATTTTGACATGATAAATTGTGTTAAGAGTTTATTTTCTAAAAAGCTTTAAGCATCTATGAACTTTAAGAAAATTGTTTGAATAAAATCATTTAAGAGCTTTTCGCGCAAAAATGTTAACATTATAGTACTTTAAGAAACGCTTAAGGCCTTTTTAAGCAAAGTGTTTTCAAAATTTTAACTGTTATAATAGCAGGACTAGACGACATTTTTGCTGAATGAAAAAATCTTTTGAATCAAGAAAAATCTCAAGACAGCTACAATGAGCTATAGTGGAAAAGCTTATTTATAATTTGAATTTCACAAAAAAATCTTTAAAAACTCAGTTTTGAAGAAACTCGAAAAAAATGTATCAGCTGGTGGAGGCATATTTTATTAAGTGCGTTTATAGGGCGCGCTGTAGCTGATGATGGCAACTGCTGCTGAAAAACGCATTATGTTCAGCTATGGGCACGGAGCAAGCTTCGGAGCTAGCTGCGGAGCATTGAGAGCAATTGAGACAAAAAGCAACACCAAGCAAAGGCAAAAGATAAAAACACAGAAACAACTCAGATGTCTTAAATGTAGTGGTGCCCATACCCGATTATGTTTAATCTTATGGGAAAAAGCTCAAAGTGTTTATAGTGCAGGCTTATTTTGAGCTTGAATCTACTTGCAAGATGGTTATCAGCGGCTTTATTTTTATCTTGTTTGTTTTGAACACAGTTTTGATTTGTTTTTTGTTTTATTTTTCATATTTTTGTTTGTGTTTTGTCGCGTTGGATTTTCAGTACTTGTTTCTTCAATCTTGCTTGATGACATTGCTTTCGTTGTTCTTTTGTTTATTTCTGTGAAATTTTTATGATGAACTTCCAATAGTTGTTGTGTTTATATCTTGAAGTTCCTTTGAACACATTTGTTGTTATTTAGATCTTTTGTTATTGATGTTTATTTTGTGTTACGCTATCATAAAATGTACCATTAATGCAATGTCTCTTTTTTTTGCACCCTCTTTTTTTGCTCCCCACACACTCAATGAAGAAATTTGAACATAATGAAGGTTTTGTATTTTGTGAAATTAATGAGAATTTTGAATTCAATTGGAATAATTGATAATACACACACAAAATAAAGATTAATAACAAAGATCAAAACAACAACAATCAACTCCATGCAAGTTCGAAGTTATTTTGCAAAGCGCAGTTGTCTACATTATTTTCCAAACACCAAAATGAAAACAAATAGAACCCAGCGACAAGTAGCAAGTATACGCTATAAACACGAACAGCTTTATAAAGCTGGCCCCATCTGCAAGCAACAAGCTTGCACTATAATCGCTACCAGCTCAATAAAGCGGCTACCATCTGCAAGCACAATCTCGCACCAGCTTCAGCGCGCACTAAGAACGCGTCTTTAGTCTCTTCGACTTAAAATTAGAGTCAAGACATGTTGTTAAAAAAATATAACAATAAATCCATAGATAAACTCATAAACTCAAAATAAGCTCAAAAGACTCATTTCACGCCAAACCGGCCATCAAATTTTTTTATGTCACCGTTATAAAAAAAATTTATATATTTTGAAAGGTCTCTAAGAGGTGCATCAAATCACATATTTTTTTTGGAAAAATTCGTATTGTTGTTGCTGTGGTAAAATCATGTTTTTTCTGCTTTATGGTGATTTTTAAAAATTTATATCTCAGGATCCAAACAATATATCTTCATTATTTTTTTTCTTATTGGGTAGAGTAAAGATTAAGCTTACAAAATAATTCTTTTTTAAATTATGTTAGAAAAAAAATTAAAATTTTTTGGACTTTTATGAAAAAGTTGCCATTTTGGACCTGTTTTTCCTCTTTGAGCCTTAGTAACGGTAAACCAAGAAATTTCTTGGTTTTTCACCTTTCAAAATCATTAAAAAAAAATTGGTAGATCGAAGTATTAACAGAGATATCGAATTTTGTGTAACAACACCTTTTGCATTTTGCATTAAAAACGTGGCATATACGAAGCGCACATAAAACCTATGCATCGAAAAATAGCCACTGACTCGTGCAAATATTTTCTGTTGGTTTCTGAAAATAAAGAGAGAAATAAATGCATTTTAGAGAACGGACAGAGAATGTCACATTTGATCCAAAATCTGAACTCTGATTTGTATAAAGAGAAAATATTACTCATCAGTAGTAACGATTTGATATCACTTCAGAAAAATCATATTGTTAGTAGTGGAATCCCAATTGAAACTGACAAAAACCTAATTTTTTAGAATTTTCTGATGTTTTTTTTTTTGTTTAAAGGGTTGCGTCACTTTTTAGCCAACGGCATATTTAAACGCATTTTTAACTTTATACGTATTACCACTTATATTCATCAACTAATTAACTTTTACAACGTTAATCGAACCCACAAAATTCAGCAAAATGTTTGATTTTTATTTCTAAGTATTGAAATAAAAAATATAACGGTATATTTCCAACAATGCTGTGTTATTGATTTTTTTAGAGAGACGCTACGAGAGATTAGTTGAGGAAGCATTAGTTTAGAAGAGAGTTATGTTCAGAAGAGAGAGATCCGTTTCATTGGTTTTATGTTTTTGTTTGTGCGGTTGCAAAATGCAAAAGGTGTTGTTTCAAAAAATTCGATATTTCTGTTAATACTTCGATCTACTAATTTTTTTTTTTAATGTTTTTGAAAGGTGAAAAATCAAGGAATTTCTTGGTTTACCGTTAATAAGGCTCAAAGAGGGAAAACAGGTCCAAAATGGCAACTTTTTCATAAAAGTCCAAAAAAATTGTAATTTTTTTTCTAACATAATTTAAAAAAAGAATTATTTTGTAAGCTTAATCTTTACTCTAACCAATAAAAAAAAATAATGAAGATATCTTGTTCGGGTCCTGAGATATGAATTTTTAAAAATCACCATAAAGCAGAAAAAACATGATTTTTTGTACTTTGTTTGTGTTACCACAGCAACAACAATACGAATTTTTCCAAAAAATATGTGATTTGATGCACCTCTTAGAGACCTTTCAAAATATATAATTTTTTTTTATAACGGTGACATAAAAAAATTTGATGGCCGGTTTGGCGTGAAATGAGAAAAAAGCTTTTTAAAGCTAAGATAAGTTAATCAAAGCACCAAGCACCAAGCAAAATGTTTGAAGAAGACTCTAAAAAACTACTAGATGCAAATAAAGTGAGCTCTTTTGAGTATTTTCGTGTTTGTGCCATTTGTTGTTTGTTTTTTTTCTTCTTTATTTTTCTTTTTTTTTCTTTTTTTTTGTTTTGTTTTTTGGAAGGCATAAACCAGAAAAACTACAACCTGAAAAGGCGTTTTGAATAAAGTTTTCGTTTAAGTCTGAATTCAATTCAGCAGCAAAATCTAATTAAATTCAAGTGCTCAAGTTCTACGAAAAAGCTATCGATGTTATTTCAAAAAAAGAGTGTTTAAAATATATACAAAATTCCAATTTAATATTGACTGCAATAATAACTTTGCAAATTAACCATTTTTTATATGTTTTTTTTTCGCTATTTCAATTAATTCTAATTTTATCTTTCCTTAGAATTTTATGACTTTCTAACCTTAATGGAAAATATGGCTTTATAAGCACCAAAAATGCAAATTTATTAACAAAGGCGTCGTTAAAAACTTTTTTACAAAAATAGAAAATATTGCTTATTTAATAAATTAAATGTATAGGTCGTTTCGGCTTAAAAATCTTATGAAATTGCAAAGGAAGGGGATCTGAAAGCTCAAGTTTATAGCGACTTAAAGCAGCAGGGTAGCGTTATGTAAATTATTTTTTTTTTAGTCTAGATCTTTGACATCAAAACTTTATGATGAATAAAAGAACAAAAAAGCACATTCAAAGCTTAAAGGCTAAGAACAACTTTGCGTTAATATCTTAATTTTATGCAAATTAAAATTTTTTTTCGTGCTATAAAAAATACATAAATAAATATTTTGGGCCTGCGTTTAAAAATTGAAATTAAGACAGTAAAGTTCAAAAGCTCTAAAATAAACGATAAATAAAACAATACAAAAAATTATAGACCCTATAAAAATAAATGAGCTTAATAATGACTAAAAAGAAAAAACAAAACCAAAAAAATGCAAAATAAAAATGAGCGAATAAAACCACAAAGAGCTAAGGAAAGAACAACAAAATGTAATGCGGAAGAAAGTTGCTGTCAAAGCTGCTTACGTAGTTAGCAACGACAATGGCGCTGACAACGACGCAAAGATGTATAAAAAAGTATTTAAAAAATTACTAAAAAAGATAAAAAAAAAAACAAGAACAACAAATATTTAAGCGTCTAGACCAGATAGCAGACAGCTTACTAGCAGATAAACACGAATGCAGACATTTTAAGTAAAACAATAAAAAAAAATCAAAAAAAAAAAAATTCCAACAAAATGACGTGACAAGCAGACAGACGGACAGACATAAAACGAACTTTTAGAGCGCTGACTGGTGCACCTAAAGAGTGAGCCAATAAATATGGAGAAACCAGAGAAACAGGTCGCGCGACACACAGGCGTACCTGTAGAAAGACCGGTAAAAGCAGACAGACGACAGTTAGTTTAGTTGGCTAAGGGACGTTAGCCAGACGCAGCGCGGGTCGGTCGGTCAGTTAGCTACCAACTTTTTTGTTTTTGTTTTTTTTTTTTTTCAAACTTAGCTTTAAAGCGCAAGTTCAAGTGATTAACAGGAAACTCTCGCTCAGTGGTGAGCATGTGAACTAGACGGACGAATGGACGGATAGATGTTTGGTTGGATGGACGGACGGACGTACAGCGTGCAGACAGTGACAACAGCGCACAAGCAGACAGTAAACCAGATATTCGCGTTGAAAAAAAAAAGAAGAAAACCAGAAAAATACAAAAACTGTTAAGATAATAAATTTGACTACAGGTTATACATGACACATGCAGCATGGACAGACAATAAGACGGACAAACAGTCAGTAGACAAAACAAAAAAAAAAAAAAATAAAATAAAAAAAAAATTTTTTAAAAATAATTAAAACAAAAAAATATAAAAAAAAATTAAAAAAAAAAATTAAAAAAAAATAAATAAATAAAAAAAACAAATTAGATAGCGGCACTTACAGACACAGTCATTGAGCAAGATAGATTTTTTTTTTCTTTTACGTATCATCGACGCAGGTGAGTCAATCGTGACACTTTTCCGTTGTTTGCGCGCGCATGTTAAGCCCATGAGTGTCTGCATGTATGGCCTGCTGACTGGCTGTCTATCTGTCTGTCTGTTTGACTGTCTGTCTGCCTTAGTGTGTGAGTTGGCATTATTGATTTTTTGCACTGTCTGCGACTGCCCTGTTTAACCTGATGATAATGCTGCTTATTTTGTTCGCTTGTGCAATGTTGGCGAAATATTTATTTATTTTTTTTTCTCTACGTCAAAGTTTTATGTGTAATTTTTTGAAATTGCTACAGTTTCGGTGAGTTTTCTTTATGTTTATATATTATTTTGCGGAAATGCCTTAAGTCTTGAATTATGCTGAATTAAATGTCGCGCATACGCCATGTTGTACACTTTAAAGTTTGGCGTTGCTTTATAAGCAGCAGTTAGTTAACAGTTATGTAAAAACTTTCAATTTGAATTCGAATTTGATTTTAAAAAAAACTAAAAAAATGTCGTCTTAGATATGGTGGCTTAAAATTTAAAAAATTAATTGAATGAAAAATGATGGAAGATTTTAGGCTTTTTTTAAATAAGTTTTTAGATTTTTAGAAAAAAAAAAACAAAAAAATTAAGAACAATGAAAGCGTACGATCACTCAGAGACTATTTTTCAGAAAGCTTCCCAGTTGCCTTAGGAAATTTTTTTTTTCTAGCAGATTTTAAAAATTTCGGGGTATCATATGTTCGGTTATGGATGTTTTTTTTTTATTTAAATCATATATAAATATAAATTCAATCCAAATATAAAACAAAAATTAGGCTGTTTTATTTAAATATGAAAACTTGGGATTTTTACATGTGTCATCAAATTGATGACTTGACCCATATTTTTATGTATTGAGGGTAGTACTTTTATGTAATATAAGCGATTCTGAAGACGTGTTTTTTGAAAGAATACTACAGAAAAATGGTCAGAGATATTGATATAAAGTTTTTTTTTGTGATGATTTCAACAGTTATTAAGCCTTAAATGCACCGTGTATCTTTAAAGATACAACCATTCAAAAAATTCCTATGGCTATATTTTTGGTTTGATTTTTTCAAATCGGTTCTATATTATTAAGAATATTATAAGTCTTAAATAAAAAAATAGTTTTTACTTCTGCTTGTCATACTTTTTAAAAAAATTATGTACAAAGTCAAAAAAAAAAATTTTTTTTAATTAAATAAACTCTATTTTTAACAGTTTAACTTCTAGGAACAGATAAATAATTTTGATTAGGAAAAAATACTGACTGCTTTCAAAACATGTCCTTTAGTGATTTTAAGTAGTTCGAAAAAATTTCGATCATTTGGCACCTCACTGGGTCACTTTAGTTGGTTGTATCTTTAAAGATACAGTGTGCACTCCCTGCAGCTTTTTATAATTTTAACTTTTTAAAATACATGAATTAAGAAAAATTTCTTTATTTTGATATATTTTAATAGGGATTTTAGATATAGTTAAATTTACATTGTATCTTTATAGATACAACCACTTTTTTTTAAAAAAACATTTTTAAAAAAATATTTTTTCAAAACTAAAAACGCAGTTTTTATTTTTACTCAATTTTACATTTATTTTTTCGGCACAAATCGGGGCCCTTGTGCATTTAAGGGTTAAAGTACAAAAACAAATTTTTTTGTGACGTCATTTGCGTGTACGTGGCGTTGCCATGAAGCGATGCGAGAAGAGTAGGACCATTTTACAAACAAAAATTTTTAAAAAAGCTCGAAGTCCCTTCCTCGGCGTAAATGTTTACAAATATATTTTGACGCAAATGACGTCACAAAAAATTTTTTTTTATTTTTTATGTACTTTAATATTTGTTGAAATCAACACGAAAAAACAATATCTGTGACCATTTTTTTGGAGCCTTCTTTCAAAAAACGCCATCAGAATCACTTATATTACATAAAGATACCCTTAAAAAATGTAATATCCGCAAATGATGCCTCCAGCAAATTACAGTCATAGACATTTGATTAAACGCACTTTAATTTTTTAGTTCTTAATTTTATTGTTCAGTTCAATCATCAGTTCTTTAGTAATTTATTACACTTTATATGCTTTTATGAGCTTGAAAATTCTATTCGGCATTGTCCCAACTAGTTTTCTGAGAACATCTGGTTCAATTTTCAACCAGCCGGTTTTATTTTGTTCCTTAAGCTAGGAAACCGTCTAAAATTGTCTGTAATTTGCGTAGACCTTAGAAGCTAGTATACTCCATAAGTTTCTAACTGGATTGAGGTCTGGACTTAGTGCATACCAGTCCAAAAAATGTATGTCCTTACCCTGAAACCACTCTTTCCTCCGATACATGCATGGCTGCATTGTCTTGCTGAAATATATAATCTGTTTCCACATTATTCTCCATGACTGTAATAAGCACATCCTCTAGCATCTCTGTATACATCCTGGAGTTTATTCGTGTTGTATGAAGTACAGTGATGAAGTACAGTGGCAGCTTAGAATTGAACTTAAAGGCAATCCATACCATTACAGAACCTCCATGATCCATGTTTTTTGCTGGTATGCTGCCAAGAGAAGCTCAAACCATCAGGGCCATCAAGATTGTACTTCTTTTTGACCGAAAATATGAAGAATTTCCACTCTATCTATCAGTGCATATATTTTTGGGCAAATGCTAACCTTTTCTCTTTGTGCATCTTGAACAAACTTGGACGCCCAGCCCTTTTCTTCCATTTAATGCCACCAGTTTCTTTCAAAACACGTGTAAGGTGTCGTTTGTTCACAGAAAGTCTGAAAATCTCCCTTATTTGCGCACAGGTTAGCATGTTTTTGGTGGCTTCGTTACGAATTCGACCTTTATCACGCAAGCTGAGCTTTCTGTTACCTTGCAGCTTGGGTATCCTACCATAGTTTTCGCTTTTTTTCAATAAATTCCGGATAATTGCTTCAGATCTTTCAATTTTAGTTGCAATTTGCCGATTGGACATGCACTCTTCTTTAAAAAATTGTATTTTTTTCTATTTCCAATGGAGTTAGTGTTTTACCTTTGCCCATACCTGCATTTTTTTTTGCAAAATTGCACAAATAACTTTATTTGAGTAGTGAATTATCTCTACTTGCTCGTGTGATTTAAAAAAGTTAATAAAATTAACAAAAAGTAATTATATTCACACGTAAAGCGACCTGCTTTTAATTAAATGTTTCTATACTCAGTGAATTTTTTTAATTTTTAATGGCGCCACTGAGGCAGAACGTGATTAATGAGAGTACCATTACTACAAGAACAAACTGCGAATATTTGGAATATCATGGCATACACTTCTTAATTCTACTTTATTTCCAATAAAAAAAACCTTAAAAACTTTAAATGCGTTTAATGAAATGCTATGGCCGTATAAGCAACACACAGGAACTGAAAATTTGTTCCAATTTTGCGCATTGTAACTGCGATTGTAAGCCAATTTTCGTTATAAAATTTACCGTACTATGTTCTTTTTTTCACTTTCTAGCATTTTATGATAAATTTCCTGCATTTATTAATGAAAAATGTTAACATGTGACAACTCCAAAGCAACCAGCTGTTAAATAATAAGCTTTGAAAATCTTACACCTCTTGTTGATAGGTTAGGTTAGGTTGACGTGGCTGTCTCTTATGAGACACACTTAGGCCATTTTGGCCCGTTGTGATACCAGGGGTTAATTATTTCCACTTTATCTGAACCAGTTGGAGCTATTTATGAAGCTTTGTATTCAGTAGACCGAAGTTTGGAGAGTTCGTCTAGGTCACTGTAGAACCAGTTACCTACGAAGAGATGGCGCTTTCTGGCCAGCGCTGGGCATGTGCAGAGAAGGTGTGTTGTGGATTCAACCTCCTCCTCATCTCTGCAGCTTCTGCAGAAGTCGTTATGGGGAATATTCAGTCTTCGGGCATGGTTTCCAATCAGGCAGTGTCCTGTTAGAACGCCTATTACGATATTTATTTGGTCCCTTCTAAGGGATATTAGTTCTTTTGAGCGTCTTAAGTTCAGTGTTGGCCAAACTTGACGCGTTATACTGCATGTACTGACCACCCGTTGACCACCTGATGTTGGTATTTTTAAGGGATAGCTCATTTATCAGTAGCTTACATGTTGCAAGAGGTATTCCAATTTGTTGCTTATCTGTCGATAGGGGTTTGATGGTACCGTTTCTAGCGAGTTCGTCTGCTTTGCAGTTACCTTGGAAGTCTCTATGTCCGGGGATCCAGCATAGGAATATATTGAGCTGCTCTGCCATCTCATTTAAAGATCTGCGGCAACTTAGGACTGTTTTTGATGTTATTTCAACAGATCCCAGGGCTTTCAAAGCGGCTTGACTATCAGATAGAATGCAAATATCTTTTGCTAATATTTCGTTCATCTGAAGCCAAGTAACGGCTTCATGTATGGCAGTGACTTCCGCTTGGAAGACACTGCAGTGGTCGGGGAGCCTAAAGGCATGGTTAATGTTTAGGGATTCAGAGTAGACTCCTCCCCCTACTTTGCCATCTAGTTTTGATCCATCAGTGTAGATTCTAGTGGCATTGTTTGGTGGAGGGCTTCCAATCTCCCATTCGTATCTGGAGGGGATTGATTCATCAAACTTTTTGTGGAATAAAAGTTTTTGAGTGATGTAGTCTTTGTTCTTGGGTATTTGAGGAGTGAGTTTCCTGGTGTCAGAGTGTCCTATTGTGCCCTCTTGTTGATACACCCTATAATATATTATGTTCTATAGTAAATTTAGTTTCATTGTTGAGTTTTTTAAGCTAAAATTATATATTTGCTTAGTTTTGTTTTTTTTCGACTTTCATCGCTGACTATGATTTTCCGATAAAACTACATCCCAAAATAACAATTTTTTAACATTTATATCTTCTCATTTCCAATGAACTTTCCTATTTAATACATTGATATTGTTTTTTTTTTTAGGGTACAATGGCAGCTTTAGGCACACTTATCCTATAAATGTCCAATAAATGTAATGTTGCCCGACTAATCGGAAATAGCCTAGTTTTACAAAGCAAACCAATAAATGTCACTCATACGCCACGTGTAAGAAAATAAACCTTATGGAAAAATTGTTAACTTTTATATGAAATTCCAAAAACAATTTCGTATTTAAAAAAAAAAATATTTTTTTTTTCTCTCACACATATAAAAAAATAAATATTTGTAATAATTTTCAAAGCTATTCTTGGTATAGGCATGAGCAATACAAGAACGTTAACTGCTGAAGGTAGGTTGTTTTTTTTTTCCACGGCATATGTACACATACAGCTCTATTTTGTTGACATTGAACTTGTGCTAATTTTTCTAAAGAATCTGCGAAAAAAATATATTCAAGTGGAACAAAACAAAAAAAAACATCATTAACAGTTTAGCACTTGCTTCAATTTCACACTTAAACACTGAGTAGTGTATGTGTGTGTGTGTGCTTCAAACATTTGAGCAGAGATATATGAATTTTTTTCAATTTGTGTGTTTGCGTGACAAACGCATTATTTTTTGAGCATGGCTTGCAATTTGCATTGACATCACTTCAAACAAATTTAAGCGGAATTTTATGTGAACAAAAAAAAAAAACAAAAAAAAAAAAATTAATTTATAATCAAGTAAATAAATATTTTAACGAGGCTTGCATGTCAACGGTACATCAAGTACAACAAATACAACAGGGAACAACACAACAATAAAAAATGGTGCTTTCAAGTGATTTTGGACAGTATAAAAATAATAATAATCATAAAAAAAATAATGTATAGCTACACAGTAATAATAAGGCTTTGATTGCTTAAGTCATCAGCGCGCATCGGTGACAGTGGGATCAGTGACATTTTTATTGATGTCAAGGTTAAGGCAGTTAATGAAAAAATGCACGTTATATTGAGGGTAACGAGATGCTTAAAGACGCCAATATAATTCTTTTTGGGCTATTTTAGAGAGTAAAAGGTCGATTATGAAGCGCAATTTTAGTAGAGCATTAAAATCGCCATAACGGAAATGATTTCGAAAATGCAGCGTTTGAGTTGTTATCAATTTCACCCCCGGTGAGAACACGTGCAAAGGCATTAAAATTTATGGGGAATCTACACTCAAAATAATCCCTGCTTTATTTTACGAAAAAAAATTTCGTAAAAACTAATTTCGTAATAAACAAGAAACTTTCATTTATATAACGAATCTTTCGTTGTTACATTTTTTAACTCAATTTTTTTTGGAACGATACTTTTGTATATTAACCGAAATACTTTCGTAATAAAAAACAAAATTTTAAGTGAAATGTAACGTAGGTCAAAGAATCACATATTTGCAGCGTTACATTGAACAAGTACGTTTTTTTTACAGTAAGTACAAGGCTTTTTGCTAGCAAGTACTCGCGATTGCTCCGAGCTACCCTTGTTCAGCAGTAAGAAATTGTCTTGCGCATCCAGTCGTAGAGTAAGCACATAGTGCGAATGCACTCATATTCCGCAGTCACTAGAGGATGCGCAGCCATCACCCCCATGATATTTAGTCGCCACGCGGTAAGCGTGCAACAGCAACTTAGGCCCAAATATTTTCCGTAAAATTTCAAGAGAAAATTCGTAAATTTTAACAAAAACTTACGAACTTTTCATATACTTTTCATAAAAAAATTCGAAAATTTTAACAAAATTTTCGTAATATGCACGAAATTTTTTAGTTTTATTTACAAAAGACTTTCGTAGACTAAAACCACGAAATATTTCGTTATACATACGCTACAATTCGTGTATTTTACTCATGGATTTTTTTGGGTGTACGTAGTCAAAGCTATACATGTCTTTCGCCATAACTTTGGCAAAAACAAGTAATCCGATAAGTAACAAGATAAATAAGGAAACATAATCACACAATCAAAAGGTTTTATATCTGAAAAAGCACACTTTTTTTCAAGATTTCTTAGTCTTCAAATTAAGCTCTAAGAAACTCAACAACAGACACTTGTAACAGACCTCTTTTGGTAACATTTGCTGCTGTTAAAAGCTTCTGTATAAATGAATGAATATAAAGGGTGTATCAACAAGAGCTGTGGGATTTGTTTTTTTAATAAAACGAACAGATTTGTGTTTTGAATTAAATTAACCATTGTTTTGATATTTCTTAAATTTTTATATTTTGAGAGTATAGCGTAGACAAGTCTAATGCAGCCTCCTACACCTCCTCTTGAGCAAATACTAATACTTAAATGAACAAAATATATTGATTTTTGTATTTTTTTTTTGTTTTCTACCCACGCACACACAGACTTAGATCCTTGAATACACAAATACTTGCATTTGAATTTATGTTTTGAAGTGCAAAAGTCATAAATGTGTGAAAAAAGAAAATGGAAGATGTTGAAAAATAAAAAAAAACAAATGCAAAAAAGGAGAGTAAAGAATGTAAGGATATCAAGGTGACAGTATAGCTTGGTGACATTTAAATTCAAATGAATTGTGTATCTGTAAATGTTTGTGTAAAAGTTACATGAAATATACAAACAAAAATGTCAACCTAGCCAAGCCGAAAAACTTCAGGAGCAGTGTCTGTGTATTTGTACTCTTATCTATATACAAAAATATTCTAGTATATATACAGAAAAACGTACCTACTTATCAAATGTCAGCCCAGCACCTACGCAATATTTTCAACATTGACAGGCATTTAATGAAATTTGCGCATAAATTGTAGAAAATTGCGTTTTATGTAAATGGAATTTTCTCTAAAGAGATTTCACTAATGACATTATTTAAAGACTGCCAAAAGTGTTAAGGCAATTTGTTCAATTTCAATGTTGTTACACGCTGTTCATGGAATGACATGACATTTGTACGCTAAATAAACTGCTGCTCGTTTTTTTTTCGTAATTGGCGTTTATTTAATTAAGTAGAATTAAATTATAAAGAAATGGTTCTTTACATTTTGAGGCGTTTTGAAAAAGAAATGAGCGTTTATATTAGGTGTATCAACAAGAAGAGTATGTTTACCAGGGCGTATTATTTAACGGCGGGTCACTCGCTAGTTGTCAATTGTTGACATTTGACTTTAATAGACAGAATTCGTTGAATTTTTTTATGAAAATTTCCGTTAAATCGCAGTTACGATGCGCAAAATTCGAACAAATTTTCCCTGTAAATCCTCTCAATCTCTCAAATTTAGTTGGAAATAACAATAGGTCCTGTTACCTTTGTGACATGCTTTGCTTGGTGACAATTTCGTTTGCAATACGATCCAAATCACGCTGTCCGATTGGAATCAACTTGCAACCACCATCGGGATGCTTCTTGATCAAACGGGCGTGTTCCAAAGACTGTAATGCCTTGCGGGCAGCACTGTCAGCAGCGCGACAGAAGTGTGATGGGTGTACACTAGACCGTACCTCAAAAAAAAGTTCGCCGTATACCAGCGAATATGACGTATTTTTGCAAGACAATTACGAGAAAAAAATTTTTTTTTTGACCGAACGTAGGGGTCGTGCATTGACATATAACTTCATATCTCTGGTGTTTACAGTCGGATTTTAAAGTTTGGTATATCAATGTTTTTGTCTCAAGGAGACCAATATGACTTCTTTAGAGGTCATTGACCTCAGGTGTACCGTTCTAGTACTTATCCTCCAGATATCAGTTTCTACCATCCTAATGTGCCACCCTAATATTAAAAAATAAATCTCTTAAAATATCATTAATCTTTTGCTCAGAAAATATATCGATATTTCCAGCAGAAGTATTTTTAAAAAATTTTTGAAAATTTTTTGCCAAACGTAGGGCTCCCTTTTTTTATTTTCATCATATCATCGGTATTAAAGAGGTCATATTGGTCTCCTTGAGACAAAAACATTGATACACCAAACTTTAAAATCCGACTGTAAACACCAGAGATATGAAGTTATATGTCAATGCGCGACCCCTACGTTCGGTCAAAAAAAAATATTTTTTTTTTTGTAATTGTCTTGCAAAAATACGCCATATTCGCTGGTATACGGCGCACTTTTTTTTTTTGCATAGGAGGTGGTACGGTCTAGTGTACACCATTACGTATGCGACATCCATACCAGTGATCTGCATGAATGGATTCATTTGCTGTTTCAAGTTCCTTTAATTCGCAAGTCGAAGCAGGCAAACAACAAGTTTGCGCGAATCGTAGGCAGCAAAAATCAAGTCCCCAATGTAGAAAACTTGAAATATAGAAACTTGAAATGTAGGGAAAAAGCAATTATTTTGCCTACAAATCGTTTATTTTCAAGTCTGTTTACGAAGTTCGTGGAATTAACTTCGTGTCGTCAGTGCAAACTCTTCGTTTCTCGAGTTGAAAAAACAGTTTGACTTTAAAGCAGTGTAGACCACAGCAACGGCATTTGTCTCATTTACTCTTTCGTGTTTATGCAAAAAGACGAAGTGTTGCTCCTCACTCGTGTGTACTACGCAGTCGACACTGCTTTAAAGCATTGGATTGAAGAATGTTTGTTTTTGTTGTTGTTGTTGTTGTTGTTGTTTATTTTTTTATTTTGTCACTTTGTATAGAAAAGCATAAGTAGACGCTCGTCAGTGGCTTTCTGCGGCAGCGCAGTCGGATAGACTTGAACACAGACTTGAAAAGTAGAAAGCTTAGTTTTTTCTACCAATTAATGTAGGATAGAAACACAATAGAATCAAGTCTGACTTATGATTTGTTTTTCAGAAGCAAGTCGTGGCTTGTAGGATAGAAATATATACAAGTCAAGTCGAAACTTGATTATTTTCAAGTTACTTGATTTTCAATTGACTTGTTGCAGATCTCTGATCCATACATCTTTGTAATTAAACCAACGCCAGCGGGACTACAGTGATACAAGCTAAAGAGAATCGATGAGCAACGAATATGGAACCAATCGGGGTCGTATGGTGCCATTTCTTTGAATCTAGCAGTTTTGATGATGTCCATTTGATCGGGAATCTTCAATTTACCAGTCTTCTTCAAGAAGACGGCGACCGCCTTAACAATAGCGTGTTGATCAATATCCTTAACAGTTACACCTGGCTTCTTTTCTATTTAAGAAAACCGGGAGATTCTTTCTATTTAAGAAAAAATAAAAACTAACTCAATGCGCAAGAGGCTGGCTCAGTGCCAGATGTGAGGACACTGAAACGAACTGAAAAATATCGACGCAGTGTAGGAAAGTGATTAAAATGACCCAAGCACCTCAATTCGTCATCGTGCTCAAGAACTCGACCTATTCACGTGCACACTGCAGCGAAGATTAACAAAAGTTTTAGCTCAGCATCGGACCCAGTGTCTAATTTAATCAAGGACTGCAGCAGGCGGACCAGCAGCAGCGCCGTATGTTCTCTGATTGGTTTAAAAAAAATCATGGTTTCTGAAAACATGAAACGAAACGAGCTTTTTTACATTGGTGGCTAAGTTCGTTTTATTCAAAACACAAATCATACTCATACACCTCTTGTTGATACACCTTTTCGTTGATAAGTGCGTTGGCAGTTTTCTTGCAGCACAGGGGCTATTAGTTCTATCCCTAGCAATGGCATGTGTTCTTTTTAATTTTATATTTCATATTTTTTATTTCATATTTCATATTTCATATTTCATATTTCATAGTTCATACTTCATACTTCATACTTCATACTTCATACTTCATACTTCATACTTCATACTTCATACTTCATACTTCATACTTCATACTTCATACTTCATACTTCATACTTCATACTTCATACTTCATACTTCATACTTCATACTTCATACTTCATACTTCATACTTCATTTTTCATATTTTATGTTTTATATTTCATATTTCATATTTTGAGTTTCAAATTTTATATTCTATATTTCATGTTTTCAAATTTTCACATTTTCACATTAATATTTTAATTTTTTCACTTGCTCATGTTTTCATACATATTTTTAATTTAATATTTCTACATTTTCATTCTTTTATAATAGCATGTTCAAACCGAGCAGTTAATTATGTTAAATCGCGTTAATGAAGTTAAATCGAAAAACGAGTTCTCAAATGAAGTTGTAATGAAGTTATATGAGTACAATTGTTGTTCGAAATTTAACGTGTTAAATGATTTAACACGTTTCGAAACTTGTTAAATCACTGGTTTGTGTTCTTGCTAACGTCAGAAAAGCTTTTTTTGCTTATTAAACGCACCCAAATCTGAAAAGAGCTTTTTAATTTGAAGTTTTTAATGTAAACAAATAAATTCTTTGACATATTTTTGTATTTCTTCGATTTTTTTTTATATCTTTTAAAAACAAATTTTTTATTTCTTTCAAAATATAAACACAATAAGCTGACATTTTGAAACTAGTTAAGGCAGTATGAACGATCATGTTAAAAAAAAAGCTTTTTTTGAGTAACACGTTAAATGAAGTCGGTTTGAACATGCTAATATTTTCATAGTTTTTATTCACATTTAATTTGTTGAATAGAAAAGCTCATCAAATATTTAAAGTTTTAAAAGTTCATAATTCATTTGGAATGACACGAAAAAAGTTCTCAAGAAATAAAATTCTATCAAAAACTCCTTTCGACAATCAAAATAGTTTGAAAAAAAGAGGGGTGAAAAAAATTCCCGCAGCAATGGAAAAAGCTTTTCAGCACCTAATCGTAGTTTGCATGCATGCAACATGACTGCAAAACGGTTCTATTTTTCTGATTGCACAAAATGCAACCCCCTTGCGTTGCCAACGAGGCAGCACAAAGCCATTTAAACAAACGAGGTCAACTACCCAAGGATTTGTGGCAACAGCAACTAAAACAACAACAACAACAACAGAAGTTACTGCAATTGCACAAGATACAGAGTAAATAAAAAAAAAAAATATGTAAAAATAGGGGTAAAACAGGCACCCGTGGCATGCAATGCGGCGATGAATACTGCTACACTTCTATGCGAAATTGCGACTTACTGTCTGTCTGATTGTTTGTCGTCCGCCTGACGCCGGCTTAGATAACTTGGCATACCGATTTACATATATATAGAGGCAAACATAACCAACACGCACTGGTACAAACACACTTAGAAATGCCAGCAGTTAAAAGCTTTTTAATCTTATATGCTACGGAAAACGACCCTAAAACTAGAATCCGCCATGTTAGTAGAACTGCGGGTTGGACAAGTTGCATCGTTTTTTTTTTATTTTTTTTTTTTTTTGTTTTTATTGGAATATTTTTTTCTGCAAACTAGCTGCATGGCAACAACAAAAGAAAAGAAATAAAATAAAATCAACAACACTGCGAAAAAGAACACTAAAGCGCGCTCTACACACTACAATAGAGGCGAAAAAAGTTGGCTTTAAAAGCTTTAAAAAAGTGTACAATTTATGGTGGTACGTAAAGTTTTAAGCCCGCAAATGAGGTCAATGAGTCATTAACCGAACGGCAACGATGATTGTGGTTGCTGTTGCAATTGTTGACGTTGTTGCTGTTATTGTTTTTTTGCTGTTGTTGTTGTTGGGGTAAAGAGCATTGTTAACATTGCGCTGGGTTGGGCAACTGTTTGCAACAGTAGCTGTAGCTGCGGCAGCGTGAGTGTCTATATGTGTGTCTATATATGTGTGTGTATATGTGTGCTTTAAGCCAAGTGATATATGAACGGAAGTAGCAAAATTTACATACATGTTTGTACACACATGCATGCACACATAAGCGATACAGTGTGTGTGAGTGTGTAGAATATACGGAAAAGCTTAAGAGCGAGATAATAAATTTTATTACACCGGGAAAATAGTGCAGAATATATTATATCAGCTGCATTTCAAAAGGTAATGAAAACTAGCGTCACAGGTTTTATTTTCTTTTTAGCAAATTTTCAATGACTTTTTCAATTTTGTTGCTTAACATTTGAATAAATATGCATGAATGCTAAAGTCTAAAGAATAGCAGAGCTTAAAAATATATATATGTATATAACAAATATAATCAGCAGGCACAGCAATTGCTGTGTTTTTGTTGGGTTTCTGTTGAAAACCTTATCAGCGATTTTTTCTTTTTTTTCGTTTCACTCTTTGTTGTTATTGTATTTATTAAAACTCTGTCTAGACAGTGAAAAAGAATTTTATTAAAAAAGCAAAAAAAAAAAAAACAATTCCACTCAGGCAAGTGCTTATTACAGGGTATTTAGGCAGCATTTTGATATTTTTGTGAAGTTTAAAAGTGCCGTAAGAATTCTCTGGGTGTGATTAAAAAATAATACAGTCGGCTTCAAACATCAGAATTAAAATTAAATATTTACAAATAAGAATCATAACTGTGAATAGTTCAGCATATGAAAGCTATTTTTTTAATGCTTTGAGGCAATTTTCACAAAGTTGCCTATTTATATGCTCTGCACTCATTTTCATGACTTAAGAAAGAAAAATATGCTTCAAAAAGCACATTTTTATGAATTAGTTTTTATTAATTAACCACGACACAGATTTCATATAACTTGGCACTTAACTTATCAAAAGCTTCGTAACCAACTTTGTTTTCATCACGTCTCTAATATCTTGACCACGCCTCTATTTTATCTAACAAAACTTATAAAAAGGCATTGTTATGCAGTAGAGGGTTATACTGCATAACAATGCCTTTTAGCACATTTACGTTTGTGTTCAAATCTAGAACTGAAAACCTTATTTTCAAATTCAAAAGTCAAATCATCGATTATATATCGGTTCTATGCACTTCGGGTAGCATTTTTTGTAACGGAAATTTTTTTCTAGCTTAGCGCATTTTGTAAATATTGTCAGTTGTAATTGTAATAGTGAGCATTTCACACTCAAAATTCATGCATTATAGGGTTAAGTCATGTTATAAATGCTTTTTCATTTGAGAAAATATGAAGCATGAAAAGTATGTATGAACGTATCCTTAAACCTTTGTGTCACATATTTTTCTATCTAATATATTGGAATAAATTTCGTTGTACTGAGGTTGTGAGGTCTCTGAGCAAGAATCTAAAGTAAAAACTCTGAAATTACTGCATTCAAGATGGTGGATCTAATATGTAGGATGAGGAAATTTGTTATCGCTATCAACATTTGAAAATTATAACAGTTCATCTTTTGAACCAACATAAAATAAAAAATATTTTCTGAAAAATTTAGTCGATCATCTTGCAACGCCATATGGTAATTGGAAAATTAGTATTTCTTAATTTAAATAAATAAATAAATAACTGGCCATTTCAGCCTTTGAAAGGACTTTGACCTAGCTTCTTATGATCAATTGTGTTGTGCGTGTTATTAAGTTTTTACACAATTGACCGATAATTGGACCTACAGGCTTAACGCCGACTCCGAACGGCGATGAACGGAATGTTCATATTCTCAAGAAGCTTTACATGGCATTTTTTAATTACTCTCTGAGGTTTGCCATTGTCTGCAGAGAGGTGGCGGCCGTACAGAAAAATTATTTTAATTCAAATAATTTTCTGTGGCTGCTGGGGTTCGAACCTGTGTCTCCAGGTTCTTTGACATAGCGGCCACGCACTTTAACCAGCTACGCCACGGACGCCACTTTAGCAATTTAAAAAAAAAAGCGGAAGTTCTAAATAGTGATAAGTAGTGACCGGAATCTGATGCAAATGCATGTTTGTAGTGGTCACCATGCTAAGGAAATGAATAGAATATCTTTGCGAGTCAGAAAATTTCCTTTAAAATGGCATTCAATCGTTAGTGCATATTTTTGCATATTTCGTTTTAAGTGCATATTTTACTATAAATGCATGTTTATTGCATATTTTCTTAAAAATTCACGTTTTCTTTGAATATTTTATAAATGTTATTGATTTTTTCCAAACCACCTTGTGCCTGCCAAACTTTCTTTTGAATACATGACTTTTCAGAAAAGAAAATTGCATTTTAAAACTTTTTTAACTTTGTAACTGAAATTCGATACCATAACCTGTAAGTAAAACTAATTGTATAAGTTCATCTTTTAAAACAAATTTACATTGATTGTTTTAGGCAACAATGCCAAAATCTAAAGCTACTATATCTTCATTCTTCAACATATACGTCACCGAGCAACCGGAGGTTTTCAAAAGTGATAGAAAAATTCTCTTTTACAAAGTTTGCGAAAAGGCTGTGTTCGCAAAAAAGTTTCAAGTTGACAAAACACTTACAAAATTTTTCCACACTTCACTGTCAAGACGCAAAATAAATTTTGCTTAGACCTTTGTGGAGCTGGGAAACATCCACCTAAGAAATTTCTTCAAAAAATACACCAACGTAATTATTCCCAGGGACTCATCGCTTCGTAAGCGTTATGTTGACAAACTATAGGATTCTCAATTGTGTGATATCAAAATGTTTTAAAAAAATCATTTTTTGTAGGTGTCTATCGATGAAACAATCGACATTCAAGGCCGATATGTGGCGATTGTTGTCGTGGGCGTTTTACGTTCAAATGAACGTAATAAACGTTATAAAATAAACGTTGTTGAATTAGATAAAACCAATCATGCCACAATTGCTCGGACTTTTAACGATTGAATAAACTTGTTAGTCATTGTTTAAATCAGCTCGTAGTTTGCAGATATTTTTTCCAAAATTAATTCATGTTACGTTCTTGGCCCACGCAATGCATCGCGTTGCCGAAGAAATCAGAAGTAATTTTAAAGACATTGATTTGTTAATTGCAAATGGTAAAAAAGTGTTTTTAAAAGCTGTGTGGAAACTTTTTATCATAAATATCCTCAAATGCCACTTCCACCAGAACCCGTTGTCACAAGGTGGGGCACTTGGATTAATGCAGTCGCATACTACTCTCACATTTTGAAAAGATAGTTGATGTTATGGAAGAGTTCGATGATTCTGATGCTTCTTCAATCAAACAAACTAAGGAAGCTTTAAACTTACCATGTATTAAACAAAATTTAGTGTTTTCAAATTCAAATTATGGGTTTCTAAGTGAAACCATAACAAGCTTAGAAGGATTTAATTCATTAAGTAAAGAAATTCATTTTGTAATTATGCCATAAAAAATACATTATGTGAAAATTAAAAATAAATTGGATAATGTTCTGCAAAAAAATTATGGCTTTAAAAAAATAAAAGAAATCGCGAATATGTTTGATTTAACTGAAGGACAAAAATTCTCAGAAATATATACTGTAAATGAACTTAATTCTTTTAAATATGCTCCAATTACATCCGTTGATGTGGAGCGTTCATTTTCTATTTACAAAAACTTTTTAAGACCAAACCGGCTTAATTTTACTTTTGAAAATTTGAAAAAATATTTTGTTGTCTATGCTAACAAGGCAATTTCTGTAGAAAAGTAAATTACAAAATAGAATAGATAAAAAATCTACTCTTTCACTTTTAAGCGAAAACGAGATAAGTATGAGCGATTATTCTCAAGAGCGATTACCATAATTCAGCTTTGAAAAAAAATGGTTAAAACATGTTTTGTCTGCTTAATTTGGATCGATAAACAAATTTTCAGATATGATTGGCTAATGTGGAATAGAGGAGTTTTGATTCCATATCGCACAATACATATTTTATAATTTTGTTAAACTGTCTTCTTTTTTAAATATATGAATTATTTTTTGTTAAATAAATAACTGTTATTTTTTGTTGCTGGCTTAACTCAGAAAAACATACCAAGAGACATTGCACAGTTCAATTTGAACTAGAATGAGTGTAGATTCATATTTTGATTTTATAGTTCATGTGTTGATTTTGTTTTCCGTGTTAAATTTAAACTTGGTCTTGAAACGAGGAATGAAAACAAACTAAGCTAATATTTACAAATATTTTTTTTGCGCTTTATGTGTTTTTTTGGCAAGAACATGCATATTTATGTAATTGTTTGTCATAAATATTGAAAAAATATTTGTTTTTTAATGCATATTTTAAGTGCATATTTTCTTAATTTTAGGTGCATATATATGCGCATATATTGGATGTTTTTAGTGCATGAGATTCCGGTCCCTAGTGATAAAATTCCTGAAATTTACACATTTCTAATAATGTAGGAACAACAAAATGAATCTATCATCTTGGATTTAAAAATTTTTTAGTTTTGATTTATCTTCGGACTCTATAATAATACAATAAACTGGCCATTTCAGCCCTTGAAAGGACTTTGACCGAACTTCTTATGATCAAATTGTGTTGTGCGTGTTATTAAATGTTTTAACACAATTGATCGTGAACTGGACTAACTAGTTTTATACCGGCTCCGAACGGCTAATGTGCATGTTCTCAAGAAGCTTTACATGGCATTATTTACTCTCTGAGGTTTGCCATTGTCTGCAGAGAGGTGACGGCCGTACAGAAAAATTAGTTCAACTGAAAAACTTTCTGCGTCAGATGGAAGTGAACCAGGGTTCTCTGGCGTATGGGACACGCACTCTACCCACTACGCCACGGCCGCCACAAGTATTTCTCGGACTCTACTGAACCATATTTCTTTCATTTTTATATTATTTTGGATTTGTTTTTGGAAAATATTTCCAAAAAATCGGAAGCTATAGGTATATTTGGCGCTATGCCACAAAGGGTTAGTCAACAATTGATTTAGAAAAACCAACCGAACTGAATTAATGTTTCAATATGTTACATATATTGCAATATGTAAACAGGTTTTCAACTTTTAATTCAACTCTTTACACTTCAAATCCAACATTTTTCAATTCAAATACAATTTTGTATAAATCAAATTCAACTTCAAATTGAATTTAACACTTCATATTCAACTTTTGCACTTTGAATTCAAATTTTGTGAATTTGATTTATAAAAATTAGTGTTGGAACTATAAAACGATTAATTTTAAGTTTAAAACCTGTGAATATTTGCAAAATGGCTTAACCCTTTCATGGCCGAATCAAAATGAGAGGGGCTATACATTTGTTTAGGACAAATATGTGTTAGTGTTGCCTCAAATATGAACTGACAAAAATTTCAAAGTTCTTGGTGTCCTGGTTCGTTTGTTACAGGTTGTTATCTATAGGCAACATTGGGGAGTGGTTGGTCAAACTAAATCATTTTTTCATGTTTTTTTTTAATAACTCTCTTGCCTTTATTTATTTAGTTTGTTTACTTGGTTTTACAAAAAAACAATAATTTTAATGTTTTTAAACACTTTTTCGCGAAACGATCTTGATCTTGATTTTGAGAATTTCACTCTACGAAGAACGGCTACTAAATGAATACGTGTACAACTTACAATAGAACAAATAGTTGTTAGCTTACACAACTCATAAGGCTACATAATGCAAAAAACCGCAGGTCAAAAAAATAAAAACAGCCGTACTTAGAAGCCTATAAGAACAATGTTGTCTACAGGTAACATTGGTCATGAGAGGGTTAAGTAAACACTCACCCAAAACAAGCACATATCTAAAAAATTATAAAAATTCTTTGTTTTATGAATCAGACAGGACAACGAGGTTTTTCTTTTAGGGAACTGAGTTGGAGGGGGAGTTCTTAATGATAGAAGTACAGATAACAGAACTAAATGATGCAGTTTGCAGTTTTTTTTTTTTTTTTTTAGACTAAACCAACGCTCAGGGGATGCCCCCTATAAATGCGAAAGCATTGTGTTGATTCGGAAGAAGGGTGATAGTTAGTTGGAGGGTGGAAAGATGGAGTAGTGTCGGTGAAGATTAGTTTTAAATTTACATAGCTCAAAACTGCCGGGGAACACGCTCGCAGGGAGATTGTTCCACAATTTTATTGTACGACCGAAGAACGAATTATCTCTGTAATGCGAGGTTCTATTGGGCATCAAGGCAATGTTATAGGGATGGGCTTGGTGCGCTGCCCGAGTGGACCTGGGAAACACACGAGCTGATGGCGTCAGGTCATGTATCTCCCTTGAACACTTCCCATGGTAGTACCTGTACAAAAGGCTTAAGCAACCAACATTGCGTCGATGCCCAAGAGAGTTGAGAGAAGATGAAATGTTTTCATCTCCTATCAGATATATCGCACGTCGTTGAATTCGGTCCAGAAGCTCCAAATAAGATCTTGAAGCTCCTGCCCAAATGTCCAAAAACGATCGAAAATTAAAAGAATTTTTTTTTTTTTTTTTGTTTTGCTTTGAACCAAGGAGTTCAGGTGTTATATCTATTCAGTTACGTCTGCCTTGGTTCGAAAGGGGAGAAATAGTCAATGTCAATGTCTGCAGAGAGATGACGACCGATTAGAAGAATTAATTTCAATTGAAAAAATTTCTGTTTTAGCTGGGACTCGAACCACAGATATGGTGGCTCTTGAAATTGAATCAAAACAATCCAAGCACTTTATAGTAATCGGTCACGGCAGCTATCCTTCATTCACAAAAATTAATGTTTCATACTTTAAACTCAAGCTTTGATATTTGAAATGTACTATAAGTTTTAAGATTTTTTTTTATTTTTTCCATTTTTTATCATTTTTACTGTTTTTTAATTATTTTTTTTTAATTTTTTAAAAATTTCTCTTGTATTAATTATAATGTTTTTATTTCTTTTTTTAATTTTTTAAAATATTTAACTTTTGTTTTAGTTTTTTATTATTTATTAATAATTTTAGTTTTTTATTATTAATCATTAAGTATAAAATAATAATTTTGTTTTTTATTATTTATTAATAATTTTTTCAATATTTTTTTAAATTTTTAAACAATTTTTTAGTAAATGTTAATTTTTTTTTTAAATTTGAATTTTTTTCAATTTTTATTTATTGATATTTTTTATTTATTTATTTTTATTTTTAAAAGTTTTTAAATTTTAAAATTTTTTTATTGTTATTTTAATACAATTTTTTTGTGTTTAGTTTAATTTTTTAAAATTAATTTTTTTTTAATTTTATATTCTTTATTAACCTTCACTTGGCCTCGTGGGGTATGTACATACCTCACGCTCTTTCTAGTCGATTTTCGATATCTAAATCTTCGAAATCGAAAATCGTAACTACATCAATCGGTAGTCAAGGGATATACTTTTATACTCAGGCCAGTGGGATAGCGCTGCGACCGTTAGATTGTCTGCAGCGGTCATCAAGAGCAGTTTGGGGTATGTACGTACCCCACCGTGTCATCAATGTCGTTTTTTCGGTAATTGGAGCATGTTTTGTGTTTTTAATTTTCGTGTTTAGGAAGAAAAAAGAGGTAAGTAATTAACGTTTTTGTGCATCAAAATTTTTTTTTACGATTTTCAACGCTTTTTGTTTACGTTTAGAATGGCGTATAATTTGCGTTCTCGATATTTACGAGAGCAGTTGCTCGAGGATGTCTTAGACGAGGAACCAATTGAAGATAATAGTGCCGATCATCTTTCAAGCTCAGAGAATTCTTCAGACGAAAGCTATGAAGAATCTGACGATGCTATGGATATAGACATGGAGAATCCGAGCGAAAATCAAAGACTTAACAATAGTCGAACTGAGCCACGAAACGACCGTCCGCC
Source organism: Pherbina coryleti (assembly GCA_943735915.1). Taxonomy (NCBI): domain Eukaryota; kingdom Metazoa; phylum Arthropoda; class Insecta; order Diptera; family Sciomyzidae; genus Pherbina; species Pherbina coryleti. Next base: position 125,097,286 of record OX030952.1, on the reverse strand, counting down.
AAAACATCTCTATGGGAAAGTAGCTTCAACGTAATTTCTCAAAATAAATACCTTTTTTTAAGGAATTTTAGTTGTGTCTTCTTATAGTGATGTAACAGAAGAAGACACAACTAAAATTTCAGCCCTTTTTATCGAACAACAAAAAAGTTATGAAATTTTTTTGAAACAACTCATTTTTGTCAAGTTTTCCGGATTTTTTATGAAGGCTTATCTTTATTTTTTTCAACTCGGACTATTTTACAGTTTAAAGTGGTATCTAAAGATGATCTCTGAATTTTTTTGAGACAATATAATCAATATTTCAATTTTTACAAAGATATTTATCAGTGGGGTTCGTACGTACCCCACGAGTCCAGGTATGTTACTCAGGATGAGCATGCCAGGTGAAGGTTAATAATGTTTTTATTATTTTTTACAATTTTTTTTGACAATTTTGTTTTAATTTTTTTTTATATTTTGAAATTTATTTTCAAAATTTTTATATTTTTCTACTATTTTTATATTTACATATAAATTTTGTTTGTTTTTGTTATGTTTTATTTTTTTTATTATTGTATTTATTTTTTTTATTATTTTATCTATTTTTTTATTATTTTATTTATTTCTTTTATTTGATTTTTTTTTTGTAATAAATTTCATAAATGTATAGCCAAAAATTTGTTCACATTACAGATTCGTAACTGAACGTTTACTCTAAAGTCAAATTTTCAAAAAACCATACTTTTAATTATATATCAATTCCATTATCGATAATATTTTTACCAGCATCTCTATGATTTCGAAAAAAAAAACCGAAAATGTAGATGGCGACATGTATCCCTGTGAGAAATAATGTCCCAAAAATCATCGGATATATTGACTAGTTTATTGTAAAGAGTAGCAAACTGCAATGTTTCTCTTATTAATATGTGCTAATTAAAGCACATTATGTTTTTTTGATTGCACTCAATATGTGCCTATTTAACAATTATCTACTTAGATATGCATATTAATGAAATTTGAGACCATTTGGCTTGCAATTTAGAGCAACTGAAAATTGAGCAACTTTTCTTTGGTATTTATTTTTTCTCTCTTGCTTGCAATACTTAAAATATTGCTGCTATTTTGTGCTAGATCGTATATCGCGCTTTGATGTTTGCCGTCATTAACAGTGAAATATAATAATACTCTGTTTATGACATGTGACTTTTTTTCTGCATGTTCAGCAGCTATTTAAAGGCAAAGCCTTGGAAATGTGCAGGAAAAAAAAACTAGTACAAATATATGTAAAATAGTGCAACTTACATATGTAGAACGGAAAGAATGAAACATGAGTCAACATTAGTCATACACAGCTATGACAGTTTTGACGACAATACCACAAACAGACCGTTGCAGTACAGCACAAGCAATGACTAGTTGAACTTTCTTCTTTGTTCAGTTAGATTGAGTCTTTGATTGTTATTATTCACAAAGAGTGAATTTAAAATGCGCTCAGTGAAGCACATTTTAGCTTTTTGATGAGGATTCGAACCCGAGACCCCTAGCTGTCAGGCAACCGAGCTACCACTATGGGTCGTTATGGATCAAAAATTTATTAGGTAATCGCCAAAATATTTTCAGCGTGTTGAGAAATAAATAGAACGATTCTTCAAAACTCGATTTCTTACATTTTGTGCTTTGTATGAATCCTTCAACTAAATCTTACTCTTCTCTTATATAAATAAAAATCTTATATAATAATATTTAAACCTCATCATCTATGTTTTATTTAAAAAAGTATTTAATTGACATAAAAAAGAGAAAAAAAACAAGAAGGAATTTTTTAAACCGGATAAATATGCCAATTACTAAAAAAAGTGCTAAGCGAAGCACATTTCGTTAAATGCATACCTTTTAATAATGAAAATTTAACTAAATCTTTAATAAGGTAAGCCCAGTCTTCGTTAGAATCACCACTTCTTTAACCGAAACTTATTATGTTCCCCTTATATTTCAGAGAAAATCAACTTTTTATCTTCTCAGACATTGAATATTACATGATTTTTCCTTGCCAACCAAATGAAACATGCGTCACCAAGCTAACTGCCAACATTCACCGATACAAAAAAAAAAAAAACCCTACAAGAATAAAAAAACCAAAACAACCCAACTTCAGCAGTACCAGCCAAACTTCTTAGAATTTTGTCTTGTGCGGTTTATGAAGCACTTTATATGCACTGAATTTCGCATACAACGAGTCTGGTTCTTCTTTCATTATTTTTTTCATGTTTTTTGCCGATTCTACTACTTCGGCATCTTCGTTGTTGTTTTATTTTTTATGTTTTTTAATATCTTATTTATATAACAAGTATCTAACGTATTCGAGGATTTTTTGTATGCCTTGCCTTTGGCCTACATTTGGTTTGGCATTTTATTTGATGTTCTATATTAGCATTATGGATACATACATACTGTATATATATATATATATATATATATGTATGTATATATATATATATATATATATGTATATATGCATCGGTACATTAGTCTACAATGGTATTTGTGTGTGTCCTTAGACAGTGAAGTGTGAGTGTGTTTGTCTGCCTTTAGCTATGTTATGCGGCGATTTATTAATATTTAAACAGGAATTTGTCTTTTGTGAACCGTTTAATAAGGATACGCTGATTAGCTAGACCTATCGAAATATTTTTAGGCTACTGCCGAAATGAGTTGTTATTGTCTGGATGGATTCGAGTGGAGTGGATTTTTTTTTTCTAAATGAAGGCTTGAAGGTCACTAAGAAATGTTAGCTTTTATGAATTTTAAGAAAATGTGCTGCTAATAGCACATTTTGAGTAAATTCTTCTATGTTGAGGATTGAGACTGAGGATCATTAATGTGCTGAAATGTATTTTCAAAGTGTATAAAATGTGCTGCATTTTAGGAATTTGAATTAAATTTTAGCAGAAGCTAAGTAGAAAGTGCTTAAATGTGGATGAATTTGTTTTGGAAAACCGACAAATGTATGTTGCTTATGCATGTGTAAACATTAATGTGTTAAAATCTATTTTCACAGTGTGTAAAATGTGCTGCATTTTAAGGATTTGATTACAATTTTAGCAAGAGATAAGAAGAAGTACTTAAATGTGAGTAAATGGGTTTTTAAAAAACAAAAAATTATTTTCAAAACGTTCTTCTTTTGTTACTAAAGACAGTTAGGGGCATTAATGGGTTAAAATGTGTGTTCAAAGAGAGTAAAATGTGCTAAATTAAAGAATTTGATAAATACTTAAGTGGGCAAATGTGTTTAAGAAAATCGACCAATGAGCATGACAAAAAAACATTATTTGTGTCATTATGCGAGTGTAAGACACACTAATGGATTAAAATGTGTTTTCAAAATGTGTAAAATGTGCTGCATTTTAGGAATTTGAATTGAATTTGAGCAATAGATAAGTAAAAAGTGTTTAAATGTGTCAAAATGTATTTTTAAAAAACATAAATATTATTTTAACATTTTTTTCTTGATTTATGTGACCGTTAGGCATAAGACTGTGTAAAAATGGTTTTTCAAAGTGAGGAAAATGTGTTATTTTTTAGGAATCTTACATTAATATTAGCAAAAGGTAAGTGAAAAGCACATAAATGTGGGGAAATGTGGGGAAATGTGTTTTGAATAACAATAAATGTGAAGTGTGAAAAGTATTTTTATATAAAAATGCGTTTTTAAAGATAGCAATAACCACTAATAATAAGAATTTAACTTTAATTTTTACTGAATTGCATTTAAAAAGAACATTAATGTAAGTAAATGTGTTTTTGAATACCGACAGAAAACGCATTTAAGCTAAGTCTAGACAGACTTAGCCTAAATGGCAAGCTATTCAAGTTGTAAATTAACAGAAAAACCCATACCTAACTATTGATATGAATGATAACAACTTCAAAAACGTCCAACATGAATAATCAGCATAACATTAAAATGTTCCCAAACTCTTTCAGCACATTTTAGCTATTAATGCGTTTAATTATTTGTCAGCAACATTGCTGCATGCAGACTAATTAAAAACAAAAGCAAAGACAAAAATAAAGCATCAAAAACAAACAATGTTGTTACTGTTAAATTTGATGTTATGCATTGCTGTTGAGACAACAATGTTGCTAAACTTTTCATATATCAAGTCAGCTAATTTAATCGCAACACTTAATTTTCATTTATTTGCTATGAAAATTAACGCGGTTGAGCAAATGTGTGCTTTCACACATGTTAGTCTGACTGTGCTTGTGTTTTTTTTGTGTGTTTGTGTGTCGAGATGTGTAATAAACATTTAAGTGCAAATGTACATGATGCGACACTGTGTCTGTCTATTTATAGTACCAGACAAATTCAGCACTAATAAATAAAAAAAAAAAATAACAAATTTAGAGACACACTCAACTACAGACAAAAATTAGTTCGCATTGAGTGGGCTTGAGCACGTAAAAATGTAAAGATGTTAAAATAGCAACGTGCAAATAGAGATGTCTTTCTTCGTTTTTAATGTTACGGAACAGTTTATAGGCCAAGTTATCGATTAAACTACATTTCAACAACACTTATTTTATGACTCAAATCTTTTTCAACTACTATGTGAGTTGTTGTTGTTTTAATGTTTATCAACAATGTAAGGAATTTTCCTGCTAACTCTTCTGGTTTTATTAAATTGTTTTTGACTGTTTGCAGACTGGCAGCCAGTTACATTTTGTTTAGCTTTTTTTTTTTTTTTTTTTGTTTGTAATAAAAACATAACTTTGTGGAGAATTTAAAACTGCAACGGTTATTTTCTCCTTTTACCGCATATTATTAAAGAATAAGTGCCTGTTAGGATAACATAGAAAAATGAAGTGAGAGTGCTCTTTTGTTTCAAAAATTAAACTCAAAATGTTAAGTTGTTGTCACTTTAATGGGGAAAACTACCCAGCAAACATTATGACTCTTAAAAGAGTCTTTTAAGACTCATATAAATGAGCTTTTATCGTCATAATGCGCTCAAAAAAGACTCTTTTATGAGTACATTTTCGTAGGTTTCGGGCCTCGAAATATGATTCATAATAATGACTGCTTTATGTCTCATTTAAGACTCAAAATTTAGACTATTTTAAGACTCATATTTAATACTCTTTTAATTCTCATAATAAAGACTTTTTTAGAACTCATATAAATTAGTGTTTTTGGACTCAAAATTAAGACTGATTTAAGACTCATATTTAATACTCTTTTAAGACTCATAATAAAGACTCTTTTATAACTCATATAAATGAGTCTTTTAGGACTCAAAATTAAGACTATTTTAGGACTCATTTTAAATACTTTTTAAGATTCACAATAAAGAATTTATTAAAATACTTTTTTAAGAACTCATAGAAATGTCTTTTGGGCTCAAAATGAAGACACTTTTGATTGTTATATTTAAGAATCATGGAATGGAATCTTTAAAGACTCATACTGAGGACTCTTTCAGAACTCATAGAAGGAATTATGATCCGTTTTGGCTGAAATATATTTTTAGATTCAAATTTATTTAAAATATTTGATGGTTGAAAAATAAAAAAATAAAATTACAACAATATCTTTTTTTAAACATTTCAAATAAAAAGTAACAGTAGAAAAATTTAAAGTCATTTTACAATCATATCAAAGACTCCTTTTAGAGTCTTTTTATTGCGTACTCATAAAACACGCATAAAAAATACCCTTTTTAGAGTCTTATTTCTGAGCAATCATTTTACAATCATAAAAAAGACTTCTTTATGAGTCTTTTTATTGCGTACTCATAAAACACGCATAAAAAATACAATTTTTTGAGTCTTATATTTGAGCAATCATTTTACAATCATATCAAAGACTCCTTTTAGAGTCTTTTTATTGCGTACTCATAAAACACGCATAAAAAATACCCTTTTTAGAGTCTTATTCCTGAGAAATCATTTTACAATCATATAAAAGACTTCTTTATGAGTGTTTTTATTGCGTACTCATAAAACACGAATAAAAAATACTATTTTTGCAGTCTTATTTTTGAGCAATCATTTTAGAATCATATCAAAGACTCTTTTATGAGTCTTTTTATTGCGTACTCATAAAACACGCATAAGAAATACTCTTTTTAGAGTCTTATTTTTGAGCAATCATTTTAGAATCATATCAAAGACTCCTTTATGAGTCTTTTTATTGCGTGCTCATAAAACACGCATAAGAAATACTCTTTTTAGAGTCATTTTTTTGAGTCACTCAAAAAATGTTTGCAGGGTATTTTCATTAACAGTTCTGTGATTAACTCTATAGTAAAAAGACAAAATGTGCTTCATGAAGCACATCCAGAATTAGGATAAATCATGTTTATCCCAAATATATATTGTTTGCTGCTTTAATTGCTTAATTTTAAAGCTTAAGAAAGGTTGATGTTTGTAGAAGAGTTTTTGTTTTAGAAGAAACATAACTTTTTTATTGAAAAGCACTTATGATTCTGCTTTGGTTTAGTAGAATGCACTGTTAAGTAATTCATAGAGCTGCTGAAGCATTCAAAAATACTTGCAAGCCATCTGTTATGCTTTCAAATACTTCCTCTCTTCTGTTCTGTCATTTCAAAACAACCGCTATACCAAAGAGATTGCTACAAAAGATGGTTCAAATAAAGGCAAATTTTTTGTAATCATATGCATTGATTTAATTCTTTTTTGTGGGGGTACCATTGAAAATCGTTGCTATGCGATTAAACCCTAGACGATCTAGACCAGTGTCGGCCAAAAAAATACATACACAGTTCTTTCAGTTTTGTAGTAGTGTGCGCCCAAGTGAGAGCAAAGAATCTCTCTTTGGCTTACACTGTGAAAATTTTACTGCGCAGGAGGCTTAAAAAAATTTTTATAATTAATATTAAGCGGCATTCTAAATGAATGCAGGTACCTATATGAAAGTGAATTGAAATTAAATAAATTTCTTACTAGGTAAATAATGTGCAATATTATTTGTCTAGGGGCCGCGTTATTAATAATAACATTAATATTAATATTTTATTAATAATATCAATATGCATATATTTATTATTAATATCAATATTACATATTTATTTGGAAAGCAATCTTTTACTAATAACATTTTACCGACTCCTATATTGCATATTACTTCAAAATAAAAAAGCACTGGTAGCGCACCCTACTTTCTTCTGACAAATTAAGTTTTCGCTTCCCCAAAACAATTTTTAAAGAAAAAATATGCCAATTCCCACTTTTGGTTGAATATTTTTTTACGTGTAAGTATTTAAAATTACGTAATAAATTGCGCGCATAGAAGCGTGGTGTTAACTAATCAAAAGCGAAACATCGACTGAGAGCTCTTGCTACGAATAATCGGCAGCATCGGTGTAAAAGCACGACAGCCAGTTTTATGTCGGTGTAAAAATACGAAGTTTTACGAAGCACGCGTGGATAGGTGTCGGCCGACACTGATCTAGACCCTAATAACGTCCGAGCCATTCGTGAGATGGAACCAGAAACTCTCAACTAGGTCTTGGTAAATTGGATTCACAGAATGCGCTACTATGAAACCATGCGAGTCTGCCATGAATGAATGAAATCGTTTTCCATAAATAATGGGAATACTTGCTCTCTCTAATAAAACCAAAATATATCAAAAGAAATTTAATTTTGTTAATTTTGATAGAATTTCAAATATATACATGTATGTACATATATTTCATACCCTCTACATACAAAAATTGCACGAACAAACGAGGAAAATTCAAGCATTTAAACAATTTACATAAAAACTGAAGTAGAACCACATTTCATACAGCTTACTGCACTAGTGCACTATATGAAGTATGTTTTGCTTTTTTTTATTTTTTTTTTCTTTGGCTTAGCATGATTAAATAATATCCTTTTTATATAAAAAAAGTTACATAGAAAGGATATTTATCAAAGTATATTAAAAAAAGTTACATAAAAAATATATTTATCAAAGTATTTTTAATATTATTTTTTTATAATTAGTCATATCCCTGCAAACATTTTCTGAGTGCCTCAAAAAAAATTACTCTAAACAGAGTATTTTTTATGCGTGTCTTATGAGTACGTAATAAAAAGACTCATAAAGAAGTCTTTTATATGATTGTAAAATGATTGCTTAGAAATAAGACTCTAAAAAGAGTATTTTTTATGCGTGTTTTATGAGTATGCAATAAAAAGACTCAAAAAGAAGTCTTTTATATGATTGTAAAATGACTTTAAATTTTTTTACTATGTATTACTTTTTATTTGAAATGTTTAAAAAAAGATATTGTTGTAATTTTTTTTTTTTATTTTTTAACTATCAAATATTTTAAATAAATTTGAATCTAAAAATATATTTCAGCCTAAATGGATTATAACTACTTCTATGAAAAAGAGTCCTCAGTATGAGTTTTTAAAGATTTAATTCCATGATTCTTAAAAAGGTATCAAATATGACTGTCAAAAGTGTCTTCATTTTGAGTCCAAAAGACATTTACATGAGTTCTAAAAAAGTATTAATTTAAAGTCTTTATTATGAATCCTTAAAAAAGTATTTAAAATTAGTCTTAAAATAGTCTTAATTTTGAGTCCAAAAAGACTCATTTAAATGAGTTATAAAAGAGTCTTTATTATAAGTCTTAGAAGAGTATTAAATATGAGTCTTAAAGGAGTCTTAATTTTGAGTCCAAAAACACTAATTTATATGAGTTCTAAAAGAGTCTTTATTATGAGACTTACAAGAGTATTAAATATGAGTCTTAAAAGAGTCTAAATTTTGAGTCTTAAATGAGGCATAAAACAGTCATTATTATGAATTATATTTTGAGGCCCGAAACCTACTAAAATGTACTCATAAAAGAGTCTTTTTTGAGCGCATTATGATGATAAAAGCTCATTTATATGAGTCTTAAAGACTCTTTTAAGAGTCATAATGTTTGCTGGGATATGATCAAATATATTTCTACAATATTTCCAGCAAAAGCTGACTGTAAGCTATCACTACAAACTTATCGATGATGTTTCAAGCACTCGCTGTGCTTTTCTCTTCACAACAGAACTCAAGTACAGAAACGAAAAGCTTTTCAACCACACAGTAATTGGTTTGTTGGCTTCATTTCGTATAGAACATTTTTATTCGATATCAAGGCTACACTGGCATGGTACACATGGAAGTAGTGTACAGTAGTGAAGTATGATGAATATAAAGGTTATCAATAGACACCCATGCAGTCAATTCTACTTTGGTTCGAAATAGACCGATAGGCAAGTGGGGAAGAAAGGAAAGTCAAGTGAAATAATAGATGTTCTATGTATTGTGAATAGCTGTATAAATAAGTGTAATGAATTTATCTCAGTCAATTCAAGTATTAAAGATATACTCTCCAAAAACTTCTCCATCAACAACTACAACTCTTAGGCAATTATCGTAAATATTGATGAATTCTTAATTTCAGTTAATTGAAAATAAAGAGAAAAATCATGAATGTCTAGAGTGAAATGAAGAATGTCTAAAGCGTAGGATCATGGCCTGGCTGGGATTTGAACCCAGGCCTAACGGAGAACAAGCAAGCGCGCTGTCACTTGTACTACCGAGATCGCATTTGGCCTAAAGATCATTACAGTAATTTTTTAAGAAATAACACATAATTTGCTTATAAATCTACTTAAAGCATCCAATTTACTTATTTTATTGAAAATTTAGCTCGTGTGGTTGATATACTTGTAAGATTTCAGAGAAATGTGTGTTAAAATTTTAGGCTTTCGCAAAAAGAAAGAATTTTATATATGAAAAAATTAAGCATAGCGATCTTTCCACGCAAAGTCTACAGATTTATTTGTTAACTCAGTAGAGGGCCCCATCACGGTAACCGCAAAATTAAAAGGGAGAAAAAGTGCTTAATGCAGCACATTTTCATGCATTTTACTACAAAAAGTAGTGGGAAGTTTTTCATTTAATAACACTTAACAAATACCCTCTAAAACAAAACATTTTCAATGTTTCAATTAATAACCTTGATCAGCGATTATCTTTTATTCGTATATTTTTGTACGTTGCCCAGCAGATAAAGTAGCTAGAACTTCGCACCATTACCAATGAAATCAAGAAAAAAAAAAACAGTCAAACTTAACGAAAAATACATGCAATAGTATTCAAAATCAAATACAATAACTATTAAATTTACAATAAATAAAATCCTAAATGCACACAGCAAATTTTTAGTGCTCGCGACTGCATTTTATACAGTATTTGGAACATTTTAAAGTAAATGGCGTTTAATTTAACAAGATTAAGATAAAGTTTAATTAAAATTCATATTTCCAGTCACATTCATAATCTACAGAGCACAGTATTTTTTGAAAATGTTCAGCAATTCTTCAATATAATATATAATCTTGAATGTCTGTGGGTTGTTTATTTTACTACATTATTTTTTTTTTTTTTTTATATTGTGATGGTTTTCGTTTTTTTTTTTTTAATTTTGCTGTATTTTTTTCGAGCCTACCGGTCGCTATTGAGAGATGTTGTTGCCATTGCGACTGCTTTTGCAAGCCACAACGTGTTGCTTCGCATGTGCGTGCCTGATAAATGTGCTAAAAATAAACAAGTCGCATGTTTTGGCACAAAAATTTCTAAAAATAGATTTTGTATTTTGAAAATGAGTTATGCAAAAAAAGAAAAACAACACAAAAAAGTCAAGAAAAGTTGTAGTTGTAGACATTCCGGTTGGTTGAAAACAAAAAACCAACAGGAAAAAAAAAACTTTTTTCAAAACATTTGCACATGTTAAGAGATTATTTCACATTGTAAAGCAGTGACCAATTTATTTATTTTTTTTTTCATGTATAGTATATGTTGAACAAATATGTGCTACTTAGAGCACATTTTGAAGTATGTTAAATTGTGCCTCATTGAAAAGAGCTTTTACAATATGTTAGATGTGTTTAATAGACATGTATTCGTTTAAGAAAAACTTTTGAGAGCATCATGTTCTAGTCATAGCATCAACATGAATACATGTTGTTTACTTAGACGACTGAGCCAAATAAAGTTTTCTAAAGCAAAAATGTGCTGCTTATAGCACTTTTTAACAAGGTACAGGCAGTTTTAGCTTTAAGTTGAGCATTATTGATGTGCTATATGCAGCACATTTTGTTTATGCAACTATAAAGCAGCGCATTTGTGTTAGGTGACTGGAAAATTCACTGAATGATGGGTCAAGATGGGTTTTTATAGTATTTTTGTTTTATAAAAATATGATTTTCTTGTTAAGTCATATATAAAAAAAATGTCACAGGCAGTTTGAACTTTGAAATTAGCCTTAATAATGTGCTATAAGCAGCACATTTTGCCTATGCAACTATAAAGCAGCACATTTGTTTTAGGTGACATGAAAATTCACTGAATGATGAGTCAAGATGGGTTTTTATAGTATTTTTGTTTTATAAAAATATGATTTTCTTGTTAAGTCATATATAAAAAAAATGTCACAGGCAGTTTGAACTTTGAAATTAGCCTTAATAATGTGCTATAAGCGGCACATTTTGCCTATGCAACTATAAAGCAGCACATTTGTTTTAGGTGACAGGGAAATTCACTGAAAAATGGGTCAAAATGTGTTTTAATAGCATTTTCTTTTACAAAAATGTGCTTTTGTATTAAGTTACATATAATAGTAGAAAAAATATATTTTACTACATAAAACGTATTGGAAATCATTTCTATTTGAAATATTATACAGCTTTTATAATTTGTGTGTGAGTTTAACTATTTGCGCCAATTTTGATAGGTTATTATCACATTTTTATTAATTCCTACTGTATTGTTTGTTTGAAAGTCCATCAGTCAGAGTCACAACACATTTCCATTAGCGAGTTTTTTCTATTTATTCCATCATATCTATAATCAAAGCGTTTGAAATGTCTTGTAATCTACTTTTAACCGGTTTGAGTTTTGTGATAAATATCAAGCTGAAGGTTTTGCGATTTTTTCAACATCAACATCATGTGCAAATTTAATCAAAGCGATAAGATAGTAAAATAATATTTTCAAAGTTGTACTGAAAATTGTACTCTATTATTTATTGAATTTTGCTACTTTGACCAGCAAATTTTTTTACAGTTTACAATAAGCAATATTGTTCTTTTTTTTTATCAGCATAGCAACATAATAAAAACTAAACAAAAAATTTTAAATATTGCTTATAAACATATTTTTAAACTCTTAAATGAGGCTGCATTTAAGTTTCTAGAGTATTATTAATATGGGTCATAAAATTACTAGATAAGCCATAGTATTTGACACACTTTATCAGCTGTGAAGGTCGTCGTACCAAGAATATACTAACTATTTGATGCCATATAATATAATTTTTATTCCACTAGAGTTATTAACATAAAAATATTAAGTTAATTCAGTCAAAATCCCTCTATGAACAGTTTGATGCCCTAAGGAATAAAAATGAACTTTGAGAAAGCTTCTTGGTAGCTCAACGGAGGTTTTTTATCGATTACAATAGATAACGTACATATAATCAACTGACAATCAATAGGTTCTTTGATAGCAAAGTAAAACTTTGGAGATATTCGAGTTTGTTGCTGTGATAAAGTACATGACCGAGTAAGAAAAATCTGTCCAAACCATAATGAGTGAAATTGAAGTCGATTATGAAGATCATTACCATGGTAAAATAATCATTTAGTTAAATGAAGCCTCTTTCTGGACGGCCAGTTCAACGCACCAATTCCGACATTTACTAAATATTAATAGTGGAAGACACTTGTCTGAAAAAGAAGCAGATATCTACATTGGTCGTATTAGATACTACAATTTTGGGGATTCTACACAATCATCTTGATATGCCTTAAATGAAACAACGAATCGGCGCTTCTAAAAGTTTTTTTTTAGAGCTGCTTGGTGACAAACCTGGCCCGATTGAATTCGTTATACCAGTTTTTTACAGTGTTGTAGAATAGTTCTCTATCGCCATATAAAGAATTATGATCGTCGATGCATTCTTGTCTTGATAATTCAGGTCGAAGGTTATGAAAAATAATCGCACGAAAATGTTCAAAAGTTAATTCCATTTTGCGCCTGAGATGAATTTTTCAAGTTACTTTAAACGACACATATCGCACTCAAATGGAAAATATTCTGAAGAAGAGTATGTTAGCAATGTCATGTTTCCAATGTAAACGTCAGATGGTAAGAGTTACCACTAACTGCTACCAAGGCCAGAAATATAAATAGCAACCCTCGTAGGATGGATGTTCTTGATATTTTAAATATTTTTTACTTTCTACTACATTCTAAAACTCTAACCGAACTTTTAAGGTCTATTAAAGTGATACATTATCTATACTTTCCCTATTCTTTCTCTATACCTTCTCTACACTAAGAGAAAAAAAATATGAAATTTATCCAAAAACTTTTTTAATTTATCCAAAAAGTGAGTCAATTTTGCACCATTAACGCATTTGCATAAATCTACTACGTAAAAATTAAAAATTTATTTAAATACTTTTTTAATAAAATAAGATAATTAAATATTTAAACGGAATTAATAAAAAATATATCTAAATTATGCACGAATTTTTTTAAAATATCTCAAATATTTACTATTTGAAAATAAAACTATCGCATTTAAAGAAAATTTACATAAAAATATTGAATTTAAAAAACAACATATTTAAGTTGAAGAGGAGGAAGAGAAGAGGAAGAAAAGAGGAAGAAAAAGTAAGATAGAAAATATGAAACAAATATGCAGGTACATAAATGAAAACCGGTGCAAGATATTCGTGAGAAAATATCGAATTGTCACTCCACCCTACATAATTTCATAATGCGATCACCCATCGCACTCACAAATCATATTGGCCAAACATCCAGGCTTTATTACCCTTGCAACAAAAACTAAACGAGAACTATAAGAAACCTGGAACTGCAAGAAATAAATGATGCTGTTGCTGCTTGTCGGCTATTTCAGCTGCATGGAATATGTGTGTGGTATAAATAAAATTTAAATACTAGAAAAAAACATCTTGTAAGAAGTATATTTGATTTATCCACGTAAATATTTAAATAAAATTTATACTCAGGCGTGGATAATGTTAATAATCGTTATTTCCCTTAGTGTAAGCCTTCTCTATACCTTCTCTTTCTTCTTAGCTTCCTGACCGAAAAGTTTAAAAATGTGCTACATGCAGCACATTTAGAGCACGTAGCACATTAAATGTGCTTTGTCAGCACTTTAATGCTCGTACTTTTGCACCGATCAATGCAGCAACATTACGACCTAATTCACCTTTTTTTTACACCGCAATGCAAAGTGTAAATATAAAATGGTGTACAAAAAAATCTTACAACAAAACTTTACATACACAAACACACACGCATACATCTTTAAACATAGATTTATAAGAACATGTGGCAATAGCAAAAAAAAAATTTAAGGCAAAGTCACAATCAGCACAAAATCCCTCAAGCAATACGTGGTATAAACGAAATTTGTCTATTGTTTGAATTTTACACACTTTAGTTCAAAACGAGTTTGGAAGAAAGAAAAAAACCAACCCGGCGGCACTTCTAGCAGCAACATTGCTGATAGAGCAATGGCCAGCCTGCTTGGTTGCCTGCCTCCTCCTTCTACCTTTAGCCCCTAGCGTGAACACACCTTATGTGTTATATGACGGTAACGCAATGATTCTTCATGTTTTTTCTACGGTATAACTTCGCATGCTAAGAGTTACCTTGCTAGGGTGTTCTTGTGTTTTCTGCTAGGCATGTTGTTTTTGTTCTATTGTTATAGTTGTTTTGAGGCAATTCTTACTTTAGAAAAAAAATATGTTGTTTAATTTAGTTATATTCTACGCAGCACAAGCGAAGTTTTTTTTAATGAGTGATGGTAAAGAAGTAAGAAAGAAAGAACGAAAGCTATGTAAGTGCGAAATATGTTTGCTTGCATATGTACTAGTTTATTTATTTTGTTTGTTTGTTTGTTGGTTTTTATGTATTGCTTATATGTAGGCAAATCACTTCCGTGCAATGAACTCATGCGTAAGCGTGTAAGTTTAACATTTTTATTTTATTTATTTTTCTTTTCATGCATTATAATGTTTAAAGTTGCAAAAAACATAAACCTAAAAATATTCATTATTGTGTTTGTTGCTTAATGCTCCGTTAGAGTTTTGAAGTTATTGTCTAAAATGTTTGCACATAGTCGCCGCTTTTAAGACTGCGCATTGGGCGCACGCGTTGTTTTTGTTTTTTGCCATACTTGAGCTTATGTGAGGCAAACAGTTTTTTCACACAGTCTTAGCTAGTATTTCGACAGGCAGACAGATAGATAAATAAGACACATACTTATTATACATGCAAATGTTGTAACCGACAGTTGTGTATGCATAGATATGTAGTTAAGTTGTTCGTTTTTAAAGTGCAGCATTAAAGCCATAAGCGAGGCAAACATCATAAAATATGGTAGTTTGGAAAATTATTGCAAAAAACATGCAACCATAACAGCCAACATCTGCAATGCAGTAAACATTGAAAGAAACATTGCTACGCAAGTGAATTTATTTAAATGTTTTAAGTGTTACTCATGGGTCTTAGCTGGTTTTGCTGCATGGACTGCAGTATTTGGAGCATATACTCTGCCGCACAGTTGTAGCCAAGTTTAAGCTCACCTACTTGAAGCTCATAAGGTTTTCAAGAGTAGAACAAATTTCGATATTTCAGCCTTTGAAAGGACTCCTTTTTTAGCTTCTTAAGATCCATTTATTGTTCGCAAAACATAGCGGTACTTCATCATCATTACTTTGCGAAAAATTTATAAACTTATTTGGAGTCTATGAACCGCTTTTGATCATTGAATGTTCGAATTATACGGGGGTTGCTACATATATGTATTTCGGGAATAAATTATTGACAAATTATTCATTGAAAAAAATGTTTTATTGCTTTCGAAATATTCTCCTTTAAGATAAATATGCTTTCGACCCTTGTCAAAACATTTATCCCATTCTGCTTGAGACACCTCCAAAATATAGTTTTGAGCGGATGCCTTCTGGCGTCGAAAATCAATGTCCAAGCAAGTTTGTCCTTGATGTGCCGAATGAAAAAGAAGTCATTGGGTGGCAAATCAGTACTGTATGGCATATGACCCATTAATTGGATATTTTGAGTATTCAAAAACGCCTTTGCTTAAGCTGATGTATGGAAGCTCGTATTGTGAAGAAGCAGAATAATTCTTCGGCGCTTGTTTGTTTTCCTTATTATACGGAACATTTCTGGCAAAACCAATGTTTGTTTTACAATTCCGAATTGACCGTTATTCGTGTTTCAAGCGGTACCTTGACCACATGACTAGTTTTTTGGACGAATTGTCCTAGAGACTGATGAATTCCTATGTCCTCACCAATTCCATTTTGAAATCCAGGATCAGCCAAAAATCTTAAATATACTCTCATTTTTTCAGAATTTGTAAGAGCTCCACCAAGCGATTCCAATGTTGGCCTTAGGAAATGCTCTGCTAACCAATCGATGTTTTCTTTATTAAAACGAAATATAAATTTACTGCTAGATTCTTCAAGATCTCTCTCTACGCAGCTTATACATTTTTTTACGACTATAAACGCGAAAGTATTCTGCCATTTCAGTTGCTTGAAATAAACTGTGAGATCACTTGATAGGAGGCTCAACATTTACCGATAAAGTTCTCAGACATGTCAGCTTCATCTCATGATTATGCATACCATTTTGAGAAATTTCTCACAAAGAGCTTTCTTTCGTTTTAAGAAGTTTCTCAGGTCTTGAGATCCATCTCAATGAGCGAGATCATTCTAACGAGTAAATAACTTTTTATGCTTACGACAACGAGTAAATTCTCAAAATATCGAGTAAAAAGTAATTTCTTACTTTTATGCATGAGATCCAATAAGTGCACGTTCACCCACGGTTGTCACTCGCCTTTTTTTTCGTACCAAATTTTCCGTAAAAATGTACCAAAGAGGAATAGAATGTACCAATTTTTTTTTTAATAAAACAGTTTTATAACATTCATTGGTGTATATTTGTGTGTATGCGCACAAAACAAAAATATCAAGTTATTTAATGATCACTGAGAATTTATATGTATTTTATATCCTCCAATTGCGTGGATTTGGTTCTACCACATTTTAAAGTTTTAGCAATTTGTGAGTTTGGGCAGCATAACAATCACAATTTTGAAAGAAAGTCCACTAGAAGAAATGATAGATTATGCATAATGGAGAACATTACAAGTTCAAGCTTGACCTGCCGAATTTGCTTTTCTAAAAATGTTTTTTCGGATTTCATGAGAGCATCAATCGTGATCTGACTTTTTTTTTTTTTTTTCATTGCTTTAGCCTTTTGTCTGTGCAAGTGTGGCAAGTGGTTTACGAACGATTTCTCGCAGACGATACAAAATGCATTCTCATTTTTGTTTTGAAGCCAAGAAAATTGTTGAAACCATTCTGAATGAAACTTCCTTTTGAAGTCAGTCTTTGATTGGCAAGGAACATCAATACTATAAAATATAATTTACAATTTTTAATAAACTTTTCAATAAAAATTAAACAACAACCTGCTGCATTCAGCTTCGCTTTCGCAGTGAGAAGTGGACGCTTCCCTAAAATTTACGCAATCATTGGCACCAGATTTTGGGTTTTTCTTAAAAGAAATCTGCAAGCAAAATATTATTAAATTTAATATGATATTGAATATCTGATATTGAGTGTTTATAACTGCCTTTCCATTAGTGGCGTTTTGTCTTCCACCTGCACACACTTGAACAATTGTTAATTACATTTTGCAATTTTTACAAAAATTGGTGCAAAAATCCAGGTTGTTCATCTTCCTTTTAATTATGATCTTGTACTTTTGTCTCTTTTTTTCACCTCAGAATAAAGGTAGAATTTAATGCAATGCAAGTTTCCACTGAACATAACTTTGCACACTGAACATTACACCAACAGTGCTACCAAGTTGCAATTTTTTGTAAAATTTCTTAACTTTTACAAAATGTACCAAATCAGAAAATAATGGATTATATCATGGATTATATCAAGAACTATCAAAAACGAAAAGTATCATAAAAACAAAATTTCCTATGCGAAGATATAGGAAGTTTTCTATTCTTAAACAAAAAAAAATAAATAAAAAAAAGGAAAAGAGGAGAGGCAACTAAAAAAAAAATGGCATTTAAAGCCTCCGTTATTAAATTAACGCGCTTATCAATCAAAATTAAAACAACACGCCAGAGTACGAACAGAAAAAAAAAATACAATCTGGACGATAACAAAAAAATATCTGTGAACTACAATAAAAAAGTCGTCAAAGCGACCAAATTCAGTGTAATTAATAAAAGCCACAACATGTCTGTCTGGTTGCCTCTTGTCGCATAGTTCTTGTCGCTTATGATGTTGCTGATTGCTCAAACATGCTTTTTACATTTGATTTTGTAGAAAATGTATTTTGTTTTTGTTTTTTTTTTTTTTTATTTAACGCTACTTTTGCCATGCTGGCGGCATTCAGAAAATATTCGCTCACTTACGGAATGCGACAATGAAATATTTATTTTGTCAGCCGCCAAAAAACAAGTATGAGCTATAATTATTACTATCGGAAATATTTTCAATGCAGACGCACTAATTTTATCACACATTTCCTGCGCTCATAATTGTTAGACATGACATAAAATGTGAAAATAATATTTTATATATCTGCGCGCTACTTAGGAATTCATGTTTTTGTTTTAGTGTTTTTTTTTGAGTTTTTAATTTTTGTTTTTTAATTTTTTTTTTATTTTTTTCGTATGTTTTTCGGTTAATTTTGTGGGTTGGATGGAATTTAGTGAAGAATTTTAAGAGTAAAACAATGTTTTATTTGTTGTGTCTATTTTTAAGTGAGTTTTGTTAATGATATATTTTTAGCCGGGTTACGGTTGAATAAACGTAATAAAAAAAAGCGGTATAATTTATGGCAACGTGTAATTACTAAAGAAAGGAGACCCAACAATATGCGCCAACTACCGAGGTATCAGTCTTATTTCCATCGCATATAAGGTCCTCTCGAGCGTACTGTGTGAAAGACTTAAGCCGCAAATGAAAACACTGATTGGACCTTATCAGTGTGGCTTTCGACCTGGTAAGTCCACCATAGACCAGATTTTTACATTGCGCCAAATCCTGGAAAAAACCCACGAAAACCAAATCGACACGCATCATCTCTTTGTCGATTACAAAGCTGCGTTTGATAGCCCGAGGCGGGATTGCCTATACGCAACAATGTCTGAGTTTGGTATACCTGCAAAGTTGATAAGACTCTGCAGGATGACGTTGAGCAACACATGCAGCTCCGTTAAGGTAGGAAATGACCTCTCCGAAACCTTTAATACCGAACGAGGTTTCAGACAAGGCGACCCGTTATCCTGTGATCTCTTCAATATCATCATGGAAGGGATCCTACGAAAGGCCGGTGTGCATCGCAATGGCACCATTTTCTACAAAGGTGTTCAGCTCCTTGCGTATGCTGATGATATTGATATAATCGGCAGAACCAAGAGAGATGTCACCGCTGCTTTCACCGCTATCGAAAAGGAATCAGCCAAAGTGGGTTTGGCGGTAAACGAGGGCAAGACGAAGTATATGTTGCCTGCAGGCAGGGGAGCGCGGCGTCTAGGCTCTCACGTTTCAACAGGCAAATATAATTTTGAAGTGGTCAAGGAATTCACCTACCTTGGCACCGCCGTTAACAGCAACAACGATGTCAGCCTGGAGATAAAGCGAAGAATAATGATTGCTAATAGGTGCTACTATGGGCTTGGTAAGCAATTACGATGTAGAGCCCTCTCTCGATCGACGAAACTAACACTCTACAAGACGCTCGTCATACCTGTGCTTCTCTATGGCGCTGAGGCATGGGTTGTCTCGCAAGCAGACGCAGCCGCTCTTGGGGTGTTCGAGAGAAAAGTTCTTCGCAAAATCTTCGGTCCGATTCGAGTTGGCGACGACTATCGCATTCGAATGAACCACGAACTGTATGAGCTCTACGACGACATTGATATAGTTCAGCGTATAGCAATCCAGCGACTACGCTGGCTGGGTCATGTCCATCGTATGGATGACGATGCTCCAGCGAAAAAGGTGTTCGAATCGAAAGCCGAAGGACGACGACGACGAGGAAGACCATGCCTCCGATGGATTGACCAGGTCGAGGAAGCCCTAACCGCGCTTGGTGAAAACAATTGGAGAAGGCGCGCGCGAAGCAGAGGCGCCTGGCGAGAGCTGATGAGGTCGGCCGAAACCCGACGACGGGTTGCAATGGCCACCTAAGTAAGTAAGTAAGTGTAATTACTAAAATTTTATCATGTTGAAATCTTAAACTGAGTTAATAGATGGTTTGTGTTAATTAGCAAGATGTTGTTATCTGTCACTACAGGGTGTTCTGGCAATCGTTACAAAATCATTCAAATAATCTTCGAATGAAAAAAAAAAAAATTGAATTAATGACATTATGAAAAAAAAATTAAAAAGAAAATACTAAAAATTGAATTAAAGACGTTTTTGGAACGTAGAATGAGCTGTCCAAGCAACGAAACTCTAAATTTGTTACATGAAAGAATAACGCGCTATGTGTAGGTGCTACGATAAAAAATATTTCACGCTTGTAAAGGCTGGCTCTTAGCCGTCATGACAAAATTAGACATGAAATTCATGATATCATGAGACCTTGAAAAGAGCCGCTAAAAGTTTAAAACTGCATCACTCATGCAACGGCGTTGCATGGAATCGGTACTTGATAAGTAGGGGAGAATATGGTAATGGTAGTCACTTAAGCGAAAAATTAAATAAAATCTGAATTTATAATCAAATATTTATTGCAACCGCCTAAACATTAAGTTTTCTTATCTAGCTAAGAACAGTTTTAAAGACTTTAGTAATCAACTTTGGAAGTTATAACGGTTTAAAAAAAAAAAACAGTTTTGACTCTCATTGCACCAACGTGGGGGCAATGGTAGTCGCCATGTGGTTAATTGGAGTCAGAGGCAATTTAACAGATATCTCAAACGTAACTTTCGGCTGAGTTCCAGCGTAGTCCGCGTGAGCCTATGATCCACACGAAATACATCTGCAACACAGCTCATTGCCTCTTCCAAAATCGTTGCATATTAGGCATCTGTTCTCTGCATCTTCTCTGTCGTCTTCTACATTATCCTGGCATAAGTGGTTAGTGCCAACATCTGACACTGAAGTATCGTTTAATTCTTGAAGTATCTGCCGCTTTGCCTTTTCAGGGTTCTTCTTCTGTACTTTAGTCTTCTTTCCCAGACCTTTTTTACCTTTTGTAAAGTCACCTGACTCCCATTTCCTACAACTGGACTAACGAGAAAAAAATTGAAATAAAAAAAAACTATAAAATACTGACACAATCTAAAGTACACATCAATATTTTGAACATCTAACTAAATACGTGTAAAAGTTTTGAGCGAATTTTGTAAAAACCTAGTAAGATGATCTTCGACTGGGCCGAAGTTAAAATACCCCTACGTCCGAACATAAGTATATTTAAAGTCTTAAGCAGTCAAAAAAATGTTTATTCATAAAAACAATTTCGTCAAATGCTAATGAAGTCACTTTGCATGGGAGGTGGGTGTGGTTTTCACTTGATTTCGTTCAATTTCATACACAGAGTACATGTTATATATTACAGTTCACATGCAAAACTTCAAGTCCATATATTACTTTTTGTGGAATTTAAAGAGATTTTACCTTTTTGATAAAGTCACTTTGCATGGGAGGTAGGCGAGGTTTTCATCCGATTTGGTTGGATTTCATACTCAGAGTGTATATTAAATATCAAAATTCATATGCAAAATTTTAAGTCATATATTAAGTTTTGTGGAATTCTAAGAGATTTTACCGTTTTGATAAAGTCACTTTGTATGGGAGGTAGGCGTGGTTTTCATCTGATTCGGCTCATTTTCGAACTTGACCTTTATTTTTTTATAAAAAAGCCTTTCGTGATGAGAGCTTGAAAATTATGGCTGTAATCGTGATCACAGACAGACAGACGGACAGACGGACATGGCTAAATCGATTCGGGTGGTGATTCTGATCAAGTAAAACAGAAATTTGGGCCTTGCGACAATAACAAAATTTAAATTCAGGTAGCGTCCGGTAGCGGAGTTGGCAGCTTATGCAACAAAAATGCAATATTGTTGCATGGAATTATTACTCGCCAAATTGAAGTGTTACAAAAATTTGATACGATAGCAAAAAATGACGATAAAAAAAAATTAAAAAAATTGTTCGTGACCCGACAACCGCTTAATACAGGGAAAATGCAACTATGCAAAAACGTTGCATGGAGTTATAACTGCGTGATTATTGGCGCAACGATAAATTTTATGCAACGACAGAAAAGCTGGGGTTTGCGGCTTCATGATATAAAAAAAATTAATGACGTTATGAAATTCCTCAGAGGATCCGCTAAAGTAACCTGAATGCAACAAATGCAAAAGCAAAAGCAAAAAAAAAAAAATTAAAAAAAAAATTAAAAAAAAAACAAATTCGAATTGCATTAAGAACAAGCATTAGGACAAGGATTTGAATAATCAATAGATTATTAAAATAAAGGATGAGTGTTAGGATTTGGACAAAGATAACACCATGGAATTGAAAAAGTATTAGGATAAGAGTTCAGACAATGATTGGGAAAAGGACTACGCCAGGAACACACCTAAAAACAACATTAAAGACAAGTTTGGGTCAAGGATAAGAACAAGATTTTAGGTAAAACAAATAAAAAAAAAAAAGAATTGGCCCATTTAGCCCTTGAAAAAACTTTGAGCTTCTTCAGATCACATTGTGTAGTGCGTGTTATTTAAGATTTGTACACAATAGGCTTGGGTAGTTCATGAACGAACTAGTTCAATTGAACGATTCCCACTCATGAACTATGTGAACTAGTTCAGTGTTTCTCGTTCTTTTAGTTCAATTGATATTGCAGCGAGTAGAAACAAAACGAACGAGATTAAAAATAACTAAATTTACCAAGCTATGTTTTGAGTCCTTGATTTAAGACTAGGTTTGAGACTTTTTGTGTCTGCACTAATAGAAATATTGAATTTGATGGCTATCACATATTCATACCAATTTTGTTTCATTTGGTAATGAACCAGGACATGAACGAGTAAACGAAACGAACTAAAAGACAAATCGAACTAAAAGACCTAACGAACTTAAAGAACTAAAATGCCCAAGCCTAGTACACAATTGATAGAGAACAGGACCTACTAGTTTTATGCCGGCTAATGAGCAAGTTCTCAAAAGGTTTTAGGTTTAACATTGTCTGCAAATGACAACCGATCAGAAAAACTAATTTCAATTGAAGAAATTTTGTGTTAAGCGAGGCTCCGAACCTGGCATGCAATGGGCCACAATGCACTGTGAGAAAATAAGTGGGACAAGGATTAGGAAAGGAGTTCGAATAAGGTTAGGAATTTGGGCATCGATTAAAATAAGAGTTTGTAAAAGAAGTAGAAGAATTATCATGACAAATATAAGAGTAAGGATAAGGTTGATAAAAGGTTTGGATAGGTACAAAAGAAAGGATAGGTGCAAAAATAAGGAAGTTGTCACTTCAAAATCTACGGGTGTGTAGCCGAATTTTTTTTTTTTTTTTATTTACATTGTAAATATCACACTCCCAACTATTTTTTCTTTCTTGCTAATCACTTTTGAGAGCTTTTGAATCGTGTGAAAAGTTCAATAAACAATCATGAATGAACTTTTGCAAAAGTTCGCTTTACTCTCGCAAAATTTAAAACAAAAAAAAGGAATGTTGTCACGTCAAAAACAAAAAAAAAAAATCTACTCACTTTTGATGCTCAGCACTCTGTTGGTTTTGTTGTATTTTTTTTCCACTCAACAGCGTTCAAAATAATCCGCAGATTAAAATTTTGTTTTTGTTGTTTTTATGTGATCAAAAATTCAAGTGATCTTATTATAGATGCTTTTTATAGATGCTTGATTGATGATTTTTTTTTCTTTTGTTGTTGTCTGCTTTGCTGGCTTTATGCAGTTCATTCATGAATGTGCTGCTTAGAATGATTTTTCTTTTTTATTTATTTTTATTGGATTTTAATTTTTTAATTAAATTAAAAATTTTTCTTATAAATTTTATATAAGCATTATTTTTATAAGTTGCACATGGTTGGAATTTTTTTTTTTTTTTTTATGAAAAATATTGCATTGACGGCATTTGTTAAGCACTCATTTTTTTCTGAAGCATTCAAATCTGCGATGCTCTACTTTAGAGATAAAAACTTGCTCTTGATCTCTTGATCTCTGTGATGATGATGATGATGAACTCTCTTGTTTGTTGTATTTTGATTTATTTGTTTGTTGTTGTTGTTAAAGTTGTTGCATGTTTTTTGCTATTGTTTTTCAGCTAAGGGGAAGAAAAGATTTGCTGTTTAATAAAAGCTGTTGTTAAAGTTGTTGAATCAACAAAAAATCGATTATTTTTGTGTCGATAATTTTCACGCTTGTTTTGAGCGACAATTTCTTATTGAATTATTTTTTTTTTTTTATTTTATTTTATTTTATTTTATTTACTTAATAAATTTTTTGCAATTGTTGATGTTGCATGCTTGATAACTTTAAATAAGCACAACAACGCTGCCGTCGACGATTTCAAGTTGACGCAGTCGACGCGCTCAAACGCAAGCGCTAGTCAAGGAAAAACAACAACAGCAGGCAAATATTTCTTAATACAGACAGCCTTGCTGCATGTTGTTGTTGTTGCTGTTTTTGTTTTTGCTGCTACGCGGCATCTGACGTTCACTTGGCGTAGACGTAAGTGACAATTCGTTGACGTTGTTTTTGTTTTCTCGCTATTTATTCGTTTACGTCTGTCTCGCCGTCTCGGTATTTGTTGTTGGTTTTAATAATTTTGCATCAGCCGCCACGCAGAGAGCCAGCGCAGAAAACCAAAACAACAACAACAACCACCACAACAACTACGACAATTCGGTAGACAAATTCGTGCGACCGAGAAAACGACAAGCTACTCGTTTTTATTTAATGCTGCTCTTGTTGTTTTTATTCCTATGGCTGTTGTCGTTGTTGCTTGAAGACGCGCAACATCAACGTCAACGCCAACGTCAGCGTTACTGCCAACTTAACATCTAATGTTATTTCGATTAAAACTTTTGCGTTTTGTTTTAATTGGTTATTTTTTTATTTTTTATTTTTGCGCAATTTTGTTCCACTGATTGTCTTTTTACTCATGAACAAAAATGTCTACTAATCAAAAATTAAAAAAAAAAAGCTAAGAAAGTTAATAAAGTAAGACTGCGGCGTTTAGCTCTTAATGTTTGTAGGAGACGCAGCGGCGGCGGCGTCAGCGACAAAGACGCGTTGGATAACGTCATCCACGTAATGTTGTCTGTAGTTGTTTGTTTTGTTGTTGTTGCTGAATGTTGTGAAAGTGTCTGTTGAGTGCGCTGTCGCTAGCGTCGCAGCCGCTGCTGCTGCAAAGTGTCTGGAGGACGTTTGAGCCGAAACGCAAGGGCGGCGCAAAAGTCGCGAATGGCGGCGGTTAGTTGTTTGTGTGCCGGCGTCGACTGTCTGCAGTTTTTTTTTTGTCTATTGTTTATTCAATTTAGTAGTGGTTTTATTTTTCTAGCCACTTTCTAAGAGATTTTTATTTTAATATCATTGATTTTTAATAAACATAATTTTTATGTTGTTTCCATTCGATATGAATAATTATCGCTCTCTTTACAAAATTTTTGCTTTTCATTTGTATTTATTCGCTGTTATCGCGCCGCAAGAATTATAAATTTATTTTATTATTTTTTACTTTGCTCTTTATTGTGTTATCTTGCTTGCTTGCTTTGCTTAAAGTTCTTTGCAACTTTTATTGATTTTTCATTTTCTATGATTTACTTTGTACTCGTAAAGCTGATGAGTTGCTTTTAAACGAATTATTTTATCCTTTAGTTAGGCTAACAATTTTTTTCTATTCAAATTTCGTAGCAGTTCTTAAACTTTGATAATTTTTTTAATACTATTTCCAGTGTAAACGCACTTTGATTGACGGTGTTTTTTTCGACCGTCCACGAGCATACGTATAACTCGCTTTGCTGTCTCTCGACCAACTGATTCTTCAAATTCTAAAGCTGCCCGAACTTTAGCTTTTTTTGTTCGTTCACTCGTTCGTCGTCAATGCTTTGCTCTGCTACTGCGCACTTTTTGCTTCTTTGCAGTGTTGCTCTTTAGGTTACTAAATTTAATACAAGTTTAATACGTGTAGTTATAAGGGTTGCCATATTGCTCTTAACAAGTTGTTTGAAGAATTTTGTAGTTACTGTAATAACACAGTGTTTAAGTTATAAAGCTGTGGTAAACGTTATTAGAAAGTGTTACAGAAAAAAAAAATCATGTTTAGACAGACATTGAAATCGATATACAGTGAAAGCTCCCATAAGCGGACACCAACGGTCACCTACTTTTTGTCCGCATATGAGAGATGTCCGTTTTTTGGGTTGTCGTAAAAAATAATATTAAATTTCAAATTAAAAAAAATGAGCATTGGGATTTTCAAATTTAAAATAATTTTTATTCTTTAATAGATAAACAACGAAACGAGTACAAAATTAATTCATATTAAATATGTATGTAATATTTGCAATTGTGCAAGAGTCTACGTTATACTGGACTGTTTTTGCAAAACAATTCAATGATTTACCCCATGATACAACTTTACAAGGTTGGAGTGACAGTTCTTTCGTGTTGCACCAACTGTCAAAAATAGTATAAATTAGAGAACGAAAAAAGTAAAAACGAAAATAGAAAATAAAATATACAGGCAAATGTCAGTCGATGCAAGACACTCTTGAGAAAATAGCCAGTTGTCACTCCTGCCGTGTATTTATAATTGTATCATGGATTTACCCATAAACTAGAGCAAACGCTGAAACTAATTGTTTTACTTTACCGTTACAAGTGAGCAGCGCACAAAAATTATGACTAAATTCGTAAAAAAAGAAGAAAAAAAAACCCCCCAACTGTAAAAAACACCAAAACAAAAATAAAAAAAATATATATAAAATCAGTAATGTTTGTGCAAAAAAAGACAAAATTCTTCGCTTATTAGAGCTTCGCGCCCGCTTATGGGAGATTCTTTTTTCATAAATATACATCTTTGTGTGTCCGCGTCCGTTTATCGGGAATTCCGTGTATGGGAGAGCATTTTCTATGGAAAAAAACCAAAAATTGTTCGTTCCCAAGAATGTGTCCGCTTATAGGAGATGTCCGCTTATTAGAGCGTCCGTTTATGGGAGCTTTCACTGTATATGCTTGCCTAATTAGGGAAATGAAATGAAATGTACTTGGTTAGTGTTTTGGGAAAATATTTGCAAAAATATTGCTATTTAATATATAAAACACTAAATTTTGAGAATTTATCAAACTATGTATATTATTACATTTAAATTTAATATTGTTGATGCAAAAATTATATGTAGGGAAAACTACATTTTCGTAAATAAGTCCACACCAGTGCCAACTATTGGGTCCAAATTTTTTTGGTGTGAATTTGGGCCAAATTGGTCCATAAGTAAGAATTTTCGAGAAAAAGTGACTTCAGCACCATCTAGGGGAGGGGGGGGGGGTTCTAATACAAACAAAAACAATCGGGAGCACCACACGAACATATGATGCGAATATAAGGAGGATAGCTTCAGTGGTTCAGTCGTGATGGTCAGTTTACACCAATGTTTTTATAATTTAATAGTTTGTATAAGTCTGACCAATGCACCAACGTTTAGATAATTTGTAGAAATCGGAACCAACATATTCTATACAATCTCTATCGAGGTTAGGTTAGGTTAGGTTTTGATTGTTGAACCGGCAGACGACTCGTACACTTAGGCCAGAGCAGGCCCGTTGTGATACCACATAATCTCTTTTGAACCTATGAGAGATATCCCTCCTCAACAAACCAGTTTAAACGGATGATGAATTTTATTATATGCTTGATTTCCAGGCATGATACTTTGGTAAGTCCATTTAAGAAGGGATGGCCCAGAGTTACCAATCTCCTTATACTTAGCGCCGGACATTCGCAGAGGAAATGCTGGTTATTTTCTACCTCTTCTTCATATTTGCAGCTTCTGCAGAAATCATTTGTTGCAAGTCCTAATCGAAGAGCATGTGTTCCGATTAGACAATGACCCGTGAGGATTCCTATTATTTTTGAGAGATTTACCCTGCTTAATTTAAGTAGTGATTTAGTGCATTTTAAGTCATAGCGAGGCTACGTTAGCTTAGCTATCCTACATGTGACAAGGTGCTCCCAACGTACTTGTGCAAGACTCAAGGATTTGTTCCTGAACTGGAGTTTAGAGGAGGACATGGGTATACCATGAAATGGGTATGGGTAATGGGTATACCAATAAGTTCCTCATTTAAGAGGGTGTTCGAGATCGTAGCTTTCCTTGCCAATTCGTTAGCCAGATTATTGCCCTCGATATCCCTAAGACCGGGTACCCATATGAGGTGGATCCTGAATAACCTTGCCATCTCGTTTATAGATCTGCGGCACTCAGTGAGAGTTTTAGAGTTATCAATATGCAAGTTCAGCGCTTTAAGCGCAGCTTGACTATTTGAGAAAATGTAAATATTCCTTCCCCTAAGGTTTTTTTGACCTAGAATCTTAGCGGTTTCATATATAGCCATTATCTCCGCTTGGTAGACACTACCAATCTCTATCTAAGATTCAATACATACAAATACTCATACAAATAGTTCATTTCTTTTACCTACACGTTACTTAAAAAAATCCTTATAACTGAACATAGATTATTTACAAAACTAACAAAGTCTAGTGATTTTCCTTAGCTTTAAGCTTAATTGGCTTCACATCCTTCAACAATTTACAATCTTTTTAGTATAAACCTTAAGGATGCGTTTAAATTATTGAAAACAAATACTATTCAATTTTCCCAAATTTTATAACCTCAAGTACCTATTGTATAGGGTTTTCTAATAAGAGGTGTTATTGTGAATCGCCCACTATTGTGAATCGCTCACTTTTAAAGCTTTTATTATTTGACATTTGACAAGTAGAAACTACGCCATTACTAAAAATGGAACGATACATGCTTCAACAACACATTGAAATTAATAAAATTCACTACAAAAATTCCATTGAAAAATCATCTTGACTGATGAGGCCCATTTCCACCTCGGTGGCTACGTCAACAAGCAAAATTGTCGCATCTGGGGCTCGGAAAACCCAAGAGCTATTGTTGAGAAGCCTCTCCATTTTCAACGTGTGACTGGTTGGTGCGGTTTATGGTCCGGCGAGTCATTGGACCTTACTTTCTCGAAAATGAGGTTGGATCAGCAGGTACGGTGAATGGATTGCGCTAT
Organism: Pherbina coryleti; assembly: GCA_943735915.1. NCBI lineage: Eukaryota > Metazoa > Arthropoda > Insecta > Diptera > Sciomyzidae > Pherbina > Pherbina coryleti. The sequence goes on along the minus strand of OX030952.1, from coordinate 125,067,829 downwards.
CGAGAGATGAATAATGATTTTTTATGGTCGGAGTTGGATGGTATTGATCTGGACAACGTTTACTTTCAACAAGACGGCGCTACGTGCCACACAAGCAATGAAAGCATTGATCTTTTACGGGAAAAGTTTCCGGACCGTGTTATCTCTCGAAGAGGTAATCACAATTGGCCACCAAGATCTTGTGATTTAACACCTTGCGACTTCTTCCTTTGGGGCCACGTGAAAGATAAGGTCTACGCCAACAGTCTAGCATCGATTGAAGACCTCAAAGCTGGAATTCGTGAGGCTATCGATGACATAGGGCCACTTTGCGATTTGGTTATGGAAATTTCCATGAAAAGGATATTGTCCTGTAAGCGTGGTCGTGGTGATCATTTGGCTGATGTTGTTTTTCATTATTAACGACATACCTTCCTCTTTATTATGAAATCCTTCCTCATTTATCTCAAAAAAATGGCATTTTTCTTTGAATACCAAAATAACACCTCTTATTGAAAAACCCTATAAAAAAAATAAAAAAAAAACGAAATAAATATAACGAACCATATAAATCTCAAAATGTTAAGAATATATTTGTGAGAATGGTCTATTCGTCACCTTTAACGCAATTTTGTGAAATCAACAGCCTTAAGGTTTAGAAAAGAAATTTGACTTCATAAGTTCAGTTTGAGTCGTACGTGCCAATAAAAGATAAATTTGTTCACTTGGCAGAGTGACGGAAAGTTTAGCTCCTAGGTGAGTCAAAATAAACTTCATGGTTTTTAAGATTTCTTGCACAAGGATTTCTTCTTGTTATATGAAAAATAAATTTTGCTAAGCTTATCTATGGAGTCAGTTGAATCCTTGTAACTTTGGTGGAATTTGTCAACTTCTAGGATAAAACTATATGATTATGTGGACAATAATTTTCAATAGTATAATTGTATCTATAGCACTAGCTGGGTCATTGCTTTTTAATTCTTTCAAAAATACCTATAACTAGAATCTATTGAACTAACATATTGCGTCATTGGAGTTTTTTTGAATTTTACGAATTTTTTCAACAAAAATCTTTGATGCTATAGCAAATAGTTACCATTGGAATTAACTCCGAATTGCAACTCTACGGATTGAGAGAATAAAAATTGTGGGTTCTAATAGAAAATGCTCAAATGACAATAAGACTTTATGGAACTTGATGGTTAGTTGGAACTTTTTGTTTCTATGGATAACATGCACGAAACTATTTGATTCTATCACAAAAAATCCCAATAATCAATGGAACTAAAAATGGAAAAAACCATATAAATAATTGGTGATTTTTTGACGGAAAAGTTTCACCGGGTCTATTTACGAAACTTGTTATTTGAATATTTCTGGAATGTTTGCACTTCTTCGACAAAAAAAATTGACATTTTTTCAAAAAAGATTCTGCTAAGTCAATTTATGAAACTTATTGGGTTTTATAATAGAGGAAGAAAATAACAAAATCAGTAAAAAAAATAGTATTAAACTTACTACTATTCTACTGCAATGCACACCCAAGCCAGGATTAAATCAAAGTCTGCTCTTCGGCTAGGTACAAAAGTAGATATTCTTTTCCACACACAACATTTGAAAAAAAAAAACTATTGTGCACCTTAATACAAGCACGTGCAGAATAAAATAAAAAGTATTGCTTTGTTGTTGCTGCCAGACTTTAACCCACTGATTCAGAAACCACCCACTTTGCACCACAATAATTCGAAGAGAGAAAAGAAAGACAAAACGAGCTGCGCAATTTTATTGACAAGCAATGCATTTATTTTGCAGTGGTGCATTTTATTGTACAATGCATTTGTGCGATGTGTGTGTGAGTGAGATACGAACGAGAAAAATACAAGTGCAAGCGGAAGGTACTCGAACACTGAACATAGAGCAGGGTTGCATTTTAATGCAGTTAATGCTCGTTGGCACAATTCGTAAGGCTGGGCTTAGAAATAGTAGTTTTCAGCATGTTTGTTGTGAAGTTGTTCACAAGTGAAACTTCTAAAGGGACGGATGTAAGTTCACAATATGAAACGAAAGTGCACTTAAACCGCTATAAATATGAATGTATCTACTCTAAGAGAATGAAACTTGGAATGTAGGCTAATTAGTATCTGACAAAAGCTGTATTAAATAATGGGAGGAACGCGTCCATCTTAACTAATGTGACCGTCACATTTCAATGTCCATCCATATAGAATTTAGAAATTGGACAGTATAACAATAACCGAAAATGAAGCTTTAATATCGACTGGTCTCTGACTGAACCTCGTAGGTCAAAAAAATCGAGGTTTTCCGGAGAAGTAAAAAACTGATTTTTTCCTTAGGGAAAAATATATTTTGTAATCAATTTGCAATTTACAAATTACAAATTACAATTACCGATTGCAGATTATATTTCTCCCTAAGGAAAAAATCAGTTTTTTGCTTCTCCTGAAAATCTTGACTTTTTGCCTAGCGAGGTTCAGTTAGAGACCAGTCGATATATGGGACAACTTAGACTATCATTACTTAGATGTTAAAGCTTGAAATGTATGAAAATAGAATCTGTTGCCAAAAATTATAGTGATACGAGTACTTTCACTCAAAGTATGGTATGATGGGTATGTTAAGATGATAATTATAATATGATGGAATGGTATGATGGACATGGATATGTCATAATGGTTAAATTATGAAAGATGGTATTAGTAAATAAAAAGATTTGTTTTTTGCTTGGTACGAGGGGTGTATTAAGATAGAATCGTATTTCGAGTAGAAATTATCGGCGGCCGAATAGCGATCGAACAAGGGTGACTTGAAATATTTACTCGGGATGATGAATATGGCATGATGGGTTCGATATAATGGGTAAGATGGCATGTTATGATGGCATGGTATGATGAGTATAGTATGATGGGTATGGAAGGATAGTAAAGTATGGTGTTATGGTACGAAGGTAGGTTGTTGAATGATGAGTATGATAATTATGGTATGATATTATGGTGGAATGGTATGGTATTATGATGGAATGGTATGATGGTGTGGTATAATGGTATGGTATGATTCTTATGGTATAAAGCGTGTGATGGCTAAGGTATGATGGTGAGACATTATAGGGTATGTATGTATGGGGTAGGCATGTATGATACGATGTTGGTACGCATGTTGGTAGATATGTTGGTACGATGCAAACGTTTACAAACAAAAAAACCCTACTTTTTATAAACGAAATTTGACATTTTATAAATTAAATGCAGTTTTCTTGACTAAAAATTAAATTTTACCAAATCATATCAATTCTTAAAAAGATGAATTTGAAGTTTTAAAAGTTAACTTTGATTAGCAAAAAGTTGATTTTTATATGTAAAAAGTGTAATTTAGTGGAGTGTAGTAATTTAAAGTTAAAAACTTGTTTAATTATGAACTTGAAGTTTGGCTCAAAATAGAATCAGACTTTATTTTATTTATAAATAAATTTTTATTACCTTGAAATATTTTTAGCTCTTAAACACTTAACAAAAAATACGACACCTTCAAAGTAAACGCTAAGTAAACAAACTATTTTTAAACATGTTAATAAAATAGCTTCGAAAAGCTCTTAAGATAAGACTGAAACTGTTATTTCATTGTGTTTGTTTTTATTTTTCCTTTCAAAAATAAATTTTACAACTGAATAAATAAAAGTTGAGAAATAAATTCCATTGTTGCCAGATAAATAAGAAATTTGAGTTATTAGAGTGAGCTTAGAAAATTTTTCTCTAAGAAACTAAAAAAAATAGTGAGGAATTCGGTCACAGTCGGCTTTAATTTATTGCGTACAAATATTTTTACTCCTCACATTGCTTCGTTTTTCACACAAGCTTTAAGCTCACGTCTGAAACGTCTGTGTTAACAAGTTTGCTAGACAAGCGTGCAAACAACATTTAACAATAAAATTAGAATAACAAATAATTGCTTCATTTTATCAACTCTTTTATTAGCAGTGTCTAGCGCAGCGTTTGACTCAAAAGTAAAGCGAAAATAACAGCAAAAAATCAGCTGCTTAAATTTTGAATTTCGTAGAAATTTAAAGTGTTAACTTACTCGGCTGTTGGCGAATTTAACAAAGGCGGCTGATTAGCATGAAGCAGAAAATAAAATAAAAATTCAAAAGTAATTGAATGTTACTCATACGCGGTGGAGCACAAGTGAGTCAATATTATTTGCGGCGTGTGGGTTGAGCTTTGGTGTAACTTTTTTCAACTTTATTGACGTTTAAAAATTTTCTGACTGAAATAATGTTTAATGTTAAGAAGTAAGCATTTTTTTAATTATTTTTATTTTACCTTTTATTAGCCTTAAACCTAGAAACTTTAAAAATGTAAACTTTTTGAAGAAATTTTAATTTCTACCTGCTATTAATTTTTTTGCAACTTTAAGAAATATGTTTGTGTAATGCTTGTAAAGCTTATGCAAATATTTATTCTACTACACTAGCCGGCAAAATTATAATTCCCAAAAAAAAAAATATTCGCTTAGCTTTTAACTTTTGACGCTTGCTGAGGGCATTCCATGTCAGCTAGCAGCTAATTTGAGATTGAAAAAAGCATTTCTACTTAGTTAAGCAACAAGCGTCCTACACACGTACTTCGTTTTAATTAAGAAACTTCTGCACAAACGTGTTTTTAACGCCTATCTGAATACGCAACAACATGAGCAGCATTTGAATTTAAATCAAATAATTCACAATAAATAATAGAAGTAAACAACAACCAGCTTAATTCAAATAATGAATTCATAAGGCAATCACCAGCAATAATAACAAAGCCAAGCAATGGCAACGCTGTATCAGTATTTAACCCTTTTTTCGAACTTAATTAGTATTTGCTACAAAAGCGCAACAACAGCTTAAGCTTTATAACAACTACCATAACAATAACAACAAATGCTAATGATTTCGAGCTTGCTTTCACAGCAAACTAAGTCATGCAAAATCATGCAACACTGCGTTGTCACTAAAGTCTAGACAATCAGAAACCAGTCAATCAACCAAAGTTCCGAACCAAAATACCTGTCACATAGAGCAAGAGCAACCGACAAACGATGTTCATCTGTCGCTTTGATTGCCTTACTGTGTTGGCCAGCAGCAGCAGCAGCAGCAACAAGAATAACAACAACAGCAACAGCTCATAATCAACAGGGCACAGACTTAATGACCAGCTCAGATCAGACCATCGTGTCGTGAAACGTGCTGAGTTTCTTAATTAAGTGTGTAGTTGCTACATGTTTGTTGGTCTGTTGTTCGTATGAATTGATTGATTGATTGAAGGTACAAAAGTTACCTCAAGTTAATCAATTGCCGCTGAGCAATGCCGGAAAAGTGTGCTTTTATTGAACAATCAAATCAACACCAATTCAAAAAATGGCAACAAAAGCATGGCTATAACAACAACAACAACAACAACAACTACAAAGAGTGATTGCAACCTGGTACAATAACTGCTTGATTATAATGTTGTTCTTGTTGCTTGAAGGTGTTGAATATGATGAATGTTGTGCTGATGAGGAGAAAATATTTAGTTCAGTGAATGCAGATAAAGCCATTAATGATTGTATTTGCCGAAATTTTATTCGCTCAGATTTGCAAAAAATTCTCTTTCGTCAAAGCCATCAAAAGCTGCATTCATTATCTTTATTTCAAAACAACTAATTTATTTCAAACAATAACAAAATAATTTTTTTTAAGTCCTCTCTTTTAATGATTTTTTTTTTACAAATAAATTTTATCGTCAACTCATAATCAATTATCGATAAAATTCGTTATTTTGAATTTGGCAATTTAACAACTCAAACAGACATCGCTGCAGTTCATAAACAAAGAGCAACACTTTTCGGTGTTGATTGCATTGCAAGCCACTCTCCAGTGAGTTCAGCAAACTGCTGAAAATCAAATTTCAATGAACTCGAAAAACATAAAAATATACAAAGACAGCAGCAACTAAAAATAAACTGCGAAATTGTTGCAAACGACGAATGGTTGGTCTGTCAGTTAGTTGGTCGGTCAATCGCATGCCATGGCAATAGCTTTATTTTAAGCAGTGCAATTTTTATGCTGCTATTGTGTGCGATACAAATAAAGACAGTCATAGACGGACGGACGGATGGCTACAGTCTCATTGGGAAAGGGTGAAACACTGACAATCAAAGATAGACAGAGCAGCTAAGCGTAAGACAGTAACTGTCAGTAGTAATGATCGTTATTAAATGACAAGCATAAGAAAAAAATGCCAACACATAAAGAAGCTTCATTTACAAAAACTGCAACATAGCCGAAAAGCTTCGGTTACATCTAGTCCGTCACCTAATGTCATTCACTGCTAACTGGTAAGTTTTTTTCTTTTTTTTTTGAGGTTTTCTATTGTCTTGCAAACACCGGCTGTAATGAGTCTCGCAGACAAAAATTACTCCAGATGCTTTGCTGTACAGTTGATAGATATCCTTGATGGAAAATTTAATGATTTTCTATAGCTTTTTTTATGTAATTTTATATATTTTCAACAGCATAACAATTCCTGCAGATTTTCTACAATTCAGCACTTCAACACTTTAGCAATGATTCCAACCTATTGTTTAAAGCGTTGCTAAGGTGTTGCAGACTATTTCCTATCAATGTGAAATATCAATATTTTACAAAATTTCCACTTTTGGCGATCTCGAAAAGCTACAGCCGCACTCGTCAGTTTGTATTTTCCGCATGTATATACATAAGTGATGCTTGCTTTTTTTGAATGTGATATCGACAATGGTTGCGGTACTCGCTAATAACTAAATCTACTACAGCGTATATGCACCAACCGAAACTCACCATGAAAACATATTCACCACCACTATGAAGTGGTTGTGGAATTGGATGCATATGGTCATAAAAAAATATGATTGTTGTATTGGATATCTCTGAAACTTTTAAATACGGTTGTTATATTGGGTTACTAAGTAACTGTATCTCTATCGATTTTTTTTTTTAAATACAATTTATGGTCTCAAAAGTTGAATAGTTGCTAAAATGATGAAGTATTTTTTAAAACTAGTATTACCTTTGGTCAAAATTCGACCATTTAAAAATGGATTTTTTTTTTTTGTTATTTTTATTGAAAACATTTTTTTCTTTCTTCACTCATGTGCAAACGTAACTGAACTCATACCGCACCACCAGCAGGAGTTCACAAAATACTTCACTCTGAGTTTCCATGTTCTGTGACTTTTACTTTCAAGCTATTCAATATCAAAAATTTGCCAATGCAGTGCCACACCTCTTTGTCCAATGCCCGTCCCAGTAGCCTACATCCCATATTCTACTTTTAAGTAGAAGGATATCAGCAAGTGGGAACTCCATATTGAGTTTCATTGCTTTCCGGCATTTACTTCCAAAGGTATTCGATATACTCTGAATTGTATGGGTGGTGCCACGCCTATTTGTCTAAAGCTCGCTCAAATTTTTCAGTCGAAGAATACGACTAAATAGGAGTTTCCTACCTCGTTTCATTGATTTTTGACTTAAGACAGATCGCAAGTTTTACCGAAAATTTGGGCTGCTGAAAAGTGCCACGCCTCTACGTACGTGTGATTTGAGGCCGAATACCGATTTTCAAGGCTGTGTGACCTGTTCGATATACCTAAAGCTATTCGATATGCCAAATTTGGGTTGTATGGGATGTGCCACGTCCACTATAGATATCCGGTGCACTCCTTCTCCCTACTCTTATTGATTTAAAAAAAAAATGATAAAATTCAATTGACACGGGAGAAAATGGTTCTTCATTGTTCTACCTACGCCTATTTATATATAGATATAATAATAATATGTATAATATATAAAGTAGGTAAGGAAATGGCTTAAAATGTAGATTTGTGTATATAACTTTGGAGGGATTTGAAATATTTGAAAAATTTTTTCACAGAAATTATTTTTTAAGCTGTAGAACTTTGTAAAGAATACAAAAACAACATTTTGATAAATGTAATTTTCATCAAAAAAATCATAGGGGGTAGCTCATGATTTTCGTTGATACAAACACTTAATTAAATTATGTGTCAAAATGAAGAAATTTTTGCAAATAAATTATATGTTATATGAAAGAGTGTGAGAGAAGAAAAAAAAAAAAAAAACAACAACAAAAAAAGAATGTCTGGTCTAGTTTTTGAGCAAAAATTGAATATTTTAGAGTTTTTTTGACAACGACACAAGAAATTGAATTGGTGAGATAACGGTAAATCTTTTCTTCTTTCTCCAAAGTCATTTAATTAAACTTTCAGACAAAGAAAATTTAATGAAAATCGATTGAAAAATGGCTGAGATATTTGCTTGCAAAATCAAAATTTGAAATATCAATTGTTTTTTTCTCATTCTGAGGCAATGACATTGCTTTAAGAAATGCATTGCATGGAAAAAATCTATAGGTTTCGAAATATCGCAATACTTTTGATGTCATAATAACGGGAAATTTTTTTAACTACTATTCGTGGAAAATATTAGCAAAAAAGTGTCCGTATACCGTTATTTTTCTCATCTTTTTTTATTTTTCTCATCTATAGTTTTTGAGATATCACAATTATTTTGATGTCAAAATAACGGAAATTTTTAAAAATTTACTGTTTGTAAGGAATTTTACCATCACAATATATATTGACTTCTTCTTGTTACATGAAGAAGTGCTTATTGTAGGGAAACCGTAAACGATGGTGAAAAATATCAAAGTATTTTTTGCACATCTTATGAATGTCTAAATTTCTCTCTTATATCATGTTTTTCCATCGCTTACAGTTTAGCTTTTATTTAATAAATGTTTTTTTCCGCTCATATTTGAGGCCAAAGGTCACCAATGTAATCAATCATATTGCGCAGCCAGACAATTCATCCGATACCTCATTCTTCATTCTACCTCTTCCCAGTTCTGAGATCCCTAACTAAAATTAATATAAACTTTCAACGTTAATATTTCGGGTCAAAGGTCATCAATTTAAAATCTAACATAATTCGACACATCTATGCTGCAGTACCTTTCGAATGATATATGTTTCATTGTCCTTAATCTAAAATAAATATTGAAAAAGTGTACGACAACATTCGATGTTTGCCTATTAATATATAAAAAGAAGAAGATATGCCTCGATTCGAATGGTAGTAAAAAATTTTTTAAAAGTTTTTCTATGTAACTTTTGATAATTTTTTTAGTAAATCAAAATTATGATTTTTAGAAATGTCAACATATAAATGTTAAGTCATAACGTGGGTTTGACTTAATACAGCCAACTCCTTTTTATATTTTGAAGAAAGCCAATGAAGACAGCATATGAAAATTTTCAGTCTAAAGCCTGATCTCTGCAATATTGGTCTCGAAATGTTACTGTTGATAGTTCTATTAAAATTCTATAAATTTCTTTGATGGAATCAAAACATAACCATAAAAAACATGTGACGAATGAGGTTATTTAAGTAATTTTGAACATACTTGACACGTGTTCTTCCCTTTACGAAAGTAAAACAGTAAAATATGGCGAAAAACATACTTGACACGTGTTCTTCCCTTTACGAAAGTAAAACAGTAAAATATGGCGAAAATGCACAATTTGGTCTTCCATCTTAAGGCTCAACCAAGTTATGCGTAAGCAAACAAAAGCAAGAGAACAAAAGAACGAAATTGTGCGGCATTATTTGGAGTCGACCAAGAATGATAAAAACAAGATAATGTGTTCCGCAAATGAGAGAGAGAGAGCATGACGTCATCCAGCGCTATTGTCAGATTTTTGAATAATTTTACTTTGGGACTCAAGCCTAAATATTTTTTTTTTTAATTTTTATAATATGTTTATGGACCTCCTAAGCCTATTGGTCTAATAAAATTTTGTCGGTCTCGAATCGAGTCGAGATAAAATCGTGAAAATTTAAGAAATTATAGAGTAATTATTTTTACTTTACTTTTCCGCAAGAATTTATTGTCAATTTCGTAAATTTGCCTAAACGATCGCACATTTGCTTTCGTTCTTGTTAAGCAGAAGCACTGCGTGACGTCATGCACTCAATTGAGAAAGAGAGCATTAGATAACGGGACTTCGGAACGCGTAATCTTGTTTCAATCATTCTTGGGAGTGGACCATGATACAATTACACTGTGGAACAAATTTAGGTTAGCAAAAGTTAGTTCGATTCTGAGAGTGAGGGGTCAAAATAGAGGCTAAATTAGAAGACCCGTATCGCGGCGTTCGTTTATGTTAGTTCGAATTTTTTTTTAATCGAGCTTCGAACTTTGCTGTCAAATGCCGATTTTCAGCATATTTTTGGCTATAACTCGTCGACTAATTGATATTTTTTCAATCTGTAAAAGCCAAATTATTGCTAGAGACCTGTGCAACAATTAAAATTTTATTAAAAATTTATTTAGAAAATTTTTGTGGTGCTTATGAAGCAAAATGTTGGAAAATTATTTTTTTTTCATGCTTTTTGAAAATATTTTCCACAAAACTAAGTCTTTTTTGCTTTCTGTTTGATCTATAATATGCTTCTCAGTTTCTTCAATAAATATCGAAAACGCTAAAAAGAGTTAGAAAAGTCAAGTCAAAGTTTAAGGCTTTACGCAGCTTCTATGCAACCTTGCTAACATTGTTATTCAAAAATAATAAATACAAGATTATGCCATGCACATGTCTGCCTACGTCATGATCGACCCATTGTCAAAATAAGCTGTTTTTCACTGAGCAAAACATAAAAAACAACTGTAGCTGAAAAAAATAAAATCGTACAGAACTATTTTGCACTATCTTTCGTCTTTTCTTGCACGAACAAAAAATCAGTGAGAAGAACAGATTTCCTATCTACGTCACGAAAGACCTAACGTCTTGCGCAGAACGGTGCAACTTTTTCTGCCTCTGATGGCGTAATCTGATTTCTATTATTTTTGCTCCAGATCAACACCCCCGTATAACGTATTCTATGTTAAAACAGCTGCGTCCATTAATGCTATGGTTACTTTAGTTTCTTTTTTCGTTCCTTAATATTATACTATTTTTGACAGTCGGTGCAATTATGACACCATATGTCAAAAATAGTATAAAACTATAGAACAAAAAAGAAATTAAAGTAACCATGCTAATGGCATTAATAAAGCAAACTAATAAAGCAAAATATGCAGGCAAATGACAATCAGTGCGACACATTCATGGGAAAATGTCGAGTTGTCACTCCACCTCACATAACTGCTTTATTTCAGCAGGCAATCGATAATATGTACGGCCAAATATCCCTCTTATACAACTCTTGCAACAAAAACGAAATGAGAATTATAAGAACTAAGGTTGCAACTGCAAGAGAACAAAATGCGATGCTGTTGCTGCATGTCGGAATATGTGTGTACGTGTGCGATGCTGTTGCTGCTTGCTTGTATGGAATATGTGTGTACGTTTCTCACACTGGTTCTGTGATGAACACACAGATAATCGTACTGCTCTTACACATGATGTTATAATACATAAAATACAAAGCATATGAAAATTAATACAAAATTTGAAGGAGTTAAATTTTGATTTACTTATAGAAACAAAAAAATTATATGTAGCAATATGATTACTTAAATACAAATCAAAAGAAGACTTATTAAATATGTTACGACCATACTTGAATTTTCTTCAATGCATGCATAAAGTATTATAAACTTATAATGAAAGTGACAAACATTTTCTCAAAATTTTGTGCTCCAGATTAACACTCCCGTATAACGTATTCTACGTTAAAAGATGATTGGTGTTTATTCATCGATAGTGCACTAATCAGCTTAAAAGTTGTGCTTTTGCACAAGATAAATAGAATGCCTTCTGTTCCGATTGCGTATAGCACAGACACTAGTGAAAATTCCGATAATTTGAAACACATTCTGGAAGTAGTCAAACATAAGGAACACCAGTGGCGCATTTGCTGCGACCTCAAAATAGTTTCATTGATTACAGGCTTAACAGCATCTGGCCGTCCAAGATATCCGTGTTTTTTGTGCGATTGGGATTCACGATACGGAGAAGGTATTAAAGGAAGAAACCAGTACAAACAGCATAACTGGAATAGTCGCATTGGACGGAAATGGCCTAAAAACAATAGGCTACACGAAAGTCTTGTTCCTGAAATGAAAATTTTGTTGCCGTTGCTCCACATTAAACTTGGCATTGCTAAAAATTTTTTGAAATGTATCGCAAAAAGACCAGCAGTATTCAACCGCTTAAAAGACATTTTCCCAAGACTAAGTAACGCCAAAATTCAGAAAGGGGTTGTTAATGGTCCCGAAATACGGTAACTAATGAGTCGTCAAGATTTTGACCAAGTTCTGACAGACCGAAAATTAAATGCATAGCTCGCATTGAAAGCAGTCATTAAAGGACTTTTGGGTAAATAACGCAAAGACAACCACAGGCAATCTGTTGCAAACATGTTGGCAGCTTTCGATGAAATTGGGGTTAATATGTCGTACAAAATTCATCTCTTGCATCAGCATCTTGATCAACTCGCTCAACAGTTGCCAACTGAATCTGATGAGCAAGGCCAACGTTATCACCAAACTGTGCTTCCATTTGAAATAAGGTAACTATAGGTGTGCATATTTTGAATTCCTAGATTTTTCTAATATCTTTGTCAGAGTGCACAATTTAAACATGTTAACGATTGTAAACTATTTTCGTTTCAGGTACAGAGGAAGGAAATCTCCAGATGCAATACTCGCTGAAATTTGTTGGTGGTATAAACACACCTTTGAACAAGAGGAAGACGAGGAAAAAGAGGAAGAAGGGGAAGACAAAGATGAAATTCCAGAATATCTGTTGGACGAAATTATCGACCTTTGTGATGATGATGACGATGACCAAGATATTAGAGAGAGCAGTGATATTGATCCACACCCGCCTGCTAAACGGCAACTGGCCAAATCATTAATTTAATATATTTAATTATTTTACTTAAAACTTTTCATAACTAACATTTCAAAATTATATTTTTTTCCATATTTTTATAATTTCTTTTTCAATGTTTCCTCAAAACCAACACTGAACAAAATAGGTACATAAAAAATGAGAAGTAAATTAATATTAATCTGGAAAAGGCAAGTTTTGTATTATGATTGTTTTTTTTTCAAATGAAATTTATTGAAAAAACTGAGAAGCATATTATAGATCAAATAGAATGCAAAAAAGACTTAGTTTTGTGGAAAATATTTTCAATAAGCATGAAAAAAAAATAATTTTTCCAACATTTTGCTTCATAAGCACCACAAAAATTTTCTAAATAAATTGTAAAAAAAATTTTAATTGTTGCACAGGTCTCTGGCAATAATTTGGCTTTTACAGATTGAAAAAATATCAATTAGTCTACGAGTTATAGCCAAAAATATGCTGAAAATCGGCATTTGACTGCAAAGTTCGAAGGTCGATTAAAAAAAAATTCGAATTAACATAAACAAAGGCCGTGATACGGGTCTTCTAATTTAGTCTCTATTTTGACCCCTCACTCCCAGAATCGACCTAACTTTTGCTAACCTGAATTTGTTCCACAGTGTTATACAAGGTTGGAGTGACAACTGACTATTTTCTCACGAGTGTCTTGCAGCGACTGTCGTTTGCCTGTATATTTTACTTTCTATTTTCTTTCGTACTTTTTTCGTTCTCATATTTGTACTTTTTTTGACAATTGGTGCAAGACGAAAAAAATGTCTCTTCTACCTTGTATAATTGTATCATGGAGTCGTCCAAGTTTTGCGTAAGCATCTCTTTCGTTCAGTTTCTCAATTTTCTTTGACTTCGCTGAACTTGAGTGTTAGCGCTTGACTCCAGAACCAATAAGTAAGTAGAATAGGGTTGCAACCTGTATTTTAAATAGCTTTAATTTTCTTTTCAAATATTCTTCACCGAAATATACTTAAATAAAAATCATTTATATTTTTGTTTTTTTTTTAAATCTATAGATAAGGCAAACTTCATTAGTTTTCACTGCAAAATTAACCTTTTAACCTCACAACATAACATTTTATCAAAACTGTTGACAAACCTTATCAGCAAAAAAACAAAAAATTTTTGCATGGCAATTTATTGGATTTGATACGATTGATTTTTTTTTATTTAAAATTGGGAAGTGCTTTTCGAGTTTTATTTGAACTTAAGCAAACTTTTCATTTACTTCCCTTTGTTCCTTGTGTTCTCTTAAGCATATCTTGGTTAGGCCTTTAAACTTGTAAAATCTCCAAATTTCAACGAAATGAAGGTTCTTTTTTGTGAATGAAAAGTGGGATTGACCTCAGTACTGCCAAAACTGTACTAAGACCATATGTTGGAAACATTCTCGATGACTTTTTACTTAACCCAATATTTTTATAATCTACAAGCTTCCCCTAACGAAGTGGTCCAACCAATTAAGCAGTCTGGCTGGTCCGGGCTAAAAGCTATGGGGCATTTAAGTCCAAATAAAAAACAACTTTGGCAGAAAGTTCCAAGAAAATTATTGATCAATACTGCGAACATGTAGCTCTTCTACAATTTTTACCGTTTTGAATAGATATATCTTATTAAACGCTAATAATAACTAATAAGCTATTTTATCATTGTAAGTTATTTTATGTTGCATTGTGTTATTAATCAATTCTGTTTTGAAAGCTTAGGCCAGCTGTCAAAAATCATAAAAAGTTATTTCTTTGTTGGGTCATTAATTTCTGATATCTTTTGCAACTAGGAAAACCGCTCCATTATCCCCATTAAAAAACACCACCAAGAGAGTTAAAAATAATCAGTGTTTCCTTTTAAAAAATTGAATAGGTACAAGAAAAAACATCATAAGAAAATTATTAAAAAAAGATCTAAATTCTTACCTTGTTCCCCGCTCCCCCACATAAAATTAAATCAACACGCTTTCTGAAGATAAATCCAACACAGTTAATTTCTGCATAGAACGCCAAAATTCTGGCTTAAGATCGATACAAAAAAAAAAAAGGAATACCACAAATAAAATTTCACGTCATCAACAGAGTCTCGAGTTTGTTTGTCTCATAGAGAGTCAGGCGCAGAGACAGACACTCAGAAGACTGTTTGTCTGCCAATATTTTGCACGATGTTGTCGAGTTAATTTTTTTTTCTATGCTTGCTGTTGCTGCGTCTGTGAATCATTAAAAGCCAGCCAGCTCAGTTCGCCGCAGTTACTTTGAAGAATGTTAACGCTCAGTTTTAATGTCGGTCTGTTCGATATTTATTTGCTCGTCACTCTATTTTAAGCTTCTTTTCATTAGCGTCCTTTGTGACAAGGAAGCTGTAGCCTAAAAAACATTTCAGTCGGGCTGTCGTAGAGAGGAAAGGATGAAACAAAAAAAAAAAATGAAACAAAAGCAAAGCTGGTGGAAAGAAGTAAAGAGAGAAAGCGTGGTAGGCCAGGTGTGGGCAATGATGAGTTATGCTCGCACGTTTAACACTTGCTAGGTATGAAGGAAGCTAAGCCGACAGCATTAGAATTGTCTTGGGACTTATGCTAATGATATTCGAGGCGGTTGGATCAAAACTAGAAAAAAAATAAACTGCTTTATAAGAATTGTATAAGACATAGGATAGAATAGAGAATAACTAGAAAAAAATGAACTGTTAAAAGGAGTACCTTACTTGTTGAAACTTTGCTTCGAACAATGATTTTTTTTGACAAAAAAACAATGATTTTTTTTAAAATTAATTTTGAAAATTTGGAGTATATGTGTATTACGGCGTATCGAAAAGTTTAGATCGTAAACTAAGAGGTCTCAAAAGTTACATGGGGTTGTCAAGATCACCCAAAAAAAATTTTAAGAAAAAAAAGGATGTCTTCCTCTCCCGCAAGGACAAAGTTGTTTTGTGAGAAAAACAGTAAAAAATTACGATCTTAAAATGCTTTGACTTTTATAAAAAAAACTACGTATGTCTTAAAGTAAAAGTAAGCATAGACTTAAACCAACAATACATTGGTAAATACGATGCCACTCACGATTTTTATCCACAGTGTCCTGTGTGAAGGATATTTGAACCAAAATTTGTAATCGAGATAACACAGAAGTTTTGATTGTTACTCAATAGTCTAAATTTTGGTGGTATTGATTATACTGTTAACGTATTCCCTAAAGTTGCCGAATTAATAATTACCATAATTTTTGCATATAATTAAGAAAAACAACTTCATTTGCTTTCCAAACGTAGACTAAACTTTATTTTTCAATTCTTTTCAAACTTTACAAACTAAGCTCTTAATATCTAAGTCAGCATAAAGTTGTTGACGCTTGGTTTCCTTTGCCGTTATCGAATGTATTCTACATAAGCGTGAGATTGCTGACGTTTGGCCTTTTTTAAGCGTGGGACAGCAGCTGCTGAACGGAAGCAGACTTTGCTTATGTTGAATATATTCGATAGAGTTTGTTTATTTTGTTATTGCATAACTCCTCCAACCCTTGGAATATTTGCACTCCTTGCAAATGGGTTGGGATTTTTACATGACTTATTTTTTATTATTACTGTGTTTTGTTTTTTATTCTTACAGGTTTTTGTCTTATAGATAATAATAAAAATAATCATTAGCGATAAAATTATTACAATTGTCGAACCCGTAGTAGTTTTATTTTGGAATTCAATGTATTTAATTAATTCTCTATTTTTAATATTATCGATGTGGAGTTGTTCCAAAGTAAAGTTATTAATTATTTTGGTAAAGTTAACATGAATTACTGGCATAAGTATACTACTAGTAAAATTCTCAATACGGTTTTCAAACATAAGCTCATTTAGTAGCAATCTACATTCACTGAATTTTATAATGTTGTTGTTTTTGATTAATATGTCTTCTTCAATACAGTTTTGATCGATTTTAGTTAGTTCCAAATTTTTTGTTACAATTAAACCTTCATTTAGCTCTTCAAGTGAGGATACATTGTTATTCTTTAATTTACATACATTACTTAGCTTTAGGACATTTTTTAGACAATCATTATTATGAATTTTTAAAGATTTTTTTGTAATTACATTCTCTTCACTAAGATAAACTTTGTTTTGTTGAGTTATTACTCTAGCAATTTCATGATCTAACTCTTCTTTATTTTCATTTGGAATTGGAATAATTAATGCGTTATAATAAATTTCAGTAGTAAAGTTTGGTATACTGATGCAAAATATAAGCGCGTTTCCAAAGTACAGTACGTTTGACTTAATGAATCTTAGTTTGTCAATAGTTATGTTAAATTTATTCTTTTCTTGATCAGTCATTATGTCATGTGGGAGCACGTTGAGCTTGCTCATTAAAATAGTATCCATTATTTTGTCTAATTGCCTGTTTATAAGTATTAAGTCTGAGTAAATCTGAAAAATAAATTTGGATTTCTCCGCAAAGCTAAGGACTTTGTTCGTCATAATAGTTAGATTTCCAAGAAATTCGTTTAGTTTTACCTGTTGCTTGTTAACGTGTTCGGTCACTTGTTTTAAGTTTTTTATTAGATCATTATTAATTATAACTTGTTTGTTGATTTGATCAGTCATTTGTCTTGAGTTTTTATCTAAGTTCTGCAAATGGCTGTAAATTTCTTCGGCGTCATCATTGTCCATTGTCCCGTATAAAAATTTTATAGCTTTCCCAGCAATATTAAATAATCCTCTTTTACCACGCTTTTCCGTATGGGTAACAGGGATGATTGTATTTAAAGTATTATTTGCTAGCACTAATTCTCTAGTCAAAAAGTCAAAGTCATTGCTGTTGGGCATGTTTAACTGTTGAATGTTGTTTTCAAGTGTCTTAAGTATGTTACTGTATTCGCTTAGTTCGACTATGTGCAAAATCTTGGTATAGTTTTCTACTATTATTTTCTGTTCTAATCTGAGTACTGTAAATCCATACTTGTTGTCCACTGGCAATATCTCAATGAATTTTCCCAGAGTCAGGGGAAAAATTAAAAAGAGAAGAAACATCTGAAAAAGAGCAAATAAATTAATTTGTTTGGTAGTTGTACTTCCTTTTAAGTTGATTTGCATAATATCTAGTGTTCCGTTTCGTACTAGTGTCTATAATGTAGTTTCCATCTCGTTTATAGTTAACAAGTTTTTTGTATTTGGGTGTATTCTTCCCTATGGCCCTATTCTGAACTATATTTCCTACCAATTCAAAATTACTTCTACGATTATCGTTTAATTTGTTTGTTCGCGTTCGCTTTTCTTCCTCAAACCGTTGTGCTAGATTGCTAATCTGATCACTAGTTAGATTGTTTTCAATAAAATCGATAGGTCGCATTTTCGTAGTTGAGTGAATGGTGTTATTGTATACGGTGATTATCTTAAAAATTTTATCATCTATGCTGTCTGTACATTTTTCGACTTCCAAAATCCTTAGATGTTCATTAAGAGTACCATGAAGCCGCTCTATATCTGAATTTCCTGTCTTATTATGAGCTGTTGTCGCATGGGAAATAATGGAATTTTCTTTAAGAAATAGCTCTACAGAGTTATGGAGGATGCACCTTTCGTTATCGAAAACTAGCTTTTTCATCTTACCGAGAAACCGGATGCGTTCCTTTAGCGTGTAAAGTATTGATACCCATGTTCGATCCTTTAATTTGTGCGCGGTTGCGTATTTACTGAACTTATCTATAGTTGTTAAATACATTATATTTCTGTAAGGAAACCATATGTCGATGTGGACAATATCATTAAAGTTACTTGGCGTTTCCGTTATTTTCAATGGAATTTTAACTGGGTGGCGGTCATGTTTTGCTAGTGAGCATGTCTCACAATTATTTACAAATTTTGTTATTAATTTTATTAAGTTTGGGTAGTAATATTTCACTTTTAATTCATTAAAAACTTCTTGAATTCCTCTATGATTTTTCATGTAGTGCTCTTCTTTTATCAGGGATAAAATTTGCTCGTCATCGGTTATGTCTATTAGTTTAATATTGGACTTTAATAGTTTTAAATTAACATTTCTTGAGAAAAATTGGACAAAAATATCTTGCACCCGTATAAAAAGTTGGTCATCTTCGCAGTAGATGCACATTGTGCCTTTATCTTTCAAAACCTTTTGTAAGATTACTTTTAAATTACTTTTTTCGTTTACAGTGATATAGTTGTGAGATTTTGCGTTCACGGTTTTCGTTAGAATTTTTTCTATGTTTCCCTTTTGTATGTAAATTTGATTTCTATAAATGTTTATAGGTTTTTCTGTAATATGAATGTAATCTATGTCGTCTTCCGCTGCACTATGTATTGTTGCGTCCGTAGAATTAATCTCAACATTATCACCTTCTGAATCCTCTGAGTTGAACAAAATGGCGTCAACGACTTTTCCATCATTACCATGATTATCTATTCTACTTAACCCGTCTGCAACTTGATTCGTTTTACCCTTGATATAGGTTATGTCGAAGTCATATTCGTTTAACATGATCTTCCAGCGTTGTAATTTCAGATTTGGCTCTTTTATGTTATGTAACCATATCAGCGGTTTATGATCGGTACAGATGGTAAACTTCCTTCCGTATAAATACGTTCTAAAGTATTTTACTGACCATATAATGGCGAGAAGTTCCTTTTCAATAGGCGAGTACCTTTTTTCATGTTCGTTAAGTGTTCGCGATGCGTAGCATACTGGGTGGCCATTTTGGCTTAGTACGGCCCCAATAGCAAAGTTCGACGCGTCCGTTGTCAGTGTAAATTTCTTTTCGAAATCAGGACACTTCAGTATTGGTTCGGTAACTAAAAGCATTTTCAATTTATTAAATGCAGATAGAAATTCAGGATCGCATTTATTTATTTTTGAATCTTTTTTCAAATATTTAATTAAAGGATATGCCACCTTGGCGTAATCCTTAATAAACTTCCGATAAAACCCGGTGATACCTAGAAATTGTTTGATTTCCTTAACTGAGGAAGGCACTTTAATTTTTTGTATTGCCTCAATCTTTGTATTGTCGGGTTTAATTCCGTCCATGGTAACTACATGGCCTAAAAATTTTGTCGTTTGTGCTGCAAAATTGCACTTATCAACCTGAATTTTGAGATTTTTCTCTCTAAGTTTTTTCAAAATTTTAGAAATGGCTACCAAGTGTTCTTCGAAACTTGTTGAAAATATAAGAATGTCGTCCATGTAGACCACACATATCTTATTTATGTAGGGTTCCAGAATACAATTCATCAACCTTTGAAACGTTGATGGGGCATTTTTGAGCCCAAACGGCATTCTTAAGAACTCATAATGTCCACTGGATGTGGAGAAAGCTGTTTTATGGCTATCTTCAGGTGAAACCTCTATCTGGTGAAAACCTTTCGCCAGATCTAGAGTTGAAAAATAGTTGCACTTTCCAAGCTTATCGAAGAGTTCTTCCATATTTGGTATGGGAAACCTGTCGTCCACAGTTTGCTCGTTTAGCTTCCTGTAGTCTACTACAAGCCTCCATTTTTGTTGTCCAAATGAGTCTACTTTTTTTGGAACAACCCAAATGGGTGCGTTGTAAGGGCTATTACTTGGTTTTATTATTCCTTGATTCAACATTTCTTTTATTTGTCGATCTACCTCGCGTCTATGAACTTCGGGGTATCTATAACATTTAGCGTAAACTGGAATATCATTTTTCGTGAGGATTTTGTGTTTAATCTCGTTAGTCATAGAAAGGTTATCACCCTCCCTAAAAAATACGTCCTTGAATGAGTTCAATAAATTTTTAAGCTTATTCGTGTCTTTTCCATTTAAGTGTCGAGCAAAGGTTTCTACTGGCATTTCGTTAAAATATATCTCTTGATTAAAAACAAACTCGTTATTTTTAATATTTCTATCATAATCTTCTTCTTCTTTATTAAGATAAATTCGGTTTTCTGCGTTTCGTGTTTTAAGTAGTCGGTTTTTATAGTCAATAACCGATTCAAGTTTGTCTAGAATGTTGTTACCTATGATTCCATCGAAGTCATTATGGAAATTGTGTTCTAAAAATTCTACTTTATAACTCTTGTCTTCTTTGAATTCATTAAAAATAGGGATACTGTAACATATATGTGTTCTAATCTCACAATTCAAAGCTTTAAGTGATTTACTTGGAATTGGAACTTCCCATTTTTTGTTACAAATATGAGGATTTATAATACTTTGTTCGGCACCACTATCGATAATAAACTTCATATTGCGTATATCGTTTTTTATTACTATATAAGGTAGTTGTTTTCTGCACTTGACCGAAAATTTGTCTGATTTCTGTGTGTACGTGGATTTTCGAAGCCCTGTTGTGTTTGGTTATTACCATCTAATTCGTTTACTGATATATCCATTTGCTCCACGACATTGTTTGAATGGTTTGCTCTACGATTACTACTGTTAAAATTCCTCGATTGGAAACTATTGGCTCCGTATCTTGGTGCGTTATTCCTATTAAAACTACTATTTCCTTCATAGTTGTTAAATGTATAAGAATTTCGATTTTGGTCTGAGTTAGAGGGTCTATTTCTTTCATAACTATTTGTCGTATTAAAATGTCTAGGTTGGCCTCCGCTAGGGTACCTGTTCCTTCCGTAGTGATTTGTCGCATGATCCGTGTTGGAAAACCTGTTCCTTTCGTCCTGTTGTCGAAAAAAAGTGTTATTACTACTCGTATTTTTTTGTTTGTTTACGTTAGAGCTAGTCTTATTGTCATTAACTAAATTGTTACCTCTTGGTTTTGTATGGCACAAATAGTTAAATCGTGCTAATAAGTCGTAAGCATCTTCCATGCATTCTGGATTTTGACATCCAATTAGATTTTTTGCTAAAGGAGGAAGACCCTCTACAAAATGTTTCATTGCTAGTCTTTTTATAGCAGCTATTTCATATGAGGTACTGTCCTCATTTAAATTTATTGAGTTTATAATTCTTGCCAACAGTGAATTTATTTTGTTATAGAAATCTTCTACAGTATAGGTGCATCTAGACACCATTAGCTCATCTAACAGTTCTGATGTCGGCTCTCTTTCCCCATGGCTTTTAATTAACGCCCGCTTAAGGTCAGGCCAAGATTCTAATGTGCCTTGCCTTATCAAAGTTTCCTTGGCTTTCCCTACAATTTTGTCGGAAATGTAGCCTAGAACCACTAACTTGAAATCATTGCTTAGAGTTTCGATCATTGGTATCATTGCTTCAATTCTAGTTATAAAGTTACTTAAGTAAAATTTGTTTCCATCAAATGGAGTCATAAAGCTAATGCTTTTTGCAATGTATTGTAACGTGTTTTGTACTTCAGAATTCATTGTTATCAATTTATTTTTTTTTTTTTTTTTTCACTAAGAATAACTTATTCTATACCTTTAATTCGAACTTAAATCTTGTACTGCAACTCAATGGCTCCTCTCCGCATTAAATTGGATGCTGTTTTGTGTTGTTGTGGTTGTTTTCTAAATTTGGATGATGTTTTAATTCTCGTTGAAACTTGTTTGTAGAAGTTGTTTTGTTTTTTTTTTTTCTCAAATGATCGAAAAGTTTTCCAGGGTTATTTGTTAAAGTATTTTCGTTACTGATTAATACTTCTCACAATTATTACAGTAATACTGCACTGGTTTAAAGATGACTAAAATTCTTTGAATGTTTGTCTTTCGCTTGCGTTTTGATTTGTTCTAACGATCGCTGCATTAACACTGCGTCGATTTAATTCACAATATTCCAGGAAAGTAAACAATTTAACTGCTTAACTGGATTTTTCTTTGACCATTTCTGCACTACAACTGCATTAAAAATGTCATTACTCAATTGTCTTAGTTACAATATAACTGCACTAATTTTATGGCCGAATACCGACTGCGCCAATTAAGAAAAACAACTTCATTTGCTTTCCAAACGTAGACTAAACTTTATTTTTCAATTCTTTTCAAACTTTACAAACTAAGCTCTTAATATCTAAGTCAGCATAAAGTTGTTGACGCTTGGTTTCCTTTGCCGTTATCGAATGTATTCTACATAAGCGTGAGATTGCTGACGTTTGGCCTTTTTTAAGCGTGGGACAGCAGCTGCTGAACGGAAGCAGACTTTGCTTATGTTGAATATATTCGATAGAGTTTGTTTATTTTGTTATTGCATAACTATATGCATTTTCCTATTTTTGAGAAATGTATACTTGAATGCAATTTTTTAACTTTTGCAAAAAAATTAATATAAGATTTTATATCTCGGGTATCAGAAATGGTGCCGACGGTAATTTTCTCAATTTGGATACTTGAAATATTTCTGAACAACACCCTGTCTAAAAATTTAAATATAAAATACCAGCTTAAGGCCACAATTTTATTTTCTATTTTTAAAAATTGAAATTCGATATGCCCTAATGTGTATGTTACGGTGAAAAATGCCTTTATTACTTAAATTAAGCTAAGGAGATGCCCCCTCTAATTGCAAAAGCATTTTGTTGATTCGCATGACGGGTGCTAGTTAGTTGGGGATGGAAAGATGGAGTAGTGTGGGTCGCAACGCAAAACGCATAGAGGGTACTATACGCCTGACAAAAAAATTATCTCATGAACGTTCTATTCGCCATCAAGGCAAATACATAATGGTGGGCTGGTTGA
This sequence comes from Pherbina coryleti, assembly GCA_943735915.1. Lineage (NCBI taxonomy): Eukaryota > Metazoa > Arthropoda > Insecta > Diptera > Sciomyzidae > Pherbina > Pherbina coryleti. Next base: position 125,044,279 of record OX030952.1, on the reverse strand, counting down.
TGTGTTTGAGTTGACCTGGGAAACCCACGAGGTGATGTTGTCATCATTTATATCCCTTGAAGACTTCTCATTGTAGTACCTGCACAGAAAACTAAGGCAATTAAGTTTGCGTCGATGCCGAAAAGAATAAAAAGAAGATGAAATGTTTTCATTCCTTATCGCAAATATCCGATATTGTTGAGTTCGGTCCAGAAGTTCCAAATAAGATCATCAAGCCCCTGCCGAAATGTGTAAACTGTACTCCATTTTCAGCCTAATATATGAGGCTTAGTGTCAGCAAACCTGTTCACTTGGCAGCTTCTTTCGACACATCCAAAATGGGATCATTCCAACGAAGATGAGATTGGATCGATATGCACGGAACGTCAAGAGCATTTGACACCACAATATCGACACCATTCATATTCAGTGGAGGTGAGGGCCAATTCATTCGCTTGGGAGTTACCAGGCAACACAGCGTTCTGCAAGCATTAAACTCGACTCTACTCGTATTAACGAACCCCCACCACAGGGATTTTTTCAAGTCAATTAAAAGTGTCATTAATATTTTGTCTCTTTTTAACAAACTGCAAAGATCTCGGGCTTTTTTTGATAGAATATGAATGGTAAATGCTGCAGTCGCACGCTAACAAATGACTTGGATTATGAGTCAACGATAGAAGGTTGTTGATAAAAACCATAAATAGAGGTGGCGGTGGGACTGAACCTTGCAGTACTCCAAGCGCGATGGCATGTTCACTAGACAAAATGCCATCGTCTACGACACTGGATCGATCTGTATTTAAGAAAACACATGAACGATAAAAGAGTCTTTTAAGACTCATATAAATGAGCTTTTATCGTCATAATGCGCTCAAAAAAGACTCTTTTATGAGTACATTTTCGTAGGTTTCGGGCTTCAAAATATGATTCATAATAATGACTGTTTTATGCCTCATTTAAGACTCAAAATTTAGAATCTTTTAAGACTCATATTTAATACTCTTTTAAGACTCATAATAAAGACTCTTTTAGAACTCATATAAATTAGTGTTTTTGGACTCAAAATTAAGACTCATTTAAAATTCATATTTAATACTCTTTTAACACTTATAACAAAGACTCTTAAAAGACTCATAATAAAGACTCTTTTGTTACTCATATAAATGAGTCTTTTTTTACTCAAAATTAAGACTATTTTAAGACTCATTTCAAGTACTTTTTTAAGATTCATAATAAAGACTTAAAATAAATACTTTTTTAGAACTCACATAAATGTCTTTTGGACTCAAAATTAAGACACTTTTGTTAGTCACATTTAAGAATCATGGAATGGAATCTTTAAAGACTTATACTGAGGACTCTTTCAGAACTCATAGAAGTAATTATGATCCGTTTAGGCTGAAATATATGTATTTTTAGATTCCAATTTATTTAAAATATTTGATAGTTGAAAAATAAAAAAAAAATTACAACAACATCTTTTTTTAAACATTTCAAATAAAAAGTAATAGAAAAATTTAAAGTCATTTTACAATCATATAAAAGACTTCTTTATGAGTCTTTTTATTGCGTACTCATAAGACACGCATAAAATATACTCTTTTTAGAGTCTGATTTCTGAGCAATCATTTTACAATCATATAAAAGACTTCTTTTAGAGTCTTTTTATTGCGTATTCATAAAACACGCATAAAAAATACCCTTCTTTGAGTCTTACTTCTGAGTAGTCATTTTACAATCATATAAAAGACTTCTTTATGAGTCTTTTTATTGCGTTCTCATAAAACACGCATAAAAATACTATTTTTTTAGTCTTATTTTTGAGCAATCATTTTAGAATCATATCAAAGACTCCTTTATGAGTCTTTTTATTGCGTACTCATAAAACACGCATAAGAAATACTCTTTTTAGAGTCATTTTTTTGAGGCACTCAGAAAATGTTTGCAGGGTTTGTTTGGTCTACAGCCTACACCAAGAAACTTGAAAAAGTATATTTCAAACAAAAAAAAAAAAAAAAAAAAATGGATACTTCTTGTTTTACACTTAAAGGTATGTATTTTATTCAATAATTGTGTATACTGTCTAAAAATACAAAAAACAAAAATAAACTTCAAACAGTGGCATTTCCAGCTTAAAATGCATGCCGAAAAATATGATTGTTTTCTAACGTAAGACCTGTAAAAATATCCCCGTCAATATCCAAGCATCTCTGAAAAGCATAAATTCACTAAAATGTCTCACCATGGCAGTGTTAAGGCAGCAATTCTCATCGTCCTTGTCAAAAAATCAAGCAAGCCACACGTCACTCGACTCGACTCGTTGTAAAGACGAATTTTCTATCAGCAGCGCCTGCATCAAAGCAAAACAGACCGACCATTGTGGCGCATAACTTCAAAAAGTGGGTGAGTGTTTCCTAAACGTCGCGTCGCTGAGTTAAAATCCGTACGGCAACTATGTAAAATGCAGCACTTCATAATGAGAGAGATTCCAATCGGCATCTTCCACACAACCGACGTGCAGACAACTAAAAATCTGTGCACACGATTTTATGACGAACTCAGATTTCATGCTGCAAAATGTGATGATGATGATGATGTCTCGGTGATAAGTGAAAAACAAAATAAAAAAAAAATAATAGAAAATCAAAGTAATACTAAAAATGGGAACAAAAAATACAAAGCTTCCATACTTGTACCACAACCAGACATTTTCGACCCAATGGGCGAAGGCAACTCTAATGCCTACAAAGCACATCGACTGACTAACAGACAGACTCACGGACTGACTGGCAGACAGAATAATGTCAATTATTTGTTTGTTATGGAAATAGAAAAAGCGAAAAGTAAAATACAATAACGTGAGTTACAACGAGCGGGCGTGTCAGTGTGGTGGCGTTCGGAAGTAAAAGCATAGAAACTGCGATTGTGACGCGCTAGTTGGGCGACCTAAACTCTGACTCGAAGTGCAAAGTGGTGAGGAGTGGAACTGACGTTGTCTTTGCTGCGACCGAGTTGTAGTTGTCTTTCTGTCTGTCTGACAACTGTCGGCAAAGTAATGCCGGTAAACTTTCTTAGACTTTTAAGATTGCTCAAAAATGGTACAAAAGTACTTTTGTTACAGCCACACAATAACTGCGTTAGTCGTCGGCTCAGTAGTTGTGTGTATGGTGCATAGTAGGATGCAAAAAAAAAACGGATTTTTGCAAATTGTGCAAAATATGTTGTAGGTACTTCCAGACGCTATGAAGCAGTCTGAAGCTTGAATGGAATAACTGTCTGCTGGCATCATCAGCCAAGTCACAAAAACGAGAGCAATGAGAACACATAACAACAACAACAATAACAACAACAACAAAAAACAATAATAACAATTATATAGCTTAATAGTGATGGGGAAAATTTGAGCATCACTTTTATTGTTGATTCTGAGGATTTCAAAATCACGCTAAGTACTCCAAATGATTTTAATACCGTTAAATTTACATTTATTTTATGCAGGCTTAAGTGTTTCAAGAGTGAAATAGAATTTGAACTTTGTTTCGGTAGTAAAAGTGTGCAAAATTCATCTTCCCACAAAAGTAGCGATACAAGTCCTTAACCCTTTGAGAGGCAGATTTTTTCTTTCAACGAATTATGTAAGTCGTAGGCGATCTAATAATTTTCGGGGCTTAAGAAATTCAATACTTCATTACAAAATAAAGCAATCATCCTGTTAGTAAGTACTCCGTAAATTATAAATTCATTAAAAAATTTTCTAAAAGTCAAATATTTCTAAAATTTTCTAAAATTCTTAATACATAAAAGGTAAGCGCGCTTGTGTAAATTATTTACTTGCGTCAAGCAAAGTTCTCACTTTATTTATGTTGGCATGCTTATAATTCACAACATGTTTACATAAAAGCATGTTTAAGATGGTGCAGATTGGCAAACTATGGCATGGTTCGAAGGCACAGAGTCTAATCTGTTACTTTACTTGGACTTGGACATTAAGGTGGGTAAAATTTGAAAGCTTATGTCAAGGTGAATTTAGTAGCATACAATTTTTTTTTAGGTGAACTCAAAATCTGCCCCAAATGGTCTTTTTTGTATAACTTCATCAGTTTTTATCCGATCGTAAAAAAAGTATGTCATTGGATAGATCTTAATAAGGACTATAATTCGTCTTAACAACATTTTTACCTCCGATTCCGTCTTTGACCAGATATTTCAACTTTTCGTCTTATTTCCTCAGTAACCCAAAACTTCCATTTTTATTTTTAAGAAATTAAAAGTTCGTAAAAAATTATTAAACTTTTGTGAAGAAACTTTTTGATTTCATTCGTAGGAAAAAAAGTTACAGCGAATTTAATTTTCGGTCAAGTTAGGCTTCGTTTTTAGTATTTAGCTTTCGGTTCATCTTCGTTTTCCTTCGTTCATCTCCGTGTTTGTTCATTAGTCTTCGGTTCAGCTTCGTTTGGTTTCGTTTTTAAAACAAAGTTTATTTAAAATCGGTCCAGTCGATCAGGCGCTATAGAGTCATATATATTTTATTACTTGAATCGCCCTCTATCGAAAGTTTTTGAACCTTCTCATAGCCTATCTTTTAATCTTGAGTCAGGAGAATCTTAGAATCTTTATACTAAATGCCAACAAAATTGCTCCAGCCGTTTAGTCTGTAATTTATTATTGCATCTTAAAACAAATCAACAAGCAAAACAGCTACTAAAGGGAAACCTCACACGGAGAGTTTGGGTCCACCTAAAAGAAAAATTTGTATGCTACTAAAATCCCCTTAACATAAGCTTTCAAATGAAGGGCGGTATTTTGATATTTGTTTTGGTGACCCACTTTATTGGACATGTTTCCAACAATCATAAATTATCCAAAAAAATATATTTTTTTTTCATTTTTAATTTTTTTTAACTATGATTAGACTAGTTTTAGGACTCTGACTAGACTAGTCTACAGCAGTGATCATCAAAGCCTATGCCCGCGGGCATTTGAGCTTTTGTGTTTAAAAGCTTTCTGTATACATATTAACTCATGGACGAGCACTGAACTGCGTCAGTATCCATGAACCAACAAGACAAGATCAAGCAATCAGCAGTGCGAGAAAAAAGTATTTTTTTCGTGCCACGTCATCGGTCACAAAAGAAGCTATATTGCATACGTTTTTCATGCAAAACATGTGAAAACTTAAATAAAAGTGGAAAATTATAAAATTAACAAGTTTAATTCTCGAAAAAAGTGTTTGAATACTTTGTTTGTTTATATTTTCATGCAGTAACGAAATTTAAAGTAATTTTTTTTTGCTGATGCAATTATTGCATGTCGCCACGCACACTTCATTTTTATAAAAAAACACAAAAAATTACTGACTTATAAACACTAACAATTCTTTAAAACTTCAAGAAATAATTTTTCATATATAATCGCTACACGTAAACAAAACAATTTGTGGCCGATGACGTCAGACCTACCAGCTTTGTTTTGTTTACAATATGGCGGCTCTTTTCTTTGCATGATCTTTATTTCTTGGTTCATGGTCAGTATCTATTTCATGCAGAACAAACCTGCGGCACATGCATGCTTGTTAGATTGTTTTTTTTTCTGCGCATACGCAACTTATGCTACACTCATAAAAATATCAGTTTTTGCTATAAAATGTCTCTACTTGAATGGGAATTGCAATTCTTTTTTGCAGAAAATATTTTTACTGAACCTTTTGGTATGGTTTTTTTATATCAAAAACGCAAAAAAACCTTAAGAATTAAAAAAAAAACAAAAAAAAAGATACAGTTTCGTATAGTATGTAAGTATTGACACTTCTAAATAAAAATTGAATTTTAAAAATTAAAATCAAATTATGAAATTAAAGTTACTATTTTAAAGTTTTCTCCTTTTTTGTAACAGTGCATAAAATACTGAATGTTAATATGTTTCTTCGATATGAATTATGTTATTGTGAACAGTAGTAAGCATACGAAAATCGCAACATTTTTTAAAAACATTTCCCCCTCACGCCTCTCCCATGGATTTGTAATACGTCAGATGAAAATTTATTCCGGCACCACTGAATAATCAAACAAGCGAACCATCGTCTTGCATGAAAGCTGGACTGAGACTCAAGTAGAATTTTTTTAAGTGCAAAGCTTTCAATGAGCTTTTATACATAAACAAAGTATGCTTGTATAAAGTTTGATGACCACTGGTCTATAGCATTTGTTCTTGCATCTGCGGTTTTTCACGTGGAACGGAAAACAAAACGTAAGAGTGGGTATGTTAGATCTCTAAAAGTCACAAACTTGCTTAAAAATTTTAATTTTTTTTTGAAAATTTTGAAAAAGAATGTGAAAAATCAACGGAGGATATGGTACACAAAAGTACAATATCACTCAGATCATATTTTTCAATTTGCATAGAGGGAACTTTTTATCAAGGTCTTTCATGTTCTGTCGAAAAACCTTCTTTTTGCGTTGTATGGCGGTCCCATTGATTTTAGTTCTATTCTTAAAAACTAATATCCTTGCTGGAAGAAAAATTTCAGAAATGGTTCCAAGCGTTATAAGCAAAAGAAGAAAGTGGTAAAAGGTAGTAGTTCGAAAAGCTTATTCCAAAAGAAGCTTACACTTTGTATTATCTTAGTTCTATTTGAGCTAATTTTAGTGAAATAACCCTAGCGCTATACCAGAACAATTTTAACCCTTCGTTGCATGGGATTGCACATATGCAATATTGACTTCTAAGAGATAAAGCATACACACCTTGTAAATATTCCTAACGGAATTTTATTTAAAAATAAATTTAGACATTTTTTTATTAGTTTTTGTCTTCTTTTGTCAAATTGGTGATTTAATTTGTCCAAAATATTGACTCGAACAAGGTCTGTCTTATACGTAGCAAAAATAAGTGAATATTTTTAATAATTATACGAGATATATCAAAAAAACGTTCAAATGAAAGTAATGTTCCAGAATATAAGTTAATTTTCTTTAAGCTTACTAATTTTTTTGTGAATTATAACTTTAATTTCATAAAAAAATGGCTTAATTGCAAATATGCAATATCATGCTAGATACATTGTAGATATGAGGTAATATTGCAGATGTGCAATTCCATGCAATCAACTATATTTAAAGCTAAAATTAAAAATAAATTTATTTTAAAAATAAACTGTTTGGGTCAAGAAAACAGCCCGTCTTCGTCACCATGAAGAAAATGATCTTGGGCTTTTGTAAATATTGTTATAAAAGAGTTTTACGGGAAGTACTTCTCATATGAATTACAAAGTTTTTTTATGATAATCATTATATCAACACTACCACTAATAATTGAACTAGCCAAAAGGGGTATATATTGAATACAATCCGTCGGAACAGAATTCCGAACTCAAAACTACCGAGTATTCCCATATTAATGAAGACATCTCGAGGAAAGTCTGTGGAATATGTAGCTTACCATGATGATGTTAACGTACATTTGATTTCATGGAGAGATAATAAAGTTGTTAATTTGATGTCAAACCATTGTGGTAAAAGTCCTGAGACCATAGCTGAACGATTTGATAGGAAGTTATGTAGAAAATTTCCATTGCGTGTCCGAATAGTGTTTTACAATACAATACATTTATGGGGGAGATAATAAAGTTGTTAATTTGATGTCAAACCATTGTGGTAAAAGTCCTGAGACCATAGCTGAACGATTTGATAGGAAGTTATGTAGAAAATATCCATTGCGTGTCCGAATATTGTTTTACAATACAATACATTTATGGGGGAAGTCAATTTGTTCCACTCATTTATTGGAAGCTACAAGATAAAAATACTCTATACGTTAATATTAGCAAATGCATTGCTATTGTATAAGCGTGTGGAACAATAAAGCGGTAATCATGAAAACATAATATTTGTCAATTTTCATTTGTAACTGGTAGAAAGTCTTTACAAAGTAGGAAAACTATCCACAGAAAGTGGAAGACCTTCCGAATTATCAAAAAACCTTGCAAAAAACGACGAAACATTCGAGAATTTTCCCACTATCTCAAACAGAAGTTCGGTTTTTCTGATCTCCATTTTGATCTCTGGCCACAATGGGACAACAAGCGTTTAACATGTAAATTACCAAGGTGGAATGGATACACTCATGTTAGCTGATCAATAGTTTATACAAGAGTATGTTTTAATAAAATATCAAGATAGAATCAAAATAGAAATTGTTTAAAAAATTTCCTAATGAATAATGTTTTATGTACTTATTTAATGAATTCTTATACAATGGGCTTCAAATTAAGAAACAAAATCCTAGTGTCCTTGTAAATTCGTGTGTTTTTTATCTTGCTTTGTTTAAAACTGTCAATTTAAATTGACTATATAAAAAACTAGGAAATATATCTTAGATTAAGTTATTAAAAGCACATAATTCCATTTCAAAATAGTAAAATACAAATGAATAAAAATTAATATTTAAACCATAATATTTAAACATAATATTTTTATTGCCTGCCTGCATGAAATTGCACATATGCAATGTTGCGTAACTTCGCTCCTATTAATTGCAGAGCATCCAAATTTCGTTTATACATTCTCCAATCACAAATGAAGACATAAAACATTTTTATACACAGAGAGAAAAAATCATGTAACGAAGGGTTAAAGATATTTTTATTAAACTTTTGAAGTTAATTTAAGTCAAGAAATCAAAACTTTTATCGCAGCAAAAATGTCTGTCTATCTTTTGGTCTGTTTTAGCTGGAGGCTCAACAGACAATCGGATCATCAGACATTCCGAACTCAGCACTACAGGGCAGCCAACTTCCCAGGTGTATTAAAAGAGTTGAAAACAACAACAACAACAACAACAGCAACAACAACAACAACAAAATAAACAGCATTCATGCGCGATTTTCAAACTAGGCACAACGCAGTCAAAGACGAGACGAACTAAAAAAAAAAAAATAATATGAAATGCATAAAAAAAGTATTGGTTTTGTTTTGTCTACCAACACGAGCACAAAAAAATTATGAAAAAAAAACACACACATATACACACATCAATGACTAGCCAACAAAGCGTCTGACGACGCGACACCCCATAAACAACTGGAACTGTGCGACATAGCAGCATAAAAGTGAAGTGCATGGAACTCATGCAGCTCTTGTGCGGGTGCAATAAGCTGCGTCGCTGCCAGTGCTGCCATATCTTCAGATTGGTTGGTGTTCTGTTTTTGTTTTCTTCTTTTTTTTTTTGAATATTTTGCATACCAAAAATATTGTTGGCTCAGCAGGCAAGCAAGCAAGCAGACAGCCAGCAACGAGAATGATGGCGGTTGGTAGGAAATATTTGCAAAATCAGCAGCAGCGATGGCAGCAGCGGCACTGAGCCCAGACACAGACATAATGCAGCACAGCAGCAGCAGCAGCAGCGGTGAGCAAGAGTTGCATGTAGCTGCCGAGCTAGGGGAGGACGAGCTGTGGGATGGGAGCTTAAAAGTGCACAATGCAGACGTCAACAATGTCTGGCTCAATTTTTTGCATTCTTTGTTCTTGTTGTTGTTGTTTCTAGTTATTTTATAGATTATGAACAGAGGCGCAGTAAACGGGGCACTCAGTGTGCCTAGAAGAAAACAACTTTAAAAGCAATGTAATACGTGGAAGTTTGTTGGAAATATATTTGACAGACAGAGAAGTTGAACAGTATTCGAAAGATTACAATAAAAAGATGAGAAAGTTCCATGAAGTATCCCAGTAAATGATTTCATTTAAGCTGAATGAAACGTTGCTTCATGGTTGAATTAATAAGGTTGTCGCAAGGGTGAGAGCGAGTGCTCATAAATGACAAATCGAATTTGACTGCTCATAAAAAATCTGAAAGCGAAAATTGATAAGATGTTAAGCCGATGAAGTTGTTGTTGCTCCTTTTCTTTGATTTTTACAATTGTGGATTTTGACAAACAGCGATCATTTTGACGATTAGCCCCGAGACAACTTTATTAATTCAACCAAGCGTTGTTTGAAGTTCTACTAACAACCGAGAGTTGTTTAAAAAAAATTAAAATTGTTAATTGACCATTACTGTTCAATCCAGCAACAATGGAGCATTGCTCAATGTTGACACTTTTTCTCTCTAAGTCTCCTCTTTCTGCTCCATTTTTTTTTTAGGATTTTTCACAAGACGCCCTTCAATTCTGCAAAATGCCTGCGCCCTTGTAAGTTTGAAATGCACAGCAGCATATTTTAATTTTTCTTTTATTTTTATGATTCTCTCTGTAACAACCACAATGAGCGAAGGCCGTCTGGCTTGTTTTGCCTGATTGCAGCACAGGGTGAGTGTGCAACGGTGATTATGAAGAGGGCAAATTAAGTAGATTGCTTATGCCTGATGATGGCGATAGTGATGATGGTTTGTATTGATGTAAACTAAAAAACAAAAAACAAAAAACCAACTTACAAAAGTAAGCTTTCTTGGATTAAAACATAATTTTATTGAAAATATTATATTTTTGAATTAAATATTCAACAAAATCAAAAAAACAAATGCCCAAAAAATCTTAGACCAAAAGCTAGCCTAGGCCTTAATTAATGGGAATTAAAGCTGGAAAGATGGGAAGAGCCGATAGAAGATTTCAACTTCTAAACATATGTTATTTTAAAATATTCAAAACTCATCCAAGGTTTGAGAATCTACGTTCTAACACGTAAAATAATAGTTATTTTTGACCGATTTTTTTTTTTGGTCAAAAATAAAAGTTGAAATTTGACTTTTATTTTTTCGGTCAAAAATAACAGTTAAAATTTGACTTATATTTTTTCAGTCAAAAATAAAAGTCAAATAATGACTTTTACTTTTTCTGTCAAAAATAAAAGTTAAAATATGACTTTTATTGTTCCGGTCAGAAATATAAGTTAAAATTTGACTTTTATTTTTTTGGCCAAAAATATAAGTTAAAATTTTACTTTTATTTTTTCGGTTAAAAGGTGAAAAAATATAACAAAAGTAATAATTCTATTCACTCTACTCTTATCTGCCTTTGTTTGGCTTATCACTGCACCTTGCGTTCCCTGTCATTGTTGTGAACTGAAATGATCATCAGAGAACATCACAGAACAGACATTAATACTTGTTGTTGTTTTAAACCTTATCCTTGCCCCATGAAATATATAAAATATTTATACAGGGTGGGCCAAATATATACTATTATATACTATTTATAACTAATAACTATAAACAAGGACGCCGAAAATTTTTTCCCCATCTAGTTTTCGTCTTCAAGTGAAGAAAAGGAACTTTCATCGTTTTGTTGAGAAAGTTGTGTTGCACAGTATAATAATTAAATATTAATAAAAATCATTTTCAAACAAGCGAAAAATCGCGAAAATCCAAAAAGAGCACGACAAATAAATTTAGGCTGCAAAACAACGTGTGCCGGGTAAGCAAGTAATTAATATAGGATGTCACTGTCAAATTGTGTACCTTTATTTTTAATAGAAAAAAATAAAATAAAACTTAAAACTAAGAAACAAAAGTCATGTTATAACTTATATTTTTGACCGGAAAAACAAAAGTCAAATTTCAACTTAAATTTTTGACCGGAAAAATAAAAGTCATATTTTAACTTTTATTTTTGACCGAAAAAATATAAGTCAAATTTTAACTGTTATTTGTGACCGAAAAATAAAAGTCAAATTTTAACTGTTATTTTTGATCGGAAAAATTAAAGTCATATTTCAACTTTTATTTTTGACCGAAAAATTATAAGTCCAATTTTAACTGTTATTTATTGACTTTTTTTAAAAAAGTCATAACAGTTACGGTCCCTGACAAAAAGTATATATTTTATTGATCAGAATCATCACCCGAGTCGATTAAACCATGTCCGTTTGTCCGTCTGTAATCACGACTACAGCCGTAGTTTTGAAGCTATCATCACGAAATTCGATATGTAAGCTTGCATCTAAAAAATAAAGAGCAAGTTCGAAAATGAGCCAAATTGGATAAAAACCACGCCTACCTCTCATACAAAGTGACTTTATCAAAACAGTAAAATCTCTTATAATTCCACAAAAATGAATTTGGACTTGAAATTTTGCTTATGGGCTTTGATATTTATTTTGCACTCTGAGTATGAAATTCAACGAAATCGGTTGAAAACCACGCCTACCTCTTATATAAAGCGACTTTATCGAAAAACAAGAGCGAATATTTGCCGTTAAAACTATGACGACAAAATTTGTTACGGATAAACATTTTATTGGCTGCTTAAGACTTTGAATATACTTTGGTTCGGCCGTGGGGGTATTTTAACTTCGACCCAGTTGAAGACCATTTCTTACTAGTTTTTTTTTATTTTTTCTTTTTAAATAAACGTTTTTGTTTCAGTGTAGGAATTATATTGACATAAGAAATTGTAGGTATTTCTTTGTATATTTTCAGAAAAATTTATATTTCCATTAATTTTTATTAACTTTTCATAGAATATTTTACAGAAAAACTTGATGATGCCCTCACTTTGATGCAACTTAAAATAAGTTGTAGAAACTCAGGACATATGGACGCTTTCAATTTTATGAAAGGAGTCAGAGCATCGCCCGCAAGAGCCAATAATTACAGGAAGTAATTTGTACATAATACGAACATTGTTTTTGATTTATGTGTGAGTGTTTTGCCTTGTTACACCTTTGCAATAAAAAAAAGAACCATCAAAACCATCTGTTGAAGACATTGATTTTTGCACCATTTATTTCAGATTTTTGCCTAAAGAACTGACACCCAAAAAATCCATCGAAAGAAATACATGTGGCCGGCCTATTCACTTGAAGTGCGCCAATATGGGAAGGCGTTCGTATTTCACATGAAAACATTGCGACATCGATTTGGTTGATGATGAAAAAAATTATAATTGAACACTTCCATTCGTTACGATTTTTTAGCCTAAGTGGCGTCATTATAACTTATTTTGCCTCTTGAGGCCTTCTGAATAAATAAAATCTCAAATTATTATAAAATTTTTGGTGATTTACTACGTATTTTCCGACTTTTACTGAGATTTGCCAGATGGTACGCAACCCAGCCCCTTATTTGGAAGAGCCAAAATCACATCTTTAGAAAATTGGCAGTAGAGAGATTAAAATTTAATCAAAATGCTTATTAACGGTAACTTGAATTATTCGATATCTTTATTCTGTGAAAAGTTAAATCCCAAAAACAAAACCTGGTTCACAACCAACCCCTCTCTCCTATATCTTTGTAAACTATATTTGATGTTATATAACCATGATACAATAAATACAGGTAGATTCACTATATGACAGCGTACTGCCGCGAATGTCAACACGAAGTTGACAACGCATATAAAATCTCAAAGCTATGAAAAAGTTCATAGAAATTAAATGTAAGCAAACAACTTTTTTTATATGGATTTTGACAGTTATGGCAGCATCTACCTCTATTTTTTGTATCATGTATATAACCTTCATTTATGGGTAAAATGCGCTGCATGCTGCATACTTAAAGAGAAATTTGATAAAATGTTCACCCCATCAAGAGAGCGGGCTCGATTTAGTGTCAAATATAATTGGCTGTGTGTGAATACTGTGGCTTGCAGGTATATTGCATCTGCTCTCAATGACTTCCCAGAATAGTTAAGCAAATAACAAAGATACCGGAAATTGAAAAAAAATTCTTTTTAAATTAAAAAAAGAGTTGGCTGTGTCGTGGACACACCCGTAGGTTTTGAAGTGACTGTGTTTTTTTATCCTTGTCCTTATTCTTGTCCCAATCCTTTCCTTTGTTTCCAAACTTATCCTCATCCTTCCGTTATTCTTTTATTTGCTCTTATAATTTTCCTACTTCATGTCCAAATTCTTGTTTTAATTCATTTTCAAATACTTCACTTAATCTTTGTCCGAATCCCTGTCCTAGTTTGGAAAGGTGTGTCTTAATCTTTGTCCTAATCCATATCTTATAAAATATGTTTGTACATTTTTCGCTTTGCTCTACTGCTTTAATTATACAAAAGAATGATTTTAGAAAATTTCAGAAAAAAAATATCACATTGTTTTAGGCTCTACATAGAAAACTCACTTTCTTTGCAGAAGTTTGTTTTGCTTTTTTTGTTTAAATAGAGAATATTTAAAAAAAAAGTAAGACCTTATTGCACATCTACAGAGCAAGACCTATCTATTGATACCCCATTTGTGAAAATCGCATTTGCGGTATAGATTTGATGGTCATCACAAAAAAAGCGCTTGCGTAATAATAACATAGATTTTTGTGGGCATCGCTGCTTTATGGCGAGATATGAAAATTGACATGCTTCATGCAGCCAAAAGCTTATAAATATTTAATTAAACTTAATTTATTTACTTCAATTATTAATATTACAAATTAATTAACTGTTATTTGCTTAATTTTGTTTGCTCTCCCTTTGAGAGTTAAGAGAAACGGTTAAGTTGCTCTAGAACTTGCTAGCTGCTGTTGCAACTGGACCAATTCAACTAATCTGCTCATTGTCTTGAATCTTCAAGTGTCATTTTTTTTTGTTTCTTGTCTTGTTTGCTCTGCACCTCGAATCACTGGAATTGCAAATGTCAAAAATCGTCTGCCCTTTACAAACAACTTTGGATATTATCGTGCTCTTAAGCAAGCAATTGCGTGGACAGCCAAGTCTGTGCTTCTGTCAGTCAGCCAGTCAGTCAGTCTGCATCAATCAACTTGAGACTTAAGACTTTCAACTTTTGAGCATCCTTATTGTTATTTTTTGTGTTTTTTTTTTATATTTTTTTTTCATTTTTTTTAATTTTCGTTTAAATTTCATGAAATAATCGCACGGTTTTACATTGACATTTGCTTTGTGGGCTTTATTTACTGTACAGTGGCCACTCCCACTTTAAACGTACGCTCGTCGCTCTCCCTAGCATCCCTGGTCTGGCTGTTAAGCTCAGTGTTGCATAATTACAGCACGTCCCGCCAAAAATTCGTATTTTTGTTTTACTTGTGGTCGCTTGTTTGGATTGACGCGACGCGTCTGTGGCACAGCGTTGAAGTAAGGGTTGCCTGGGAAAAATAAGTGTGGTGGAAATGATGGTTGTTGTTGTTGTTGTTGTTGTTGTTGTTGTTGCCATTGCAGTTGCTTGCATTGCGCGAGCCTATCAATTTTTGACGAGACAATCTCAAGTACACCAGCTCCGCACACACCACCCTGTCAGTCAGTTTGTGTTCATTTCCAGGACAGGCATTTTTTTTTTTTAAGCTGTCTTTCCATCAGTCTGTCTGGCTGTCGAACTGCCCTTCAAGCTGTATGTCTGCCTGTCTGTGCATAAAATTACGATTAGCCGTCTGACCCGCATATCACACTGTGCCGAACCGATGGCCATCGCCGCTGTCAGTCTGTTGCTAGTCCCCCTCTCCACATCCCACTGATTGCATGGCTGGCTATGCTGCCCTGTCTGAGTTGCCGTCTGTCTGTATGTTTATCTGCTTTGCTAGTTTAACGCTGCGCTTTACTCAATGGTCGTTGAACAGTTGCAAGGGCGTTGCAGTTGCAAAAATTCAAGTTGATGGCAAATAAAAGCATTGCGATTGAATTATGGCAAAACTTGGCTAAGTTGCTAAGCTTTCTTAGCCAGAGTTTGCAAGTTTAGGCAACGAGGTTGAGTCGTACTTTTGAAATTAAAATTTGAGTTTAACCCTAGTTTGTCCGACGAGTCACCGGGGTGACTATTTCACCTTTTTCAAGCAAAAAGTATTGTTTCAACCAATTCTGTTAACCCATCCCCCGTGACACCTTAAACTAATGAATATTAAGTATAAAACTCCTCTATAATGAAGAAATTGTCACCTTTTATAACGCAGTCACCGGGGCCTTTAATACGGATAAATTGCGTCGGTCGAACTAGGGTTAAAAAAAATAGTTTTTGAGAATTGAAGCTATGTTGTCCAGTGGTGTCCATTCATTGCTCAGCGAATTTTTCGTACATACTTCTTAAATAAAATATCCCTATGTCCTCCATCTGAAGTTGTCCCAGTGTTTTTTGAATTGGGCGATGGGAAAAACAACTAAACCAATCCAGTTTTAACCAAATAATTGTCTCATCATCTTAGTACTGAAATGAATTCGAGTATTTTTCTGATCCAGTTGAATCATAAGCGAGTTGATTAAAATTAAAATCTAGCGGAATATAACTTTAGGCAAGATTTTGTGAACCTGTAATTTATCTTCAACGAGAGGAAACCGAATTTTCGCCCAGAGTCCTAATTCAGAAATTGCGATACGTCCCCATTCAGGTATGCGACAAAATACCTAACTAATGCATTCCATTTTGAATTAAAAAATCCTTGCAATTTCAATCGAAATAGCCTTGGAGGGTTTTTTAGCAGAACGTCAATCTTTCGGTCTCAAAATCATTTCGTTTCGGTTTTTGTTTTTTTTTTTTTAATCAAAACTTGTCAAAAAGCAATTCAATTAAAATTTAGACATTTAACAAGTGTTGCTTAATCAACAACAACGATGACTCCCAGCGGACCAACATGGGCAACAGGCCTTTTTTCAGAAACTTGCTCAGTGTCATCGTGTAATTTTCGCCCGAGATGGGCAATTATGCGCTCAAACGAGGCAAAGTGGGCTGCTGTCGAAAGCATGGTCGAGTGTGAGTGGGATTGAAATTGAGGCCGAGATACAGCAGCCTTTGCTTCGAACATCGAGCCGACGACCACAGCTACATTACATTTAATGCTTCGTTTCATTCTGAATGGGTTGACATGCCCTCATTCAGGCCCATTTCTGCAACCTTCTACAATTCGTACGCCTAGGGCCAAAACTGAGACAACAATAGAAACAGGAAAAACTACAAAATGTACCCTGCAACACTTGCTGCGTTTCTGCTGGTTGTTTGGCCACATATTCAAGTGGTTTTTTTATTGTTTTATTTTTTTTTAATGCAATCACTTGCAATACTAAAATCTCATGCAAACCGTGTCCAAGTCTCCGATATGTTGGACAATCGTTGAGGTTCTTTTTCTTTTTTTGACGATTTTTTTACAACACCCCATTTGTCCTGATCTAAAATCGCCCAAAAATGTTTCCTTCGCACTTTTTTTTTTTATTTGCTAACGACGATGTCGTTAAGTTTAACGAAGTGACGTCGTTATGTATGAATATCTGTAGATATATTCGTATATTTGCAGCAATTTGTGTGCAGTTTATGTGTTTTGGTTTTATTTTTTTTATTTTATTTTTTATTTTTTTAAATATAAATCCATAGCCAGACAATAAGGAGTACGAACAGACTGACGCAACGAAACGTAATACCAAAGGCCATAACAACAACAACAACAGCAACAACAAGCATACTGAAAAATCACCAGACATCAACCACCACGAATCGACATTGTTAATAATGAAGTTGATGGTGTTGTTGATGATGATGATGATGTTGCTGCTGTTGGTGTTGGTGTTGGTATTGCCTCTATTGCTGGCAACGTTGCCATTGCCATTGCCGTTGCTAGCTATGATGTTGTTATGCGGTAGGATTGGAATATTTTTCAAGGTCATGCATGATATTTGTTTTATGTTTCAGCATTTTTACCCTCTTTCTTGCTCATGAATTTTTTATAGATTTTTTATCTTTTTTTATTTTAAATGACTTTGAGTGGCACACCAAAAGTTTGCCTGCATTTCGCTCAAAAATCGTAGAATTGGAAAGAAGTTTGTGCTTAGATAGGATTCAGTTAGCCAGGCAGCCAGTAAGTTGGAGTTACCAGACAATTGATTGGCTCAATAATGTTGCTGTGTCTGACTTTTTTTATGAGGAGATATTTTGAGAAATGTGGCTTGTTATTTGTCAGAACTTAAACTAACTTGTTAGATGATATAAGGAAAAGGATAAAAAAATCATCCTTTTTAACGGATTGATCTATATTTTCTCAAACGGTATTTCTTTATATTTCCATTTCTATTTCTTTTTCTATTTCCATTTCCATTTCCATTTCTATTTCAATTTCTATTTCATTTTCTATTTCTATTTCTATTTCTATTTGTTTTCTATTTCTATTTCTATTTCTATTTGTTTTCTATTTCTATTTCTATATCTATTTCTATTCTATTTTTATTTCTATTCGTTTTCTATTTCTATTTCTATGTCTATTTCTATTTCTTTTTCTATTTCTATTTCTATTTCTATTTCTATTTCTATTTCTATTTCTATTTCTATTTCTATTTTTATATCTATTTCTATTCTATTTCTATTTGTTTTCTATTTCTATATCTATTTCTATGTTTTTTTCTATTTCTATATCTATTTCTATACTATTTCTATTTCTATTTGTTTTCTATTTCTATTCATATTTCTATTTCTATTTCTATTTCTATTTCTATTTCTAGAAAGTTTTTGTTTTTGTTTTTGTTTTTGTTTTGTTTTTGTTTTTGTTTTTGTTTTTGTTTTTGTTATTGTTTTTGTTTTTGTTTTTGTTTTTGTTTTTGTTTTTGTTTTTGTTTTTGTTTTTGTTTTTGTTTTTGTTTTTGTTTTTGTTTTTGTTTTTGTTTTTGTTTTTGTTTTTGTTTTTGTTTTTGTTTTTGTTTTTGGTTTTGTTTTTGTTTTTGTTTTTGTGGTTTGTTTTCGTTTTTGTTTTTGTTTTTGTTTTTATTCTTAATATCATGAAAATACTAACATTTTCAAAAACCAACTATACCGAAAATCTTGAAATTTGGAGGCATCAAAGAAATGTATCATAACTGTTGTCATCGACGCTCAAAGAGTGGTATTATTATTGAAAATATATAAAAATATTTTCCATTTCCAGGAAATGAAAAATCATAAAAGAATTGTTTATGAAATGTTGAAAATTTTACGAAACTTCTTGAAATATGATCGATTTAATAGAGATATGAACAATTTTTAAATTAAAGTACTCCAGATATTAACGATAAGTCTCTTAAAATATCTCCTTGTTAAAAACCTCGCTTTGCATCTGGTGAAATGTTTTTCCAACCTCACCAAAAATAAACTAAATAATCATAAAGAATCCTTGAATAATGATCGATAACAAGATGGAGCAAGATCATGATACCCGCCTTAATAGCGATCAAATGTGTAACGCCAGTACTGCAAGGATGACCACAAAAGCGGGAGCAGCAGCAACAACAACAACAGCAATAGCAACATCGTCAGAAAAACATTTATTATTTTAATAAATGTTGTCGCCGATATTTCAAGTCATCACTAATTATTACGATTTAACGATCAGTTGCGGATTCAAGACGACTACTTCTGCTCTAGCCGGATGTTGTTGAGGATGATGCAGACAACTTCCACTGATTGTGTGACAGCGGAAATTACAAATGGAATGCATAAATACAAAACAACAACAACAACAAAAGCAACAACAACAGCAGCAGCAGAGACATGCATTTATTCTAATTGATCGCCATTAAAATAAAGAAAGGCCAACAATAACAATAACAACAACAACAACAACTACAACATACAGCAAATGTTGAAAAACATGAACGAGGATATAATATGTTCGATCCAATGATTGCAGGGCTGTATGCAGTTGATTTGTTGTTTGTGTTGTCATATTGTTGCTGCACTTCTGCTGCATGTTGCATCAACGAAGTATTCTCAGGCTGTGCAACTAGTTCTTTTTATGGATTACAGACATATGTACGTAACATTCTCGTTATAAGTGCAGCAGAATAATAGCCCCAACGTCCTTGTTATTGAATAAAATACGAGTAGTAAGATGATGACTGTAGTTGAAGTGGAGAGCAGTTCCAGTGAAAAAAAAAATGACAGCCTGAATTGACATTTATGATTAGCTGTATGGAACTGTCTATCTATCTGGATTTTTTTTTTTTTTTTTGGATTGGATCTGTCATCAGCCTGTTTAAGTATGTAATTATTTACGTTTTAATGCGGATAAATATGCAAAGTGTTCATTATTTTTTTCGTTTTTTTCTTGCATCTATGATTAAATTAATGATGAAATGATGGCGTACTTTGCAACTTTTAAAATCTGCAATTATAGTGTAGAAGTAAAAAGTACTGTACAGGGCTCAAGTACTTCAAACTACAGTTCTGATGATTTGAAATTGAAACTATTTTTATAATTGTTACCAAAAATGAACTTGGATATCGAGGTTCATAGGTTACTACACATATTTCGGGAATAAATATTAAGACTTCATTTTGTTTCTTTATTGGTTTTCGAAATATTCTCCTTTATTGAAAATAAATTTTTGAGCTCTATATAGAGCTCTAAATATATCTGCTCTATATAGAGCAAATCACACAGCTTGACTATACAGACTGTTTCATTGGCCGCTACACGAACTCATCTCTGTTAACTCCTTTATTTTTAAAACATTTTTGCATGCGTTCGAATAGTTTGTCATAAGATGTATTCCATTTCGCTTGAGACATCTCCAAAACATAGTTTTTGAACGCATCAACGGCTTCTTCTGGTGTCGAAAATCGTTGTCCACGCAGTTTCTTCCTTGAAGTGCGTCAACAAAAAGAAGTCATTGGGTGCTAAATCAGGACTGTACGGCGGATGATTCATTAATTCGTTGTTTTGAGTGCTCAAAAATGCCTCAAGCTCGTATTGTCTTGATAAAGAATAATTCTTCGGTGCTTGTTTGTTTTTCTTATTCCACGGAATATTTCTTATTTTCTACGTGTCTGAAGTGGTACCGTGGAAAAATTAAAAAAAAATATTTGTAATTTTTTTTCAAAATGAAAAAAAATTTGGTAGTTATGTTTTTTTCCAAAATATGTGTATAACGTGAAGAAAGTCAAACTTCTTGGATACAAGTCCGAAAAATTATTAAAAATTTCCAATTAATTCTTTGATATTTTTTGCGACGATTTAATAAATAAAATGGCATTCTACCGTCCCAGCAGCTGCCCTGCAAACTGTCTTCAAAAAATTTAAGGCAGTTACAAAAGTAAACAATTTTTGGCTTATTAAAATCGGTCAAGTAGATTCCGCGAAAAATGTCCTACCAGTTTGAAAATGGTAGTTTCAAGAAAAACGCGTTTAAAATTTGAAAAAAAAACAATTGATTTTTGGAATATTATTCATAAGAAAGTCTCCTTAATAACAATCTCATGGAGCTGTTGAGTAAATTGGAGTCTAGACCTACTCTTCTTAGCTCTAAGAAAAAAATTTTATTTTTAAGGCTCTTTGTGAAATTTTAGCTTTTGATTAGTAATTAATTCCTTGTGTCATTTGAACACACTATGGCTCCAAGATTTTTAATACAAGCGAAAAATTCTCTATAAAAATGAATACCAACGAAATTGAAAAACAAACGCACGACTGCATGACTGCGTCTATCACTTCAGGCACTGGCTGTCAGTGAATAGCTCGTCATGATTTCTTTTTCACAGGATAGCCAGCCAACATGTTTGCTGAGGTCATTTTATTGCTGTCATTGTTATCACCAACGCCATCGCCTGAGTGCCCTTTATGTGTTGTTGTTGTAGCTGTTGTTATTGTTGTTGTTGTTGTTGTTGTTGTTGTTGTTGTTGTTGTTGTTGTTGTTGTTGTTGTTGTTGTTGTTGTCGTCATCCGCATCTGCAGCCCAAGTTAGCTAGCTGATTGTGTGCATATCTGTCTGATGCTCTTCAAAATGGACAGACAACTCGCACATCCTGTCCATAACTTCAACTCCAATTGAGCAGAGTTGCATGCGCGTCAGCGTTGCCATCTCCAAAATAAGTATTCTATATATATTTTACTACATAAAAGTTTTTGCAGTAAACTTAATTATTTTTCTGTGCTCTGCAGGCTACTTAGTTTGTTAGGCGAAGTGGCAACACTGTCATTAACACTGAAAATCAAATATAAATTGTAAATGCACATAAATTTTAATGAAATCGTATTCAAGAACTTCTTTGTTGCATTTTATGATTACGTTTTACTCGCTTGAGTCATTTTGAAAGGTTTTACGTCGCATTTATTTGCGAATTTAGTCGTGAAGGTTTTTTATTGTTTTTTTTTTTTTTTTTGTTGTGTCATACTTGTAAGTGTCGATGTGTCGATGCATACTTAGATACTATTACTTTGTTTTAAGAGTCAAAGCTGTCATGTTTGTTCCCGCTCAGAGCTAGTTGTTTCGAAAATATTATAAAAAAAACTATAGCCTGAACGAATGAAGAGAAAAATTAACAAAACTTATAAAGTACTGAACTAGTTCTGAAATACGCCAACAGTAATAGTATAACATGTACCCTTCTATTTTTTTCGAATTAAATTTTTTGAGGAATGTGTCATATTTGAAGTGGTTTCGCTTCTAAAACTTCGGTGCTTTCTTTACTCGTATCTGCATTAGTTTCATTGTGAATAGTGTGTGGACCAGAGATCTGCATAAGACCATTCGTAATTTTTTTTCACTCGAATAACATTCGTCGTCAGCCACAATCGCACAAAAAAAAGAATGTATGCATACCACTCGAGCTCGTAAACAACGATTGCTACTAAGCACAGTTCTTCACCATGGTATAATAATACACTAAGGGAAATAACGCATATTAGCATTATCGACGCCTGAGTATAAATTTTATTTAAATATTAACGTGGATAAATCAAATGTTTTCCTTACAACTCGTTTTTTCCCCGTATTTGAATTTTATTTATACCACACACGTACACACATATTCCATACAAGCAAGCAGCAACAGCATCGCACACGTGCACACATATTCCGACAAGCAGCAACAGCATCGCACTCTGTTCCTGCAGTTAATTTCTTGCAGTTGGAGGTTTCTTATAGTTCTCATTTAGTTAATGTTGCAAGGGTAATATAGCCTGAAAGTTTGGCAAATGTGATTTGCGAGTGCGATGCATGATGAAATCGTGTGGGGTGGAGT
Organism: Pherbina coryleti; assembly: GCA_943735915.1. Taxonomy (NCBI): domain Eukaryota; kingdom Metazoa; phylum Arthropoda; class Insecta; order Diptera; family Sciomyzidae; genus Pherbina; species Pherbina coryleti. The sequence goes on along the minus strand of OX030952.1, from coordinate 125,021,450 downwards.
GACAACTCGGTATTTTCTCAAGAAGTTCTTGAACCGGTTGTCATTTACCTGCATAATTTCCTTCTTATTCTCTAGCTTTCTTTTTCTGTTTAGGAAAAAAGGAAAATACAATATACCACCAAATGGCATTCGATGGACACAGCTCGTGGGAAATATTCAAATAAATTGTTTTTCAATTTCAATATTTTTATATAAATTTTCCTTAAATGCGATAGTTTTATTTTCAAATAGTAAATATTTGAAAAATATTTAAATGTATTCGTGCATAATTTTATTATATTTTTTATTAAATTCTGCTTAAATATTTTAATATTTTATTTAATTAAAAAGTATTTAAATTAATTTTAAATATTTACGTAGTCGATTTAAGTAAATGCGTTATTGGTGCAAAAATGACTCGCTTTTTAGATAAATTAAAAAGTTTTTGGATAAATTTAATATTTTTTCCCTTAGTGTAAAAGCTAGCATTGACAACAGCTTATTTTCTCTTCTGCAAGAAATCATCTCCTGTCAAAAACAGCTGTTTGTGAAAATGCATCTGTAGCTGCATTTTTTTTTTTTTGCAACTGAAAACGCGACTTCCTTGTAATTATTATACCAAAGATAGAATAGAATAGATACAAAGTCAGCACCTAGACAATGCAGACATTCGGATGCTTTGCTTATATTTTTCATAAAATCATAAAATTTGTATGGGAGACCCCCTAATGAGGGGTGAGAGGGAATAGGTCCCCAAGGAAAAAAAGATTCTTTAACAAAAGTAATGGGGGTTGGCCATGCATGTGGCCCTCCCCCGTAGTATGAAAACCTAGTGTGACCCGAAAAAACTGACTTCATATTCGGTTACAGCGACTTCGAAAATATTAAACGAAGTCGTCAAATCCCACGGAGTTTTTTTTTCTTTTTTGTGGACAATTGTTGAACGGTGTATTTAACATTCTTTCCTCGGTGCGAATGGACATAAAAGTATGAAATTTCATTTCTTTTGGCCAGTCTTGTTGCGTTGGATATTCTTGATTCGTTGGCATTCGTAATCGCAAACGCTCGTACTCTATGTCCTTCGTTCCACAGCCACAGTGTTCCATTTGTAATTTTAATGTAGAAGGCACATTCGTAGCTTGTATATTGGCGAGACATTCGAAACGCTATTTGAATGCACTCAAGCTGTTAATGCACTCAACCATGGATTTACAGCTCTATTCTGCTTCTTAACATAACAAGGAATTGTACAGAAGCTCTTGTTATGTAAAGTAAATTTTCGTATTCTGGCAAATCATTAACAATTTGAAAGCTATAAAAAGCTGTTAAAGTTCACCACGCATGGTGAAATGTAAATGAAAATATAAGGCGTCAGCTGTTTTTTTATTGCTTATTTTTGCTTATTTGGATACTTATGTTTATTTTTTACAAGTAAGATGTTAAGAATGTTAAGAAATAAATAATTTACTGATTATTTTCAATTGTTTTAAGTTTCAATTTTAATTTTTTTAATAGTCAAGCAAGGTTCGAGTGTTTTGCAGTTTTTAAAATTTCTTTTTTCTTTGATCTTCTTCAGTATCAATGCTTAAAAAAAGAAAGAAGTGAGAGTTCATCCATTTTTTATATATTATTTTATTTGCACAGAAATTTGTTTGGCTTCACACTGAACTATATTTCGTTGTTAAATTGTTTTCTGCCATTAGCAAAATAGTTAAGAAAGCAGCTTTTAAATTCTCACTAGAATACGAAACTATAACAATTTGTTAATATTAACTATTTTATTAATGTGGTGAGATTAGTTAAGCTGCCAGAATAGGGCTGTTAGTCTTAAATATTCCCTTATTTTAGAAGAGTTCTTTTTTTTACTTATCTCAACTTAGTTATATAAATTGAATTTGAGTTGTCCTGTTACCATGACACTCTTCAATAATGTTAAAATATAACACCTTCATTGAAAAGTTATATTCAATTAGAAGGTAGACACATTTAATCTCTCATAGCGAGCCCACCTTGTAATTGGGTCATTCCTTAAATTAATGTGTTACGAGTATCATAACTTTCATTTGGCTATGTCTCTTCCATATATTATTTATTTCGAATTAAAAATTCAAAAATGTATTCAAATATTGCCAATTCTTGAATTACACACGAAATATACAGCATAAAAAAAAACAAAAAAAAAACTATACAAAATCAAGAAGAATAAATTCAAACCTTTCTGCGCTGAATGACTACTGTACCAGGTCAAAACTAGTTCCTATTGCACTACACTAAGAGAAAAAATATTACATTTATCCAAAAACTTTTTTGATTTATACAAAAAGCGAGTCAATTTTGCACCAATAACGCATTTGCATAAATCGACTACGTAAATATTTAAAATTTATTTCAATACTTTTTTAATAAAATAAAATATTTAAATACTTCAACAGAATTAATAAAAAATATATTACAATTATGCACGAATTTTTTTTAAAATATCTTTCAAATATTAAATATGAAAATAAAATTATCGCATTTAAAGAAAATTTATATAAAGATATTGAATTTAAAAAACAACATATTAGAATTTATAAGAAGCAAAATATGCAGGTACAGTGTTGCGCAAAACAAAAGCAACAAAATGTACTCCAGACTATAAATACATAATTTTCATAAAAACAAAATATTTAAAACAAAGCTTACTATTTATTTTCACAGAGGTATTATTAAGCTATAAAACCAATACATTACAACAACAACAACAATTGCGTTTAAAACAAATATGAAAAAATGTACAGCAGAGTCGGATTTCACTTGCGCAAAACAATAGCAACAAAGTAGAGAAAGAAGAGAAAGAAGAGAATAGGTTTAAAAAGAATGCGATCTAGCGGAACTTTTACAATGTTTTTGAGAAGCTACTGTAAAATACTTTCAATTTGTGCAATATTTGATTCAGTTTGTCAACGATCTTTGCATATTAACGACGTTAAGAACATGGCGAGGGAAAAGTTTGGAGACAAATTAAAAAGTGAAATAATTAATGACTTTTTAGGTGGTATGAAGCAAGCAGAGATAGCAAAAAAATTTAAAATTAATAGATCGTGCATTTGCCGGTTGATAAAGAAGTATCGGCAGACAGGAGATGTAAAAACTAATCATTTAGGTGGAAGACCTCGAAAAACTTCAACTCGGACAGACCGTGAAATTGTTAAGATGATCAAAAAAGAACCGTTTATTTCGTCAAAAACAATTGTAACATCTTTAAAACTGAATATTCATCACAGTGCAGTACGAAGACGGGCTGTAGAAAACAATTTAAAAAGTTACACACCAGCCAAAAAACCATTGCTTACAAGAAGGCATGTAAAAAATAGGTTAGTTTTTTTTATAGTGTAATGCTTTATTAATATTAACATTATTTCTTTGGAAAAGGTTAAAATTTGCTAAAAGACATCGCAATTGGTCAGTAAATAAGTGGAGGACAGTACTGTTTAGCGATGAATCTAAATTTAATCTAATTCAATCGGATGGAATGCAGACCGTCAGGCGACACAGAGGACAACGTCTTAAAACCAAGAACATCCTCGTCACTGTAAAGCATGGTGGTGGAAATATAATGGTGTGGACATGCTTTTCGGCTCAAGGACCTGGTCCATTTCATAAAATAGATGGAATAATGAACGGTGAGGGATATCGAGCCATACTAGAACACCAAATGCTACCCCATGCAGAGTGGAATATGCCACTTCGATGGGTGTTTCAACATGATAACGACCCGATACACACATCGAAAGTGGCAAAGGAGTGGCTAACAAACAATAGGATTCAAACTCTTGATTGGCCGGCACAATCACCTGATTTGAATCCTATTGAAAACCTTTTGGGCATCCTTAAAAGGAGAGTGGCAGGACATCGGTTTTCCAACAAAGAGGAGCTATTCAACAAGTTGAAAACTGAGTGGGAAAACCTTCCGGAGGACTGTTTTTATTCATTAGTTGCCTCGATGCCAAAAAGGTGCGAAGATGTTATTAAAAACAAGGGCGGATACACAAAATATTGATTTTGTTGCTATTGTTTTGCGCAAGTGAATTCCGACTCTGCTGTACATTTTTTCATATTTGTTTTAAACGAAATTGTTGTTTTTGTTGTAATTTATTGGTTTTATAGCTTAATAATACCTCTGTAAAAATAAATAGTAAGCTTTGTTTTAAATATTTTGTTTTTATGAAAATTATGTATATATAGTCTGGAGTACATTTTGTTGCTTTTGTTTTGCGCAACACTGTAAATGACAACCGGTGCAAGACATCCGTCAATAAATATCGAGTTGTCACTCCACCCTACATAATTTCATAAAGCGATCACCCATCGCACTCACAAATCATCTTGGCCAAAACAAAAACTAAACGAGAACTATAAGAAACCTGCGACTGCAAGAAATAAACTGCAGGAACAGAGTGCGATGCTGTTGCTGCATGTCGGCTATTTCAGCTGGGGGAAAAAACGAGTTCTAAGGAAAACATTTGATTTATCCACGTAAATATTTAAATAGAATTTATACTTTGGAGTGGATAATGCTAATATGCGTTATTTCCCTTAGTGTACGATTGTTTCATTCACTCATACACAAACCCTTATATTTGCACTTTTGTCGCCCGTCAAATTAGAAATAATTCTATACCAACGTCAGCAACACTTCTATGTCGCCGCGACATTTTCACCACATTCACCTCCACAAGAAAAGCATGTAAAAAAAAATTGACTGATGTCCTAAAGTCGTTGTCGTCGTCAATGTGTTCAGTATATAATTCTATACCGACATCAGCAACATTGCTATGTCGCTGCGACATATTCGCCACATTCAACTCCATAAGAAAAGTATGTAAAACCAATTTGACAGATGTCGTAGTGTCGTTGTCGTCGTCAATGTGTTCAGTGCTCGCTCTGAGTCAAAATTGTTAAAATCGATACAAATAATTTTCCTCTTCTTTTACTGTTGTTCGTTGTTCAGTGTTTTTTTTTTTTTAATAATTCTGACTTTTGGCTCTCAGCCGCAAGTCTACCTTGTTTATTCTACCAAAGTCTTGATCCTTCCTTTAGATAGCCTCACAAAAATCAGCTGTCCACCCAAGTCCACCCAAGCAACTGAAGCAGAACAGCCGTAAATGGCCTCGAGTAAAAGGGTCCCTTGCGACTTAGTTGTCACATTCGAGCGGTTAATTCAAATCACTGCGTTGCATAAAAATGTAATTTTGTGATTTCTGTGCGGCGTGACACTCAGCAAATGATTTTTCAATTAAAACTTCAGAGCGCCCCATCTTCAAAAATCGGTCCCTCCGTCTAGATTTTTCTTTTTTGATGCCGCCAATTTTATTATCAAACTGCTTGAAAGTGTCTGACGCGACGAATTTAGCTTTCACGTGATTGCAATTAATTTTTCGCCATCATACCATGTCCTTCGGCGGCGGCGGCAGCGGCTTGTTGCGCATTAAGCATAACAAGAACAAGCCAACAGAATCGAGTAAAACCACCCTCATCGCAGCCATGAAGTCAACCCTTCGCAATGACCATCCATTAAACGAAAACAGGCTCAAAAATTGTGGTTATGAAAAATTTGACATTGAAATTTTTTTTGTTTTTCTCTTTCCACGCTTGTTATACATTTGCATTTATGTTTTTTTTTTTTTTGTTTTGTTGTATAGTGTACATGTTCGCCAGACGCCAACGCAAAAACAAACGAATGTGAGCGGAGAGCAACAAGCCGGTGGAACTGGCCAATGCAGTGTCAGCAGTAGCAACATGCCAACAACGACGACATAAAAACCAACAACATATCAGCCGAAAATTGGCTACAAATACAACAAATACAGATTCAAGGACAATACAACAAAAACAAAAAACAAAAACCAAAAACCTGCCAATATTTTTGAGCCAGCCAGACAAGCAGTATATGGGCTAGACATTGTGACTGTAGTAATGGAGGTGCATTACGAGACAGACCGAATAAAACCAGCCAGACAGTCAAACAGGCCGACAGAGAGACAAACATTAAGACCCAAGGACAATCTGCTGCTACAAAGACACGCAACGCACACGTCACCCTCTCATATATAATTTAAGCCATTAGCTCAATACAACGATATGCAATTTCAGGACTTTATCTAAACACTCACACACTCGCACACACGCACAGACAAACGTTCGCAACAACCTATGCTCACCACATGCTCCCGCCCACATGCAAGCCGGATTTACATCTAACACGTACGTACGAAAATGCGTTCGTCTGTCTACAAAGTTTATAAAAGTCGCAAATTTTTTTGTTTTTTTTTTTATATCTAATAAAATTATTTCTTCATAAAAAATAAGTGAAAGAAATTTTGGAAAATAGCTTTAAACGAATTTTGTTTTTTTTTAAGAGAAAATTCAGTTTTAGTTGAAGCATCACCGGAAGTTTTAGTGCGATATTAATTAGGTAGCATTTACATGCTACTTTATACTGAAGCGTAGTTGGTTTTTTTTTAAAAAACCTCTTCAAAACTATTTTTGCACCTCCATAACTTTTTGTTACGGCATATATTTTGGCATTGATTTTTTTCAAATAAAGTTAATTAGAACAAAATTGCGACCGTTATGAATATTTTAACACGCTATCATTCAGTCTATCTATCTTTCTGTCGGACTAAGGCTGGTAAAACAAAACATTTTAAGGTTTTCTTGAATTACACCGTTAATATAATATTCTTTGGTGTCGCTAAAGTGGCCTTAAATTTTCAAGGTTAAGCTTGTTGCCAGCCAGAGCCAGCCAACAACAACTTGCCAACCACCCTCAAAAACGGGTGTCACACAAGGCTTGCATTTACATGTTGAGTTGTGCGTTAAGAATTTTTTGTTGTTCTTGCAAAGATACAGCGACAATGGTAGAGAATGTTGGTCTGTCTACCGTTTTAATGTAGTCAAACGTCGCACAGTGATGCGATTGGTACAAGTTAGACGGAAAATATTATTTTGTGGATTTTTTTGGTAGTTTCTGGTATTTTAGATATAGGAAAATGCAAAAAAACCTATTTCAGAAATTTTGGACAAGGGGGCGTGGCATCTGCCATACAACTGAAATATAATATGCGCTATATTTAAGAAATTAGATAAGCTACGACAGCAAAATCAAGCGTAGACTTTTTGTATGTAATTTTAAAAAATTGAAAAAAATTTCCATGCGATTGAGCAAGTGGGCGTGGCAGCTGCCACACAACTTAATCACATTTTTCGCTTAAGCTTAGAAATGAGTTAAGTTACGATAACAAAATTAAACGTAGACGTTTTGTATATACTTTGCAAAACGTAAAAAAAATTTCGGTGCGATTGAACAAGTGGGCGTGGCATCTGCCATGCAACTGAAACATAATTTGCGCTATATTTACGAAATTAGACAACAAAATCAAACGTAGATTTTTGGTATATAATTTCCAAAAATCTAAAAAAATTTCGGTGTGATTGAAGAAGTGGGCGTGGGAGCTGCCACACAACTTAATCACATTTTTCGCTTTAGCTTAGAAATGAGTTAAGCTATGATAACAAAATTAAACGTAGACGTTTTGTATATAATTTGCAAAAAGCAAAAAAATTTCGGTGCGATTGAACAAGTGGGCGTGGGAGCTTCCATACAACTTAATCAGACTTTTCACTATATCTTAGAAATCAGATAAGCTACAGTAACAAAATTAAACGTAGATGTCGTGTATGTAATTTCGAAAAAGTGGAAAAAATTTCGGGGCGATTGAACAAGTAGGCGTGGTAGCTTCCATGCATGTGGACTATATTTTGGTCCATAACGAAGAACTGAGTAAACCTATGAAATATTTCGATACATAAACTTTTCTCTGAAAAATAAAGGTCAAGTTGGAAAATGAATCAAATCGGATGAAAACCACGACTACCCCGCCCATACAAAGTGATTTTATTATAAAGGTAAAACGTCTTAGAATTCCACAAAAATTAATAGACGGACTTGAAATTTTGCGTATGAGTTTCGATATTTAATATGCATTCTGAGTATGAAATTCAACGGAATCGGGTGAAAACCACGCCTACGTCCCATACAAAGTGGCTTTATTAAAAAGGTAAATTGTCTTATGTCTTAGAATTCCACAAAAATTAATAGATGGACTTGAAGTTTTGCGTATGAGCTTCGATATTTAATATCTGAAATAATAACTCTGAAATTCAACGTAATCGGGTGAAAACTACGCCTACCTCCCATACAAAGTGACTTTGAATATACTTTGGTTCGGTCGTGGGGCTATTTTAATTTCGGCCCAGTCGAAGATCATTGCTTACTAGTTATAAATTTAATTTACAATGAATATTAAAATCACTAGCAGCTTGGGCTATCGGCTTATCAAAATTATAAAAAACAGTTGAAACCTGGTTTTGAAGTGAAAATAAATAGCATTTTTATGACCATCAAACAGTTTATAAAACAGGGAAACCGGCCATTTGCGCACCTTGGCACTTTTAGAGCTTAAATAAGACATAATAATGGTTAAGTAAAAAATACATTTTTGTAAATACAAAATGGCCATTTTTTTTATTTTCCAAAATATTTTACCAAATGTTCATTTTTTACGCAGTTATATCGATAAATACCGTTTTATAGCGCGAACATTTTAAAAGATAGGTAATTGAAGATATTTTATTTTAAAAGATCTTATCTTTTTCATAAAGTATGCCAATTTGTAACTCTTTTGGATACTGGAAAATATTTTAAAAAAATAATTAAGTATATCTAGAAAACTTATAAGCGAAAATTTCAAAAAATCACCTTTTGGGTCAACTTTCAAGAATTTTTGCATTTTTTGTAGAAAGCGCAGGTAAATAAAACAATTATTCCTGATATCAATGGATATTATTTGACAGTTTTAAATATTCAGAATGTAAAAATTCGATTTCGACTTTTTTCCGTCTAGCATGCCCTTTCGCATCACTGTGCGTCGCTAGAGTGCGCTGCATCCGCTACGTACTCAATTCGTCGTCTGTCACGTTGCAGAAATGCAGAGTAGTCGCCGAGCTGTAGTCGTAGAAGAGTTCGTCAAAACTGCGAGCAACAACAACAGCAACAACAAAAACAACAACTACAAAAAATAGCATCAAAATAAATAACAACAACAACTTTTCTACTCCACTACGCTGAGCTGGAGTATTTGTTGCACATTTAGAGTCTGTAGACTGCAGACATTTTAGGTTTGAGTTACCGTCTGGGACGCATTTCTGCGTCTGCCCGTTTGAGTGTACAGCTGTATGTGTGTGTGTGTTTGTAAATGTATAAAACGATGAATGCTTGGCTTTTGTGTTGCTAGCGATTCCTAACGGGTGAGGGAGTTTGCATGTGGTTTTCTTCCATTTTCTATAGTGGTGGTTGAAGGAACCTGCATGCAATAGACTCCGTTATGGTGCAAGACTCCGGTTCCAATTGCTTTCGCGCTCATTTGTAGACTTTTGTATATAATGATTATTATTGTCTGATAGACAGACAGACAGGCAAACCTCTTTTTGACTGCGCTTCTTTGTGTGTGTATGTGTGTGTATGTCTGAAGGATGCTGTGCTAACTGTGACGTTGAGTGGGTGACTTTGTTGAAAAAGTTAGTAGATGAAAAGAATTGCTTAAATATCAGCAACTGTTGGCATACAAAAACAATAAAAAACGAGTACAAAACTAGCATCCGAGAACCACTTCACATCTTCCGATTAGAAGAAGTATTTTTGAAACTATTTTAATTGCAATACACTTGAAAAAATATCAGTTCAATTTACCACATAATAGCTAAAAAGTAAAAGCCACAAATATGTCCTAATAGTTAATGATTAAAACTAAATATGTAATACTTAATATTTAATATTTACTACTTAATACTTAACACTTAATACTTAATACTTAATACTTAATACTTAATACTTAATACTTAATACTTAATACTTAATACTTAATACTTAATACTTAATACTTAATACTTAATACTTAATACTTAATACTTAATACTTAATACTTAATACTTAATACTTAATACTTAATACTTAATACTTAATACTTAATACTTAATACTTAATACTTAATACTTAATACTTAATACTTAATACTTAATACTTAATACTTAATACTTAATACTTAATACTAAATACTTAATACTTAATACTTAGTACTTAATACTTAATACTTAATACTTAATACTTAATACTTAATACTTAATACTTAATACTTAATACTTAATACTTAATACTTAATACTTAATACTTAATACTTAATACTTAGTACTTAATACTTAATACTTAATACTTAATACTTAATACTTAATACTTAATACTTAATACTTAATACTTAATACTTAATACTTAATACTTAATACTTAATACTTAATATTTAATATTTACTACTTAATACTTAACACTTAATACTTAATACTTAATACTTAATACTTAATACTTAATACTTAATACTTAATACTTAATACTTAATACTTAATACTTAATACTTAATACTTAATACTTAATACTTAATACTTAATACTTAATACTTAATACTTAATACTTAATACTTAATACTTAATACTTAATACTTAATACTTAATACTTAATACTTAATACTTAATACTTAATACTTAATACTTAATACTTAATACTTAATACTTAATACTTAATACTTAATACTTAATACTTAATACTTAATACTTCGTACTTAATACTTAATACTTAATACTTAATACTTAATACTTAATACTTAATACTTAATACTTAATACTTAATACTTAATACTTAATACTTAATACTTAATACTTAATACTTAATACTTAATACTTAATACTTAATACTTAATACTTAATACTTAATACTTAATACTTAATACTTAATACTTAATACTTAATACTTAATACTTAATACTTAATACTTAATACTTAATACTTAATACTTAATACTTAATACTTAATACTTAATACTTAATACTTAATACTTAATACTTCGTACTTAATACTTAATACTTAATACTTAATACTTAATACTTAATACTTAATACTTAATAATTAATACTTAATACTTAATACTTAATACTTAATACTTAATACTTAATACTTAATACTTAATACTTAATACTTAATACTTAATACTTAATACTTAATACTTAATACTAAATACTTAATACTTAATACTTAGTACTTAATACTTAATACTTAATACTTAATACTTAATACTTAATACTTAATACTTAATACTTAATACTTAATACTTAATACTTAATACTTAATACTTAATACTTAATACTTAATACTTAATACTTAATACTTAATACTTAATACTTAATACTTAATACTTAATACTTAATACTTAATACTTAATACTTAGTACTTAATACTTAATACTTAATACTTAATACTTAATACTTAATACTTAATACTTAATACTTAATACTTAATACTTAATACTTAATACTTAATACTTAATACTTAATACTTAATACTTAATACTTAATACTTAATACTTAGTACTTAATACTTAATACTTAATACTTAATACTTAATACTTAATACTTAATACTTAATACTTAATACTTAATACTTAATACTTAATACTTAATACTTAATACTTAATACTTAATACTTAATACTTAATACTTAATACTTAATACTTAATACTTAATACTTAATACTTAATACTTAATACTTAATACTTAATACTTAATACTTAATACTTAATACTTAATACTTAATACTTAATACTTAATACTTAATACTTAATACTTAATACTTAATACTTAATACTTAATACTTAATACTTAATACTTAATACTTAATACTTAATACTTAATACTTAATACTTAATACTTAATACTTAATACTTAATACTTAATACTTAATACTTAATACTTAATACTTAATACTTAATACTTAATACTTAATACTTAATACTTAATACTTAATACTTAATACTTAATACTTAATACTTAATATTTAATACTTAATACTTAATACTTAATACTTAATACTTAATACTTAATACTTAATACTTAATACTTAATACTTAATACTTAATACTTAATACTTAATACTTAGTACTTAATACTTAATACTTAATACTTAATACTTAATACTTAATACTTAATACTTAATACTTAATACTTAATACTTAATACTTAATACTTAATACTTAATACTTAATACTTAATACTTAATACTTAATACTTAATACTTAATACTTAATACTTAATACTTAATACTTAATACTTAATACTTAATACTTAATACTTAATACTTAATACTTAATACTTAATACTTAATACTTAATACTTAATACTTAATACTTAATACTTAATACTTAATACTTAATACTTAATACTTAATACTTAATACTTAATACTTAATACTTAATACTTAATACTTAATACTTAATACTTAATACTTAATACTTAATACTTAATACTTAATACTTAATACTTAATACTTAATACTTAATACTTAATACTTAATACTTAATACTTAATACTTAATACTTAATACTTAATACTTAATACTTAATACTTAGTACTTAATACTTAATACTTAATACTTAATACTTAATACTTAATACTTAATACTTAATACTTAATACTTAATACTTAATACTTAATACTTAATACTTAATACTTAATACTTAATACTTAATACTTAATACTTAATACTTAATACTTAATACTTAATACTTAATACTTAATACTTAATATTTAATACTTAATACTTAATACTTAATACTTAATACTTAATACTTAATACTTAATACTTAATACTTAATACTTAATACTTAATACTTAATACTTAATACTTAATACTTAATACTTAATACTTAATACTTATTACTTAATACTTTTAAATAGGTACTTAATTCTTAAAAAATAGATTACTTAATAATTTATACTTGTTACTGACTTTATACTTACGTATTTATTTAATTTTACTTTTTATCATTTTTCTTCATCCTCCAAATTTACTGCACCATCAACTGAACTTCTTATAGACCTCATTATTTATTTTTTGGTCATAAATCTTGTGTTTTTTACGTGCTCAATAAATTAAAAATATATGGCCGCCTCAAATTGAGCATTTTTATTTATTATGCTGAGAACATTTTTAAACATTTTCCTGAAGCTTACACAAATCCACACCACCCTCCAAAGTATCATCTCTTAAAAAATTCTAAAAATTTATTTTACCGTGTAATAAGTTTGAAACAATTTCCAAAGTAGACATAATTATTCCTACATTTTTATCACTTCTCTCTCCCTCTCCGCCAGCGTATCAAACGTTCCACTTAATGTTTGTAAAGAGTCTCTTGGCACTACTTCCTCCGCCACTCACTTTGTTGCATGCACCTTCGAAGTAGTAGCATTTGTTGTGTAGTCCTTGTTTACGGGTGCTTTACATTTTCTTCTGTTTTATTGTCATTCCTCGTACGTTTTTTTTTACATCACTTTTTTACACTAACGCTTACTTATCTGGGTTCTCATAGCACATTGAAAGTAGCAGATATACTCCCATTTGGTCAATTTGTAACCTTAACAACTTACCTGCATTCATTTACTGCTCTTCAATACAATACATTTAAGTACATATTCCATTATTAATCATGCTTCTTTATATAAAGGTAAATTTTTTCAACACAATTCTCTGTAAATATTTCTACTACTTCTATATTAAGTTAAGCCGCACACCCTGGCAAGCATATTAAAATCATCACACGCGCCAGCATATCCTTCGACGTCCTTGAGCTCACCTTTTCGCCCACGCACACACGCACACATACACTGGTACCATTAATAATGCCATGTTGCGTTTCTTGTGTCTCGTGCGTTTGTCGGTTTTACCACCAAGTGGCTGGCTTAAGCTACACAGCTGGCTTAAGCTACACATTTTCTGCTCTGCACCATAATGTTGGCAATAAGGAACTCTCACCATGTCTGTCTGGCAAGCTACTGACTGTTCCTGTTCTCGGCTATACACACGCAGGCTTTGTTGTCTGTGAGTCACAACGTTTTATAAATAAATTAAGTCACATATTTTATGTTACGTGTTTTTTTTATTCACTGAAGGACGAAGTAAAAAAAATTCATCAGACTTAGTTTTTGCTTTTATAAGAGTGTCCTTGCTGATTTGTATTGTTAGTCAATTGAGAATGGAGCTCGAATTACGGCCGAAATAATTGAAATCCAAAGTTTTCGTAGAATTTTGAATATAGCAATAAGTTCGTCCTTATTGGGATATATTTTGGTCTTAGTGGGGATTTATCATGCTTTTCTGCCTAGCATTGTCTGTAGTTGAACAATTCTAAAGCATGAAAAGTAAAATGCATTAATAGTAGAAATAATAAATGAATCATTGGCCGGATTTCAAACCAAATGCTATTCAGCTAGAATTATTGGTCACATACTATAAAAATACTGCATATTATTATTCCGGGCGATCATAGTTACCTACCTCACCAAATATTTCCCTTCAATAATTTCTTCAATATACCGATCAAAATATATAAAAGAGAGTTGATTTTGATTTTGATATTGATTTTGATTTTACTTTTGGTTTCGATTTTTATTTTTATTTTGATTTTGATTTTGTTTTTGATTTTGATTTTGATTTTGATTTCGATTTGAAATACCGTTGGACTTTGATTTTGATTTTGATTTTGATTTTAATTTTGATTTTGATTTTGATTTTGATTTTGATTTTGATTTTGATTTTGATTTTGATTTTGATTTTGATTTTGATTTTGATTTTCATTTTAATTTTCATTTTCATTTTGATTTTGATTTTGATTTTGATTTTGATTTTGATTTTGATTTTGATTTTGATTTTGAGTTTGAGTTTGAGTTTGAGTTTGAGTTTGAGTTTGAGTTTGAGTTTGAGTTTGAGTTTGAGTTTGAGTTTGAGTTTGAGTTTGAGTTTGAGTTTGAGTTTGAGTTTGAGTTTGAGTTTGAGTTTGAGTTTGAGTTTGAGTTTGAGTTTGAAATTTGATTTTGATATTGATTTTGATTTTGATTTTGATTTTGATTTTGATTTTGATTTTGATTTTGATTTTGATTTTGATTTTGATTTTGATTTTGATTTTGACTTTGATTTTGATTTTGATTTTGATTTTGATTTTGATTTTGATTTTGATTTTGATTTTGATTTTGATTTTGATTTTGATTTTGATTTTGATTTTGATTTTGATTTTGATTTTGATTTTGATTTTGATTTTGATTTTGATTTTGATTTTGATTTTGATTTTGATTTTGATTTTGATTTTGATTTTGATTTTGATTTTGATTTTGATTTTGATTTTGATTTTGATTTTGATTTTGATTTTGATTTTGATTTTGATTTTGATTTTGATTTTGATTTTGATTTTGATTTTGATTTTGATTTTGATTTTGATTTTGATTTTGATTTTGATTTTGATTTTGATTTTGATTTTGATTTTGATTTTGATTTTGATTTTGATTTTGATTTTGATTTTGATTTTGATTTTGATTTTGATTTTGATTTTGATTTTGATTTTGATTTTGATTTTGATTTTGATTTTGATTTTAAGTTTTTGATTTTGTTTGCTTGGTAAGATTTTTTATTAAAAGAAGAAGAAGCTAAATTCTTCTGAATTTCCAAAGTGGAAAATTGTGAATTTCCAAGTGAGGAATGTTAAAATGCAGCGTGCTATCGTCATTCTTGAATACGAGAAATGCCTGTTAAGTATTGCGCCTAACAATAAAAAAAAAAACAGTTGTTTATCAGTGAAAATTCTTTTGTTGTTTTTCAAAGTATCCTCCAAGATGATTATTACACTTAAGAAAAAGTTTGAATCAATTTTCAAAACAGTTATGCCAACTCCGACGTTGGTACCTCCGAAGCCAGGTTTTTGAAGGATTAAACTTGGGCTGTTCGGGCAAAGAAAAACGCTCGCTGCACATTTTTTTTTTTCTTAATGCGAGGGAACAATAAGAAGTCGTTGGATACCAAGTCGGGACTGTAAGGCGAATGACGCATCAATTTCACGTTTTGAGTGCTCAACAAGCCTTTTGTTTGAGCTGATGTGTGGATGCAGGATGATCTTCCTTCGGTGGTTGGTTTTCCTAAATCTTATTAAACAAAGTACCATTCAGCATTAAAAGTTCTCCGTTTCTCACATGGCACAGTTGCGACTTAACCGCTTTTTCCGAAAAAAATTGGCAACCGTTTCCTTGGATGTGCTCCGTCCGCAAATAACTTTTGTCGGGCTTTGATCATTTTGAAAGACCCAAACAGTGGATTGCCTACCATGTTTTGGGCTCATAAGCATAGATCCATGATCGTCATCTATGGTGATGTCGTAGACGTGTTTCGGACCACACCCGCTGTATATTTTCAGCATTGCACCAATCGACACAAGCTTATTTTTAAGCAACCGTCACATTATGGGATATCCAACGGGAACAAATCTTCCAAACGCCTAAATGCTCATGTTAAATCGAATGCATGCTAATCTCACAAATACCCAAGGATGACTCCATCTCACGGTATGTCACATACATATCTGCTTTTAACAGTTCCCGCATCAATGTTTTCTGGCACAACAGCCGTTTTTGGACAACCTTCACGAAATTCGTCGTAGAGAGCGAACGACGGCACGCTCGAACTCATTGAACCAACGTTTTAGGCTTGCTGTGTGTGGTGCTTAATCACCAAAAGTCGTACTAAGTTGATCGATAAATTCTTTTCTTGTCAATTCACTCAAAAAATCGTGAAAATTCATCACCCGAAAATTCAATTTAATTACATTTTCTTTACTGAAATACAATTTTCAAACCACTGTAAACAACACAATAAGTGCACATAGACCGAAACGTTGTAAGTACGTTTATGCTAGAAAATGTCAAATTTTCGAATGGAAGCAGTAGCGGATCTACATACGGGCTGAAGCTTAGCCCCCCCCCCCCCCCCCCCCCCTCTTAGAAGAAATTTTTGTATGGGAAAAAAATGGAAAAAAGGCTACAAAGACGTTTCATCCCCCCCTTGGCACACAAAAGTGTAGTTTCAGCCCCCTTTTGGAGAATCCTAGATCCGCCACTGAATGGAAGTGTCAAAATTGATCGGGTCATAATTAGTGTTGCTGAGGCGCAAGAGCTAAAAGGCAGCCCTCGTATATCTATCAACAACACTTAAAGTTTTCGTTAAGTTTAGGCAGGGAAAATGCTTAAGACTGGTCAACAGACCGTATTTGCTCATATAATTGGCTGTTGAGTGTTGGCCACTGTCTAGTGTGCTGCTGACCTATTGCTAATAATACTTGAATATTTTTCTGCGAATACTGTTGATAAATGAGAACGCACGCTATCAAGTTATTTCTCAATGATATTGCTGTGAATTTTTTATCTATAAATAATAACGTCAACAAGGCAGTCATAATTAACGGTTCATGTTTGCCAACTGTCTGACATTGATAATTAAAAAATCAAGAATGAAAAAGTAGCAACAAAAAAAAAAAACAAAAAAATAAATAAAAAATTTAACGTCTAAAGGCGGATTCACTGATCACCTTCAGCAAGTTTTTTGTGAACGCTCCTTTACTCTCTCTTTGGGTATTTTCCGTACGACGATTCACTGACATCTAAAACATTCAGAAAGTTTTGTTTTTCTTTTGTCATACAACAAAACAATTAAATATTGCCAGACACAATGCTTCTTTATTTTGAAGCTTCAAAAAATAAAATATGCCAATTTCAACTCAAGAAACTCCATTCTGGCAATTCCGCTCAAAATCATTCAGCAAGAAAGTTAAAATAAAGTTAATCAAGTCAAGAGCGTGCAGCAAGTTTTTGTTACTCTCTCATTGAGTGTGGAGAGAGGTAGAGAGCAGAAACTTCATACAAAAAAAACTTGCAAAACATGCTGAAGGTGATCAGTGAATCCGCCTTAATAGCATGAATCAACACAGCCAACTCATCAGTGATAAGCTTAAAGTGAGCAAGCAGCTGATGAGTAAGACGGGCCAAAGCTAACGATGACTTGTTAAAAGCGTAAAAAGTAGAATAATAAATTTATTTTTTGGTTCTTTTTTTTGAGTTTTTTGAGTTTTTTTTTTTATTTTGAATATTTTAACCGGAATACTGCTTTAGATGAAATATTTAGACCGTTATTGAACTTTAATTCGCTTCGATATATTTGATTTATTTTAAATTATCGCAGGATTCAAATTATCATACAACAGAAAAAAAATAATAATTTATGCTGAAATACGTCCAATGTGTTATCATGAAACGCACTGGAAAATAATTTTCTTTGATTGTTTTTGATATTCATGAGTTGGTGCACTTTAGAATGTGAAGCTAGCTTAATTTTTTTTTTTTTTTAAAGCAAATTGATTTTTATAAAAACATTTTTAAAATCTAAAAAGTTCTTCAAAAAAACTCCAGAACAGCTGTTTTCTGCAACATTCTTGCAGCAACTGTTGCTATCGGTGCTGCATCCGAGTTGAATTTAAAATTATGAAAGTGTACATAAATCGATTTAATGCCCAGCCTTAATTATTAATGCAACCACCACGTTAGCAACGCACCACTCGCATTTGGCTGCCCCGCCTATGGCTTTGGCATGAACGACAACACATGCAACAATGTTGCATGCATGCTGCACGAGTAGCAACAGCAATACTTCTCGTTGTCTTAACTGGCGATCGTCAATGTCACTTTTCTGGGCCATAGATCGAACTCTCGTGTTGCCCCCAATCGGCGGAATCAATTTAATGAAAATCTTATTGCATTTGGCTGCGTTGCAGCAGATGAAAGATGATGTGCTTGATGGTGGCAGTGAATGCTGATGACCACGACATTGGGGCAGCGGTTTATGCAGTGATGATCGTTGAGCTATTTTTGGCTCTCACACTGTGTCTGTGCTGCGTATCATCAGCAGACAGAGCAGACAGACAGCAGTAGACGACAGCCTGGACAGACTGGCAGACAGTGTTGCTTGCTTGCAGCCCAGTCAGCGTGCTGGTTGCATGCGTTGCCCACTTGTTGTTGTGATTGCTCCCCTGAGGAACTCATTTCGCATCGGTTAAAATCTCATTTATCATCGCACTTTTCCTCTGTGACCACTCCTTCTGCAGCATCCATCTAGCCTTGACTGCTTTATTTTTCGCGCTTATTTATGACTTTGTCTGATGTTTGACATTTAATATGCGGACAGCAAGATGATGCGATATTAAGTCAAATGATGAACAGACAGATATCTGGAGACCGAAAGACAGACAGCCAGACAAACGGAAGCAGCAATCATTGCGCTCACAAGAGGGCGCTGCTGCTGCAGCGTCTGGCTGACATTGTTGCTATTACAGCTTTAAAGCTTGAAATAACAATGAGAGCAAATGTGTCGTAAAAAAAAAACAAAAAAAGGCGTATGGCAGGGATGCCGCAATTAAGCACTGTCAGGAAATCTTACAAAAAATATATAAAATCACGTAAAGCGAAATAAAATGGAATCCTTACGATTTTTTTTTATATACATATAAATATATATCGCCCATTTCACATTGAAGTGTAATATCAGTTGCACTGACCATCTCTGATTTTTCCCCAAATTTTGTTCTTAGAATAGTTTGGTAAAAAACCAGATCCGGGGTTTGAGATTTAAAATTTTTTTTTTTTTTGTGGACCCATAGCTTTGCGAATGCTAAGGTCACAGTGTGATAATTGAATAACCGAACTTTTTATATTTTGAGTAAAATACACATTGTATTATGTTTGGAAGTTATTATTTATTCAAAGTAGGTTCCATTAGAGTCAATACAACGTTTGGGGACGATCAACTATGCATGCATAGATTTTTTTATATCGAAATCCAGAATGTTCTTTAGTATCTGCGTAACGGCTGCTTGAATGGCCGGAATATCATCGTAAAACTCTCCTTTCATGACAGCTTTCAGTTTCGGGAACATAAAATAGTCGCAGGGTGATAGATCAGGCGAGAACTGAGGGAAGTCGATGATCAGATCTTTTTTTTTATCAAAAATTCATTAAATTTTCTGTTTTTGTGAGGAATTATTGCATTATCGTGCAATAAAAACAGCTGTTTTTCCTCTGATTATTCAGGTCTAACACGAACAATTCTCGACCACAAACGATGTAAAACTTCAAAATAATAATCATTATTGATAGTTTGACCTTTTGAAAGAAATTTCTTGTCGACAATACATTCGAATCGTAGAAAGTGATCAACATTGCCTTGATTCTGGACTTCTGAAAACGCAATTCGTTAGGCTACGGTCCGTCTTTCGCATTCTTTTGTGCAAATTGACGCTTAGTTTCAGGATCATACTTAAAGCACTATGTTTCATCACCAGTTCTGATCGAATAAAAAAAAAAATCTGGATCGTTTTCAGCTGTTAAAATGATGCCTTAACAATGCTCTACACGAGCTTTTTTTTTTTGGTTAAGAATAGTCTCTCTCTATTTGTTTCTCAATCCTCAGCCAACATTCTCACAGTAAAATTTCCATCGACAGCAATGATTTAACGGAATTTTTGCACTAGTTCATCACGATTTTTGTTCTCTGGACGTCCGCTTCTTTAATCATCGTTCAAGTCTTCACGGCTACCTTTGAATCGTTGAAACCACGTATAAACTTGTGTACGAGATATACAATCATCACCATATTTTTTCATCAGTTCGTATGTCTCAGTGAATTTCTTTCTAAGTTTGAAACTATGAAAATAATGAGAGTGAAAAAAAAACTAGTAAGAAATGATCTTCGACTGGGTCGAAGCTAAAATACCCCCACGTCCGAACCAAAGTATATTCAAAGTCTTAAGCAGTCAAAAAAATGTTTATTTGTAAAAACATTTCCGTCATAGTTTTAAGAGAAAATCTCTTTTGTTTTTTGATAAAGTCACTTTGTATGGGAGGTGGGTGTGGTTCTCACTCGATTTGGTTGAATTTCATACACAAAGTACAAGTTATATATCAAAGTTCATATGAAAAATTTCAAGTCCATATATTAAGTTCTGGAGAATTTAAAGAAATTTTACATTTTTGGTAAAGTCACTTTGTATGGGAGGTAGGCGTGGTTTTCACCTGATTTGGTTGAATTTCATACTCAGAGTGCATATTATATATCAAAGCTCATACGCAAAATTTTAATTTCATATATTAATTTTTGTGGAATTCTAAGAGATTTTACCGTTTTGATAAAGTCACTTTGTATGGGAGGTAGGCGTGGTTATGATCCGATTTGGCTCATTTTCGAACTTGACCTTTATTTTTTAAATAAAAGCTCAAATATCGAGTTTCGTGATGATAGCTTGAAAATTACGGCTGTAATCGTGACGACAGACGGACATGGCTTAATCGACTCGGGTGGTGATGCTGATCAAGAATATATATACTTTTCTATACCTACCATGCCTCCTTATGGGCGTTACAAACGGAGTGACAAAATTAATATACCCCGTTTACGTTTTTTAAACGTAGGGGTATAATAACAGTACCTCTTGCTGGCATGGTATTAAACTTCAAAATTAAGAATGGGTCAACATACTGCAGTTTTTCAAAAAAGTTTTCTATTTTTCACTTCAAAAAGAAAAAGTAACCTTCCCAATGATACCCTATATAGAATATTGGATTTAAATTGACTGAGCTACATTATCTCAGAATATACCATATTTTAGAAGCGAAAAATGATTGTATAACTTCGGATTTGGTTTTCTAATCAATAGAAGAGATGGTGAGTAGAACTGATATTACATTTCAATGAGAAATGGGCGATATATTTGGCTCCACGAAATAATCTCAAAAAAAAAAAAAAATGAAATAAGCCCCAAAAAATTTTCATACATTTTTGTGTGGTATTTCATATGAAATAACACTCAATTTTTGGGAACTATTTCACAAATTTTGGGTGATATTTAATTTATTCTTGGGTCTTATTCGATTATGAAATAAAGCCCAATGAAATAAGCCCTAATCAAATTTTATTTGGGGATTTTTTCATTTTGATTTTTTTTTCGGCTTACTTCATCCGGTTTGGGGATTTTTTCATTCAAAAAATGGGGGGGTTATTTAATTTTATTTGGGGCTAATTTCATTTTCTTTAAGTTCTTAGGTTATCGAACATTTATTTACAATAAAATTAAATTGAAGTAACGGGTTTTTTTTTTAGAATTATTTTCTTTAACTGTTTTAACTTCTATTGATTAAACTTCCAATGATTTGTCGCTTCTGATTCATTGTTAGTTCTCATACGATTATTCAACGCGTAACATCGGAGGGATCATTTTTGATTAAAATGGAATTCGGAATTATTGCCGGAAAAAGATTAAGATCCCGAACAGAATCAAAGCGATTGGCGATCCTCTCCTCTCACCAATCACTCAGAACACGTCCAGAATGAAAGCAATTATCGATTGCGAACTAATCAGACTGAATTGTCAGAATGTTTTGTTTTGTGTATGCATAATTGACATGAAGAAAACAGAAACACAGACAACAAATGTCAGAAGATCATAAAACTTGAGAAAATAGCACTGAACGTACCATATCATTAGGAAAAATGCGGCAACACTTATTTTGTTTGACACCACTCAAAGAGAGGATCGGAAGGTCGCCAGAGAAAAAATAGAACAGATTCTAATCTGACGAATGTTTGTCACGATTGACGCCCAGTGTTCATACATTTACATGCATTCTATTCCTTGAAAATATCGCCAATCGCTAATCGCTTTGATTCTGTTCAGGCTCTAAGTCCGTGTGCGAATTGATCTAAATTGTCTGACTTTTCGCAATTATTGGAAATTTGTCGGTAATGCAGTGATTGTTTAAAATTTAGTAAAGTTTCGAGTAGACTTTTCATGACTTAATTGAAAGTTACCATATTTTGCAATCTGATCCGCATGGGGAATTAAGTGGGAATTTTGAATTGGACAAAAGTGAAAAAAGCATCGAAATTTTCGAATTAATTCTTACAGGTTAAGTTTTTTTTTTTAAATGCAAATTTTATGTATTGCTTGTTCAGGAATATTTTCTTTGTAGATTTCTACTTATTTTAGAAACAAAATAAGCTCTTAATTGCCACAGAAACCCTACGTTATTCAGTCGATCATCTGGCAGCGTTAAGCTTTTATGTATTATTTATTGCATGCTCGCCAATGTAAAGAAAAGAGATAGCAATAGGTACTCCAATAGATTCTTAAATTTAGTTGTCAAATGTTGTTTCGCACAGTTACGGGTCAGCTGTCTTGTTAAATTTTTGCAGGGCTTAAAATTTCCAATGAATGGAAGTCATTTCCTAAATTTTACTTCAATTCGCACACAGCCTAAATTCTAATTAACTTTATTCAATACGCGAAAAATAGTTATATACTTAACAACCTTCATATAAAAGTAAAATTCCTTATAATTGTTACAATTCCAATTGCAAGAGTCCTGTAGTTGAGTACGAAATTCATCCCGTGAGAAAATGGTGATAACAATGGTGATCCGCACAAGGGCGAATCAATTTTTTTTTTTTACCATTCTATGTTTTTTTTTAACAATTTTTTATTTATATTTAAGAATTTTGGGATTATGTCCCCTTTTTCTTTGGGCTTATGAACTTTTTGAAACTGGCCATAATTCCAAATCCAGTTTTTGGGATTATGTCCTCAAGAAAATTATGTCACTTGGGACTACATGAAAAAGCTCAAGCCTGTGTTAGATAACACGGGCGCATAGGTCAGACGTAGAATACGTTAGTCATTAACAGCCTTATTCAATAGATTTCCTTAAACAACCTTTAAACGCTTGTTTAGTTACGCACTGTTTAAGGCTTTAAGCCCAGTATGCTGTAGAAGCGGAAAGAAACTTTCCATAAGGAATGCATTGAGTTTTTGACAGCGAAAAGGCAGCGGAATTTTTTTTTCGCTACTTAGTACGCTGTAGAGGTGAAAAATTTTTTCAATGCTAGCAAGTACAACCACCATGTGTAGAGTTGAATTGGCGCCAGAATTTTGACATTTCAATAAGAAAACAGTACGACCTCGCTTTACGCAACACTCGATTATCGCAATACTCAAAAATTTATATTGTTGACTCAGTAAACGCAACTTAAAAAAAAATGCACAATTATCGCAACTTCCATTTGCGTACACTTCCATAAACTTTTATATTATTTACTTTCAGTTCTTCTTTTCTTGTAAAATACATTTTTGATGTACGAAAAATCTCTTAAAATAATATTTAAGGAAGCTAAGTGCACATCTTAATACATAAAACTACAATATCTAGGATTCAGAGCCATAAAGCGTTTCTTCAACATTAACTACGTCAACTGGCCGAATTTCTATTAGTTGCATTGAGCTAGGTCGTACCGTAGTTGCTTTTTTCTCCACACAAACATTTTTGACTCTACACTAATATTTCGGGTGTAGAATTATATGCCAAGAAATTTTCGTTTCTACAGCATACTAGGCTTTACGCAGCTTCTATGCAACCTTGCTAACATTGTTATTCATAAATATTTTTTCATTTTCTGCTTATGATTGTAAGGTTTGTGTCTGAACTATGTTATGGAAAATCTCTACAAAAATTAAGAATTCCTATGGATTTACAATGGCCGCCGCATAAAAAAATGCTGCAAAGGGCGCATATGGAGCATGTCTTTGATATTAAAAGAAAAGACAAACAAAAATCATGGTTGTATTTATCATGGTTGTCGTTCGCTACATGGTCATTATACTTCTTCTCTTTCTCACACTGGTTCTGGGATGAACACACAGATAATCGTATTGCTCTTACACATGATGTTATAATACATAAAATACAAAGCATATGAAAATTAATACAAAATTTGAAGGAGTTAAATTTTGATTTACTTATAGAATCAAAAAAATTATATGTAGCAATATGATTATTTAAATACAAATCAAAAGAAGACATATTAAATATGTTACGACCATACTTGAATTTTCTTCAATGCATGCATAAAGTATTAAAAACTTATAATGAAAGTGACAAACATTTTCTCAAAATTTTGTGCTCCAGATTAACACCCCCGTATAACGTATTCTACGTTAAAAAAAAAAGTCTATCACCAGTTTGCTGCAAACGAACTTCGTTTATCGTGCTTGGAATCGTTATTTGCAAACGTTTCAACAGTTGTCATAATAATAGTCAGTTGCGAGAAACGCGTCATTTAGTTGCAGGAAATTAATTTCGTTTGTCATAAACGCAAGTAATTTTTAAATTGCAGCAATTGAAAAATTTGTTTCTCACAACTGGAAACTTCGCTTGTTTTCCCCTTCGTTGTAAAAACACAACGCTTATAGTTCAGAGTTACTTTTTGGACAAATTAGTAATTTGCTTAATACGCGGACGGAGATAGCAACAGAGGTTCGACTGCAATCCATAAGAAGACGGACGGACATAGGAAGAAAAATAATTAATATAATAAATATAATGCAATTTATTATAATGAATATAATAAATCGTCGTTGCGCATACAAAAAAGGTTATGTGTTTTTGAACAATTTTTCAGGAGACGAAAAAAACATTTTTGTTTTTTAACAATTTCAATACTATTTTCACATAGCTGGCTAACATTCACGTTTGCTTACTTCTGAACCAACAAGAATATCAAGAAACCATTTGGTTAATAGATGGGGCATATATATGGCTATTAAATGGTAAAATAAAAAAAAAATCGAAATTTTACACATAGCCTTTTTTGTATGCGCAACGACGAAATATTAATTAAGATATATTTTTAAGTTGATGACAACTAAATATTCGTTTGCGGCAAATACAACTCGCAAACGAAGTGTAGCTGGTGAATTTTGCAGTTGCTGTAAACGAAAAATTTCTTTGCGTGTATGTCACGTCACCAATTAATTCACCAGATACAAAATCATCAAGTGTATAACAGAATTACAGAAATGACAATTGTTAGGGGGTTGTTATAATTTTTTTTTTAAATATTTTCATTTTAACTTTAAACCTTTTTTTTTGGGGGAGGGAGCTTATTTAATTTTTTTGGAGGATTGTTCATTGAGTCTAATTTAATTTTATTTTTCGTTGGGTGTTACTTCATAATGCATTTTGTTATGAAATTACACCAAACATTTGGGGGCTGATTTCATTTTCCATTTGGGTTTTATTTCATTGCATTCGGACATTATTTCATTTCAGTAATTTGGGTTTTATATAATTTTCGTTGGGTCTTATTTCATAGGGTGTTATTTCATTGGGGGGTTATTTCGTGGATCCGATACATGTTACACCTCCATAAAAGCCTTATTTGAGTGGAAAATTATGGTTCAAACTGTGGCCCAGTTGCAAAAGTGTGGTTTTTTTAAAAATCGACTCAAAACAAAGAAGAGTCACCTTCGAAGACAATTGTAGAGCTAAATAAATTTTTATAAAAATTAATTTTCATGCATAACTCTGAGTTACAGTAACAAATTTTTTTATCGTTTAGAAAATCGGTTATCTTCGACTCTTGGCCTTTGATGCAAACACTAAAAAAACCGCAATATTACCAAATGAGTCAAAGATATTCCCAAGTTTATGCAATGCTTTGGGGAAAAAACAACTAAATGTTTGCCTCTTAAATGTTTGTTTAGTCTAGCCGCAAGATTTGTTGAGCACAAACAAAAAAACAGAACAACAAATTAAATAAAGTCGGTACAAATATTAGCAGTATTGAATGAAAAAACAAAAAGTATCTCTTGGGTGCAGCAGCGCATTCCTAGCGTAAAATAAAAGTTAAAACAAATAAAAAAACAAAAAAATTAAATTCTGAAAAACTTTTTGCACAGAATTTCTTAATCAAACAGCAATTTTAAGCTTCAGTAGAGGCATGAGCTGCGACGTAGCGCATGCGACTATTTTATGACCCAAATTAACACAAAAAATAGGTAAACATTGGAAACAACTGCAACATTTATCAGGCACCTAGATAGCTGTTAAGTCAACTTATGGCGTCTGTCGTGACGTCGTTGGTCGTGATACAATTTAAAAATGATTGTTTCTTTTTTTTTCAAGTTTTAATTGTGAAAAGCCATAAAAAATTGATTCGTTTTCGATTTCATTATTTTTAGTTTTATTGGACTGTTTGTAGCTTTTGCTTGAGTTGCAATGCATATAATAATAAAAATGAAAAAAAAAAAAAAAAAACAACAAAAACAGCAACAACAAAAGCGTCATTCAAGTGATAATGTCTGCTGTCTAGACAGATAGTCGTTTATACTAACACACACACACACATGCACTCACGTATGCATTCATTTGTAAAGTCTGTTGATGATAACACATTTACTCATATAAAATCAACAGTTGCATTATTGTTGTTGTTGTTTGTTTGATTTTTGCCCCATCGACTAACTGACTGACTGAGTGAGTGCACTGAGCGCAGTGTCAGACAGTACAACAAAAACCACAACAACAATAATATTGACAAATTTAACAACAAATCATTGCGACATACTGATGCTAAAGCACCCTGTACACTGTGCACGACCTTTAGCAGGCCTACAATAGCGCTCACAATAGCATCTGAACCAAAAGCGAAGGTTTGGTGAAAAGTGACAGTTTTGCAAAAGTTTTCGACTTGATATTTTTTTCTTTGATAAATTCTGATTTTCGAAAAAAATTGAGTTAAATCAATTTGGAAACTAAGTTCGGAAACGCCCGTTTTGAATTATTGTAAATAATAGACGTCTACATTAGGGCGTCCCAAATTACATTTGCTTCGAATTTCATAGTTGCTCAACCTTTGTTTGAAAGTTTATAGGGTAAAGTATTTTTGAGATTTTCTTCAGATTTTATGGAAGAGGTTTAGAGGTCGCGCTAGTCGGATTTTCCCTAAAAATCAGGTTTTCGAAGTTTTTTTTTAATTTCAAGCATAAGTTGGTCAATAACAAACATTTTATAGGTCTTTGAGCCATCATTTCAAAAAATAAATCTAAACTTTACTTTAATGTACATAAAACAATTTATTTTTTCGTGAAATTTGCGAAAATTTAAACAAAAAACCCCTCATAACTTTTAAAAATTTCATCAAAATGAAAAAAAAAGTAATGATGCACTTTCAACTATGGTAAGATTTTAAACAATTTAAAAAAAAAAATTCTTGATTTAACTCTTGCCGTGCTCTAGTTAAAGCCTTTAAAGCTTTGTAACCGTTTGAATCGTTAAATGGTTGGTTGGTGCATCGACTATGAAATTGCTAAAAATATGCAACGTGTAAACCTGCCCTTTCAAACAGCTGGAAGAAAGCATGCAAGCTGTAAATCTACTCTTATAATCAGCTGGTAGAGGAATGAAGGAACAAACTTTACACCAAATATGCTTCTCCATCAACTCCAACAATAAAACAACTTTTTCCAAAAAATGCCATTTTGGCATCATGTCTATCAGTCATATTAAAAATTAATACATTGAAATCTTCCCCGGCTACCACCGAATCCGCAAATAGAAAAAATTAAAAAGGAAAAATAAGAAGAAATTTAACTTTTGGTTATTTATTTATAAAAATAATTAATATTAAATTAAATTCCTTACGACGCAGTTCTATGCCCTGTAAGAGATTTTGTAAGTCTGCTTCAGAAGTTGGGAGACTGATATAACTGCTTGCCAAGGCTATACCTCGTTCTGCGACATCATTTACTACTTGCAATTGTTGAATAGTGTTCATTGCTTCTTGAAATGATATGTTGATAATATTAACTTACCATCAAATAATATGTAGTTAAAGTTGATGGAGAAGCATATTTTTGCATTTTTTGTTTTTTAACCCTTTGACGACCGCTCCTGAACCACTGGAAAATTCATTAATCCGACAATATTAAACAAAAGTGTCGCAAAAAACAATGTTTTTTACCTGTAAAAGTGTGAAAAAAACACATGTCTCGTTGACAGTATGCGAACGAAAAGTTTGAGGTTGAATTTTGATTTACTTCATGAGAACTCGTTGTTTTTAATCTGTTTTAAAGGTTTACAAATGAAAGTTTAAAAAAATAACATTTGCAATGATGGTGCTTTGACTTCTATAAGACTATTGGTTTAGGAGATATTCCCAAAATATTTAAAAAGATTGTTAAAAAACCCCAAAAATTCTATCATAATATCTGGCCTTTTATATTTGCTACGACGTAATGTTTCATATCCAATGAAAGGTTGAAAAATAACCTTTCCAATGGTGGTACTTTGACCTCTTTACGACTATTCAAAATATCATAAAATAGGTTAAATTTTCCAAAAAATCGGAAAAATTGTTGGGACTTTTAATGAATTTTTTACTTATTTTGGAAATATCTTTTGGACCAATAGTCGTAGAGTGGCCAAAGAACCACCATAAGAAAGAAAATGACACTTTTGATTTTGTGATTTTATTTCAGTATTACTACGAACACGATCGCAAATCAAATACCGAATTCTACTTGCGTCTTTTCTGCGATCGCTTTGATTTGAGTGTGCACAATCAGTGGCGGATCTAGGATTCACCAGAGGTGGGAAGGACTATGCTAACAGTTTTATAGTCCAAGGGTGAGGCTGAAACGGCTTTTAGCGCTTTTTTCAATTTTTTGTTTTTCCCACACAAAAAATTCTTCAAGGGAGATGGCGCACAGTACTTTGTCCCATAGGAATAAATCAAGATTTTTGTTGTAACAGAACCTAACAAATTTGGTACCGTTTTTTAGATAGTACTTTTACTAAGAAAAATCCAAATTTTTATTGCAATTGAACAATTTTTGTAGCCACTATACCTCTTTGAAGTCAATTTTTTTTTTTAATAATTTTTATTGTTGTGGAATATTTGATTTTGCACATCTTGCAAGGAAAAAATTACTGTAAGCATAATTTTAGCCGAATTCATTTATTTTTTGATTTTATTTCAAGAAAAATATTGTATAAATAAATAACTTTTAATACAATTTCAATTTAGCTTACGAAAATAAATTGAAAAATTTCCAAAAAAATAAAAAATTCTTTTAAATATTTTCCAAAACTTTGCAATTTTTGAGAGCAAATTAAAAAAAAACATAAAAAACATCTCTTCCATTTTCTTACATATTGTTATAAATGTATTTATCTTTAATATTCCAAAATTTGATAACCGTTTTCAACCGTTCCTCGGAGTTATCGCATTTTGAAAAATGGTCTAAAAATCATATTTTCCTCAAATTCAAAGAAAAAAATGTTGTGAGAACATTTTTTAAACAATTCGAGTATTTTTTTTTTTAATTTTCAAAAAATCTATGAACGAATTTTGGTTTTTATATTTTGTTAAAAAAAAATTGGAAATTATTTTGAAAAAATTACTTAAATTTATAAAAAAATTTAAAAAATATTCTGTAAAATGTTCTATTTTTAGCAGACAAGAAAGAAAAAGCTCCACATACCTCTAGTTTCATTTTTATATTTTAATATTTGTTTTTTTTGTTTTATTCTTTCAGAAACTGTTTTCACTTTATCCGACTTCTTTCGATTCTTTGAGTAATCGTTTTTTGAAAAATGGTCTAAAATTTATGTTTTCTCAAAAATTAGCCTTTATTTTATTGTTTATAATTTTAAATGAATTTTTTAAAAAAAAATGTTTCTTAACAAATAAAATAAAATTCTGATGTTATTTTAGACAAAAAAAAAAAATTAAAATAAAGGTTATGTTTCCTTAAAATACTCTTTTTAGCACATGATTAGGGAAAAATTAACACCAAATGAAATGGACCGATTTTGTAACACCGAAAATAGATTTTTTTTCAAATGGCCACCATTTGGTTTTTTTTTTTGGGCGGATAAAAATTATCTTAGTTCAGGCGGTGGCCACTTAAACAAGGATTAATTCGTTTTTTTTTTTATTTTTTCCTCAGATGTTCCAGACTGTTGATATCCTGCACACCGTCAATTTTTTGACATTGTTTTAAAAAAATCAAATAACGTCAAAAACCGCTTCAAAAATTCTGAAAAAAATTTTTTGTATTTTTTAAATGTTAATATGTGCAAAATTTGAAAACGATATGAAAACAAAATTCCCGAAAAAAATTTTTTTTTAAATTTGTAGCCTATATGTCCCCTTAAAATATTTTTTTTTTATTTAGTTTTATTTACTCATATTAACTTGATTAAAAAACAATACCAATACGAATATTTTTTTTTATTTTGCAAAACATTATTTTACATGTATAGTAGCATTTTTGTCGAAAAAGTGCATAGGAAACTATATGCCTATCTTTTTTAAAAAAAGATTTTTCTACTTCGAATAATGATTCTTTTTCTATATTTGCATTGGAAGTCCGCGGGCAACTGGCTACGCAAATGATCAATACGGTCACCAACCGCTGTTGTGTTGTTGTAAGACAGGTACCTAAGAGATTTAAACTTGCGGATATCATTTCCCTGTCCGATAATTCTGCAAAAGTGAAACGGGACGTAAGGATGTATTTTCTGCTCAAAACAACACAAAGGCCATCGAATAATTACTATTTGTGCCTTTTGCAAAAAACCATTTTGCTTCGCCAATGATCGAAATAACTTCAAATTTCATCATAAGAAAATGAAAATTCAATGCATTGATCAAAAATGGAAATAAATTTATTTTTATTTCAAATAAATCAACTTTTCAACAAAATTAAATATGTCTTAGATTTTTACCGTTGACGACCATTGGGACATATAGGTCCCGTCAGATTTGGTGGTCGCGTAGATAGCCTGAGTGGACTATCTTTTTTTGCTACCTTCTGTTAAAAAGTGGAAGGTTACTCGCAACTTTCCCAAAAATTTTTTACCTATAGCTCCTCCTACCCGCAAAATATTGCAGCAAGAAGAAGGGGGAGAAAAAGTAAAGATTTTTCGACTTTGAGGTGATCTGGTAGGCAAAGGGATGAATCTACCCTTGAAAATTAAGTTCTTTCTGGAAGCCACATTCATTCCCTGTTGAATGATACATTTTAAAGAAAAATCGTTTGCATAGTTTTTCCAGGAAAAATTAGAAAGTAAAAGGGTCACCGGTGTCCAAATGGTCGTCACAGGGTTAATTTCTCGACCAGCTGATTATAAAAGTAGATTTACACATTTTTTAGGACAGCCTAGTCTACATGTTCGCACTTTTCGGCAACTGAGGTCACTTCCGAAATATGTACTTTTATACGAAGAATCTAAATTTTAGATCCAATTGACACATTTTGAAATATTTGAGGCCCATTTAGGTATATAAACAAACCCAAATAATGGCGGCTATTTCAATAACTTTTGAGGTTATGTACAGGACGCACAGAGGTTTTTAAACTCTTTACTACAAGTTGCATCAGCAATTACTAATCTTTCCTCCCTTTAAAATGAGTTACGGATAAGCCATTTTCTTTGCCATTTAAAGATGACCTGATGAATTCTAAACATCGCCACGTTATAGTTCAACAAAGGAATTTATCAAGTCAATTTAAAATAGACATTACCAAAACCAATGATCTTCTTCAGCGAAAACTTTGCAGAGGAAAAATAATGATGATCATTCGACATTAATTTTATAGAAAACAGTAAGAGCAGTACTAAATGAAGACCAGTTCTGTATGATGCAGATGGTAGATAAGAAAATAAACTCGAAAAACTCTATGCATCCTTGATATAACCTCAAAAGTAGTGCAAAAACCAATGTTCTCAGTATATATGAGTAAGGTCAAGTATCTCAAATTCCTGATGTGATGGAAAAAAACATAATAAAGATTCTTATAAAAAAGATTCCAAACCACTATAATTAGCTATAAACTCCAATAAGGAAAAGATGTTTTCAATCATCACATTCGATTAATTCCTAAGCTTTACATGTGTTATCAATTTTTAAATAAAGCCAATTGGGTGCTTCGTAATTGTGGGAACTCACAATTTTATTGAGTTGATAAGGAGAAAAATGCAAGAATGGAATTTTTATAACTGAAATAAGTCATGCGATTTCTAATCAATCGAAGCAAATAAAACAATGAATGAATATTGAATGGACTAAATCACAAAATCACATCTAAACATTTGTAAAATGATGCAATAAATTTCAGATTTAAAACATATTTCAAACAGTTCAAATCAAAGGGTAAAATACTGATTAAAAAGCAAAAATTTTATAAAAAAAAGAAAATTAAAAAAAAAGTATTAAAGATTATTTATGCACGTAGAAATGGAATCAGCCCCAGCAAGCATTTCACTTTAGCCGTCAGTTATATAAAATTAGAGCGCAGATCTTACGAGAAGATGTTGCCTCCAATGGCAGGCACAACCCTTTCGATGTAACGAATTGCAAATTACAGCAAGGCAATAAGAGTAACAACAACAACAAGAATTGTTATCCTGGCATAAGACAGGATAAAACGAAAAAAAAGAAAGAAAAATATAACTTTTTTGTTTTTTAAAAGTAACATAATAAATAAATTAAAATAAAACAAAAAACTGGCAACAAGTAGAACTAGTTTGAGTTAAAAAAAAAATGCGAAGTACTTTGGTAACACTTAAATCCACTGTTGGTGCAATGCACCAAGCCAACAGCACTGGTGGAAAAAAAAATCTAACATTGAGCCGAATGCCTGAACTTACGTAGAGTGGTGCGCTGCGAAAGGGTACCACCGAACCTTGCGGTTTGTGTTGTTGCGCCAAAGCACAAGGTTGTCGATCGCGCCAGTCTGCTAGAGTATAATGCATGCATGTCTTCCCAAGCCAGCCCAGTTTGGGTCCAAAACGTGCAATCATCGAACGACGAGTCGCGACGGTTAATGGACTCTGTTTGCATCTGCAACAATTTTGCAACATGTAGCATTGAGTGTGCGCTGCAGATGCGATCAACGCAATAATAATGACGATGATGTTAATAATGACTATGAATATAATGATGATGATGATGGTGATGATGAGGATGGTGATGATGATGATGATGATGATGATGATGATGATGTTGTTGATCTTGCTGCATCCGTTCAATGCGGATGCAACATGCAAGACGGCGACGCAGCATGTGTGTCCAGTATGAAGACTGTTGCGATGCAATCTCGAGGGCAGTAAACTGGAAATTAAATTTTGCAACATTGCAAAAGGATCAACGGATTCGTTCTTGTTTTTTTTTAATTTTGTTTCTTTTATTTTACTTTTTGCTTCATTGATCGTAAAAATAAGGAATCATTCTATAAATAGCCATCAGGTACATGCATTGCATGGATTGTTCGGACAGGCGAACAAGACAGTTTGAATCAGAATTGAAACGAACGAACGAGGCTGGGTCGTTGAATTCGAATGTGGAGTGGACGATGAATAACAACATAAATGGAGCTATATAAAAAAGTTCAGAAAGAGAATAAAAAATTTAAAAACAAAATTCAAAAACTTAAATAAAAGGCTGTTAATGCAAGAAAACAGTGACAGAAATACATATGATACCTCTATGAAGGTGGTGTGAGAAATAAGCAAATGCACAAAATCTAAAAGATTGAGGAATGTAGCATTAACACCCAAAACAATAACACTTATATCAATTTTAACTATGTGTGAAGGGGGCGTGGCATTTTAAATTTATATTTTTATGAAGCTTTTATTGACCGCATTATACTCAACGGTCATACGGTCGCCAAAACAGTGAACATTTACAGATAGAAACCTTCTAGATAATGATGCCAACACAACAACAACAAAAAATCGTACCAATCAAACCAACCTAGCCCGCGAAATTTCAAAATTCCCGATACTTTTTGAGCACACCACGTATGTATTTGGCATTAGTGCTGAACTAGCGATTTCACTAGCCCCTTAGCTTACAGTATTAGTTCCACTCTGTGTCGGATCTATATACGGGCTGAAAGAGCTTTAGGCCCCCTCTTGGAGAATTTTTTGTATGGGAAAAAAATTAAATAAAAGTCCAAAAAGACGTTTCAGCCTCCCCTCCCCCATACAAAAGTGTAGTTTCAGCCCCTTGTCCCCTTTGGAACATCCTAGATCCGCCACTGGTTCCACTTCAGGGTTTACAGGGTTCGTGAAATACGATTCTGCTATAAAAAAAACTAACTTTCCCTTTCAACCCTTAAGAGGACTTTGGCCGAACTTCTTAAGATCAAATTGTGTTAAATGTTTGTACACAAATAATCGAGAACTGGACCTACTTTTTTTTTGCCGACGCCGAACAGCTAATATGAGTGATCTCAATAAGCTTCACAGGCATTTTATACTCTCAGAGTTTTGTAATTGTCTGAGACAGAGAGGTGACGGCCAATCAGTAAAATTAATTGCAATTGAAACAATTTTCCGTTTCAGGTGGGGGACTTGAACCTCACACCTCGCGTCTCGTCCACGTCCGCCGATTCTGACATCAGAATTACAAAACTCAAAATAAAAGATCCAATATGGCGACTATGTTTTTTTTTTTTGTATTGATATTTCTTTAATTTTGATAATGGATTCGTAATAATTAACTTCGAAAGTCCCCGAGCAAAATATTGTGGGTCCCTCTTCTGCAAAACTTGAATTAACAATTTTCTGCCCATTATCCAATAAACTATACTCCTGAGCGTTTTTGGGGTCGCTGAATGCGATTCTAACATCAGGATAACAAAATTCGAAATGGCGGAAGCAATATACAGCCGTGGACACATAAATTGCACAAAAATGTAGGGTGTTTCCCATGAATTTAAACAAAATACATAGAGGAAAAGACATGGTAATTTATTTTTATTTTACAAAGAGCTTACGAATATGCTTACTAGTACTTGTTACTGCATCATTGTCCAAAACAGCCCGACATCTTCGTCCCATACTCTCCACAAGCTTCCTGACCTTATCCTTCGGAATAGAGTACCAAGCCTTTTCAATTTCACTCCATAACTCATATAAATTTCGAAAATTTTGGCTGCTTATGCTGACCTTCATGTCATTCCATAAATTTTCTATGGGATCGAGGTCTGGGCTTTGAGCCGGCCAATTCAAAATATTTATTTTTTCCTTTTTTAACCAATCAATCACAACCTTTGCCGTGTGTTTTGAATCATTATCGTGCATAAAAGTCCACCTAATAGGCATGTTCTCAAATTCAAATGGTTCCATCCGGTTATTAAGAATATCTAAATACATATTTTTGTCCATTATTCCTGGTATACGAAAAATTGGCCCAACGCCGTGCCAGGAAAAAGCTCCCCAAGCCATTAAATTCCCTCATCCATGCTTAACTGATTTTTTTGTATATTTATGATTCAACTCTTGGCGTTTGGGGCGCCGAACAAAAGTTTTTCCATCTGATCTAACCCTATTCAACTTAGTTTCGTCAGTCCAGAGCACGTTCTTCCAAAATTGGTCTTCTTTATTCACATTTCAAGGGCCAAACGCTAAACGATCCTTTAAATTTTTTTTTTTTTTTGTTGAGAGCGGCTTCTTCGGCTAATGCGTCCATAAAGATAAGCTTCATGTAGTCTCCTAGACACTAGTTTTCTTGAAACATTAAGGTTATTTTCTTCATTTTTTTCCCCTCATAATTTGCTTTGCTGACTTGAAAAGATCAGCCTTACTTTTGCGAACTATAAGTCTATTAGTAGAAGCGGTGGTTTTACACCATTTGATTTAACCAGCTTGAGTGCATTATAGACTATTTTTCGCGAAATTTTGAGAATATCCGCGATTTCGGATGGTTTTTTGCCTTTCCGACTTAGTTTGTGAATTATAGACCTTTTTTCCAGAGTGCACTGTTCGCCACCTCCTATTTTATTTAGAATCGGCGAAATTAACTGAATACAACTCTTAAATTTTTACAAACACCCGATCTTGTTAACTTTTCTTCATCAACTAACATGTGTGCTATTTATATGACCACAGCAGATCGTTCATGCCTATACAGAAAGAGATGGCCTGCGCAAATAAAAGTAAGTAACGGCAGATCCATAGTTGCCAGTTTTGTGGGAAATTTCCCATTTGTGGGATATTTTAATTGCTGTGGGATGTGGGAATTCCCATGAGATTTTTTAATTCAATGAGGGATTTTTTAAGTCTTGTGGGATTTTTTTTCCGATACATTTTTTTAATTTAAATTAAATAACAAAATTATTGTTTTTTTCCTTGAATTTACTCATTCATTTCACATTTTAATATAAATAATTTTAATTATTATATTATATAATAATATTATTAATAATTTTAATAATATATGTATGTGAATTTTTGTTTTTTTAATAATCGCTGAAATTTTTTTAATGTTCATTTAAAATTTAAACGTTTGATCTCAATCTTAATATTTTGAATACGGCCTTTCATTATTTATATTGAAAACAAATTTTTGAGCTTTGACAACAAGACAACATGCAGAACAAAGAAGGCAACAACCAACAACAACAACAACGGCTCTATATATAGTAAATCACACAGCTTTACTATACAGATTGTTTCGTTGGCCGCTACACCAACTCATCAGTAGCCTTTGTATGACTTTACACTGTGATCCACTCAAGCTTCTTTGGTTCTACTTATACTGCCAATATGCCGAGAAAGTTACCCGGAATTTATTTTTGGCAGAGAACGCTGGAATTTTTTTGTTGTTGTTGGTTGTTGCCTTCTTTGTTCATCATGGTGTCTTGTTGTCAACATGCTTGGCCTAAAGCTCAAAAATTTGTTTTCTATATAAATAATGAAAGGCCGTATTCAAAATATTAAGATTAATAATTTCTGGGAGAGCACGCTCGTATAAATGTTAAGAAAATGATTAGTTGTGTGTTAATCACAAAACAACAAAGTCTTTCATAACAAAATGGTCTCCATTTTATCATCCATGTTAGGTGTACCATCAGTTAAACTAACTGAACCCTAAAAATGGAAGTGTGGAAAAAGGGATAGCGGTAAACCGATGTGATCGAATTTCGAAGATGCGCATGAATTAAGGCTATGCCTAGAAGTATGATACGATCTAGGTTAACCTTGATATAGGGTGCATCACAGTAAATAAGAACTCAGTTACAAAATTCCAGCGTTCTCTGCCAAAAATAAATTCCGGGTAGCTTTCTCGGCATATTGGCAGTATAAGTAGAACCAAAGTAGCTTGAGTGGATCACAGTGTAAAGCCAAACAAAGACTGATGAGTTGGTGTAGCGGCCAACGAAACAGTCTGTATAGTCAAGCTGTGTGATTTGCTCTATACAGAGCCGTTGTTGTTGTTGTTGGTTGTTGCCTTCTTTGTTCTTCATGTTGTCTTGTTGTCAACATGCTTGGCCTAAAGATCAAAAATTTTTTTTTTATCTCAATGTTAACAGTTAATTACTTATAAATAAAATTTTGTAAATAC
Organism: Pherbina coryleti; assembly: GCA_943735915.1. Lineage (NCBI taxonomy): Eukaryota > Metazoa > Arthropoda > Insecta > Diptera > Sciomyzidae > Pherbina > Pherbina coryleti. The sequence continues at coordinate 124,983,215 of OX030952.1, read as the reverse complement.
TGTTTTGTATTTACTTTAATTTTTAAACAATTAATCTCCCTTAAAAACATCTTTAAAGAAGTTCTCAATATATATTTTACTTATATTATACTTTAATCACTGATATATATTTTTCTAAAATTTCCCATTTATGGGATTTTTTAATGGCTGTGGGATTTTTTGTGGGATATTTAATTGCTGTGGGAATTTTTTAGTAAAAATATCCCACGTGGGAATTTTTTTTAATTGCTGTGGGAAAAAGAGAATTTGTATGGGAATATTAGTTGGCAACTATGGGCACATCTCTCTCGGAGTTTCAAACAACGTCACACTGGAGTCTCAAAAAATTTTAACTACAGTTAATGAATGCATTATTAGGTTCAAACGAAATGTTTAAAAAATAAGTTGGCATTTGTGCTATTTATGTGTCCATGGCTGTAAATTAAAAACTTGGACTTTTTTTCTTGGAAATTTTTGAGTTTTTATAACGGATTCGTAATTAGCGACTCCAAAAATATTCTAGCAAAAAAAAAATCCTAACTCTCATTTGCAAAACTTGAATTGACTTATGCAATAAGCTGTACTTCCGAGGGTTTTCGGGAACGTGAAATACGATTTCAGACATCAGAATAGCAGTTTTCATAATGGCGAATGCAAAATGACAACTTGGATTCCTTTGTTTTTTGTTTTTTTGTTTAATAGTGGAGATTCTTTAATTTTTATAATGGCTTTGTAATAAGTCATAATTCGTTATAACTCCAAAAACTAATAAGCAAAAATTTAATTTAATTTAAAAACTTTTATAAAAATTTAATTGACAATTTTTTGTCGATTATACAATACGCTGCACTCCCGAAAGTTTTCAGCTTTCGCCGAATTAAATTTTGTCTTTACAATTATTAAGTTCAAAATGGCGGATGCAATATGGCTCAACTTTAACTTCAACTTTTAATTTTTTTTTTTCTTGGGATTTTTACATTTTGACGTATTCGTTAAAAGAGACTCCGAAAATCTCAGAGCGGATAATTTGAGGTTATTACTGTTACTCATATTAACACAACATTTATTATTTTGAAGCGCCATTTTTAATCCACCTCGTTGGAATTTTTAATTTTGATAGAAAATTTTTGATCAGCGACACCTAAAACATACAAAATTTAAGCGAGATACTTAAGATTACGGCCCCTATTAGGTACGACAACTCAACTTAAGTTGAGTATGTAATTTGAAAATTTGTATTGTCTATTACACATTTGAGGTACATACGTGTCTGTCGTCTGCCAAGTATGTATCTCAGAGATGTGTATGTATTTTTTGTGGTATTATGTTTAACAATGCAACTCTGTGTCGAGTGTAAGGACTGTTAAAAACTTACATCTGATTTGAGTTAGTTGTATATCGTCTTTTTCATACGAACTATTTATTTGTTTATTGTTTTTTGTTGATTGAGTGAAAATGAATAAAAATACGTAAGTAAAATAATGTATAAATACATATATTATGTGACAAAAAATAAAGTTTTCTCGCTTTGTTTTTATGTATTTTTTTTTTTTTTTTAACACAACCCATAAAAGAGCTTAAACGATTTTTTAGCAGCACTCAAGAAGCGCTTCCATCCTAGCAAGCGCTTCTGCCATTCACACACCTGGAGCGCTTTTTAAGTAAACCTAATTCATATTAAAATTAACATTCCTAGCTGTGATGTCCTAGCTGTGTTAAAAAAAAAAACAAAAACAAAAACAAAGCAAAAATATTTATAATAAAAATATAAATAATATTTATTTATTCTTTGTCACATGCGAGGATTGGATTCGTATTGCTGGCATTACAGCCAAATGTCTTACCGCTCTGCTATTTCCATGCTTCTATACTTGTGAACAAAATACATATACACAAAAATTGAAATGAATGCGAACAGCTGATTCATTTCAATGAAAGTGTCAAAATTTCGATGTAATCATGCTCCAATATAAAATGCAATTTTACACCACAGCTCAACTGAAAATGTATGTTATATGTAATATGGCAAAAAAGTTCAGTTGAGGTGTCTTAAGTCATGTCAACTTAAGTTGAGTTGTCGTACCTAATAGGGGCCTACGGTTCTTAGCAGGCTTTGAGATTGGCTAAGAGTTATGCTCTGCTTACAACTTATGGCCTAACTAATAAAATTTTCAATGAGAAACTTTTAACTGATGCCTCTTAAAAGTCTCTTAAGAGACTGCATAGTAGGGTGGACTGGGTACGGTTGAAACATTTCAGGGTTTATCGTCCATTGCATCGGGATTAGTTAAGCGAGCGATGGCGGAAATATATTAAATAATAGAGCATATATCTGACTACTAATGGGCAATGTTATTTGAAATCACTGTTTTGAACTCTATGTGTTAAATCAAATTAATAAAAAAAATTTCATTTGTTTCACCCATGCCTAGGGCCAATTGAAACACATGCAAATAATACAAAATATAATAAATTAACATGTTTAATTCATCGTTTAATTACATTTTACGACTCGTAATGACACAGTGATGACACTCATCACGCATTAATTATAAACTAGATTTTAGCACTCTAACAATGTTTCAACTGTCCCCAACCACCCTTCTAGATATAAAATGGTTCACAGTAAGCATTTTAATAAATTTGAATAAAAAATAATCATACAGCCATATTCTACAAACTTCTGCCTTGTATCCCTTATACACACACGGTGTAGAGATATTAGCTTTGTTTCAACCATTCCTCGTTTCAACCGTACCCAGTCTACCTTAGCTCAGATATATTGAAATAACTTAAAATAGAAATTAAGCATATTAACATTGTGATGCCTTTCAAAGGGTTAAAGAAAAAAACAAAAATTTTAAAAACAAAAATTTCATTTCAGTTTAACAAAAAATTTCATTTCGATGAAGAATCTAGGCACTGATATTCCAAAAACAAAAAAGCAAATCGCTATTTAATTTTTGTAGACCACTTACGCCCAAAAAAATAAGTCCCTAAAACAAAAAAAAAAAAACTTAAGGTACATTTCCAGACAGCAGCCGAAATGCAAACAGCAACTTTATTTATTACCTTTTTCACCAAATTTATTCATCGTTCGCGGCTAACGAACTTTAAGGTACTTTATTCAAATAATGAACCACATTGAAATTGTAGTCGTGGCCCCGATTTATATGGTACATATTTGTATACGCGAAACCGATACATGTGTGTCTGCCTGACTGCCTATATGGTGTTTATATTCGGACACTGGCCTGTGCGTCATTGCATTGCAGTGCAGCCACCTTCTTCACGTTCACTGATCGTGTTGGCATGGTTTTTATTGTTGGTTGGTTTTGAAGTCAGACCACAAATAATTAAAAAAAAAAAACACACCAACAACAACAAAAAAGATAAAAACAACAACACAAATGCAGTTGTTCAAATTGTTTTGAATGCGTTCAACGAACGCATCTCTCGATCGTTACACGAATACGCGTTCATCAATTTGGACGGGACGTCAGAAAATAAATAAACGAAAGCCAGACTTGTCCAGACATTATTTTTCGAGTGGTTTCTTATTTTTTTTTTTTTTTTATTTATATTTTAAGTATTTTCGGTCAGTAGATTACAAACTTTCGAGTCTAATGACTTGCACGAAGGCATGTCAGTTGATTTGAGAAGCTTGTAAGATAATATTTTAAAATCTGAATTTCATGCTGGAGAAAGAAAATTCTGAAATATTTTACATGATGAAATTTGCAAAAAAAAAAAAAAAATTTCTTAAGATTTTCGTATCTTATCAGAAATTAATATTAAGAAATAAAATTATTTTTCAGTTGTTCATTTTATTTTATTAAAACCTTGAAATTTTTTCCCAATTTTTTTATTTTTTTTCCCCGATGCAACCCTGATTTATATGAAAAGAAAGTAAATCACTTAATACACTACGAATCATAAGTCTACGCTCCTACCACCAAAAAAAAAAATTAAGGCAAAAAAAAAATTAAAAAAACATTATTTTTTTCAAAAATTTTCTTTATATAATATTTTTCGATTGTAATAGGTTTTATAAGCATACATTATTTTTATTGTTTATTAACGTTATTTTAAATTATAAAGCATTTTTTAATCCAAAATATAGAAATTAAAGAAAAAATATTAAATTTATCCAAAACCTTTTTTAATTTATCCAAAAAGCGAGTCATTTTTGCACCAATAACGCATTTGCATAAATCGACTACGTAAATATTTAAAATGTATTTAAATACTTTTTTAATTAAATAAAATATTTAAATACTTCAACAGAATTAATAAAAAATATATTAAAATTATGCACGAATTTTTTTAAAATATCTTTCAAATATTTAATATTTGATAATAAAACTATCGCATGCAAAGAAAATTTATATATAGAAATACTGAATTTAAGAAACAACATAATTAAATTCAATAAGAATTAAAATTTATAAGAAGCAAAATATGCAGGTAAATGACAACCAGAAAATATCAAGTTGTCACTCAACCCTACATCATTTCATACAGCGACCACCCATCGCATGCACAAATCATCTTGTCCAAATATCCACCCTATATTACCATTGCAACATTAACTAAATGAGAACTATAAGAAACCTGCAGGAACAGAGTGCGATGCTGTTGCTGCTTGTCGGAATATGTGTGTACGTGTGCGATGCTGTTGCTGCTTGCTTGTATGGAATATGTGTGTACGTGTGTGGTATAAATAAATTAAAATACGGAAAAAAACGAGTTGTAAGGAAAACATTTGATTTATCCACGTAAATTTTTAAATAAAATTTATACTGAGGCATGGATAATGCTAATATGCGTTATTTCCCTTAGTGTACATAAAACTGAAAATTCATAAAAACAAAATGAAAATATATTCATGTCAGTAGCTTGTTGAATAACTACGACGTTTAAGGACTTCTCTAAGCCTTTTTTGCATTGAGTTGACAATATTAGCTGTTTGTTCAGCAGTGATGTTTTGCCATTCTTCAGTAATTACCCTTTTTAGCATTTCTTTGCTTGTAATAGTTCGTTTTTGAATTTTCCGCTCTAGCAATGCCCACAGGTGCTCAATGGGGTTAAGATCTGGTGAATGTGGAGGTGTTTTCAGCTGTTATGGTACATTATAAAGTAGCCAAACCTTTACGATTTCAGCTGTGTATTTTGGGTCGTTGTCTAGTTGGAAGTAAAACTCACTTGACAATACGAGTTTCTCTGCAATTTTTTTTACGTTTTCTTTCAAAATGTTTAAATAACCGAATTTATCCATAATCAATTCAACAAACACAGAATTGCCAACTCCACTATCTGCCATACCCCCCTAGTAGCTCCACTACCCCCACATCATGACACCTCCACCACCATGCTTAACAGTTGGCAATAAGTTCTCTTTATTGAGGGCTGTACCCGGCTTTCTCCACACAATCTGCCGTCCTTTTATTCCGAAAATGCAGAACTTACTCTCATCTGTACCTAAACATGACATTTCTCCAGAACTCAGATGGTTTGTTTACGTACTGATTTGCAAAGGCAATATGCTTTTGTCGGTTTACCAATGATATGAAGGGTTTCTTACGAGCAACTCTTCCATGATATCCGGCCTTTCTCAAAATTCTTCTAGCAGTAGATACACTAATAGTCATGACAAACTTTTGATTGATATCAAAAGATATTTGAGAAGCAGTAATTTTAGAATTTTTTTCCATAAGGGAAATTATACTACGAGATTCTCGTTCTGATAGTTTAGGTGGGCGCCCTGGACGTGGCTTTGAAGTTATTATTACGGTACTTTGAAAGTTCTGAAGTTGAAAGTACTGTTCGAACCGAGGTCCATGCTCTGCCAACTGTTATACCAATTTGTCAATAGTTTTGGGCCTCTTCCCAAAGCTTTATAAATATTTTTCTTTCACCGACAATAATATCTTTTCTTCTAGCTGCCACTGTAAGAAACGATTAAAATATCAAGAAATAAAATATGAATTTTATTGAATTAAATAGTTTTTATTATTTAAAACCAACAAAAACGAATTTGAACGCGTTTACGTGCGTACAACTTGCAATAATCTGCAATGAGCGTACACTTTTGACACTTGAATTGCTTAACTGTGTCGCCATCAGTGCCGTTATTTCTAACGCTCTCTGAATAAAAAAAGTATATACAGAGCATCATTAGTGATGCACAGTAAATAATCGAAATAAATTGAAGCAAACGTAAGTTATTTTGAAATTTTTTAGTTAAGAAAAGTTTTTAGTGCGATGGGAGCGTAGACTTATGATTCTTAGTGTATGTGCATATGGCGTGATTTTGTGCCTGACTTGCCTACACAAAAAAATTCGCCAAAAAAAAAAAAAAAACCCGTGGATTTTCTATAAATTTTCAGTGTGTTCCCAATTCTATGATAGTTCATATAAGCCAACAAAGATTTGCAAATTAAGGGTGGTCTTAATGTCACTTATCACACAAATTACAGACTATTTCGAAAAATTAAAATTTTCTAAATCGCAAAATAAGTTTCAACTATTTACTTACCTATATCATGCACACTTAACCCCTGATATCCGAATACATTTAAGTTCTCTATAACTTTTTAAAAAATTACCGATACTTAACTTTATAATTGCCATGCGCCAGTACAGAGTACAAATTAAATACTTAATATTCAATGCATATTAGTTGTCAGGAATAAAAAAAAAAATTAAAAATAAATTAATTATTTAGTGTCTATTTGCTTATGTCTCTAACGTTGTGCCTATTTGTCTATCAAACTTCAATTCAATGGTCGCGGGTTATTCTGCACATTTGCATTTATTCAATATTTATTTTATTTTGTTTTGTTTTTTCTTTTTTTTTTAGGTTGCAACAATTATTGTTGGAGTACAAAGTACGCCATTTTATATACATACTTGCAACTCGTTTACATTTGTTGCTGTTTGCCCCTCTGTGCTGCAAATATTCATGTCAAGTAGTCAGTAGTAGTAGTAGTAGTAGTAGTAGTAGTTGTTGTTGTTGTTGTTGTTGTTGTTGTTGTTGTTGTTGTTGTTGTTGTTGTTGTTGTTGTTGTTGTTTCATTGTTGCTGCTATTTTGTCATAAGCTCCGTCTAGACTTTAGCGCCCGATGTATGAACTATGATCGGCAGCAGCAAGTCATTGTATTGCATACAATAAAATGTTGCCAACTTAACGGTCGCTGCCAACAGCCGTCATCAATTCAACACGTGCTGTAATATTTTTTTTTATTCTCTCTTAAATTGTCATTACTTATTATAATTGCTAAATTATCAGCGAGTTGTATGCGACAGCAATAAGAATTATAATAATTTAATTTATACACAAAGGGTGCCAGAAGTGAGGAAAGCCATGTAGTAATGTGACAAGCGGAGGGAATTAAGTGAAGTGCATAAGAAGTCAAAATGAATACAATTGCAGCGTTGCACAGTGCTTCGACTTCATTAAATTCAAATTCTCTTCAAAGAGTCATTCCCAGAGTCATAAACGAGCCTTAAGTGGCTCTGTTTTCATAAAATGGTCTTAAACTAGGCTTTTCACAAGGTAAGCGAGAGCTTTTTACCCAGGATGAATTATACTGGGGCCATGATAATTTTTATGAGGCCCCTTCATGAAAATATATGGATAATAACATAGAATTTGTATCACACATTTGTTTAAAATTATTACAAAGGTTAAATGGTAAAACAACAATAAATATATGGCTAATATCACATTCTTTATTAACTTTTCAATTATAAGAGAAAAATTAAAAATCTTTTATGTTATTATTATTAACTAGCAGAGTGCTCGACTTTCTTCGGATGGACTTAATTTCAGTTGAATTGAATAAATAGCAAAGAACGAAAACTAATTTTTATATCCCTACGTTTAAAAAACGTAAAAGGGGTATATTAATTTGGTCACTTCGTTTGTAACGCTCATAATGAGGCGTGGTAGATATAAAAAAGTGTATATATTCTTGATCAGCATCACCAGCCGGGTCGATTTAGCCATGTCCGCCTGTCTGTCTTTCCGTCTATCTGTCTGTGATCACGATTACAGCCGTCATTTTCAAGCTATCATCACGAAAATCGATATTTAAGCTTGTATCTAAAAAAGGAGCCAAATTGGATGAAAACCACGCCTACCTCCCACACAATGTGACTTTATCAAAACGGTAAAATCTCTAAGAATTCCACAAAAATTAATAAATGAACTTGAAATTTTGCAAATAAGCTTTAATATGCACTCTAAGTGCTTTAATATGCACTTTCTATCTCCCATACAAAGTGACTTTATCAAAAAACAAAAGCGAATATTTTCCTTTAAAACTATGTCGAAAATGTTTTTACAAATTAACATTTTATTGACTTCTTAGGACTTTGAATATACTTTGGTTCGGCCGTGGGGTTATTTTAACTTTGGCCCAGTCGAAGATCATTTCTTACTAGTTTTATATACATAATTATATTGGAAATCTTATTATTTAAATTATTCAAATTTGTTTTATTATCATAAATATAATAATTTTCTTATGAATATAAGAGCATTAAAGTCGGCGCTAAATTTTACCAGACAATAATGATCTTTTATCCCTGCACTATTCTAAACATTATTTTGTTTGACGCTATACTGCTTTGGTGACGCTGTGGTAATTTTAAATCTTAATATAAAAGTAATTTTAGAGCTTTGCACATAAACATTCTCACTCTATTGGTTTGGGTGAGCTTGTAAAGCTCATATCGAATATGCTATAGTGTAGAGTTGGGCAAATGACGCACATTACGCACAGGCGCACAATGTGCGCCAACTGTGCGACACAGGCGCACAATATGCGACAGAGTGTGCTGACCAGTGTTGCCAGAGATACGAACTGAAATTTACCACTATTTGGGAAAAAATTCACCACTTTCGGAGAATTTCTATCTCTTCCCAAAATAAAAAGATTAAAATTTTTTAAATGACTAACAACCGTTATAATTTTTTGTTAGTATACATATATTTATAAAGAAACAACAAAAATATGAAAAAATAACATTTGTACCATTTACACAACGAAAAGCAACGCTGATCCGACTACTGCTTCTATTCTGGACGTGTTCTCAGCGGATTTCTCCCAGAGAAGATCGTCAACCGACAGCCTCTTTGGTTCTGTTCGGGCTCTTAAACTGCTTGTGAGTATGTTCAGAGAGGCAACAGTGCCGCCAATAACTCCAAAAATTTACAAGTCAGAAAAAATTATTTTTGCCAAATTTACCACTTTTGGTCAAAAATTACCTTTTTTACCTCTGCTCAAAATATGAGTCAAAAATTACCTCAATTAGGGAAATTTACCTCAATCTGGCAACACTTGTGCTGACTGCGTGCTAAGTGTATTATATATTGTATTAATATTACTTGGTAGTTTGGTTGGTTTATTGCAATTATAATTATGAAGTTAAGGAAGGCTTGAAAAATTTCAGAATTCCAAACAATTAAAAATTAACTTAAACAAAAATAATTGTAAGCAACAAACTATTTGCTCCCTTGCTACAATTTTAGCAACTCTGACATAAAACTAATTCACTTCAAAACAACCCTCTTATATATCACAAATGCCAAAAAGTATTTCAGATGCATCTATTAATTTCATAAGGACTGAAGCTGATATATTTCTAAAAATAATTTAAGTTATAATGAAATAAGTGAAGTAAAAACAAATTCTTGGATTTTACATTTTGTAAACAAACTTTTAGTGGCGTCCGTGGCGTAGTTGGTTAAAGTGCGTGGCCGCTATGTCAAAAAACTTTTAAAACCCAGGTTCGAATCCCAGCAGCGACAGAAAATTATTTGAATTAAAATAAGTTTTCTGTACGGCCGTCACCTCTCTGCAGACAATGGCAAACCTCAGAGATTAATCAAAATGCCATGTAAAGCTTCTTGAGAACGAGAACTTTCCGTTCATCGCCGTTCGGAGTCGGCGTTAAGCATGTAGGTCCGGTTCTCGGTCAATTGTGTACAAACTTAATAACACGCACAACACAATTTGATCATAAGAAGCTAGGTCAAAGTCCTTTCAAGGGCTGAAATGGCCAGTTATTTATTTTTTTTTTTTTTTTAACAAACTTCTATATCTATTTTTTTTTTTTTTTTTTTTTTGTAAATTTATAAAGTGAAAACTTAAAGTAACAATAAATGTATTAGTTTTTTTTTATGGTAGCCTTTGTTGGTACATAGGTTGCAAACAAATTTAGGGCAGTTACAATTTCAGTAAAACTTTGATAAGATAAAATGTTTTAAGTGGCAACGCTGGTCTGCATTGCGAAAATCTTAATTGCTCTCAGTACCGACCAAACCCAATGTTGCTTGCTCAGTGATTTCAAATAAAGGGCATTTTATAACTACTCGTTTACATTCGGCATATAATGCAGAGGTCAGGTTTGAGTGTGCATTTTTTACTTACAGCCAGAAATTTTAAGTTGGCTTTTTACTTGTAAAATTTTTAACAAAAAAGTATTTTTTAGGCTTTTATTTTTTTAATAATAAATTAATACTTATTAAGGTTTATTTAATACAATAATACCTCGAGCGAATATTATTTTTTTACTCCCAAAAGTACCGTTAGTGAAATATGAAGTCGAGTTGGGCGGAATACTTATCTCTCAATTAAGTGTTAATTTGAGTAAAACATTATAATACCCTACAGCCAGTCCTTTAGGAACTATCAACAAATTGGTGGTTTTATAAATTTGAAACAAACCGTAGTATTTTTTGCTCATATAAATGGGACTACTGATGCAAATCATGATGCAAGCCTTGTCAACATCATAACTTCACCAAAAATTATACAATCTGGAAAAATAAAATATATTCGTTTATGGATTTCTATCAAGTTTCACTCATTCGAGGGTACCAAGACCGATTGGGGTTTCAAGTTTTTTAATATTTTTCATTTTTGAAAAATGTTTGGCTTATTCTTGTGAACTTTCTTATTTAGTGTTACCCATAACCTAAGGCACTTTTCTTATAATTTTGAAATTTTGTGCGATAATACGAAGTTTAAAATAGTACATACGAAAGTTATACCGTTGTTATTCATAGTTTATATAGAAATTAGGGGAACGGAAGTGATAGATTATAAAAAATTACTTTAAATACGAGTATAACTCCAGTTTATTCAAATTTCACCGCATAGCAGTTATGCACTTTTAACAAACTTTTCCCAAAATAGATTTCACAAAAATGTACTTAACCGTAAAAAGATTTAAGTTTCAGCCTTAAGCATGATTATGTTTCATATACATTTTTATGCTTTCTTTTTAAAGTATTACGAGCTATCATAATTTAAATATTTTAGCATAACTTTAGGAGCAGACAATGGAATGAGCATACAAAGGTTTTTGTTTTTGTATTTGTGTGTGTGTGTGTTCTTTTGCAGCGTTACTCATTATTTTTAGGCAATAAAAAAATTTAACGACTTTTCAGCGGCACAAATATTAATATAAAAGTTTATATATTTTTTACTGCATAATTTTTGCGCCATTTAGAAGAGGCCTCAAAGTAATCGCATAAAAACTGGGCATAAAATTAAATTACATTCCAGACTCTCATGTCTCTGATGTTTGGCTTGGGTTTTCATGCTTCAACACCTAATGTAATGTCTACGAATGTGGACAGCATTTGAAATGTACTCACCAGACAATACTTTTGCGGAACTATCTTAGCGCTTAAGAGACTGACATTAATATGAAAAAACTTCCGGCGACCTTGTTAGACACTGCCTGGCACTGCTGGTAGCCAAAATAAATGGATTCTTTTTTATTTTCCTAACTTTTTTCCTGCTCTTTGACTATCACTTCTTCGCTTTTTCATGGCAACCAGCAGGTTTCAGCAACAAACAAAAAAAAAAGGGTCTTGTGCTAAAGAGTGTGCTAAGCAGACCCATGCTAGGGCGCTACACTTTATTTTTAAAAATCGTTTTTATCCGTAGGGTTGGATTAATGCTTTCTTAATATTATTATTTTAACTCTTGCATAACTCAGTTGGAAAAAAAAGGATTTCGTAAAGTCTGCAGATATTCTTCCAAAACTCAAAATGCTATAAAATTAACATGCAGCCAGTCCTGCGTAGTGCAAAGCTTGACGTGGTATCAAGTAGTCTTAAAAACATGTAGTCTTAAGATTTTTCTCTCCACCATGTCTACGGATTTCTTTGCCAAAAAACTTTTTTACATTTTTATTCTTTTGGGTTTTTTCCAATGTATTTTTTTATTTTTGTTGGAATGTCTGGCTATTGCTGCCAAGTGGGTTAGGCCGGGTTTATGGAAATGTAGCTCTTAGTACCTAATATTTTTTTCTTAATTTTTTTTTCTCTTCAAGAGTCCACACAAACATGCTGACTACCATGGCGAGTATTTTCTTAAGTTACTGCCAAAAGTTTTTAGCTTTTCGGGTTATTTTTTATATTTTTCTTTTTTTGTTTTTTTTTTTTTTTTTGTTATTGCTTCCAAGTTTCTTTGGTTGGTTTTGTTGTCTTTTTGAAGCTTGTTATTTGGCTTTTCACTAGCATTCACAAGTTGTTAAATATGTCCTTGTTTAAGCTTCCTTGACTTTTAACAAAAATAGAAGCACTCTACAGTGATTGTGAATAGCTGGAATGCACTGAATAAAAGGATTATGCTGTGTTTTGTGAGGGTTAAGCAGAGTTTGAGGATACTTTAATTTTTTTATTCTCACTGTTTGTTACTGTTACTGTTACTGTTACTGTTACTGTTACTGTTACTGTTACTGTTACTGTTACTGTTACTGTTACTGTTACTGTTACTGTTACTGTTACTGTTACTGTTACTGTTACTGTTACTGTTACTGTTACTGTTACTGTTACTGTTACTGTTACTGTTACTGTTACTGTTACTGTTACTGTTACTGTTACTGTTACTGTTACTGCAATACTTTTGCTCAAAATTTGATAATTTTAATAAAAAATTTCCTAAAAACATTTTATTGTTCAACTTCTTTCTTCTTACTTTTGGCTGTCTATTCATGGAAATAAATCCTGCACGCAAAATCCCTGCGATAAAATCTAGACTTTTTGCCATCTAGCGGCAGTTTTAGTGTGACATTTGGATTTTCATTTCACCCGGCACAAAATTAATGTTTTACCATGTCAGGAACTGTGTTGAGTGCGCTGAATTTTTTTTTTTTACTATTTTTTGCTTTTGCTACTTTGCTGCATTTTATTGGCTTCCACTTTACGATCATAAATTTGTCTGCGAGTACTATAAAAATGCAGCGTATAAGAGAACAAAAATCTGTTGTATAATAAAAAAATTAAAAAACGAAAATGGCTAACCTCGCAACGAAAAGTTTTGAAAAAATACACGGCTCTGCTAATGTTTTTTGGCAGTCCGTTAAGTCAACGTTTACGCAATTTTGCACCAATTCTGTGAGTTTTTTGGGTTTTTTTTTCAAGTTTTTTCTTTTTGTTTATATGCTGCACTTGTCCGTTGTTCTGCCTGGCTGGCTGTTGGACCGTGCATTATCCTCCTTCAGTCTGTGTGTCTATAACTCTTGCTTTTTGGTTACGGTTCGTTGGATTGCCGCGACTGATTTATTGAATGAATATCTCCTCGTCGTCGTCGTCGTCGTCGTCGTTGCGTCGTCTGAAGAAGGCAAGAAGGCAGTTTTAAATAACATGACTTTGTTTTGAATTTATGTGCTTTTTACTTAGACAGATGGATGGATAGATGGATAGATAGATGTATGCAAATGTCTGTTCAAGCAGATTGAATGCTTTGTGTGCTAATGTCCAACGTATTGACGGTGTTCGAGGCGTTGAACGGAAAACGTTCTGAAATTTTTGCTTTACCGTGAGGAGATGTATTTTTCTAAAAAATCATTTTTTAAAAATTTAGAAACAATAAAAAATTAAAGATTTTTAATCCCAGTTAAACTCAGTTGCAGCTAAGAAAAAATGGACTAGAACAAAAGCAGGTAAAAGACAAAATTTGTTCTGCTATTTCTGTTTTCTGTTTCTTCTATATTTCTGTTCTCTGATCTATGGTCTGTGGTGTGTGATCTCTGACCTCTAGTCTCTACTCTCTGGTATTTCAGTCTCTTATCAGTAGTCACTAGTAGTTCACTAGTCTCTAATCAGTAGTCTCTGGTCTCTGGTCTCAAGTCTCTGGTCTCTGGTCTCTGGTCTCTGGTCTCTGGTCTCTGGTCTCTGGTCTCTGGTCTCTGCTTTCTGGTCTCTGGTCTCTGGTCTCTGGTCTCTGGTCTGTGGTCTCTGGTCTCTGGTCTCTGGTCTCTGGTCTGTGGTCTCTGGTCTCTGGTCTCTGGTCTCTGGTCTCTGGTCTCTGGTCTCTGGTCTCTGGTCTCTGGTCTCTGGTCTCTGGTCTCTGGTCTCTGGTCTCTGGTCTCTGGTCTCTGGTCTCTGGTATCTGGTCTCTGGTCTCTGGTCTCTGGTCTCTGGTCTCTGGTCTCTGGTCTCTGGTCTCTGGTCTCTGGTCTCTGGTCTCTGTTTTCTGGTCTCTGGTCTCTGGTCTCTGGTCGCTGGTCTCTGGTCTCTGGTCTCTGGTCTCTGGTCTCTGGTCTCTGGTCTCTGGTCTCTGGTCTCTGGTCTCTGGTCTCTGGTCTCTGGTCTCTGGTCTCTGGTCTCTGGTCTCTGGTTTCTGGTCTCTGGTCTCTGGTCTCTGGTCTCTGGTCTCTGTTTTCTGGTCTCTGGTCTCTGGTCGCTGGTCTCTGGTCTCTGGTCTCTGGTCTCTGGTCTCTGGTCTCTGGTCTCTGGTCTCTGGTCTCTGGTCTCTGGTCTCTGGTCTCTGGTCTCTGGTCTCTGGTCTCTGGTCTCTGGTCTCTGGTCTCTGGTCTCTGTTCACTGATCTCTTGTCAGTGGTCTCTGGTATCTGTTCTCTGGTTTATTGTCTCAGGTCTTAACGGTCTAGTCTATGGTCTTTTCAATAACATTTACTATTAATTTTCTGGTCTATTTACTTATGAAAATACATTTTTATATCTTTAAATATATCACGCTAAAAACCTATTTTAAACTTTAAATTAACCCTAGCCATTCCGTTCTTAATTGGTCTGTCATGTCGTCAAGCTGTTCATTCTCTTGCATCTTTTACTGTTTGCATTGGTTTCATCCAAAACTAATTAATTGCAATTCAGTCAATTGTAACTGTCATTATAAAATTATCCTTTTTTTAACACTCAGCTATAAGTGGTTCTCCAACACTCCCTTACTATGATGGATGCTCATTGGTCCATTTGTCAGTTCATGCCTTCAATTTAACTCTGAACAATATTTAAACATGTTCTGCTTAATTGATTTGTTTCTGCGTGAGCACTTCAGAGGCTTCATTAACCCGCATAGAGATGACGCTGCTGCATGGCGTAACAGCAGCTACAGCTAAAGGACTGCAGTTCATTGGTCAGACATTTAATGAGTTAATGACAATTATTGATTAAATGGTTAACGTTTATATTTATTTGGTTTTTCATTTTTTTTTTTTTTTTTTTTTTTGTTGTTTCGCAAATTGTTTTAATAAATCAAAGCACACAAGGGTTAATGCATTCGATTTGAATTTAATAGAATACATTTTTAAAAGTTCTCATTAACTCTAGAATCTTAACTCCTTGGTGGAAATAGAAAAAAATTTCCGTATGATAGTTGAACATTGCTTACAATTTAATTATCAAGTTACTAAAAGCTTGATAATTGAGTGTTTAAAAAAACAAAACAATTCTTTGAGATTATTTTTGGCTTTGCAATGTATTGCTAGACGTGCCTAAAGAGCTATGCATTTCTTCCGCCATGTCTAGACATTAAATTGGCTTTTGTTAACGGAAAAGTTTCTATTGCAGCAGAACTTTTGCAGCAAGGCACACAAATAAATGAGAAAAGGATTCAAGGTATATTTTGTAATTTGCTCGGCAGCACCATTGACACTGCCGTATTGAGGTTTAATGGGCCCCTAGGCCGGTACAAATCATATGCTCCATTATAATAAAAAAATTAAAAAAAAAAATTGCGATGTGCGTATAATGCTCAATCTGGCTATGCTTATTTTGGTCAATTTTAATATTAAAGAAAAAAATTATTTGTATTAAACAACTATGTATTTTGTTTTTGTTTGAAAATGAATCGTAAATAATAGGGGAGGATGCCCACCTACTGAACCCGTTTTGTTTGGAGGCCATAACTTTGGTTTAAAACAAAATTTTTCAGAGCTCTTGGTTTTGTTTAAAAGCTGAGTTCAATTGCTAATAAGAATTTTAAGCGGAATTTAAAAATTCCGAAAAATATAATTTTGCAGTCGATCTAGCAAAAGTCTTGAAAATCGACCCCCGAAAAAATCGGCCCAGCTACTGAACACCTAAAATAAACTGCTGTTAAAATTATAAAATGAAGTTTTTGAGTGATTATGAAAAGTTTATTCTTTCAATGGTTTACAGTGACCAGAGGCGTAACGAGACCATTTTGATTGGGGTGTAGCAAGGTATTCCGGCCAACTGGATACCCTTAAGTCCCGACTTTTTTTCAAATTCAAAATAGCTGAATTAACTAAAGCTACTCATCCGTTCGATCAATATAAATAAATCTTGAGGGAAAGTTGATAATTATTGGTAATAAAAATCAATATTTTAAACAAATTTCAGTAAAAAATAACAATTAGGCCGACTCTTATAAAGTTATGGGGTAGCCTACCCCCCTTATCCCCCCTCTAGTTTCGCCCCTGACAGTGACTCACTAAACTTTAAACAATAGAGTGGTTTAGGGTCGATTTTAAATTCTTTGAAGACTTGAGTCATCGCATCAGGATCTATATTCGTTCTGTTTTTCACTTTTTTTCGGCGACGGCATTCTGAAATTTTATCTGAATGTGGACGAATTTAATGCAAAATATCAATTAAATGGAAAAGAAAAACTTTAAGATGATTCCAAACACCATTTGCAAAAGTATAAATACCAATTTTATGCATGCACGATGTCTGAGAATCTGTTCAGTAGGTGGGCCGACGTGTTGTTCAGTAGGTGGGTAGTGACGCCATCATAACATGATGCAAAATATTTTTTTCCCATTTCACAATATTGTTCGAGTGCTCGTCGAATTGTGGAAAATAAATATTAAACTATGAATTCCACTCATAATCACCTTTGTTTATCGATAAAAAACACTTGTAAATTCACTAAATAGAGATGAACTGTTTTTGTTCAGCTTCACTTTATTCAAATATTTCATTTCTCAACGGCTGTGGGGCGAAAGCAGCACGCGCATTCAACTCAATGATTTATCAAAAGTGAACATTCAATGAGATGTTACTGCGACACTATACATATTGGCGCTGTCACCTATACAGACGTCAGAACTGACAGTGTTCAGTAGGTGGGCCTGTTCAGCAGGTAGGCATCCGCCCCTACTTTTTTTCGTAAATGGGCTCAGTAATGAATCATAAATTATTTTTTTATTTTGTTAATACTTTTTGAGATTTTATTGTTTTTAATGTTACGTTGATTTAGTTCAATAATTCAAATAGTCATTTGTTCAACAAGTTCAAGCGAACTCATAGCCTAGAGGGCACTAGTTCAATTCCCAACAACGGCTAATTTATTACAATTTATTTTGACGTCTTTTTTCATGTTAGCGTTATTTAGATAAAAAAAAAATACAGAAACAAAAAACAAAAAAAAAAAAAAATATGTTTTTACTTTTGAGCAATCCTTTTAACTCGATTACGAACAAAATATAAAAAATCCGTTTTTGAGTCAAATTTTAGTCGGGCGAATGGTCAAGAAATTATTAATTAAACTAAAACGTACTTTTTTATCCAAAAAGGTTCATGAGAGAATTCAAAAACATGATTTTGTTTAAACCCACTGAAGCGTTCAATCGTTTATATGAAAAATTTTAACAAGTTTCTTAGAGAATTCAAGCCAAAAACTAATTTAAAATAAACTTGAAAATCTAAAAATTTCATTAAGATGTTTTGATCAGACCCACATCATTTGGTCAAACTCCTTCAAGGTCATTTAACCATTTGAGCTCATTTTAGGGCGCCCCTTCAACTGGCGCCCCTAGGTATATGCTTTTCTCTCTTTGTGTTAAATTCAGCCCTGAACATAGAGAACAACAACAACTACAATTGTTGTAAAAACTTTTCCACACACATCGCGCTAACATCCTACCTTTGCAGGTAATCAAAAGTGGCAAAAAGGAATGAATGCTTGGTGCAACCTGGTTGAGCGCAAAAATTCCGACGCTGTTGTTGCTGGTGCTGATGATAACTTTGACAAATTTCGTCAATTTTTATTGTCTGCTGCCTAGCGTTGTATGCGCAACCCAGACAAACAGCAACGTCAAAAGGAATGCTGGCAACTTTTGTAACAGCACCAACAAATGCAACAACAACAACAGCAACAGCAAAGATGCCGCATGCTGCAATACAATGTCTGGCAGCCACATAACATTGTATACGCAACAATGAATCCTTGACGACTGACTTGACAGCATAAGTGTGTATATGTGGGTGTCTGTGTGTGTGTGTGTGTGAAGGTGCGTCTATGTGTATATCGTGTGTGTGCTGGATGCACTCGCGCTCTAACCAAAACGATTCATTTAATTCACCTTGGCAGCTGAGCCGAAGTGACACGACTTTCAAAAGAGGATGGGTTGCGATGGTCTGAAGGGTAATTATTGTGGGCGTGCAGCTATCGAATGCGTGCGTCAGCTTATCCAGAATTTATTTAATTTAGACTCCAACCCTCTCTGCCCCGTCAAGAGCTGCAGCAGCGCATTATTCAGTCAGATAATCTTCACAGAACCACTAGTGAGCCAACAACAGGTCAGGTTATGTTGCTGTTGTTATTTTGTTGTTGTCGTTGTCGTTGCCAATAATAAAGTTCAAGCATCTTGTTGACACTGCACTGAACTCACTCATCACCAGACGACAAACGACCGAGGTTAGGGTCGAGTACAGTGCGTGGCAGCTAAAAGTTGTACAGTGCACCCTATCACCCATCAACTCCTACTCCCCCCCCCCTCCACCCTCTGTCTAACCGCCCACCCACAATTTAATTTGTTTATTCATTGCAATTTTTGTTTTGCTATTTTTAGCTCATTGTGATACTTAAGCTCTTAATTTTTCACTGATAGACAGACCGACTGAATTTTTGCTGCTTGCATTCAACAAGTATTCGAAATATAAATATTTACAAATGTTTTTATTTTTCCGATGAATGCACCTTGAATGTCTAGACATAAACACGAAAAACGAACACGACTCATTAATTTTTTTGAATGCCCAAATAAGCAGCGCTGCACGTAAGAATGACCGCAGCAATAAAATAAAACGAAAAACCCACTAGGAAAAAGTAAAGAGTAAACGATTGACTGCTATCATGCCTTGTGTTTGATGGCAGACAGGATGACGGATCAAGATGCTATTTGCAGTTTTTTGAAGTGAGAACATGAAAAATACATCAATTGAAAATAATTGAAAAAATTAACAAATTATATCTATTTTTTTTTTTTTTTGTGACGTGACGAAGTTTTACGTTTTACGGCGCAGGTTGCCAAAAAAGTAGAAAAAGGCATTATTCATCGGCGTTGCATTGAATTGTTACTTGCTGAGTATAAAAACTATGATTAAAAAAATAGTACGACCGTAAAGGTTAATTCTTTGACTTCATTATAAAAAAAAAAAAAATTGAAAACGTCGTCGGGACGCGGTGGGAGCGGACCTGCTTAAGCAATGCAACTGAAAATTTGTTACATGGAATTATTACTCACTGAGTATAGTGCTAGGATTAAAAATATGATACACCAATAAAGCCCTGTTCTAAGCCCTTACAGCAAAATAAGACTAAAAATTTCTGACGACACGGGGACGCAGATCGACAATGTAACAATCATGCAACGGTGTTGCATTGAATTTTTACTCGGTGAGTATCTAAGCTACGATAAATGTGTAAAAAAGGAAATGAAGGAATTATACTTGGCTTTACGACAAAAATAAAAAAATAATATCCTGACGTCTTCAGATTGTGAATATAGCATCTTATGTAACAGAAGTGCAATATCGTTGCATGGAATTATTACTCACTCAGGAGAGGTGCTCCGGTTAATTTTTTTTTACGACACCATAGATGTGCTATTACACCCTACAATTAAAAAACAAAAAAAAAATTGTTATCGTCATGATTTCAGGTTGGCAACCACATAATGCATAAATATGTTACAACCATGAAAAACCGTTGCATGGAATTTTAACTCTGTGACCACTGGAGTAACGATTAATTTTGAGGGACAAAAATGAAGATGAGATCTTCGGGCACATGATAAAAATTAAAAAAAAAAAAATCGACGGCGTCAAGAGGCCCGTCAGGGAACCGCCTAATGTGAAGCATATGAATCACTTTTGCTGGATTAATTGCATGCAGCTAAGGTTAAGTTAATGCACCAAGGAAAAGCACAACCAATAGAGAAGCAAATAAAAAAACAGCAAAAGCAGCAACAACAAAAACAACATCAACATCAACATCAACATCAACATCAACATCAACATCAACATCAACATCAACATCAACATCAACATCAACATCAACATCAACAACATCAACAACAACAACAACATCAACAACATCAACATCAACATCAACATCAACATCAACATCAACATCAACATCAACATCAACATCAACATCAACATCAACATCAACATCAACATCAACATCAACATCAACATCAACATCAACATCAACATCAACATCAACATCAACATCAACATCAACATCAACATCAACATCAACATCAACATCAACATCAACATCAACATCAACATCAACATCAATACCAACATCAACATCAACATCAACATCAACATCAACACCAACATCAACATCAACATCAACATCAACATCAACATCAACATCAACATCAACATCAACATCAACATCAACATCAACATCAACATCAACATCAACATCAACATCAACATCAACATCAACATCAACATCAACATCAACATCAACATCAACATCAACATCAACATCAACATCAACACCAACATCAACATCAACATCAACATCAACATCAACATCAACATCAACATCAACATCAACATCAACATCAACATCAACATCAACATCAACATCAACATCAACATCAACATCAACATCAACATCAACATCAACATCAACATCAACATCAACATCAACATCAACATCAACATCAACATCAACATCAACATCAACATCAACATCAACATCATCATCAACATCAACAACATCAACAACAACAACAACATCAACAACATCAACATCAACATCAACATCAACATCAACATCAACATCAACATCAACATCAACATCAACATCAACATCAACATCAACATCAACATCAACATCAACATCAACATCAACATCAACATCAACATCAACATCAACATCAACATCAACAACATCAACAACAACAACAACATCAACAACATCAACATCAACATCAACATCAACATCAACATCAACATCAACATCAACATCAACATCAACATCAACATCAACATCAACATCAACATCAACATCAACATCAACATCAACATCAACATCAACATCAACATCAACATCAACATCAACATCAACATCAACATCAACATCAACATCAATACCAACATCAACATCAACATCAACATCAACATCAACATCAACATCAACATCAACATCAACATCAACATCAACATCAACATCAACATCAACATCAACATCAACATCAACATCAACATCAACATCAACATCAACATCAACATCAACATCAACATCAACATCAACATCAACATCAACATCAACATCAACATCAACATCAACATCAACATCAACATCAACATCAACATCAACATCAACATCAACATCAACATCAACATCAACATCAACATCAACATCAATACCAACATCAACATCAACATCAACATCAACATCAACATCAACATCAACATCAACATCAACATCAACATCAACATCAACATCAACATCAACATCAACATCAACATCAACATCAACATCAACATCAACATCAACATCAACATCAACATCAACATCAACATCAACATCAACATCAACATCAACATCAATACCAACATCAACATCAACATCAACATCAACATCAACATCAACATCAACACCAACATCAACATCAACATCAACATCAACATTAACATCAACATCAACATCAACATCAACATCAACATCAACATCAACATCAACATCAACATCAACATCAACATCAACATCAACATCAACATCAACATCAACATCAACATCAACATCAACATCAATACAAACATCAACATCAACATCAACTTCAACATCAACATCAACATCAACATCAACATCAACATCAACATCAACATCAACATCAACATCAACATCAACATCAACATCAACACCAACATCAACATCAACATCAACATCAACATCAACATCAACATCAACATCAACATCAACATCAACATCAACATCAACATCAACATCAACATCAACATCAACATCAACATCAACATCAACATCAACATCAACATCAACATCAACATCAACATCAACATCAACAACAACAAAACAATAACAAAAACAGCAACAAATCTAGTTAGTTATAATTTCAACAGTTTTTTCGGGGCAACCAACATTGCTCACAAACAACAAAATAACACAATGCAACCGGACTATGAAACCGGAAAAGGACTATGACATGAATTAAGACATGGATTAGTACAAAAATTAAGACACATCTAAATCACACCTTTTCAAACTAGGAAAGGGATTCGGCATATTTGATTAAGTCAAGAATTTGGTCATGGATTAAAACATAAATAGTTTGGACATGGAATAGAATTATGTATAAAGAAACACCGTCACGTCAAAACCTACGGGTGTGTCCACGACACAGCCAACTCTTTCTTTATAATGAAAGGTCACAAAATTATTTAAGTGAATGGTTTTTTATTTCTTAGGTTTCTTATAAAAATAGATTCATGTCACTATTTTTGACATGAAAAATAGATCCATTTCCCACTGGCATCAGTACAAAATAATTTTTTGTATACATTTTTTTTTTCAGCTTAATAATCGCACAATATACGTCAGTCAATACAGTTTAAGGTGAATTTGGTTAAACTAAGCAATTAAAACTGCATCCCAGCCAACATTGAGGTTTGAGAATGATTTGAGAATGATTTGATATCAAATGCATTTCTCAATGTCTAACGCTTGCTATCGATTTGCGATTGATTTGAAAATGATTCTCAACAAAAAGGGGACTCAAATTGAGAAATAGGTTTATTCGTTGCAAATATAAACATTGATACAACAAATCATTGAACAAATCAAACATTGAACAAATATAAACAAAGGTTATTTTCAAACTGTTCAGAGAAACATTTATTCTCAAATCAACCTTAAATCAAACTCAAATATTAATTCAAACATTAATTCTCAATTTGAAAATGATTTGAGAATCACATTTGAAATCAAATTTGAGAAAAAAAATTCTCAAACCTTTGACTTGTGTTTGCTGGGATATCTCCTACGCTACTCCAAGCCCCATTCTTTTGTTTTTTAGCTCACTGTTGAAATTAAAAACTACCAAAGAATCATCATAAAACAATCAATCAAACTACGAAAATTCCAATTCTCATAAATAAATAAAAAGTAAGTCCCAAAGGCAATACGAACCACTCTACCCTTACATCAAAATTAAAGAATTTTAATAGCTTTGAGTTATTGAGAAATAACTTGTCAAGGTCATTTGCAACAAAAAAAAAAAAACAAAAGAAAAAAACCTTCTCTAACAAGAAAAAGAAAAAACAAAAACAATATATTTTTAGTGCTTAACAAAATGCCCAAATTCGCAATGGCTATAGAGTGAGATGGATAGCAAACAACAAAGAAAGACGAGACATGATAGCATGATAACATCCAAATGACCCAGAAACCAAATAAAAAGCTACATCCTAAACAGTGTTTCTAGGTATCGATCGTCTGTCTACTGGTCGGTGTCAAAACTAAACATATAACAACAAGAACAACAACAAATAGTAGGTAGCCAAAATTCCCCAAGTCTAGCAAAAGCTCTCAAGGACACCGGCTCGCTACAAAGTAAGGCAAAAACAAAAAACAAAAACAAAAACAAAAACACCAACTGAAAACACGGACACATAACATGGCAACGTGCGCCGACAGTGACGGCGAATGCAGCACGATTTCTTCGTAGGCGACAATGAATACGTTGAGTGAGTAACGTGTTAAGAGTGCGGACAAAGTTAGGCGGAGGGGGTGGGGTTGTTAGATAAATGTTAAAAATGAACCATAAAAAAAATCGGTCACAAAAAATTCATAAGAAAATAAATAAATCGACAGGTGAATTAAATTTTTGTCATGTTCTTTTTTGCTAGCTGCTCACTCCATTTAAGCCACTGTACTACAGCATTGAAAATAAATAAAACAAAAATAGAATGAAAAAACCAGCGCGGGTGTGTTCAGGCCTTTATTGCGTAATAAATTTTTGCTGCTTGGATGGATGTTTTTATTTTTGTTTCTTTAAATTTTCTGTTTAACTAAATAAATAAATAAATAAAAGCAAATTTTAGAAAAAAAAAGAGCGAGCCAGTACCAGTCTGAGAGTAAGACGAATAGACGACGTAACGACTGACTGACGAACTCACGAAATCGAAGGCAGTGGCAGAGCATCAGATCAGCGCAAGTCTGTACAAATGTCTAGACATAAACATAAAATATATTTTATTCTTGTCTTTGGTTTTATTCTTGTTCTTGTCTGGCAGGCTGCTTTGTTGGCCGTTCGGTCGGCTGGCTGACTAAGTGACTATGTGGCTGACAGCAAAATGCTGACTTTTGTAGTTTACACTTCTTTTTTGTTCTTTGTTTTAAAATTTACTGAATTTTGCTGAATTTTGCTCTTTGATATAAAAAATAAATAGAATGAAATAAAAAAAATAAAAAATAACTGCGACAGATTCCATTGAATTTGTTTCTCTTAGCCATTGTTTTTATGTCTCGGTCTGTCGGTTTTTTCTTTATTTTTTTCTGTTTTTGTCTTGTGATGATTTTGATCAGCAGCTGTTATAACTTTTAATAAATTTCTAAGAGACATCGTAATGTGAGTTGGTGAAACAGTGATATATCCTATTTTAACTGTCACGTTTTGCTATTTCTAAAAATATTTTCATAGTCATAAGCAATTAATATTGACATCATAATAATTATTAATTATATCAATACGCGCATAAGCGTGTGTTGGTGTTTTCCTTTTGTTCCCACTTCTTTTTTTTTGCAATTGTTTCTGTTATACAATACTCCGCACTTCCGTATTAATTATCAAAGTGAACACCGCCAAATGACGGCGGCAAAAGATCACAGCGAGCGAACTCTTAAGAATTGCAATATATGCGACATTTGTGTAAGGCGCATATGACAAATACACACACATACGTACTTACACTACCCACAAATATAGCCAACAACAATGTATAACAACGATCGGATTAAATAACACAAATAATCAATTGAGAATTAAATCAAGCATATATAGAACTGGCAACCGCACTCAACATAGTGCTGCACAGAAAAAAAAAACCGAATACTTTTTAAACAATTAGGTATGACTTTTCATTCAATTTATTAAATGGGTTGTTATAATAAAAATACATGATATTTTAGTGATATTTTATATGATTTAAGTTTTTATATTATTATAAAATAGGAACATGGCGGTTATGTGCGGAATAAAACATGACAGATAAATGACAGCTTCGAGTCTTTTGAACAAATTTCCGATGACGTTTTGACATGATTGCGAAATTATTCTGTCAATGGCGCGATGAATTTCTTCCTTGAGCTATTGAATGGCCTTTTGATTATTAGTGTAAACTTTATCTTTCCAAAAACTTCAGTGACGTCAAATTGCAAATCACGATTCAATTCTCAAAACAATTGTGAATTTTAGAACCTCCAAATACAACAGTTTTTTTTGTTTGCCTAGCTATTAAGTTGAAAAGAGCCTCTTCGCTTAAGATGATTTTCTTCGTAAAGGCTAGCTGATGTTTCCTTCCCAGGGCAGTGAATAAGCCTTGTTCGTTTGATGTATTCTCGATACTCTCTTTTTGCATTTTCTGTAAAACATGCTATATTGCCAGCCTTCAAAAAATGTCTTTATTCAAAAAAAAAATGTCTTTATATATTTATTACGATTTTTCAAAATGATGTTAAAAGCTTGATTCTATCACATAGAAATTTTATATTTTACCGTTTTGAGATCTTTTATTTTTAAATCAATGAATCCTTACCCCCTTATCCTACAAATAAGAAATATATTCATATTCTTAAATAAATAGAAAAAAATAAATTTGTTGTATGTTAAAGAAGAAACTGAGTACATGAAACAACAGTATTATAGGTTAATGTTACATCTGTTTCAAGAGCCAATGTTCATTTTTTTCAAACAAACACAAAATTCTCCTCATTATTGTATTTGCTCATAGTTGCAAAAAAAAAAAAATAAACAAGAAAAAAACAAAAAATTTATGCGCAAAACAAAAACAAATCATGTGTGTTTTTGTGTTACACAAGTAACGGGACAATCATCTCAAGCTCAGCCTCGTCGAGTGAGGCTTTGTTTTTGTTGCCTTTGCATGCAATTGTTGTTAAAGCGAGTTAAAAATTTGATGAACGTCGGTTTTGTTGTTGTTGTTTATTGTACGTATTGTTGTTTTGCAAATGAGTAAACACAAATTGGATAAAATAAAACAAATTTGTAGCTGGGCCAAGTGGACCAATTGTGCTTCTGGAAGCTCATGTCTGAAGTAGATAGTGCAGCCATGATCTGTTAATCATATCATGACATAAGTATATAACAGTATCACATCGCATTTCATCATATAGCATTACATCTCATCAGATCACATCACATCACATCACATCACATCACATCAAATCAAATAACATTACATCACATCATATCACATCACATCACGTCACATAACATCACATCACATCACGTCACATAACATCACATTACATCACATCACACAACATCACACCAACCACAATGCATCACATCACATCACATCACATAACATCACATCACATCAAATCAAATAACATTACATCACATCATATCACATCACATCACGTCACATAACATCACATCACATCACGTCACATAACATCACATTACATCACATCACACAACATCACACCAACCACAATGCATCACATCACATCACATCACATCACATCACATCACATCACATCACATAACATCACATCACATCACATCACATCACATCACATTACATCATATCACATCACATTACATCATATCACATCACATAATATCATATCACATTACATGAGATAACATCACATCCAAACACATCACATCACAACACACCATATTGCATCACATCACATCACATCACAAGACATCACATGACATCACATCACATCACATCAAATCACATCACATCACATCACACCACATCACACCAATCACACCAATCACATCAATCACATCGCATCACATCACATTACATTACATCACATCACATCACATCACATCATATCACACTACATCACATCACGTAATATCATATAAAATCACAAACATCACATCTTATCACATCTTATCATATCATATCACACCACATGACATAACATCACATCAAAACACATCACATCACAACACACCATATTACATCACATCACATCACCTCACATCACAACACATCACATGACATCACATCACATGACATCAAATCACATAACATCACATCACACCACATCACACCAATCACATCAATCACATCGCATCACATCACATCATATCACATCACATTACATCATATCACATAACATTATATTGAATCACATCTCTTAACTTTACATCACATCATATCACATTACATCATATCATTTCACATCATATTAATTCACATCATGTCACATAACATCACATCTCTTTATTTAATATCACATCAATTTCATCATACATCACATCTCATTACATCACATCACATTACAACATATGACATCATATCATATCATATAACATCATATCACATCAAATTATAAAGATAAAGTCTAGCAAAAGCCCAGATACCCGTGAATTGTCGGTATTTTTTTATCGTCTTAAGAAAATTCTGTGTCCACAAGCAATAATCGCTTAAGTCGACTTAAGTCAAAACTGAGTTATTTATTTTGCTATTTTTCTTAAATATATCGTCACATACACGCAAAATCTGTAGCTTCTAGCGTGAACCAAACCAAAGTCATGACACAAAAAGCAATGAAGTGTTCATTCATAAAACCTATATGGCGATTAAAAACTTTGATTTAAAATTTCTCAAAACATTAAAATCCGACTTTGGCTATTATTGTTTATTGACACAAAATTATTTACAAATTTGTCTAAATTGCACTGCTGCTTAGGATCCGTTCTTAAATCTGAATACTTTTGCTAGGATTCCTTATGGTTAATATTTCCAACTAAGGGCTACTCAATTCTAATTTAATAATTGAATAGTAGTCCAGTAATGAAGGTTCCTCTTGAACTCTTCAATCTCGGATTGAACTTCGATTGAACTCGAAGTTATTTATTATTGCAATATTATATGATAAAAACCCGTCCACGAAAAGTAATCATCGTGTCAACACCACTTGAATACCCATGGTATATGCTGCCGCCTTGAATGTCACCAACTGTTATGGTGCAAAATGTTGCATTTGGCGGCAAAACTTCAAACGCCTTCCGCCGAGTTGATAAGCAAGCCAAGCTGTCGGCAAAAATCAGAGTCTCAAACGCTGCCGACCTAGAGCAATGTGAAGGGACGATCAAGAACAAGTGGACTGAACAAGATCTTAAATTGCAATGTCGTCGCTTATGTTGCACATGCGCAGGTGTGTTAATTGCATTAAAATGCTTGCAATTGCAATGGCCAAAATGCCAGAATGGCGGCTCAAAGGTAGCGAAGGCAAAAGTATTTTAACAATAACAACAACAACAACAACAAGAACAACAATCAGAAAAACAACGATAACAAGAACAACAGAAATATAAGCAGTCTGAAAGGTGTTCATGCTGGGAACATTGCTGGGAATTGCTTTACTTAAGAAGGTAAACTGGGTGCAAGAATTTATCTACTGCCAGATATAGAGAAGGTATAAAACTCAATTCTAGTCCATAATTGGTATAATTATTTAATATTGTCCAGGGTTTAAAGCAAAAAAGAAAATAAAAACTGATGCTAGTTACCATACTTACGAGTACAATGGTGATGTTGATGTTGGTGATGATGATGATGATATTTCAAATAACCACGTTTGAGTGCAATTGCAGAAAAAATGGATTAATTTTAAATTAAAAAAAAAAAAAATAAATAAAAAATTAAAACAATTTCCTTCCCAGCTCAGTGAATAAGCAACTACAACAAATTGTCTGTTTGTCTTGCCGTCATGTTTGTAGCCATGTTTGACAAACAACAACTAGCAAGTGCAGTGGCAACAACAGGAGCACCAAACACACAGACAAACAAACAAACAAAAAAAAAACGGGCAAATAAAATCGGAATCAAAGCGAAAACAATGACACAGTAGCTGCAAAAAATGGTCTAGACATAGACTAGACTCCATAAAAATAATTATTATCGGTTGCAATTTCTTCTTCTGCAATTTTTTTCTTTCTTTCTTGTTGTTTTTTCCTTCAGTCTGCTTCAGTTTCTTTATAACTTCATTTTTGACGCTGGTACTGATGTTGTTGGTGTTGTTGTTGCAATTGTTGTTTTAGATGTGGCTGATTATCTAGACGTTTTTCAAACAGGTTGCTTTATCGTATTTCAAAAATCTCACCAACAAGCAATACATTTTTTGTATTGGGTGGGTTTTTTTTTTGTTTTGCACCAAAACAATCTGAGGATTGCTTAAATCGGGTTGGTTACACGGAATTGTAAATCGAATTAAGAATGCGGTGTTTCAAGATGATAAAAAATGTTGTTTCTTATAATCAATCTTTAAATTTTTTTATCTTAATTTAATAACTGAGATGGATAAATTACTTTTATTAATGATAAATTTTTTGAGGTGCACATTTTGTTTTACCATTGATAATATACGAGGGTTATCCCAGAAGTACCCGACCTAACAAAGGAAACACAAACAATTTGGACGAAAAAATACCTTTATTCCTCTATAAAATCTCCTTTTAGCTGGATATACTTTTCCCACAGATGTTAAGAAGCTTCGATACCCTGTTTCTAGTGAGAACCGTCAGGCCCCTCAGAATAGCCATCAAGCTATTCACCTCTTTGTTGTGGGAAAATCTTTTTCCACCGAGTCATTTTTTCAAGTTTATTTGATCTCTATTTTGTTATTATATTCAGGACTCTTCAAATTATTTAAAACCTTAACACAAGTTAACAATTTTCTATAATTTCTATAATAATTTTTCTATAATATCGAAGAAATGCCCTGTCCAAATCTGTTCCCTTTAGAGATTTTTCAATTTTTGACCAGGGGCCAGTGTTTTAAATAAGAGTTAAGGACGCGAAAGTAAAAAAAATTTTATGTAAAAAGAGTCTTTCGCTTAGTTTTTCGTTTATGATGGCAGAAGGTTCCACTATACCCGTAGCAAGATCTTTCCTTTAGGTGGTTTTCATCATAAAAATATATAAATAATGTTATAAAAATCAAAACCAATATATGTGTCATTTTTCTCACTAAATTCAGAACTTTTATCAAAATTTTTTATTCATGAGCCTTTTATCGTAAACATGATTATTATCAGGTCATAATACATGAGGTCATCATGATAAATTACTAAGTGGGCATTATAAGCAAAAATAGTTTAAAAATTGGATGTAATTTAATTCTTTTGGCACATTGAAATGATTTAGGTTCCATCCACTAGAGTGGATTGGTCTCTATACAAAAAAAAAAAAAAAAAAAAAAAAAAAACAAACAAATTTGAAAAGTGCACCCCTTATTTTAAAGATGACTTCGAGAAAACTCCAAAACAAAAAAATGTTGTTTGACCACCGGAAAAACCTCCAAAATGCTCTTCTCTCCACAAATTATGCATTTTATATCGGATTTTAGAAAATAATGTATCGTTACAATAATAAAACAATTATAAAAAAATGTTGGTTTTAAGAAATTTTATAAAGAAAGTTTTATACTACAATTTGGAACTCAATCAAGGCCAAATAAAGTGCTATTGGGCAAGATGTGAACAAATTTTTAAGAAGTTTAATTTTATGATTAAAAAAATTGAGTTCGAGGAGGATCGAGGATAAATCGAGGTAACAGGGTTTACCAGTTGAATATAGCTTCAGAAGTCCAAAAGCTTTGCGTGGAAAATGTAGTACTATTTTATTCAAAAAAAAACCTCTGACTTATGAAATTGTCATCGTATTTTCAAGACATAGTTTTTTATGAGTACCTTAAATTTTTCTTTATAACTACGGTGAGTTTAAGGACTGTATCGAAAAGAAACTCTCCACTTTTCGAACAGAATTTCTCACAGTGCATCAGCTTGTATGCAACCCTGCACATGCCGTTAATAAGCGGGCATTTCAAGCTTTAGAAAACATTTGACTTTTGTTTACTTGTTGTCGCTATATTCAAAATGCCAGAAATTTCATTAAAAGTGCAAAAACAAATTTGCACTAGCAAAACGATATAAGATATCACACAAATCAATCAAAATTACAGTGGAACGTTATGGCGAACACGCCACAGTATCCACGGTCCACGTCGTCTCGATTTGGAGATAATGTTGTTGAGCTTGATAAAGAGTCAGTCCGGGATTTAGCCAAAAAAAGGTAAAACAACGGTTGGAATGATACAAAGAGTGAAGCAGCGCAACAATTTAAAGACATATAAAAAACAAAAAAGCACCGAAAAAGACAGAAAAACAAAAAACCACGGGGAAAAAAAGTACGTAAGTTGTATCATCGTCTTAACAAGGAAATAGTTCAGTGTGTAATTATGGATGACGAAACGTATTTAAAATTTGACTTTTCTACACTTCCTGGTCCCCAATATTATACGAAAGCTAAAGGTGAGGATGTCAACGACTCTTCAAGACGGTAGAAGTCGAAAAGTTCAAAAGCAATGCTCTCTTTTGGCAGGCGATTTGTTCATGTAGCCTAAAATCAAACATATTTGTTACAACACGGACCACAACCACAACCACTGAGACTACTGATGAGTCGGAGTAGCGTCCGACGAAACCATGGTCTAGTCAGCTTGGATTGTTCTGCAAAGAACTTTGTTGTTGTAGCAACCTGTTGCTTCATGAATTATTTGGCATAAAGTTCTTAATATAATTCTTAAAAAATATGTGTTAATTCTTAAAAAATATGTTTTTTAAGAATTATAAAAATGAAATAAACATATAAAAATGCCACAATTTTATAACTCACGGACGATAAACACCAAAATTTACCAAAAGGAGTTTCTCCAGAAACGGCTCATACCATTCTACAAGCAGCAGAAGGTGCCGGCTATATTCTGGCCCGATATGGCTTCCGCTCACTAAGCCGCATCAATATAAAAGCTTCTTAAGGACAAAGCTATCAATTTCATTGAAAAAGATAAAAATCCACCAAATGCTCCTCAGCTTCGAGCAATAGAGTGTTACTGGGCTCTAATGAAACAAAGTTAAAAGAAAACCGGAAAATGTGCTAAAAATTTCACAGACATCAAACGGAATTGTACGAAAGAGCTAATACCACGTTTGATGAAGAGCGTTAAGCAAAAAATTCGAAAGACTTTTAAAGCCTAAATAATTTATCAAAACTATTTAATAGCTTATATATAAGAGACTGAAATCTGTGTGTACGCGCATAACTCGAGAACGGGTCGTTCGATTTTTACAATTTTGAGCTTGATGGATTCGTATTGGTCCAAGGAAGGACAATATGTAGAAATTTTGCCACACCCTCTTTTACCGCCCACAAATCAAAAATGCTTTATTTCCGACGGTTTTGGTCGTATTAGACTACAATTTGGTAATTAAGTTTGTATGCTCACTGTCGGCAACTGTACTAAAACTGGGTGTGGGTGTGGTACTAAAAATGGGTGTGGTTCCACCCATCTAGTTTTTCATAAATGTGTCTTAAAGTGATATCTGGTTTTAAAAAAATAATTACTTAAATATATTTTAAAATACAGATTGACTTAAATGGGGAGTTTTTTTCGATACAGTCCTTATGATAGGTCTTTCCCTTACATTTCCAATTTCACCCATATTTGTTTTGTTAATTGGTTTTGATTCTATTTGCACCAATTGTACTATTATAACTACTAGAACTTTGTTAAAGTTCAATAACGTTTTGCAAATTTACAGAAATACAGCACTGGGTGATTTTATCCGATCTATTTTTTGCCATTTTGCCATTTTACCATTTTACCATTTTGCATATTTACCATTATTCATTAACTAAGACGTGAGGTTCGATTATACTATCCATTGTCATATAAACCTATTGTGGCACTTATATAACACCATCCCAAAGTCACCACCTCTCTTTTGTGCACAAAAGAACATTTGTGAAAAATACTACCCGCTTTATTAGTTCCTTTGCTTTGAAACCGAATTTTTTTTTTATTTTTTGACGTGACGAAGTTACGTTGTACTGCTCGAGTTTCCAAAAAAGTTGAAAAATGAATTTTTTAAAAATTCATCTGCGTTTCATTGAATTGTTACTCGCTGGGTATAAGAGCTATGATTAAAAAAATAGTATGATCATAAAGGTTAATTCTTTGACTATATTAAAAAAACAAAAAAAAAATTAATACGACATAGGGACGGCAAACTGAAAATTTGTTACATGGAATTATTACTCACTGAGCATTAGTGCTAGGATTAAAAATACGATACGCCAATAAAGGCCTACTGGAAGCCCTCACAACAAAGTTAGACAAAAAATTTCTGACATCATGGGGACGCTGAGAGAGCCGCTCAAAGATCGATAACGCAACATTTATGCAGCGGCGTTGCATTGAATTTTTACTCACCTACGATGAAAGTTTAAAAAGGAAAACAAAGTTTTTATACATGGCTTTACGACAAAAAAAAAAAAAATTCCGGCGTCGTCAGGTCGTGAATATAGCAGCTTATGTAACAGAAATGTAATATCGTTGCATGGAATTATTACACACTCAGGAGGAGTGCTACAGTAAATTTTGCTTTACGAAAGCAGGGATGTGTTATTACGCTTCACAACTAAATTACAAAAAAAATTTTGTTGTCATGATTTCAGGGATGCAATCACATAATTCAGTAAAAATGCTACAGCCATGAAAAAACGTTGCATGGATTTTTAACTCTGTGACTACTGGTGCAACGGTAAATTTTAAGGAACGAAAACAAAGGTGAGGTCTTCGGGCATATGACAAAAATAAAAAACAAATTTGACGGCGTGTCAAAAACCCTCAGGGAACCGCCTAATGTGACGCATATGTATCACTTTTGCTGGATTAATTAAAATCCAACAACAACTCCAACACCAACACCAACACCAACACCAACACCAACACCAACACCAACACCAACACCAACACCAACACCAACACCAACACCAACACCAACACCAACACCAACACCAACACCAACACCAACACCAACACCAACACCAACACCAACACCAACACCAACACCAACACCAACACCAACACCAACACCAACACCAACACCAACACCAACACCAACACCAACACCAACACCAACACCAACACCAACACCAATACCAACACCAAAACCAATACCAACATCAACATCAACATCAACATCAACATCAACATCAACATCAACATCAACATCAACATCAACATCAACATCAAAATCAACATCAACATCAACATCAACATCAACATCAACATCAATATAAACATCAATATAAACATCAACATCAACATCAACATCAACATCAACATCAACATCAACATCAACATCAATATTAACATCAACATCAACATCAACATCAACATCAACATCAACATCAACATCAACATCAACATCAACATCAACATCAACATCAACATCAACATCAACATCAACATCAACATCAACATCAACATCAACATCAACATCAACATCAACATCAACATCAACATCAACATCAACATCAACATCAACATCAACATCAACATCAACATCAACATCAACATCAACATCAACATCAACATCAACATCAACATCAACATCAACATCAACATCAACATCAACATCAACATCAACATCAATATCAACATCAACATCAACATCAACATCAACATCAATATCAACATCAACATCAACATCAACATCAACATCAACATCAACATCAACATCAACATCAATATTAACACCAACACCAACACCAACACCAACACCAACACCAACACCAACACCAACACCAACACCAACACCAACACCAACACCAACACCAACACCAACACCAACACCAACACCAACACCAACACCAACACCAACACCAACACCAACACCAACACCAATACCAACACCAACACCAACACCAACACCAATACCAACACCAAAACCAACACCAACATCAACACCAACATCAACATCAACATCAACATCAACATCAACATCAACATCAACATCAACATCAACATCAACATCAACATCAACATCAACATCAACATCAACATCAACATCAACATCAACATCAACATCAAAATCAACATCAACATCAACATCAACATCAACATCAACATCAATATCAACATCAACATCAACATCAACATCAACATCAATATTAACATCAACATCAACATCAACATCAACATCAACATCAACATCAACATCAACATCAACATCAACATCAACATCAACATCAACATCAACATCAACATCAACATCAACATCAACATCAACATCAACATCAACATCAACATCAACATCAACATCAACATTAACAACAACAGCAAGAAACTTCGTCACGTCAAAACCTACGGGTGTGTCCACGGCACAGCCAACTCTTTTTTTTCTTTTTTTTTTTGTAAAAGAATTGGAATCTTTCAAACTCAAATTTGCAAATTTTCAAACTCAATAAAACTATTGAGTTCGATTAAAATCCTTCGATGTGCTTTAGTTCTAGATTCTAAAATAAAAGATAAAAACGATTTTTTGGGTTATTAAACATAGTTTTGCTGGGATAAAAACTTGCATTCTCAATGTGCATAACAAAAATTATTTTTATTATTTTGCAACTCAGGGAGTATCTAACTATACTTGCACCACCCTATTGAAATTTTATATTTGTAGAGTATTATTTTTTTTTCTAATCCACTGCAGGCAATGTTTTTATTGCAAACCAATTCAATTTTGGCTTGCAACCGTTGCTGCTGTTGTTGCTATTGTTGTTGCTGTTGCTGCTGCCAGACATTATGACTCGCTCTGGTTGCGCATTTGAAAATTCAGTGGACGTTATTTGATTTTTATTTTTAAATTTTTTTTTATTTTATTTATATATTTATTTGTGGTAAAACAAAATAAAGCAACATGCTGCAGACTAAAAACAAGAGTAGACAGCACATAGCTAAATAGACAACGAATAGACGAACAGACAGACGGAACGCAGTGTAGACACAACGACTCTTGGGACAGCGATTTTCTCACAATCAAAATCAGTTTCAACTGTTGCTATTGCCGCTTAGAATCGTTGATGAGTCTGATGACGTTGATGACGGTGGCGAGCATGATGACGACAATAATATTAATGTTCATGGTGTTGGTGATGAATCAACAGAGGAACGATGCAAAAGCTTTGATTGACACATGCACGTTGGTATTGTATGGAATGGTCTTAAAAAAATGAACTAAAACACAAAAAGAAAAAAAAAAAAAGAAAAAATAATATGTACTGCCATTTTAAGTCACTTCATGAATGACTAAAGTGTGTTTGTCTGAGCATCAAGCGTGCAGCTGGTCAAACCATACCGCCGGTAACTGTCTGGATGTCAGGCATTATGTTTGTCTGTCGCCCAATGTTATGATGGCGCTGTGATGGTCTGTGATGTGCTGCTGCAGCAACAGCGTATAAAGGTTTAAATGCCATCCAAGACAGTCGGAATGTTTGGCTACACAAACCGATGCAATGTTGGCTAATCCCAGGTTGGACAGACTGGCAGCGTTGGCTGGTCCGAAAGCCGGTTAAAACTGTCCCAGACGGTCGTCAGTAAAATGTCAAAGCAAATATAGAGTCGTTTGCCAAACACTGCTACCGTCTGTCTGTCTGTCTGTGTATCTGCCTGACCAACTAGCTACAGTCTAGACATAAAATAACAGTGTCTAGCGCTCTGTGTGAAAATTCTGGCAAACAAGTAAAAACAAAAAGTCTACCACTTTTAATGCATTAATTATTTCGTTGAAGTTAGCTAACTTTTCTGCTGTGACTTCATCATGATCAGCGGAAACCCTGCTTGGCCTAGCGGCTATATTTGTATTTCTGTTTCTTTTTTTTTTGTGCATATTGCACGACATATGCACAAATACACACACGGACACATTTACACATAAGCCAATAAATGTCAATTATTACCGTTAGTTGCTGTCAAAGTGTCTTTAATGCGCTCAACGATGCCTGACACAACAAACAATGCAACATGGCAACCCTAATTCAAATAATGCAATTATAGCTGATATGCTACAAAGTCCACTGTTGGTCAATAATGAGTCGCACTGAATCAGTTGATAGGGTGCTCCAGTGGAATTGGTCGCATGATGACGGAGTGTTGAAGCGGAGGATGTGGTCAAAAGCATTTCTTTGTGAAATTGAAATTGCACACGATGTTGTTTGTCTGTCTATCGAAAGTGCATGAAATGCACGCGTCAAACTTAATTTCTCTGACATGTTTGCATGTTTGTTGTCTGTTTAAAGTTGTTTTGTTTTTGTTTTTTTTTTTCGTTTTGTTTTTTACGGTCTACAGTTGTGTGCTTTCTGTTCTAGTTGCTGTTTACTTTCGCAATACAAATGTGTCTATCGTGCTTGCAGCAGTCAAGCAACAATTGCTGCATGCAAACAATTAAATTTGAAGCACCTTTAATTCTTAAGAGAATTATATCGAAATTACTCTAGTTGTGCCGGATGAAAATAGAACAAAAAAGTTTCTTGTACAAAATGTCATCACTATAACTTTTACGGAGTAAAACAAAGAAAAAAATGTCATACCAAACTGACACACAAAACTGTCATACCTAACTGTCATACCAAACTGCCATACCAAACTGTAATTTCTGTTTTTTTCTAGAAAATGTATCAAATTTGAGTAAAATTGGAAACTTATTAGTTTCTTATAGAGAAAGTATGTGACCTTTTTTTAAGAGTAAATTTTTTTTTTTGAAATGCTCTTATTACTCTTACAATTTTCAGTTAAATACTTTAGTACTTCCCAAGTTTCTAAACTCAATTACGAGCAACTAGGCTTGTCCAATCAATATCAAACTATTTATACTGTAGGGTAATTCACAATCTTGTGAAAATGGTCTTGCATCATAGCATTTGCAAAATGGTAGAGTATATTTCTACTCGAAACTAACAAAATATACAGAGATGCACTTACTAGGCTTTTGCAAATACGCAACCAGTCTGGAACATCTGAGGAAAAAAAATATTTATACCACACACGTACACAAGCAAGCAGCAACAGCATCGCACACGTACACACATATTCCGACAAGCACCAACAGCATCGCACTCTGTTCCTGCAGTTTATTTCTTGCAGTTGCAGGTTTCTTATAGTTCTCATTTAGTTAATGTTGCAAGAGTAATACAGACTGGTTTTTTTTGGCAAATATGATTTGTGAGTGCGATGGTGAGTGCGATGCATGAATAAATTATGTAGGGTGGAATGACAACTCGGTATTTGAGTTTCTCGGTATGTAGGAGGTGGAATGACATTTCTCAAGAATGTCTTGAACCGGTTGTCATTTACCTGCATAATTTCCTTCTTATTCTATCTTACTTTTTCTTTTATAGTTTAAACTACTATAAACTATACATAAACTATACATAAACTATACATTTTCCTTAAATATGACAGTTTTATTTTCAAATAGTAAATATTTGAAAGATATTTAAATATATTCGTGCATAATTTTAATATATTTTTTATTAATTTTATTTTAAATATTTTAATATTTTATTTAATTAAAAAAAGTATTTAAATAAATTCTAAATATTAACGTAGTCGATTTAAGTAAATGCGTTATTGGTGCAAAAATTACTCGCTTTTTGGATAAATTAAAAAAGTTTTTGCATAAATTTAATATTTTTTTCCTTAGTGTATCATGATGTATACAGTATGATGAGTATGATGATGTATACAGTACGATGGTTATGTTATGCAGGGCACAGTACAATGTGTACAATATGATTTTATAATAATGGTCAGATAGGTATGGGATAAGTACGATAGGTATAGTATTAAGACTATGGCATGATCGGAGTAGTATTATGAGTATAGTAAAATGGGTATCCTATTAAGTATAATGTTAAGTATAATGAATATGGTATGAAAGGTGTACTATGGGGTATTTTATGAGTACTTAGTATAATGTGTGTGTATTGATGTTATCATAGTGGTCAGATAGCTAAGGGATAATTACGGTAGGTATAGTATAAAGGGTATTGTATCATGGGGAGTGAAATGATAAGAATAGTATGATGGGTATAGTTTGATGGGTGTGTTATTTTGAGTAAAGTATACTAGGAATGCTATGATGAGTTTTGTATCATGGATATGGTGTGATGGGTATGGTACAATGTGTATGTTATGATGGTAACGGGTGTGGTCTGTTAGATGTGGTATCATGTATTATAGTTTTGGTATGGGTAGGTACTGGTTTGTGTATGGTTATGACTATTAGAATAATTTTGTTAAAAAACTGTTTCAGACTCTCTTTCTGTAAGAATGAATTAAAACAATTTTCTTCTTCGGAAATAATTTTTATTTTTATAGTATAAATGTTGAAGAGAGAAGAAATATCAAATTTGAACATCGAAGCAAATTATGAAGGCCTTAACAGCTTTAACAATAAAAGAATTTTTAACCATTTCGAGAATTTTGCAAGTTTTAATAATAATATATTATGAGAAATAAAAGGTGGTGAACTATTTTTAACTAAGACAAACAATAAAGTATCAAAGGATAATAACTGATTTAAAATTGTAATCCAAATATAAAAAAGCTTAGTCACTTATCATAACCCAGCATATCCTTAAAGGAATCAGTTTAAGTTATCTTCAGAGAGTTCATTCCATTTTTTTTTTGCATTAGATGCTGCTCTGACAATAAATCCTTTATCTAAAAAATGCTTCTTATTGAACCTTGTTAGTCCTACTCTCCTTGATTATTTGATTAATCTATCAATCTTATAAAACTGCTTGGAATCTGTCTTATTTTTAAATATATTTTCAATACCATTTTTTAAATTTTTCTAAATTGTAACTCAATTCTGTCGAAATACACCTCAATCAACGTAGTACAACGCTTCAAGTGGATACTTATCTCGTCTCGTCAAAGTTTTATATCCTTTTATTTTTTAACGAAATTCCATATCTTCTGTTAATTTCATTTAACCCATGCCTTATGTACAGCGCCTACTCATTCACCACAATTCAACTATTTTCGGACATTCCGTAGACCAGACGAAACCCATTTTCGACCGCACTTCAACACGTTATAAATATTTAATTTTCGTAATAGCGAACGATTAGCCACAAATTTGTGTGTAGGTAGTTGCTGGACAAGGATTTGGCGTACAAAATTTATGAGTAACTAAAATGATACGTTACCCTACAAGCCCACCGCCATCCCACCATCGCCAGTACACCATCATTCCGTAGTATTGAGGCAATGGAATCTCTGCAAAAAACGAAATAATTTCATTTTGACTAACAACATCAGTGGGCCAGTGAGAATTGCACAATGGGCTCAACACTTGATGTAAATGATAAGTTTTAGGTGGTATAAATGAAAATGGATTTGATAACAACTGATGTTGATATGGGTAAAGATAGTAATTTATTGTAAGGATAGAAACTTTTAGCATTTTGAATTTTCATATAAATTTTATCGATATTTTTATTTTCACAAAACAATATTCTTCTTCTTCTTCTTCTTCTTCATTGCAAACATTATGACTCTTAAAAGACTCTTTTAAGACTCATATAAATAAGTGTTTATCGTCATAATGCGCCAAAAAAAGACACTTTTATGAGTACATTTTCCTAGGTTGTGGACTTCGAAATATGATTCATAATAATGACTGCTTTATGTCTCATTTTCGACTCAAAATTAAGACTCTTTTAAGACTCATAATAAAGACTCCTTAAAGAATCATAATAAAGACTATTTTCGAACTCATATAAATTGGTCTTTTTGGACTCAAAATTAAGACTCTTTTAAGAGCCATATTTAATACTCTCTTTAAGAATCATGTAATGGAATCTTTAAAGACTCATATGAAGACTCTTTCAGATTTCATAGAAGTTATTATTTAAAGAGTCATAAATCTCATGTTAAAGGCTCTTTAATGGATTAAAAACTCTTTGTAAACACTAATTTCTGACATTGATATGATGTTAATAAAACCACTTTTCGTGAAATTATCGTATATGCCATTTTTTCCATTTATTTAATAATATTAATAATAAAACTATTTCCATATTTTGCCATATATCGTACTCATAAAACACACATAAAAAAATAATCTTTTTAGAGTCTTATTTCTGAGCAATCATTTTACAATCATATCAAAGACTCCTTTATAAGTCTTTTTATTGCGTACTCATAAAACACGCATATAATATACTTTTTTTAGAGTAATTT
Organism: Pherbina coryleti; assembly: GCA_943735915.1. Lineage (NCBI taxonomy): Eukaryota > Metazoa > Arthropoda > Insecta > Diptera > Sciomyzidae > Pherbina > Pherbina coryleti. Next base: position 124,941,364 of record OX030952.1, on the reverse strand, counting down.
TTTTTTTTTTGAGGCACTCAGAAAATGTTTGCAGGGAAGTTTTTCAAAACATAAATATAATTTTTTGTTATTTCAAGTCAAGACCAAGGTATATTCAACAAGGTAGTCTCGTCTCGGAGTGTTGGGTACAGTAGCTGTCAAACATAAGAAGAACGTAAAAAAAAACAAAAAAACAGTGAATAAAAAACTGTCAAATGTGTTAAAATTCATAGTTTTAATTTTTGTGCGTGCTGAATGTTTTTTTTTAGTATTTATCGTGAAGGTAAAATAACACTAAGGAAGCCACTGCTCCTGGCTGCAACCGGAGTGGACCGCAATTATTCCCCGGAAGATTTATAAAATCCGTTTTATAAAAATGCTTTTCGTAGACCCGCGCTGATTGGGAAAATGTTGTGGAACAAGCAACGTTGCAGCGATTGCGTCTTGCTTCATTAAGGGGCACACTAAAGACGAGCTATTTTCTTTTTGAAAAGGCTTCTTACAAATTGCACTTTTGGGCATTAAATCGCTTAAATAATTTTCATCAACAACACAAGTCTAATTGTACAATTTCATTTGTTTTGCTTTTTTTCGTTCAATAGCCGATTTTGACAGGTGCTGTACCCACCACAAGAGAGAATTTCACCTACTAACTATACCTTCCTTAATATACCTTGGTCAAGACGAATAAACATAAAATACGCATGTGCTCATCTCCACACATAAATGTGCTAGTTAAAAATGCTCTGCTAAATTTCAGTTGAAATTTTGCTTGCAACAAATGTTTCTAGTCAGACCGTGTATTGGTCCCTCTGTGGGTTTTGTATCCAACATGAGCTCAAGATATTTTAGTTGTGTTTTTTTTTTTTTTTCAAAATTATATTCAGTTTTTCTTTCGAGGTTATTGTTTATTTTGTTTCTCACTCAACCATGCTATACAAACTTGCACAGAGTCAATAGTTGTTGTTTTATTGTACATTCTGTGAAGGTATAAGAACGACGGTTGCTGCTGCTGTTGCATGGCACAGCAGCTCTATGCCAATGGAGACAACCGAACCGCAACACTTCGAACGACCAGACAGTCTGACGCTGTTGGAGCTCACATATACGACAGCAACAACAACAATAGCAACAAAAAGAAACAAAATTGTTATATATTTTTGTATTTATATATATATATATATTAAAAAAAAAATATATAATAAAAATTGGGCTGTACCGCTGATTCGCATGCAATTTGACTAACGATTGCCTCTCGTCTCTTGGTAGCTTAGGCAGCATTGACCACTACTGTAAAGTGTATAAATGTAAAAACAGCTAAAACACTAAATCAACAGAATCAACTACAAGAATAGTGTTGACAACGTCGTTGCCAACAAGTATTGCACATATTTTAGTCATGCATATAATTATCTCGTGGCATGACATGGATTTGAATAATTAATCAAGCACTTGGTACACAGACATGTCCGAATAAAAGCCAAACATTAAATGTATTATTGTAATAAAAATGGGAATTAATTCTAGTAGTATTAAAAAGCATTTTTATAATAGCTTAATTATTTTTCTTTTAGAAGCTTAATGAAGTTATACAAATAAAATATCATTGAATCATCATTTGAATGATGATTTTAACACGATTAGCAAGATTCTGCTTTTGCGTAATTAGGAGTGATTTCCAAAGTGCTTTTCTAAGAAAATTCCAACCCAGTCATTTCATATGTCATGTCATATGTCAAGTCATTTGTCATGTCATATTTCAAGTCATATGTCATGTCAGATGTGGCATCCGTGGCGTAGTTGGTTAAAGTGCGTGGCCGCTATGTCAACGAACCTGGAGACCCAGGTTCGAACCCCAGCAGCTACAGAAAATTATTTGAATTAAAATAATTTTTCTGTACAGCCGCCACCTCTCTGCAGACAATGGCAAACCTCAGAGAGTAATCAAAATGCCATGTAAAGCTTCTTGAGAATAAGAACATTTTCGTTCATCGCCGTTCGGAGTCGGCGTTAAGCCTGTAGGTCCATTTCTCGGTCAATTGTGTACAAACTTAATAACACGCACAACACAATTGATCAAAAGAAGCTAGGTCAAAGTCCTTTCAAGGGCTGAAATGGCCAGATATTTATTTATTTTTTTTATGTCATGTCAGATATCATGCCATATGTCATGTCATTAGCTATGTCATATGTCATGTCATTAGTTATGTCATATGTCAAGTCATTAGTTATATCATTAGTTATGCCATATGTTATGTCATATGTCAAGTCATATGTCGTGTCATATGTCATGTCATGTGTCATGTCATATGCAATACTTCAAAAAAAGTGAAATAAGAAATTAATTTGGAACAAGGCATATTTCGAGGTATTTCACTAAATTTTTCTAGACTATCAACTAGTCTAGGTTCCACCAATATAATAGTGATTTTGGTGATTTTAGTTTTGTTAAGAGATTTATTACCAATTATAAGAAGCTTAGATTTAAAAATAGCTAAACATATTCTTTCTAACGTTAAGCACACCAGTTTGCTAGGTGAGAAATCTTAGAGAAAAATGTTAAAAGAGATCATTACCTACTCACCGTATTTCTGCCAAAATGTTTTTGGCTGCAATTGATCGTAGTCGCTGATTAAAATATAGCCAAGTGTTGTTGTTGTTTCTGGTGTTGCTGTTGTTGTTAGTTTAAATTTGGGCTTTGTACTTGTTCTAGACGTTGTTGTTCTAGCAGTTGTTGTAGTCATTCTTGTTGTTGTTGCTGTTGCAGTTGCTGTAGTTGTTGTTGTTGAGTTTGCAGACACAGCATGCAACAATGTAAGCTGTTGATTTATTTGTTGCAAGCCATGCGCGACACTGTCGCCGACACCAGCACCGGCAGCGGCACCAAAATCCGCCACCGAATGCGAATTAAAAGCAACAAAATCTAAATTTCGATTTAATGAATTGAATTTTGTGGTAGCTAGATTATTTTGCAAAACATTCACTGCGATTTTGTTGCTATTTTTTATACTTTCACGACTAGCACGAACTTTGCGTGTATTTCCACTACTTCTACTACCACGACTTCTATGACTGCTACGTTTTTCACTACTATTTCCTATTTTTACACTATTTACACTGTAAACAAAATTTGACAATGTCGCTGAGACGACATTTGTTGGTAAGGCTCTCTTCGTATAGACGCCATTTTGTTTTATGAATTGCAATTTACTTGATTTTTCACTTATTTTAACTCCATTTTTAGCTAATTTATTATTTACACTGGAATTTTTTTGTGCTTCATTTTCACTTGCATCATATTTGATTTCAGTGTCGCCGTCGTCTTCGTTTCCAGTTAAAACCGCTTTTATGTCGTTTTCTCTTCTTGCAGCAACGCGTTCGTTTTTGTACCATGTCAACTTTTTTTCAATATTTCTAACAGCTTCCACGCTATAATTTTGGCGATTTATTTTCAAATATGGCGTCAAAGTTGCCGTTGCACTGTTTTTGTTTTGATACTGTACAACACTGTTCCGATAACGTTCTAATGGCACCGCGAGGGAAGTAGCCGACGACAAAGTTATTGTTGTCAGAAGCGGTATGATGAACGCTACTAATAAGCGGGCCCCCGCGGCGCCTTTGGCTGCATTCGTGGGGGCCACAACGTCTCAATAACGTTGCACGCAATTGGCCGCAGCCGCCGTTGTGGAACAATTTGTGTGTCCTTCTTTCTTTTTTTTTGTAAATTTATTTAAATTTTATGATGAAATAAATTTTTTTTTTTCTTAAATTATTTAAAGATGGGGTTTAACTTTAAATTATGTATGACACTTTAAAACAATTTTTAAAACTCGTTTAACCAAGAATATTATCACTTTTCATCTAGACATTGCACTAGTTTTAATCACATATCAGCTGGTTTTGGAGAGTGTTGAATCTGAAATATAAGAAGAGACAGCTTTAATTTGACGTTTGAGTCAATTTTTTATATTAAAACATTTCTTAAAAATACACTGAAAAGCAACTCGTTGGAATGCAAAACCCGACCCAAGATAATGACAGAATTTTTTGTGAACTGGTGGCGGCGGTGGCCGAACTCGTTAAAGTGCGTGGATCGTTCGATGCAAATTTTACGAACAACGAAGTCACTGGTTCGCATCCCACCTTACACATCAAAAGTTTTTGATTGAAATGAGCTTTTTGGCTGGGCTGACAACTCTCTGCAGAGAATGACAAGCCTCAGTAAGTAAATAAATGAAATCTAAAGGGGCTTCAACACGATACAACGGCTGAACCAATATCGGTTGCTATTTGATGGTTGTGTGCGATTATTGCATTGTTTGGATGCAAGCATGCGACGAATTGGTTTCAATATTGCTCGGTCGAATGGTTGAAACTGCCAACTGCTGTACCATAAGCGATTGTACAGCCGTTGTATAGCGTAGAAGCCCCTCGTATAGGTTCTTGAGAACATAAACAAGCCGATGTTATGATCACCATGAGCATAGCGATAATATCGATATATTTTTCTCAGTGTATAATTACGTGAGGTCGTTGGTTGTTTTTGTTTTTGTTTTCCTCTCTTGTTGTTGTTGTTGTAGTTGTCACAATATTTTATCACAATTAATGGCTCAAAAACAAAATCATAGGAAAAACAACAGCCAGCGAGATCTGCTGTGTAAAAAACTTGCTAAACTTAGATCGCTTACTTTAATAGAAGGGAGACAAAATATTGTTGTTTGTGTTTTTTTAGTTGTTGTTATTTTTGTTGTTGTTGTGGATTTTGTTGTTTCTTTTTCTTGTTCTAGAGTAGCCAATTTGACGGAAAAATGCAGGAATTTCATGTAAGCAATTTTTATGCTGTCGCTGTTGTTGCTGCTGTGCTTATGTTGTTGTTGTTTTGGTTGTCGTTGTTATAGTTGCTGGTGTTGCAGTTGCAGGTGCTGCTATTATAAGACACAAACATTTAATCTATATATAAAATCCGTTCATCTCTACAACAATCACAACAACAACAACAAGAACTACTGAACAAAAATTATTATTATTTCTCCCATGACTCGACCACAAAAACCAGACGTCGTCAGACGACAGACGACAAAGTTACAAAAATTAAATAATTTCTACGAATTTACATATTCAACTCCCATATGAAAAATTGTAATAATTTAGATATTTTTAAATAGAATTTGAGAGCGGGTTTTCTGTTGTTTTTTTCTTATGAACCAAGAATGTGTGAAATATTTTTCAATACTTTGTAGCGAGACAATAGCAGGCAGCAGCAGTGAGAAAAGAGAAACTACAATAACCTCTAAATGTACATTATTATAGCTTGCACCAAAACAATTGGCACCAAATGGCAGCTTGCACCAAATTGAATAAAAACTTTGTTTACTCCTTTGATTTGAAGAATTTCTCAAGAATCGACAAAAAAAAAAATACCTTAAAAATTACATAAAGACCTATCGCCAAAGTTTTTTTATACCATCAGAGTTACACAAACGGTTGATTCTGATAAGAATCATCAATGTTATGAAAAATTAGAAAATGAAGTTGTGTGTAAAAAAAATCTCTTCCCTGTATGACGTCATCAAATTATTAAACATTAGCATTAATTTTGAAAAGTTCAAAAGAGATTTATTTATGCCCTGCATTCATGTTGCTATCATCATCATTAATTTAAGTCGCTCATTTTTATGGTCATCATAAATTTTCATTTAAAGCCGAACACTACTAAATGTTAAATCCTTAAAGCAAAATGAAGAAAAAAATAAACGAAAACATTAAAAGTTGAAAAAAACAAAAATAAAAATAATAAAATATCACAAAATGAGAAAAGAACAAATCGACGCATATTTGAAGTGAGACAAATGATCGCGATAGAAACAGAGATAAGAAGAAATGCATAAATGCAAATTTCTTCTTTATGCATGGTACATGGCAAAAACTGATGCTGCAAAAATAAACAGCAAAGACATGAGTTTTCAGCCAGCCGACGATTAAAAACAGCAACAGCAGCAGAAAGAACAACAGCAGCAGCAGCAACAACACAATACTTTGCCGCACAGTAGCTGCCGCCGCATTCAGCAAATGATCAGCATTGCCATGCGTCGCATCGCGTCGCATCGTGCAACGACACAATAACAAGATACAGCCAGCAAAAAGCAGCAGCAACAACAACAACAACAACAACAACAACAACAACAACAACACACAACATCATCAACAACAATAGCAAGAGGCCATTGGAACAGCCCCAAATGGAAAATTTAGCATTCAAGATGTTGATCCTCGTTGCGCATTATTAATATTCTGTCTGCCGTTGGCAACATTGTTGCAGCAGTTTTAGTTTGTTTATCAACACGCAGCAATCTGCGATCGTTGTTTTGCTCAAAAGAGAAAAAAAAATAACGAAAAAAATGCTCTCAAGGCAAGTGTAACAACACAGCCGATTGGAGTACATAATCAACTCCGCTATAAGAAGACCAAACCTACAGACACAAGCAAATGGAACACATATAGACTCCTATAGATATGATTTGCTCAAATTACAAATTCATAAAATTTTATTTCTCTAATTTTTGTATGAATACAACAGGCCTTTACATGAAGGCCTAAGAACGCCATCTAGAGTTTTGATGGATTATTTCGTTACTCGTAAGACCCCAAATGTAGTACTCACCGTGATCTATCAATTAAAACTATTTTTTTTTTTAAATTTGAGTACATATGGTTTTTTTATTTTTATTGATCTTACCACACTCATTCCTCACCCACAAAACTAGCTTTGACAAATAACACCTATAAATCTTCCAAATTGTGAGCGTGTTTTTCATTTGTATGCAACCGACGCTGGTTGCCCGATAATCTAGGCTTCTTAATAAACAGCCATTGCAAAATCTAGATAGAAGCTATAAATTTCTGCTTTGATAGATTAAGCTGTTTTTTCTCTAATCCAGTTAGTACTTTGTAAGAATACCAACATATGTAATTTTGATAAGCTACAAAAACTGATTTTTTTTTTTGACAAGCGGATAGAACAATCTTTAAGCTCTTACAAAACTGTCAAAAGGATGAACCTATTTAAGTGTAACACGTCACTTAACAGTTAAGCTTTAATTTCATTATATCAGTCTCAATGTTTTCTTATTTTATGCCCAATAAAGAAGTCAACTGTTAGCATTTTTTCTTCGTTTGACAATGAAGGATAACAGGAATAGCTGATTGATGTGTTTGTGATAAAAAAAATTAAAGATTTTTTAGATTTGAACCACGGATACTTATTCAGTCAAGTCTGAATTAATTTAAAATGTCTCTCCCATCCCACTAATAAATTAGTAATCAAGTGAAACATGAGTACCTAGGATGTTCTAAGCGTGGTGTGAAGTCGTAGAAACATGCGAATTAGAATCTTAGGCAAATGTTATGCCCTTACTACAGTCAATTCTAGTTATAAGGCATCCCATCCAAAAAGTTATCTACAACTTGTTTACCTGGCTGGGATTCGAAACTGGGATCCTGGGGTGACAGTCAAGCGCGTTGCCTACTTACGCGATTACCGAGGAATTTTATTTTAAATTTAAAAAACACACGCGCCTTTTTTAACGGCCTTTAACGGCTCGTGTTCTCCTAAACTAAAAATGGTCTATTTATATATACTAGTATCACCTTTGGTCGAGATTCGACCATTTAAAAATTAATTTTTTTTTTTGTATTTTTATTGAAAAAATTTTTTTTCTTTCTGTACTCATATGCAAACCTAACCGAACTCTTACAGCACCAAACGCACCACCAGCAGGAAATCACACTCAATTCTGATTTTCCATGTTCTGTGATTTTTACTTTTAAAGCTATTCAATATCAAAAATGTGGCTAATATATGCGGAGCCACACCCCTTTGTCCAATGCTCGTCACAGTACCCTACTTCCCTTATTCTACTTTCTAGAAGAAATGCTTCCAAAGCTATTTGATATAACAACTTTGAGTTTAATGAGTGTTTCCACGCCCCTTTGTCAAGGAAGGAAGTTCTTACCAAGTTTGATTGATTTGTGACTTATAAGTTCAAAAGTTATACCGAAAATTTGGGCTGATGAAAAGTGCCTCGCCTCTATTTCAACGCCCATCAAATGTAACCAGTGGAATGGAACGTCTGATTTGAGAGATATTCGGTGCACTCCTTTTCCCTACTCGTATTGATTTAAAAAAAAATTATCAGAAACACGGGAGAAAATGTTTCTTAACTGTTCTGCGTACACCTATTTATATATAGATATATAATAATAATATGTATAATATATAAAGTAGATAAGGAAATGGCTTAAAACATATATTTGTGTATATAACTTTGGAGTGGTTTGAAATATTTGAAAAACTTTTTCACAGAAATTATTTTTTTAGCTGTAGAACTTTATAAAAAATACAAAACCAACATTTTGAAAAATTTAATTTTCATCAAAAAAATCATAGGGGGTGGTAGCTCATGATTTTCGATGATAGAAACACTGAATTAAATTATGTGTCAAAATGAAGCAAATTTTGCAAATAAATGATATGGTATATGAAAGAGTGTGAGAGAAGAAAATAGAAAAACAAAAATAAAATTACAAAAAAAGAATGTCTGGTCTAATTTTTAAGCAAATATTGAATATTTTAGAGTTTTTTTTAAAACAACATAAGAAATTGAATTAGTGAGATAACGGTAAATCTTTTCTTATTTTTCAAAAGTTATTTAATTAAACTTTCAGACAAAAGAAAATTTAGGGAAAATCGATTGAAAAATGGCTGAAATATTTGCATGCAAAATCAAAATTTGAAATATCAATTGTTTTTTCTCATTCTGAAGCAATGCCATTGCTTTAAGAAATGCATTGCATGGAAAAAATCTACAAGTTTTGAAATATCGCAATACTTTTGATGTCATAATAACGGGAAATTTTTTCAATATACTATTCGTGGAAAATATAAGCAAAAAAGTTTTCGTATACCGTTATTTTTCTCAACCAACGAATTTTCATACAAAAAACGTTGTACTGAAAACATCTATAGTTTTGGAGATATCACAATAATTTTGATGTCAAAATAACGGAAATTTTTCAAAATTTACTGTTTGTAAGCAATTTTACCATCACAATATATATTGACACTTGTTACATGAAAAAGTGCTTATTGTAGGGTAGCCGTAAACGATGGTGGAAAATATTAAATTTTTTTTGCACATCTTATGAATGTCTAAATTTCTTTCTTATATCATGTTTTTCCATCTCTTATAGTTTAGCTTTTATTTAATAAATGCTCTTTTTCCGCTCATATTTGAGGTCAAAGGTCACCAATCTTATATTCAATCATATTATGTAGCCAGACCCTTCATCTGATACCACTGTCTTCATTCTACCTCTTCCCAGTTCTGAGATCCCTAACTAAAATTGATATAAACTTTCAACGTTAATATTTCGGGTCAAAGGTCATCAATTTAAAATCTAACATAAATTGGCACATCTATGGTGCAGTACCTTTCGAATGATATACGTTTCATTGTCCTTATTCTAAAATAAATATTGAAAAAGTGTACGACAACATTTGATGTTTGCGTATTAATATATAAGATTTGGTTATTTAGTGGTGGCCGTGGCGCAGTGGGTAGAGTGTTCGACCAATACGCCAGAGAACCCTGGTTCAATTCCATCTGACACAGAAAGTTTTTTCAATTGAATTACTTTTTCTGTTTGGCCGTCACTTCTCTGCAGACAATGGCAAACCTCAGAGAGTAAATAATGCCATGTAAAGCTTCTTAGAACATACACATTAGCCGTTTGGGGTCGGCATAAAACTAGTAGGTCCCATTCTCGATCAATTATGTTCAAACATTTAATAACACGCAAAACACAATTTGATCATAAGAAGTTCGGTTAAAGTCCTTTCGAGGACTGAAATGGCCAGTTTATTATTATTAATATATATTTGGAGACCTGATGATATTTTACGAAGCATAAAATGGCTCAACGACCAGAACACGCTGCGCCTCTAGAAATCTTCTAAGCCGACGATGAGGCAAAAAAATACTTGTGCAACTCCCACATCATTGAAATCCAAGTGGAGATGGTAGAACATGCTGTTGAGTTGCTTGCACTTGGCGAAGATGAGAGCAGTCTAATACTTGATATTGGTTGTTGTTCAGGTCTATCTGGAATCATGTTATTGGATAATGATCATATTTGGATCGAGTTGAACATACATCGAGAAAAAAAGCAGTAGTAAAATCACATAAGCGGGCTTGAGTAATGAAAATTGTATGTAAATTAGAAACTTATGGTTATTCACCAAAGTAATATATTATTTAATACATTGCTTTGAAAGCACATACTTCGATACCCTGTCAAAAACAAAAAAAATGTTTGATTCACCCAAGGCAAGTATATAACATTTTAACCAATAGTGTAGGTAAACCACCGAAAACTTTGACACTTTATCAAAATGGTATTAGCAAAATTTTTCGTTGAACACTCCTGGTTTCTTATAGTTCTCGTTTAGTTTTTGTTATGAAAATTATATAGCCTAGATGTTTAGCCAAGGTGTAAGTGTAATGCTCCTTGAGTGCATTTTGTTGGCATTAAATTATATATATTCATAAGCGATCTAAATGCATAATTTTTTTACTTTGTAAATCTATGTTGTAAACTTTGTAAATGTATGTCTATTTATATTAAACTAGTATTGCCTGTGGTCGAAATTCGACCATACCAATATCGATTTTTCTCTTTTTTTTTTGTATTGAAAAACGCTTGGCAAAGTTGAAAATAAGATGGCTTTATCGTGGACGCATCAGTAGATTTTGACGTGACAGTGTATCTTTATTCTTGTCTCTATCCTTGCATCCGTTCCAAACATGTCTTTATTTATATTCTTATTCTTATGTGTGTTCTAAAAATTGACCTACTTCCGATCCAAATCCTTGTTTTAATCCATGTCCAAAGCTTATTCTTGTTCAAATCCTTTCCTAATCCTTGTCCCACTTCCTTTCTAAATCTTTGTACTTGTTGGTCTTATCTCTGTTCTATTTCTTGTCAATATCCTTTTCCCAATCTTGCCCCAAATATTGTTTTAGGTATGTCTCAATCTTCCTTGTCGAAGTCATCTTCCCAATTCTTGGCAGAACTCTTGTCCTAATACTTGTCCAATTCTATACTCTAATCTGTGTCATACTCCTTATCTTATTTCTGGTCCTAATCTTTGTCCAAATCTTTGTTCTTATCCTTTTTCTAATCCTTATTATAATCCTTGTCCTAATACTTGTCGTTATTTCAATTTTAATTTATTTTTTTTTTTGCTTTTGCATTTAGTGCATTCTGGTTACTTTAATTAAGGGGTTCCCTTAAAGAAATTATGATTAATTTTTTATTGTTGTAAAATTAAATTTTTTCTAACAGTATAAGTTTTGTTTTATCATATTTGTCGTGCCTCATATACACGCCAAGTAATAATTCTAGGCAACGTCGCAGATAAGGAAATGGCTTAAAACATAGATTTGTGTATACAACTTTCGAGTGGTTTGAAATATTTGAAAAATTTTTTCACAGAAATTATTTTTTAAGCTGTACAATTTCGTAAAAAATACAAAAACAACATTTTGAAAAATGTAATTTTCATCAAAAAAAAAATCATAGGGGGTAGCTCATGATTTTCGATGATAGAAACACTCAATTAAATTTTGTGTCAAAATGAAGCAATTTTTGCAAATAAATGATATGATGTTATATGAAAGAGTGTGAGAGAAGAAAATAGAAAAAAAAAATTACAAAAAAAATGATGTCTGGTCTAATTTTTGAAGAAAAATTTAATATTTTAGAGTTTTTTTGAAAACAACATAAGAAATTGAATTAGTGAGATAACCGTAAATCTTTTCTTATTTCTCAAAAGTAATTTAATTAAACTTTCAGACAAAGAAAATTTAGGGAAAATCGATTGAAAAATGGCTGAAATATTTCCATGCAAAATCAAAATTTGAAATATCAATTGTTTTTTTCTCATTCTGAGGCAATGACATTGCTTTAAGAAATGCATTGCATGGAAAAAATCTACAGGTTTCGAAATATTGCAATGCTTTTGTTGTCATAATAACGGGAAATTTAATAACATACTATTCGTGGAAAAAATTAGCAAAAAAGTTTTCGTATACCGTTATTTTTCTCAATCAACGAATTTCCATACAAAAAACGTTGTACTGAAAACATCTACAGTTTTCGAGATATCACAATAATTTTGATGTCAAAATAACGGAAATTTTTCAAAATTTACTATTTGAAAGCAATTCTACCATCACAATATATATTGACACTTGTTACCGTAAACGATGGTGAAAAATATCAAAGTATATTTTGCACATCTTATGAATGCCTAAATTTCTCTCTTATATCATGTTTTTCCATCTCTTATAGTTTAGCTTTTATTTAATAAATGCTCTTTTTCCGCTCATATTTGAGGTCAAAGGTCACCAATCTTCTATTCAATCATACTGTGCAGCCAGACCTTTCATCTGATATCACATTCTTCATTTTACCTCTTCCCAGTTTTGAGATCCCTAACTAAAATTGATATAAACTTTCAACGTTAATATTTCGGGTCAAAGGTCATGAATTTCAAATCTAACATCATTCGGCACATCTATGGTGCAGTACCTTTCGAATGATGTACGTTTCATTGTCCTTATTCTAAAATAAATATTGAAGAAGTGTACGACAACATTCGATGTTTGCGTATTAATATATAAGATTAGGTTTTCCTTAATAAAAATGAAAATTTTTGGTTCATTTTGCTTAGAAGTTTCATCTAAGTGCTTGGGTAATTTTGCACAACAGCAATATACAAATTTTTACCTAACTATATGTACATTTCATACTTGTCTTTTTTAAAAAAAAATTTGCAGTAATTTACCTAAGTAGTTGTATATTTTATATTTATTGTTATACTTTATACAAAGGTTTTTGTTGAAAATTTGAACACTATGTTTGGCAGAATAACCAAGAACGCTTCATATTAATTGTCGAAGCTAATGTGTAAATTACAAAATACTTCGCTAATTTATCATCCAAATCAATATCGGTTAACATGTAAAACTTAGGTGTTTTGACCAAAACTTAGGAGGCTGAAAACTGCCAAAGCCATCGTATAAATCATACTAGGTTTTTTATTAATTCTGTATAAGTTTTTTTCTCGGTGTAGGTACGTGAATAAGCAAAATTGCCATATAGGGAGCTCTGAAAATTCTCAAGCGATTGTGGAGAAGTCATGCATCCTCAAAAAATAATTGTCTGGTGTGCAATATGATCTGGTAGTGTTATTGGCACGTATTTTTTTGAAACGATTCAGAAGCAACCGTTAGAGTCAATCCTGAGGGCTTTCGCCGTATATTAACAACATATCAACAAGATGGCGCCATAAGCCACACAAAAGCACCAATTAGGGATTTGTTGCAACAGAAATTTCTAGGACGACTTATTTATAAGACGGAGGCGATGTCAAATAGCCTCCGAGATCCTGAGATTTGACGCCTCTGGATTTTTATTTTGTGGGGCTACGCAAAAGATCGTGTTTACGTGAATAAACCTCCAACACTTGAGCAATTAAAAACCAACATTCGTCAAGTCATTGCTGAACTGGTGACCGAGTTATGAAAAAAAATCATCAAAAACTACCACAAAAAGATTGAGTCTTGTAAAAATACCCGTGGAGAACATTTAAATGATATTGTATTTATTCCACGATTAATGTGTTCCAAGCATTATAACCTAGAGTCCAAAGATTGTAACGAAAGAAAAGCTTTATCGAAATTTGCATTTTTCGTGTATTTTTTTTAACTTTACTTTTCGCAGGCGAAAATGGAGAACCCTTTAAAACTAGCTCAGGCATTGGTAGAATTATTTTCGCATTCTCGCAAAATATTTCCAAGCTTAGCAAATTTTAATCTCAGGAGTCAATCTTGAAAAACCCTCTAAAACAAAAAAGCAAGACATTTAAACTCCAGGTTTTCAAAATCGGTAAGAACAAGCTCACAATTTCGCTCCTAAAAGGCACCACATGCTTTTAATATCTAGAACTCAGAAAGTAAAAATATATTTTTAACTTATTCCCCCTATTAAATACTCACATTTTTTTCCGTTATTCCACTGACGTTTGTGTTTCTTTTTTTTACTTTCAAATAGAGTTTCGATGAAAAACTGAAAACATTTGTTTGTATGTGACCCGAACAAAGAATTCCACAGTTTATTTTAAGCTCTTAAAATTCTTGGCAGCTTATAAATAAATCTCTATATATATGAAAATATTCTCACTAGAAATCGAAAAGTAGTAATAAATAAATTAATGGAGAGCACAAACGCAAAATAAAAAAAATAATATCTACATAAAAAAATCTAACTCAGCACATGCCGGCGAAAATTCCATCAACCGCGTGAACATGACGAAAAGGAAGCGTAATGATTGCCATGGCAACAACTAGGCAGCAGTCGTTGCAACAATCATCCAACAACGGCCAATGCAATTTGTTAGCAAAGGCTGGCAACACTGCTGCTGCGACTGCAACACTGCATGATATCTTTTCATTACACTGACACATAATGACAAACGACAATTTGTCAAACATGCTGCACGATCGGCAACGCACAGCGATCGTCATCAATGCCAGAATAAAAACAACAAATTTATGGCCGATATGCAGGATAAAACAAATCGTTAGTGGCAATAAAAAGAAAATTTGCAAAATTGCTGACATTTACAGTGGTGTTGAAAAACGCGTCGTGAACACGCGACCAACGCTCGATTTGACATTGGAGAGCGCAAAAATAAGCACAAATCACGACGTGGCGATTGTCGAGCGAGTCGCGCTAAATCAAAGCGCATTCGATAGTGAGAGTTTTCCAATTGCACTGATTGAGTTCGCTTAATTGCGCGTACCGCAGATTTCGAGTGTAATAAGACGAGCAAGAAAAGTAAATTCTACTCTACTGGCGGAATTTCACACATGACAGCCAGGAATGCCGCAAGAATGTGTTGAACTCTGCCTAAGGACGTGAGAAATGGGCAAAGAGCATTAATCTCACGAGTATTGAGCAGTTTTTGAGCACATTTCGCAAGAGTTAATCGAATTTAGTTATTTTTAGTGCTTCCAAAGCGGTTTTTTGTCTTGTTTTCTTTTATCAAATTCCTGCATTTCGTTTAACTCGCTATTAATTTTTTGACATTTGTATTTTTAAGAAAGCAATATTTCTTTTAATTATTTCACTCACTTGCTCAAGATTCTTATTATTGAGTTCATTATTTCTTTGCTATTTGCCATTTATTTTGCGCGTCCGTTTGCACATTCGTTCGATCCCAAACAGAGCGACGAACTTAATGTTCCCCGAAACATGCGTCGAATTCAACTAAAATCGCAACTAACGCAAATATTTCCCGTATGTCTCCAATATTTCACACACGACTATTTTTGCTCCCCATCGCCTCGCAGTCGCCACGCTATAGGATTGTGACTGACTAAGTGTGCAAAATTATTTTTATACTTAAAATAAAAATAAAAATCAAAATAAAATTTAAAATAATAATAAAAATAGGCAAATCAGAGAGCGTAGATATAACAGCATGTTGAAAACTTTAAAAAAAAAACAAAAAAAAAACTAAAACTCAGCCGCAACATAGAAATTTTCAATTTGAAGACGAAATGTTGCACGTAGAGGTGGCGGCTATGATCATTCGCTGCGGGATTTTGTTCGACATCGTCATTCTTATTGTTGTTCTTGGTATTTTTACTTAGTTATTTTTGTTGTTGCTGTTGTTGTGGCGTGTTTTGTTGCCTGCCCAAAATAAACACAACATAAATTTTATTCAAATCGAGTACAACAACACAAGTAAAAATAATTGTCGTAGCGACACAGCAAAAGCATGGCCAACATTGACAACTCTGCTGTAATGCTACAACAAGGAGCGCGCGATCTCGGCAAAAACCGCGGTGACGTGTCGCGCAGCCGCTACTCATGGTGTTATAAAAATAGATTTGCAAATAAATTTTATGTCTGCTTACGTTGATTTCTGTTATTTTATTGCTGATCTCTTTTGTTGTTTGCTGATCGTCTTGTTGTTTCTGACGCATGACTGAGCCATAAGCACTACCATGGCATTTGTTGCAAGCGATTATTTTAGTTTTTCTTTGCGAAGTTCGCTGTATTGTGTTGGAGGCTAAAAATGACGCATCTGTTGGAGAAATATGATAAAAATAGCAGTTTTTAAGTGCAATTGTTCCATAGTGCCGAAAAGTGAATTCTCCTAAGACATATTCACAATGTGAACCGTTACAAATAAAACTGTCTCAGAAATTTTCTGAACGTATTCAGATAAAACCTCGGAATTTTTGTAATTGTTTGATCGTTTAGGAGTTGAGACTTTAGAGTTAAGAACTAAGAACTTAAAACTTAAAGTTTAGCGTTTTACGTATTTTTAATTTTGAATTTTGAGTTTTGAGTTTTAAGTTTTGAATTAAGAATTTGGAATTTAGAATTATGAATTTTGAAGTTTTAATTTTTAATTTTTAATTTTGAGTTTTAAATTTTGAATTTAGAGTTTGGAATATAGAATTTAGAATTTAGAATTTTGAATTTTGAATTTTGAATTTTGAATTTTGAATTTTGAATTTTGAATTTAGAATTTAGAATTTAGAATTTTGAATTTAGAATTTAGTATTTAGAATTGAAAAATTATGATTTAGAATTTAGAACTTAGAATTAAGAATTTAGAATTTAGAATTTAGAATTCAGAACTTAGAATTTAGAATTTTAAATTTAGAATTTAGACTTTAGAATTTAGAACTAAAATTTTGAATTTAGAATTTAGAATTTAGAATTTTAAATTTAGAATTTAGAATTTTGAATTTTGAATTCTGAATTTTGACTTTTCAATTTTGAATTTTTAATTTTGAATTTTCAATTTTGAATTTTGAATTTTGAATTTAGCATTTTGAATTTTGTGGATTTTGTGTGGCGACCGTGGCGTAGTTGGTTAAAGTGCGTTGCCGCTATGTCAACGAACTTTGGAGACCCAGATTCGAACCCCAGCAGCGACAGAAAATTATTTGAATTAAAATAATTTTTCTGTACGGCTGCCACCTCTCTGCAGACAATGGCAAACCTCAGAGAGTAATCAAAATGCTATGTAAAGCTTCTTGAGAACGAGAACATTCCGTTCATCGCCGTTCGGAGTCGGCGTTAAGCCTGTAGGTCCATTTCTCGGTCAATTGTGTACAAACTAAGGCCCCTATTAGGTACGACAACTCAACTTAAGTTGAGTGTGTAATTTGTAAATTTGTATTGTCTATTACACATTTGAGGTACATATGTGTCTATCGACTGACAAGTATGTATCTCAGAGATGTGTATGTATTTTTTGTGGTATTAGGTTTAACAATGCAACTATGTCTCGAGTGTAAAAACTGTCAAAAACTTACATCTGCTTTGAGCTAGTTGTATAGCGTCTTTAGAGGTGCCCAAGCCCTATGCACTTGGTGCACATTTGTTTTTGTAAAAGCACTTAGGCATAGGCTGTGTATTCTAATATACACACACAGCACTCCGCACTAAGCAATACAAAATACACAAACAAATTTGTCTTTTTTGTTTTTGATCTTTTTTCGTTGCTTATACCGAAGTGCAAGCAACAACACTTTCGTATGCTTTGTTGGTACATTTTGGTGACAGTGATCTTCTACGTAGATTTTGTTGTTGTCTAACATAGTATGCTTTCGTTTACGAAAGGTTGCAGGATTTTATATGTATTAGTGTTTGCACTTCCATAAGAAAGTTTTGGGCACTCCTGCTCTATACTATTATTTCCTTGCTTTATTACTTGTGAACAAAATACATATACACAAAAATTGAAATTAATGCGAACAGCTGATTCATTTCAACGAAAGTGTCAAAATTTCGGTGTAATCATGCTCCAATAGAAACAGCAATCTTACACCACAGCTCAACTGAAAATGTATGTTATGCGTAATATGGCAAAAAAGTTCAGTTGAGGTGTCTTAACTCACGTCAACTTAAGTTGAGTTGTCGTACCTAATAGGGGCCTAAATAACAAGCACAACACAATTGATCATAAGAAGCAAGGTCAAAGTCCTTTCAAGGGCTGAAATGGCCAGTTATTTATTTATTTATTTATTTTGAATTAAGATTTTCATATTGAGAATTTAGAACTTAGAATTTAGATTAAAGAGTATAGAATTTATAATTTTAAATTTAGAAATAGGAATGAAGAATTAAGAGTTTAAAATTTTAAATTTTTGATTTTTTATTTTGAATTTTGAAGTAAGAATTTCGAATTCAGAGTTTCGAATTTGGAATTTAGAATCTAAAATTTAGTATTTAGAATTACAATTTTGAATTCCGAGTTTAGAATTTCGAATTAAGCTTTTCAAATTGAGAACCTAGAATTTAGATTTAAGAGTATAGAAGTTAGAATTTTAAATTTAAAACTTAGAAATAGGAATGAGGAATTAAGAGTTTAGAATTTTAAATTTTTGATTTTTGATTTTGAATTTTGAAGTAAGAATTTCGAATTTATAGTTTCGAATTTTTAACTTTGAATTTTTAATTTTGAATTTTGAATTTAGAATCTAAAATTTTGTATTTAGAATTACAATTTTGAATTCAAAGTTTAAAACTTAGAATTAATATTTTCAAATTGAGGATTTAGAACTTAGATTTAAGATTTATAGATTTAAGAGTATAGAATTTAGAATTTTAAATTTAAAACTTAGAAATAGGAATGAAGAATTAAGAGTTTAAGAATTTTGAATTTTCAGTTTTTAATTTTGAAGTAAGAATTTCGAATTCAGAGTTTTGAATTTTGAATTTTGAATTTTGAATTTAGAATCTAAAAGTTAGTATTTAGAATTACAATTTTGAATTTAGAGTTTAGAATTTATAATTAAGATTTTCAAATTGAGGATTTAGAATTTAGATTTAAGAGTATAGAATTTAGAATTTTAAATTTAAAACTTAGAAATAGGAATGAAGAATTAAGAGCTTAGAATTTTTAATTTTTGATTTTGAATTTTCAGGTTTGAATTCGAAGTAAGAATTTCGAATTTTGAATTTTGAATTTTTAATTTTGAATTTTGAATTTTGAATTTTGAATTTTGAATTTTGAAAAGGTAATTTAACAACATATCTGTAAAATTTTCAGGTGGAAATCAAAGCTATGATATGTTCGAGTTTTGTTCAATATTTCAATGATCTCCCAAGTTGGGTTAAAGCAAACAGCTGTATTAAAAACCCTCAAACTATGTAAAAACCATTTCATCCTCAGCTGAATGTTTCTCTTCCGACTTGGCATTCAACACACCTTTGAGAAAACCATAAGCTTAAAAATACTTTTAAACTATCAACACGAAAACTTCGACAGATTGTGTACCAAAGATGGTTACCAAACCAACTCTAATTACAATAACAACAGCAACAATGCCGGAGCATCATGTTGCTGCTCTAATGCGATGTACATACTGTACAATATACTTGGTTGGCGCCAAGTTAAACGTTTGCACCACCAACATCCTAAAACTACTAAATGCATTCATTCACCACACACTCGAATGCATCCGATCAAAACAAATTTTGAAGTCTTTGTCTGTACCTTGCTGCAGCCAGACGACAGCCAGAGGTTGACAACGAGATTGCCAGAGGCTGACGTAGGAACCAAGCAATTGCCAGTGATTAAGTTAAACATGGCGTGATAACGAAGCTATTTGATGATGCTGATGATGAGGATGATGATGATGATGGTGCTGATGATGATGATGATGATAGAGTAAATGTTGTTGCCGTTGTTGGAGTGTACAATTTGGCAGAGAGGAAGCAATTAAATGCAGCTCAAATAAAAGTTTTTGTTAAAGCACAAAAGAAGCTATGGACCTACCTAGTTGACTATATAATTTTATATATATCCATCCGTCATCTATAATTTTATGAGCAACTATTTTGTATAGTAGTATATAAATGGAAGGTTTCAGCAACTATTTGCACAGACGTAACAGTAACAAAAGCACATCAGCGACAACAACAGTAGCAACAGGAACAACACAACTTTAGCTAAGTAGCAATTATGTTTAGCCACAAGCCACTACCGGCGCCAAGTGAACATGTCAGCAATAACAACAACAACAACAACAGTCTCCACAATGATATCAGTTGCTGTCCACTGATAGTCAAATGTTGCTGTTGCTGCAGCTTGTCCTGCTGATTATACTTTCAATGATGAGCAATTAAATTGCGGCTGCACCATCAAAACATATTGGATATTATCGGCCAACAACAACAACAACAACAACTACAACTATTACTACTGCCAATACAGTCAGTAAAGCTTTGAGGAATTACTTATGAGATGTTAATAATACCCTCAGTAGTTTAGCTATTTGCCAGGGTTTGAGAGCAACTATTTGGTAACTACTATTCTACTACTAAATAGTAAATTTTTGTACTTATTTAATATAAACTAACTACTACAACTACTAGTACATTTTTGTACTTATTTTAATATTAAAAGAAAATTAATCGTAATGGAACCCAGAGTAGGTTAAACTCTACCTTGTTGGAAAATACGGTGAAAAATTAATAAGACGAAATCAAGAAACAATTAACTTTTTTGTCGGAACCTATGCAAACTGATTTTATTATTTATTAAATGATTACTTTGTAATTTATGTGTTTTTAAGCCTTAAGCATTGTTTTTGTTTTTTTTTATTTCTTTATGAGATTATAATGTTTTAGGACCCACCCACCCAAATATTTTTAGGCACTTTTTCTTCCAAAACAGTTTTATCGTTATTTCACTGTTTCTTTTCTTGGGATCCACCTATGATACCCAAATTACAAACCAAACCCAATTTTGTTATATGTTTAATTCCATTCAAGGTCTTTTAGCAATGAGTGATTTTACAAAAAAAGCAATGAGTGATTTTACAAAAATCTCTTTTATATAGTTCTCATGAATTTCCAAATCATGTTCTGCAGCTTTTTTATCCAATTTTGTTGAAGTCATATTTGAAAATCCTAAATTCAATATGGCGGATACAAGATGGAGCTGCGATTCTTCCCACATATTTATTTACGGTCTATATTTTCTTCAAATGAGGCTTATTTAAATTTGTTAGCCAGGAAGTTTTTGCGATCACTGATAACGAATGTTATCAGCTTGTTTTCACCCGAAAAGAAAATTTAATCATATGAAAATCTAATTAGAAAAGCTTTCTAGGAAAAGTAATTGTCCTTATATTAATTTAACGTTCCAATTTTAACCACTTGCGGTTACTGTTGCTTATCACGCTATAGATATCACTTTACTCGAATTCCTCTTGCCATCAACCCAGCCTAAGAGGTACCAACGAGGAAATCTACGAACGCATTTTGTTTTTCTTTTTTCGCAACTGAATTTCTATGATTCCAAAGTTCTAATGTTTTTTTTTAATTTTTTTTATTTAAGATTATAAGAAAATATCGCAAGAAAAAAGCGTTCGCATCTGTGTCATTTTTTAGCATTTTGTGTTGTCTATTTTAGACTCTAGATTCATATTCAGCAAACTCTAAAAACCCACGATTAGCAGGTTGTCGGCACTAATCCCATTTCGTCAACATTCAGTGGAGGCAAAATAAGATCCGTTATCTTGAAATCCGTATAGCCCATTATTGACTCCGGAAATATATTAAGCGACCTTTTGTCCGCGAGTAAATAGAAAGTAAATATCTCATTCAAATAAGCATTTTAATCATAGTTCAGTCTTTTCGGACCCAATGGCAAATTTTTTATTAGAGCCTTCAAAACCACCCATTACCATTTTCGTAGAATTTTATTAATTTTTCAATTTCGGATCTTTCAGTAAGAAATATTATGCATCGGTGTTAATAAACATATCATTAAACCACTCAAAAAACAACCATTTTTTATAAAAATTTTCGAATTTTAGTCCCACATTCTGGTCACATTTTATAACATGACTGTTACAGATCCTACCTTAGTAATAAATTAAGCTCTCTCAATTAAGCTCACAGCAAAACAAAATAAAATTAATAAAAATAAAATATTATAAAAATAATTATATCAAAGATTTACCTTTGGGTCAATCCAATAAAGCTGTAAGGACAAAATAAAAATGATATCATTAACAGAATAATACAGGTTAAAGTTAATCCCTAACATGTATTTTATTAGTATAAAAGAATAAGAACTAAAAGAATAAATTTGAAAAAATTTTTCCGACCATTATTTTCATATAAGTGAAAGAGTTTCCCGATTCTACCATAATTCAAAATGATTCTTTGTAAACGAAAAATATTTTTGAATAATTTTAGATGTTGGAAAATCAAGACCTTTTAAAAAAACACATCTTGACTTTCTACAGAAAACATTGTTTTTGTGTGAATTAAATTCTGTTATCAGACACTCCAGGAATTCCTTGCTACTTTTTTAACTACTACATTCTTAGACAAACTACTACCATTTAGCACAGTTGAAATCCTGATTTCTTGCATACTTTTAACAGCTCTTCTCAGATCGGTTAGTGTTGTTGTTTCTAATGCTCTTGTTGTTGTTGTTTTTATTTGTTGTACTCATTTATCGCTCGTATGTTGCCGTTTAATCGTTTAAACATTAAATGGCGCCGGTCATTCATATGGCAACTTCCGGTTTGCTGCGTTTTTATAGAAGCTGTAAACGATGCTGAGTAAATCTATCGAATAATGATGATGATTTCTTGAGCCAAGCGAAGCAGAAGGACGTTGTACTTGAAAAAAATATGCCGGTGAAGCTTGTTAAAAATTATTGAAGCTACAGCTTAATAACTACAGAAGAAAAAAAAACCAGTGGAGTTGTCTGAATAAGAAAACTAAATGAAAACCAGTCAAAACTTTATCGCAGATAGAATCTATTATTTTTTAAGTTTAATTAAAATACTTAAAGATTATTGAATAATTGGTAAAAAAATTCAATTCAGAATTGAATTCCGAGATGACTGAAGGTCAGATCGTTCATCTGAAAACATGTCTTCTTCTAGATAGACATTCTTCTAGATAATCTTAGGCCAAGATTTCAAAGCAACTTAAGTAAAGAAGACATCTTAAAATACCGAGTCGCTATCAATATTTACTTTAAATAAATAACATTAATTATAAGGAAAAATCAACCGATCCGCAGTTCCGCTCCAGACATTGTCTGTCTCCCTATCTGCCCATCTGACGCATGAAAAATAAACAATATTTTGCAAAATTTTCAAATACTTAATAATAATAAATTTTCAGTCTTCACAATCTTTGTAATATATCGGGCAAACGTGTGTGGTCCACGTCAAGATCCACGTCTTCCCAGGCGTCTTGATTTCGCTGCACATAAATTATTTCAACAAGGGAACGAACGAGTGTGCTAGTTGGCGGATGCGCGCTTACGGTGAGTAACTCCACAGGAAGAGACCCAGTAACAGGGCCTTTGTTGTCGGCATATTTCTTGTTGTTGTGGTTGTTTTTGTTGTTATTGTTGAAGTTTTGTTTCAGTTGCTTTAGCCTTTAAGTCTACAATAATCTATGTATATAATTTCTATATGTTTATTGTTGTTGTTGGTGTTATTGTTGTTGTCACTGCCTTAGCTGTCTGCATGTTGAGTGCAACTGTCTGCGGTCGCCTGCATTGTTTGCGACATTGTTGTTTTTTTTTGTTTTTTGTTTTTGTACTTGTCTCGACTTGCAGCCAGCAATTCATGGAACCAACTCAAGCAATAGAAATCTACCCAAAATGTCTTCTTGTCTAAGGACCTTAGTCTGAGTGGGCTTTCATTATTAATTCAAGCATCTTTACAGTTTAATCCCGAAAATTTTGCTGCTTTACACAATGAGGCATCGACCAATTGATTGGTGTGGACGCAGAATTCATCAAAGATGGCTATGGTGCCTTTATTGAGTTTGAGTTTATTTTTGAAAATATTTTTTAGCACACATTAAGTGAAGTGTGAAGAGCCCACATTTTTACGATAAAATCCAGCTGAGTTAGGGTAAGAAATTAAGGGACCATTCTCTCCAACAAGGCTTTAAAACTAGCAAATTCTTACCATTTTTTTTTTTTTTTTTTTTTTTTGGACGAATCAAACAATCGTTTCAAATCCAATTATTGGCAATTATTTATTGTATATCGAGGAACAAAATAGAATTTTTTCATAAAAGAAATGGTGCATTTAACCCTCCTCTTGCAATAAAGTTGAAGTGTACACATAACATGCGTCCATGGCGGGAGAGGTTTCTGTCTGCAAATCTCATCTGAAATCAAAAATTTAATATAATTTTAATATATGTACATATGATACATTGTGCTCGGAGTTATAGGACGAATTTTCAAAATTTTGATAAGTAACAATATGGCGGATTTTCAAAAAGAAAATTCGTTTTTGGCCTGTTTTTGTACTTCTTTCTACAATAACTATGTTTCTGGTAATGTTTTAAAGGCATAAATGGGCATATTTTCATGATTTTTTTTTTTTTTTTTTTTAAATATGAATAAGTTGGTTTATATACATATTTCATATCCACATTATAGTATAACATTTAAAGTATTTTTGGACAAATTTTCAATTTAAAATATCAATAAACAAGTCCGTGACAGCAAATCTCCGGAGGCACCTCCAAAAAAGTATTTATGCGATGAACTCCATAACTCGTTATCGGATCATCTGAAACCCTTTCCCTAGGTAATCAGAGGGAGCTTTTTTCGATTTTTTTTATTTTTGGCAAAAACTCGATTTTCACTAATTTCGATGTATTTGTTATTATCAGGTGTACAAAAAAGTTTTAAAGGATTTTGTAAGATAGCATCACTAGTATTAAATCGAATCAGACAATGTTGCAACCAGCTTCATATTGAAGGCTCATCTCTAGGCTTTCTTTTTCAGTATATGTCGTTTCACTGAATACCGAATGCCGAATTGAATTCTGCAAGAAGCTTACGGTCAACATGCTTCATCGATTTCCACTTGTGATTTTTGGTGATTTTAATACCGATGACAAAAATGCCCGAAGGACGGTCAGAAAAGTTTGAGGATGCTGAATTAGGGGATATTTTG
Source organism: Pherbina coryleti (assembly GCA_943735915.1). Classification (NCBI taxonomy): domain Eukaryota; kingdom Metazoa; phylum Arthropoda; class Insecta; order Diptera; family Sciomyzidae; genus Pherbina; species Pherbina coryleti. Next base: position 124,916,273 of record OX030952.1, on the reverse strand, counting down.
GATGAAGATTGGTGCCAACGTAGGAAGAACTCGCTAAAGTATTGGGAGTGCCTCAACAAGACATATCTGTTCGCTTAAAAGTCATGCGAATGATCCAGCAGGTAGGAGAAAGGTAGGATATTGGATGCCGTATGAATTGAAGTCGAGAGACGTCGAACGTCGTTTTTCACTTGGGAACAGCTGCTCCAACGGCAAAAAAGAAAGGGATTTTTGCATCGTATTGTGACTAGTGATGAAAATGGGTTCATTACGATAACCCCATGCACAAAAAATCATACGGGCCCCCCGGCCATACGCTAAAATCGACGCCAAGCCGAATATTCACAGTGGCAAGGTCATGCTCTGTTTTTGGTGGGATCAATTGGGCGTGGTGTACCATGAACTACTACAACCGGGTGAAACCATCACAGGGCAATTCTACCGAACTTAATTGATGCGTTTGTGCGAAGCATTGAAGCAAAAACGGTCAGAATACGAGCAAAGGCACGACAAGGTTATTTTGCAAGATGGCAACGCTCGGCCACATGTTGCGCAGTCGGTCAAAACATACCTTGAAACACTGAAATGGGAAGTCCTACTCGACCCGCCGTGTAGCCCGGGCATTGCCCCTTCCGGCTAATATTTGTTTTCGTTCATGACCAGGTATGGGCACCACTACATTTAAAGCTTCTTAGTTGTTTCTGTGGCGTCCGTGGCGTAGTTGGTTAAAGTGCGTGGCCGCTATGTCAAAGAACCTGTGGAGACCCAGGTTCGAACCCCAGCAGCGACAGAAAATTATTTGAATTAAAATAATTTTTCTGTACGGCCGCCACCTCTCTGCAGACAATGGCAAACCTCAGAGAGTAATCAACATGCCATGTAAAGCTTCTTGAGAATAAGAACATTCCGTTCATCGCCGTTCGGAGTCGGCGTTAAGCATGTAGGTCCATTTCTCGGTCAATTGTGTACAAACTTAATAACACGCACAACACAATTGATCATAAGAAGCTAGGTCAAAGTCCTTTCAAGGGCTGAAATGGCCAGTTATTTATTTTTTTTTTTTTTTAGTTGTTTCTGTGTTTGTCTTTTATCTTTGATTTGTTTTTGCGTTTTGTGTTGCTACATAAGCCTCTGCTCTCAATTCTTGCTCTCAGCACTCCCAGAGCGCTCTCTGTCCATAACTGTTCACGACCAATGCCCTTGAGGATCAGCTCTTTCGCTCTTTTGAAGAACTCTTAAATTGGATGGATTCGTGGATCGCATTAAATACGCATCGATTTTTCGAGATGGTATCCGAAAATTTCCAGAAAGATGGGGAAAAGTAGTGGCTAGCGATACTTTAAAATATGAACTTGTAACAAATTTTTCACAATAAAGCATCAAACTTGAAAAAAAATCCTTTAAAACTTTCTTGTACATCAACTATTAAATGGAAAAAAAATTGGGAAAAAACCTCCTTCTGATTACGTGTTGATTTATATATAGAAATAGTGATTACAATTTCAAAAGGATCGGTTAAGTAGATTTTGAGTTATAATGTTCACGAACTTCAAAGATTACGTTTGGGAGAAAATCAATTTCAAATTTTTTATACTCGAACATCCAAAATTAAGCATCCATAAAAGGATACAATTTTTTTATACCTTTACAGAATCGTCAATGCCAGCACCGTACAGTGCAACACTGTCATTAAGAATGTCTAATGCATCTTTTTGCCCTTGCATACGTTTGATTCTAACCTCTTTACTTGTACGTGCAGCTCGTTCGTCCGCTCTGGTCATTCGTAGTTCATCAGATGCGCGTGCCAATTGGTGAGCACTTGGCCCTTTAGAGATGCCCATTTCATTCATAAAGAACAACAAAGCAAAAGATCCTTCATTGAAAGTGCCTGCTGCTGCATTTGCTGCAATTTCACGAGGATTGCGGTACGGCTCATTGATTTTGGAGAGATTTTCTAAATAACTTGATTGAGACTCTCGTTGTTATTCTGCGTGAAACCTTCAAGACACCGCAGCAAAAGTGCGTCCTTGCTCAAATTTTCGTAGATTGGTATCGAATTGGCTGTATCTTCGTTAGTTTTTCTTGAAATTTCGATATAATACTCTCGACATGTTGTACATTCAGAAAAAAAGGCAAAAACAACTTAGCCCCTCCTTAAGAAGTGGCGTCGGTTACGTCCTGTGTCACCACTGGGTATATAAGTACTCCCCAAAGTAACCGAAGTGTAAGATCGTTTTGTATCATTTTGGATACTAGGAGTTAAAGAAAACAGCAGATCTCAAAAATGCTTTGATGAAAACATGGTTGGGAGTTTCCTTATCTTAAGAACTAATGCTTCTAAATCCCAAATCATTCACAGAAAATTCTCTACCGATTATGCAATCTTTACAGATATTCTTTTATATATATATTATAACTTCCAACTCTGAAGTGCACATACTATATTGTACACAATTCTCTGTCTCAATTTTTTTTTTTTTAATAAGTTTTTTGATATTTCCCTTTTCAACAATAAAACTTTTTATAAGATGCAGCTGTTCTGTTGTAGCAACTGATGCTGCTTATGCATCAACTATTCTATTTAACTTCAAAGTTCACCTTCAAAAGTAGAGACGACAACCAGTGCATATAGTGGAGTAGAGTAAAAAACAGTATAGAACATACAATTGAAAATTTAGTTTGCAGCGATTTGCCTCCCTAACATATGCAACATTTTTTTTTCGTTTTCTTTTTATAACTATTTTGGTATCTTTTAAGCTCTTGCAAACACTGCAAATGCTTAAATGTACATTGCTAACAGTGCATAAATATTGCATTGAATGCAGTTTGATGCTAGAAAGGGACAAAGTCGTCTGATGTAACAAAGTGGATGGGTGGTGGTGTATAAAGCCCCGCTATCCCGAGAGTTGTTACTTATTTTTTTTTATTTTTTTATTTGAGGGCATTGCTTGCTGTAAAGTGCAATGAATTGCATTTCCCAAGACGAGACTAAACTAGAATTCTAAGCAATAGTGGTGCATGTGTCCTTTGAAGCTGTCGAACAAGGACGAAATATCAATGAATCTTGCAAAGCACTGCTATATTGTAGCGTTGGATATTTTATATTAGTTGTAGATTATATTTTATATATTTTATATATTTATAGGTTATATATTTTAGTCATAAAAAAGGTCGAAAATAGCACAAAATCCTTACTAAACCTTTTTTGACGTATATACTTACATTTTTCTTAAACATATGCAGTTTTTTTATAATATTTTTGTCTACTGAAATATTTAAAATTTTGTAAACAAAGATTGGTTTTTTAATTTTCCCTTAAACTAAGCCTTACATGTATGTGATATGTTATCCAATCTCAAACGAGCAAAGAATGTTTACATTTAAAAACATTTGATACCGGCTACTACCCCGGTTGCGCACCACATTTACTCCACCAACCAGCCATTATTCTGAAACACCCTTTTGTGTCCTACAAATGACCTTTTCAAATAGTTCAATTTCCTCTCTTGAATAACGTCTGTGCATTGTGCTTAGCGTCCTACTCAACTTGCAAAGGCACCCTCCCACCTACCACTTCAGCCACTGCTTTTAACTTCGCTCCATTTGATTTTCATATCACGTTGCACAAAAGGTGCATCTATCCAGCTGCTTATTCTAACACTTCATTCTTTGTCTGTTCCTACGAATGGTTTGTCTCTCACTTGATTTTCTAGTGAATTTCTAATGGATTTATTTCAACTTTTATTATCCTCTGCCATTGCCGCTGTGACTACTGCATCCATCTAGCCATTGAACTCAAACCAGCTAAATGTGAAGAACTTTTTGGGCTATAAAATTCAATCAGCTTTACTTTGTCCTTTCGTGTCCTTTTTGCTGTCATGGCAATGTAAGAATTTTTGTTTTGTATGCTGCTACTGCTTCTGCTATTGGCTCTGTTATGTTGTTGTTGTTAATGTTATTGTATTGTTATTGTTGTTTTATTATTGTCTTCATAACAATTTCAAACTAAATTAAGCATCATTGATGCCATTTAGTAGCCAATCTGCACACCATTAACGTCACCATCGCTTGGTTTATCATTTATTATGACTGCATTGTTGGTTCCGCATACGCCGTGTTGCACTAAAACATCGTTTATACATTCAAATGATGTGTTCATAAAATAAATTGTAGATAAATATTTTTGATGTGTGCTTGTGAAAAAATGGAGACTCATTTCGTTCTTGAAATTGAGATTGAGATTGAGATTGAGATGGAGATGGAGATGGAGATTGAGGTTGATATTGATGTTGAGATTGAGATTGAGATTGAGGTTGATATTGAGATTGAGATTGAGATTGAGATTGATATTGAGATTGAGATGGAGATGGAGATTGAGATTGCGATTGAGATTGAGATTGAGATTGAGATTGAGATTGAGATTGAGATTGAGATTGAGATTGAGATTGAGATTGAGATTGAGATTGAGATTGAGATTGAGATTGAGATTGAGATTGAGATTGAGATTAAGATTGAGTTTAAGATTGAGATTGAGATTGAGATTGAGATTGAGATTGAGATTGAGATTGAGATTGAGATTGAGATTGAGATTGAGACTGGGATTGAGATTGGGATTGAGATTGAGATTGAGATTGAGATTGAGATTGAGATTGAGATTGAGATTGAGATTGAGATTGAGATTGAGATTGAGATTGAGATTGAGATTGAGATTGAGATTGAAATTGAGATTGAGATTGAGGTTAAGATTGAGATTGAGATTGAGATTGAGATTGAGATTGAGATTGAGATTGAGATTGAGATTGAGATTGAGATTGAGATTGAGATTGAGATTGAGATTGAGATTGAGATTGAGATTGAGGTTGATATTGAGATTGAGATTGAGATGGAGATTGAGATTGAGATTGAGATTGAGATTGAGATTGAGATTGAGATTGAGATTGAGATTGAGATTGAGATTGAGATTGAGATTGAGATTGAGATTGAGATTGAGATTGAGATTGAGATTGAGATTGAGATTGAGATTGAGATTGAGATTGAGATTGAGATTGAGATTGAGATTGAGATTGAGATTGAGATTGAGATTGAGATTGAGATTGAGATTGAGATTGAGATTGAGATTGAGATTGAGATTGAGATTGAGATTGAGATTAAGATTGAGATTGAGATTGAGATTAAGTTTAAGATTTGAGGTTAAGATACAATTTGAGTCTCAAGTTAAGGTTTAGGTTGAGGAATTTAAAAATACTATAATATAGTAAGAAAACGGGATTTTAAGCAGTTTTCATAAAAGGTTTTGATTCACATTGAAAAATATCGTAAATATTATGCAGTGAAATTGCTTGCATCCATTAACTGCATGCCAACAGCTGTCATCCGTCGCTGGCATGGATCAAGAAAGCCTTTGAATCGAATACAAAGCGCATTAAATTGGTAGTAAGCCCTGCGCAATACCCACCTTTCTGGAAACCACCCATTTCTAACAGACAGACTAACTTTCTGCAGCTCGCTTTAATTGCCGTGAAACCAAAAAGTTTCTTTCAGACATTTTGGCGGTTTTTTATTTTTTGTTTCTTCCATTTTTTTATTTTTTATTTTTGTTTTTTTTTCTTGTGGCTTCGTTTGTAAATCATCTTTTAATTGCTTTGAAAATTAGGATTACGTAAAAAGTACGCGTCAACAATTTTGAGCCAGTTAAAGCCATTCTTCGAATCGACTTACAATCATTCAGTTGCATTCACTTGTTATTTCTTTTTTTTTTCATGGCGAGGAATTTATTAAACTCATCAACCTAAAAGTATGCTACAATTTCTCACTCGTAATACACACATAAATAGTTAAAAGAGAGCGAAAGGGGAAAAAACGGCGTGAACTTATTTGGACTCAATTTTTATTCATTTTTTCTTTTTTTTTTATTATTTCAGACTCCTCGCTCCTAGCTCCTCGCGACAACAGCTTTTTTTATTTAATATCAAAACTCAAAGCAGCGAAATGCTGTTAATGCACAAGAAAAAAAAGGACAATAATAAAAAAAAAAGAAAATTTCTGAATAATTTTTGAATAATAATAAGGCTTGAATTGAAGAGTTATGTATATAAATACATTTTTAATGAAGATTAATTATGATTTACATGTTTATATTTTATTCATATTTCTATTTAATTTATACAAATTCAAGATTATTTAAAAACAAAAGTCGATGTCAGACAGATAAATAAAGATTAATTTCCCAACTTTCAAAATAAATTAAGAAACATGAAAAGTATAAAGTTTTGAAAAATAAAAATCAAATGTGAAAAGTGACGTTTTAAAATTTCCTTTTGTGTCGAATTTCAAGCCCATTTGGACTCAGTTAAAAAATTAACTGAGCATTTAGCCACGAAAAATTTAATTGATTGCCAAAAAAGTATTCTCGAGTGTCAGTTAAAATTAATAACATTTAAACCCCCCCCCCCCTCCCTTATCACCTTGTTGCAAAGCTAACAACAGTGTTATAAATGTTCCATCAGATTCTTGAAAACTCCATCAAAAATTGACAAAGTTAGAAGCTAAATCCTTTAACTCAATTCAATTCGCAATAAGATTAAAAATCATGTCTGGAGATGTTTTTGCAGTGTAGCCATGTGCTTTGTCTACAGCGCCTACGTGACTAGCGCGCTCGACAAAAGAGCACCCAAAAGAAGCGTCAAGCTGTCTGCGTGTGACCAAAACTAAACGAATAGAAAACAATTCGTAATGCAATTGAATGTGTAACTCATACCAAACAAATACTTAAAAATAGACGAAACATACTTTTTTTTTTCATTTTTATCTCGTTATTTTTCTTTAACTCAAAGAAGGAGATACAATGAAAAAATTTCCAACAGCTGCCAATTATTTAAGTGGCACTCTAAAAATAATTTATTTATTTCTACTTCAGACAGTATTGAAAACATCCCATTAGTAGGCATGAGTATTTAAAAAAAATAATTTTTTAGTGCATCTTGTAGAACACAGTCTTGAAACCTGTATGGCTATTATATAGAATATTTAAATCTTAATTTTAAATGAATTAATCTTAAATCTCAAAACTTAAATCTTAGAGCTTAAATGTTACATCTTAAATCTTAAATCTTAAATCTTAAATCTTAAATCTTAAATCTTAAATCTTAAATCTTAAATCTTAAATCTTAAATCTTAAATCTTAAATCTTAAATCTTAATTCTTAAATCTTAAAACTACAAACTCTGTTCTTATAAATTCAATTTACAAACTTAAAGCAATAATTTCGAAAAAAATTTCAAAATAGTTTACATTATATTTGTTACACAGTGTAGCTTACAACTGCTATAGTAGCAAAGAGGAAGTATGCAACATAAATAAAATAATACAAAATGTCAGACAATCGCCTGTTTCCGGTAATTTTTCATAGCTCAAGCAAAGCTTGAAACAATAAACAGGACACCTAAAACATTGCACACGAACATCCTGATCCTGTGGCTAAGAAACAAAAACCCTATGTGGCACCCAAAATCATAACAAGTACAACAACACTTTGGCAAACGCAATTTTTAACTCCCTACAACAACAGCTAATCCCCTGAAAGCACAAGCCTGCAATTGTACTCAATGAAATGTCTGGCCAACCCGGAACACCTCATCGAACTGACAGGCCAAAAGGATTCGTTCATTCGTGCAATTTATGTTCGAACGACAATGCCAGGAGAAATAATAACAACAATAACAACAAAACAACAACAACCACAAAAGCACCAATCACAGCAGCAACACGAATAGAACAACAGCAGCAACAACACATGCAACAAAGTTTTTTACCTCGTTGTTGTTGTTTTTGTCGTTCGTGGTATGCACTCGTCTAGACTTTGGCTAGACAGTGTAAAACCAACATATAAAACTAAAACAACAACAATATGCATGTTGAACGCCAACAAAAACATGCTCAACAACTATTTTACACTATCTATCTATTGAATGACGTACAAAGTGTCGGTCTGACGACGTCCAGCTTCTCAGCTCCTCATCCTGTTTTATATTCTCGACTAGCAATCTGTCTATCAGTCTGTGCATTTTGCATATCTGAGCTTTTTGATTCATGTTCTTTTTGGTAGTTGACTTAACCGAAATGTTGGTTGAGTATTTAAGTAAAAGTCAACAAGCAGTTTCAATGAAGTTTTAACTCTAAAAATTATTAAAATTTAAAAAAAGGCACAGAAACCAAGGTATTAAATCATCTTGGTTAGAATGAAAGATTGTCACATTGGACAAAAAATATGCTAATATGGTTTGATTTTTATGAGATACTTCTTTTTAGGTAGTTGCATCTAGGCCTACATTATTATTATTATTTTTTTTTTAACTGGAAAAATGTGCTGTGATGTGCCAGTGTTGTGCTACAATATGCCGTAAAATAAATAAATAACTGGCCATTTCAGCCCTTGAAAGGACTTTGACCTAGCTTCATATGATCAATTGTGTTGTGCGTGTTATTAAGTTTGTACACAATTGACCGAGAAACGGACCTACATGCTTAACGCCGACTCCGAACGGCGATGAACGGAAAGTTCTCGTTCTCAAGAAGCTTTACTTGGCATTTTAATTACTCTCTGAGGTTTGCCATTGTCTGCAGAGAGGTGGCGGCCGTACAGAAAAATTATTTTAATTCAAATAATTTTCTGTCGCTGCTGGGGTTCGAACCTGGGTTTCCAAAGTTCTTTGACATAGCGGCCACACACTTTAACCAACTACGCCACGGACGCCACAATATGCCGTAGAGATCTTTAAAAAACTTTCTATTTTTTGAGATTTTTTTTTTAAATACATCTTTTAATTTTGTTTAATTTAAAACATTTTATTATGTTTTCCAAAATTTAGTAATTGTGCTGTTATGTGCCCGAAGATTAAATTATATTTCAATTTTATTTTTTTTAAACTTAGTAATTGTACTACGATGTGCTTGATTCGTATATGAATTGTACTATGATATATTAGCAACTAAAGAAATGTTTCTAAAACTATCTACGGACAGCAAAGCTCGAGCATATGATAGCACAATAGCTGCAATGTATTAAAGGAAGAGAGGAAACATCATTGTGCTATAAAAACTAAAACTTGAAAACTTAAAAGAACTAAAGACCTCTCGCCTTTCAGACGCATTGTAAGACATACTTTTTTGGCATAAATCAGGAAATGCACTTCTTACTTAATGACCATGTTTCCACATGCTCAAGTCACATTAATTGAGCATATAACAGCTATTTATAGAAATATTTTTGTTTATTTTCACGCTTATAACTATTTTAAACTTTCTCAAGTTTTGTTAAATTTTACCACATTAAAGTATTTATATAATTCACATTACTTTTAAGGAAAAAAAAAAAAAAACAACTACGAAGTGCCAAACTTTTTCTGCTTAAACGCGTCCGGCAATTGTTCTATCAGCGATATGGAATTCACGCTAACAGCGACTAGTTCCTGTGAGGTCAGAGCAGATAAGTGAATTAAGTGCTAAGGACATAAAGAGAAAAACAGATCATTATTAAACGTTAATGAAACACCTTTATAATATTAATGAAATTACCTCGTAGGATTTCTCGAACTTAAGCCTTAGGCAGGAGATCTTTGCATCGCTGACAACACGCTTCAGTTTCTTTGCAGTTTTGTGCTTTTTGCTTTGATTGCTGCGTTCTTCATCAGCTAAGTTTTCTTCATCCACAATACTGTCTGGCGAACACTTCTCCAGTACAAACATATTCGCGTCATTTTGTAGTATTAGCATTGCTGGATTGCGTTTGTCTAGCACTATGTTATGAACGCAATGTGCCTCAGCGCTGCTGACAAAGTAGTCTTTGTCGGAGCAGACGAAACACATTTCTTCCAAATCGTACTCGAAAATTTTGCCATCCGAGAATGCGGCCACCAAACGTGGCAGCTCCGTGTGTAACGTTATTGCCGTGGTTGGCGCTGTATAGCGAGGCAGATTCAAATGATGTTTAAAGTGTTTGCCCTTGCAGATGCGCCACACTGCTATGGTGCGGCAGGTACCTGCCACCACAATATAATTGCCGCAGTTTGACACGTGAAGCATGTTAATGACATCTTTAATGTATTTACCGGCTTCTATGCTTTCATTGAAATCCACATCTGTGCTGCCGTTGGGCAGCATGCTGAAGATGAGAATTTGTTTGGTCAAGCCGTTAACGAGAAACAGCTGATTTGAGTTAGAACTGAAGTGCGCATGTGTAGCGACTGTGAATTGTTCGGGCAGCAGCTTAATGCGCCACAGCAGCGTATCACATTTGTTTTTAACCGCCGGCTCAAAACGAAAGAGTCGTATCTGCTTTTGTGTCGAATAGCAGATCCAACGACCATCAGGAGAAATTGCAGCGCACACCAGAGGTTCCTCACCTTTGCTCTTTAGCTCCAGCAGCTTCATGGGTCCCACATCTAAACGAAGTAATTTATTTTGCTTATCGATGCTTTCCTTGCCTTCGTTGTTGGGTTCTGATTGCAGTCTATGATCGCCTTTGCTAGAGCCTAGACGCCAGACTTCCAAATAATTGGTGTAGCGTAATAGCAGCAGCCTAGTGGGTGGAGCTAGCACTACACAGGGATTCTATAAAATTTTACATCATGTAAGTATATATATTTCTCGACTAAATTAAACTAACTCACCTGAAGAAAGGGTGCATACTTTATGATCTCGGAGCGCATTTTTGACGACGAAGAAATGCCCAGATAGCCATCCATTCCGCCTGAAAATATGCGATCGCCCACACTGACCAAAGCCTTTACATCATGATCGTGCACGCTGCGCTGCAGGAACTTAACCCATCTATGGAAGCGCATATCATCACGCTTGATGTTCGCTTTGGCATAGATGCGTATAATTGGCTCAATACCAGAACAAATCACTAGATTCTCCGCCTCATTGACTACAACCGCCAATACATCAGCTGCCAGCACCTGATGGGATTCTATGTATGACGCAGTTTTGCCATCCCACACACAGATCTGTCCCCGTGAGTCACCTGATATGATGGTAAAGTCTTGCAGCACCTGCAGCGACCAAACTATTACGTCTACGTTTTTCTCCGAGCGCGCCAAAGACATTTTGTGCAGGGCATGACCGCTTTTGGCGTCCCAAATACGAATGGCGCCTATTGAGCCGGTAATCAGGAACTCGCCACTGGCATCGAATTTGCAGCAGAGAATTCGTCCTTCTTGTTTATCAAATAGCGTCTTGTATAACAGCTGATTATCGCTTATATCGAAGATGTTTATGTAACCCTCTTCAGTGCCAATAGCTAGTTCGGTGCCCGTGCCATTTACATCCAAACACCAGATGGAGTTTCCGGTTGCAAATTGTCTATATAATGGTTGCAAAGTTTGCATATTCCACTCCACAACCTCGCCTGATAGCCCCGCTGTCATTAGGCGCTCGCCTGCCCAAGCAATGCCCTCCACAGAGTTGCCCGGCGATTTCGGTATCGTTTTCTCCAAGAATGGTGCATGCTGCATATCCCATATTTCAATTGAGCTATCATTTCTAAAAGCAAAAATTTAAATTATTAGCCTGACTAGATTGCATTAAATCAAGATAACCTAGAGAGCGCCAACTTTTGCCACACTTTATTGTAAGACATGCAGAGGATGGAGCGAGGCGTTAGATTGTAGAACTGTACGTTGTGTATCTGAGTGCGTCCTTCTGTTTCCTGTGTGTGCTCTTGTTCATTCTCCATTTTGGGCTTGTGCTCCATATTATCTTATAGTTATTTCAGTAGATTTATTAATATATTTTGTAAAATAGAACTAGTTCGAAAATAAACAACCACACGTGTTCACGGTAAAGACGAAAAAAAAAAATATTGAAATTTTGACAGCTCAATCAATATGGAGCTGCCACCTGTAAGCTATGTCATATACACAGTTGTGTTCGAACACAATGAACACAACAGCAACCGACGCCAACTGTTAACGAATAGAACGCAAGCTTTCTTGAAATAGAATCTAATTATATGTGTGAAACTTTTTGGTATTGGTTTGATTAAGTCAGCAATATGATGATACTTCATTTATTTAATGTTAATAATAAATATATATAAATTTCACTTATATTTGAATTGTTATAAATTTGGGTATTCACAGTTCCCTTCTAAAGTTAATATATAGTAACTTTAGAACGATACCACAATCAATTTGTGAGCACGCCTTCACGTAGTTCATTCTAAAATTGACACAAACGTGAAAGAGAAGCTTTCTGTAATTTATTGATTTTTCAATTCATTAAAAATAACAAGAGAAGCTTTCTTTAATATATAGATTTTTCAATAAAATAAAAATAACTTTCAGAAATGCCAGTTTACTATGAAAAACAAACATGTATGAAAGCATGGCAATTTTTTGAAAAACAAAAATAGTTACCACATGGCAAAATATTTTAGAGTTAACAGACGGCAAAGTTAACCTACCAGATAAAAGCAAACTGTAACCACCCCAAATAATTTATAAACAAGTCAACGAAATAATTTTCGTAAATTTATGCTCTTTGAGCAGACTAAGATTGAACATGCGAGTGTGCTGTGTGTGTTTGTGTGCGATAAGCTATGCTACTATATAAAAATTATATATTGAGCATTTCTGTATTAGCTAGAAAACTCAAGAACCGCTGAACGGATTTAAGTGACATTTTTACTATTCGAATAACAATTCATTATCAATGGTTCTAATATACTCAGAATTTTGAAATATTTGATCGCTAAGAAGCTGGCTGGATTCGCAATTTTTAGTAAAAATCTGCGCTTTTAACAGTTTCTGTCCAAACAGTTAAAGATACGTGAATATGATATATGGACAAAAAAAAAAAACAAGAGATCTTCCCATTTCCAACAAAAAAGTCGGCGATGACATGTATTTAAGATCAATAATTTTGTCCTAAGATTAATGTGAAAAACTTAATCAATTTTACAAAGCTACAAAATGTTGCTCACTGTTGTAGCGTGCCTTTTTGAAATTGTACGTTAATTATTTGTTCATTTGTTTTAAACTATACAGGTGTTTATTTCTTTATTGTAATTAAGCTTTAAGAAATGGAAACTGCCAAAGTGTTTGATACACATTTAGAAAAGCAATTCAATAAGTAAATAAAATTTGCATATTTTTATACAAGTATTAAGTGTTTACATTCGTTATTTTTTTTGTTGCTGCACAGAAAAGAGTAAGGAACTTCGTTATTGACGAGGTTTAATTTTTATTAATTTGCAATATTTATTCACTAGTTAATACTGTTTACATTTTTTTAAAGATATTATTATATAGGTAACATTGAAAGTAAAACTAGAATTTTTTTAAAGATCACATTAAAACAGTCATGAGCAGGAAAATAAATTGGTGGGCCATTTTTTTGTTTTTTTTTTTTTTACAAATACATAATTATTATTATTGCTTATGCTCATCTTTGCAAAAAGAAAAAAACATAAACAAGAAAAAAGTAAAAAATGTCAATATAAGAAAAACCCCATTTCTATATGTAACAAAATTGATGTGCAAAACAAAAAAGATACAGTAGTTTCGACTATGTCGTAACACAAGACGTAGAATTATTCAATTCGCTTTTGATGACATATTTTTTAAAAAATATTTAGCAAAATATTTATTCCATACACCTGAGCATATGACCTTTAAAAGAGTGCCGGAGAGGGTTAATATGTATGACTTTTGTAAAAGGAACATTTTTGCTTTTGACACCTTTTCCCTCCGACCACTCCTTAGGGGGGCTCCCATACACATTTTATGGTTTTTGTGCCGGAAAGGGTTAATATGTATGACCGACACCCATTACTTTTGCAAAAGGAGCATTTTTGCCTTTGACACCTATTCCCTCTGACCACTCCTTAGGGGCTCCCATACAAATTTTATGGTTTTTGTTTATTTATTCCATACACCTGAGCATATGACCTTTAAAAGAGTGCCGGAATGGGTTAATATGTATGACCGACCCCCATTACTTTTGCAAAAGGAACATTTTTGCCTTTGACACCTATTCCCTCCGACCACTCCTTAGGGGGGCTCCCATACAAATTGTATGGTTTTGTCGATAAAACCGGAAACTGTCGATAAATAGGTAGCAATTTTAAGCAAACAAAAACATCAAATGTTGGCTTTATATTTCATGTAATTGTGTAAAATTTATATAAGTTAGAGAGTTCTAACATGAATTTTTGTCGCATTGAGGATCAAGAAGACCAAGAAGTGCTAACATCAACATTGTACGATCAGTACTTTAGGCCCACCAAAGGCTCAAAAAGTTATATAAATACCGACACCTGATCACTATCAACCACCCTACTTACCTCCGAGAATGACGTATTCTACGTCAAAACAAATCATGTGTGTTTTTGTGTTAGACAATCATCTGAAGGTCAGCCTCGTTGAGTGTAGCTTTGTTTTTGTTGCCTTTGCATGCAATGGTTGTTGTTAAAGCGAGTTAAAAATTTGGTGAACGTCGGTTCTGTTTTTGTACGTGTTGTTATTTTTACATATGTGCCAACATGAATTTGATGAAACAAAACAAATTTGTAGCTGAGCCAACTAGGCCAATTAAGCTTCTGGAAGCACATGTCTGCATTAAAACTTCAGACATATTTAATTCCTTGTATGAAGGTATGAAATTAAAAAATAGTTTTATAAACACTATTAGATAATGTGACCAAAATAGTTCGCAAAAAGAAAACTACCTTCACATAAAACAAAATAATTAGTCAAAAATATCAAAACTTTACGTTTGATATATTAGGATTTTTTAAATGTATATATATTACCGAGCGTTTCCACTGCCCGAACGAACGAAGAAATCAACGCGAACAAATCGTAGCCATCTTCTTCGTTCGTTTAGTGGAAACACTTAGGCCCCTATTAGGTACGACAACTCAACTTAAGTTGACGTGAGTTAAGACACCTCAACTGAACTTTTTTGCCATATTACGCATAACATACATTTTCAGTTGAGCTGTGGTGTAAAATTGCTGTTTCTATTGGAGCATGATTACACCGAAATTTTGACACTTTCGTTGAAATGAATCAGCTGTTCGCATTAATTTCAATTTTTATGTATATGTATTTTGTTCACAAGTAATAAAGCAAGGAAATAATAGTATAGAGCAGGAGTGCCCAAAACTTTCTTATGGAAGTGCAAACACTAATACATATAAAATCCAGCAACCTTTCGTAAACGAAAGCATACTATGTTAGACAACAACAAAATCTACGTAGAAGATCACTGTCACCAAAATGTACCAACAAAGCATACGAGAGTGTTGTTGCTTGCACTTCGGTATAAGCAACGAAAAAAGATCAAAAACAAAAAAGACAAATTTGTTTGTGTATTTTGTATTGCTTAGTGCGGAGTGCTGTGTGTGTATATTAGAATACACAGCCTATGCCTAAGTGCTTTTACAAAAACAAATGTGCACCAAGTGCATAGCGCTTGGGCACCTCTAAAGACGCTATACAACTAGCTCAAAGCAGATGTAAGTTTTTGACAGTTTTTACACTCGAGACATAATTGCATTGTTAAACCTAATACCACAAAAAATTCATACACATCTCTGAGATACATACTTGTCAGTCGATAGACACATATGTACCTCAAATGTGTAATAGACAATACAAATTTACAAATTACACACTCAACTTAAGTTGAGTTGTCGTACCTAATAGGGGCCTTAAATTCAATGCTTGCGAGCATCAGCGTTGATCAATTTTTGTTTATGCAAACGTACTAAATTTGATTAATTTTTACTACTTTTATGCCTTTTAACTTAGGTTTTATGTAAGTATTTATATAAAGAATTTATTATATAAAGAATATTCTATAAATAATTTGATTATATAAAGTGCTAATAATATAACAAAGTAAAAGAAAGTTCTTTGGCGTTAAATTTTCAATATATTTTCTTTCTTTTTTGTTTTTCCTACGTTATTAACTACCATTTCAACAAATCTACTACCTATGCGCAAATAAGCACTGGATTCGCCCAAAAAGATCGAGCGTCGGCCGATCAGAGCGAACGAAGAAATCTTCGTTCGTTCGTGCTGGAAAAGTGTTTACACTGCGCGAATAGCGCTCGCGAGCATTTTGTAAAAAACCAATGTTCCGAACCTTGGTTCGGACCAAACTGTTTACACTGACCGAACGAACGAAGACGCTCGGTTAGGCTTCTCAATAAAAAATGAAGCCCTTGTATACTTTATCGCTGCATCTGGTCACACGATAGCTGTTGTCTTGGTATTTGCGGCGAATTGAAATTGCATAAAATTGTGACTGTGTGGTCACCTTAAACAATGACAGCCCCGTTTGGCACATAAATTCGCTCTTTGAAAAACAAAAGAAAATTTTTTAGCTGCTCTTAAATGAATAAATTAGTATAATTAAATTACAAGGGAATATAACTGCTTAACGGTAATAGTTGTGATTTAATTAGTTATGCTTACGTTTAAGTAGCGAATAGTTTTATAAAATTGTAAAGAGGAAAACTATTGCTAAAGCAGAGCGAATTGTTTTTCCACATTGACAATGAATTTCTTCAATAAATTGTGTATTTGTCTAGAAATTTTATGTGGTAAGTGATAAGGTTGTCAATTGTCTTAACACATTTATAAATTGAAAATATTTTAGTACTTTTTATCTGCGCCACACCCACACCAGTTGACAGCTCGCGCGTGCTAGAGCTCAGCGATCGGTTCATCGATGTGCGCCATGAAGGCCAATGGCTGGTCATGTTTTATGCTCCCTGGTGTGGATACTGCAAGCGCACTGAACCAATTTTCGCGCTGGTGGCACAAGCATTGCACTCAACTAATGTGCGCGTTGGGCGCCTAGATTGCACACGTTATCCAGCTGCCGCCAAGGAATTTAAAGTACACGGTTTTCCGACCATTATGTTCATCAAGGGCAATATGGAATATACCTATAAGGGTGACCGCACCAAAGACGAGCTTGTAGACTATGTGTTACGCATGAGTGGACCTCCAGTGCAGTTGGTAACGCGCACCGAAAGCGTCGATATGTTAAAGGGCTCGCACAGCATATTCTTTATGTATGTCGGCCAGCAGGAGGGCGTAGCCTGGGACACTTTTTATGCTGCAGCGGAGAACTATCAAGAACACGGTTTCTTCTATACAACCAGCGAAGAAATAGGTAGTCAGCATTTTGACATTGAACAGCTGCCCTCGGTGATTGTATACAAGGAGGAGAATCATCACTTCTATCCGCATGCTCACGTTGCAGACGAAATGGATCCGATGGAGGTGAATGAAACCATACATCAGTGGGTGAATGTTGAACGCTTTGTTACGTTTCCGAAAATTACGCGCTTCAATTTTCATCAGCTGTTGCGTACTAATAAGTATTTAGTTGTCGTCGTAGTGCAGGAAGACAAACTCAATCAGGTCGCCACGCATGAGCTAGAATTTCGCGATATGGTGGAGGGTCTGATAACCAAGTACCGTGAACGCTATCATGAAAAGTTTCAATTTGGCTGGATTGGCGATCCCAGCATTGCGCATTCCATTGTCTTGGATCAGCTACCTACTCCGCATATAATAGTCATCAATTCGACTACGCAGCATCATTACATACCAGAGGACGATCCGCTGCAGATGACGACTCAATCGCTGCACATTTTCCTAGAGTCAATACACAATGAAACCGCTGCCGCCTATGGTGGTGACACATTTGCTATGCGCTTCCGCCGAGCCTACTTTGAGGGTAAAAAAGCACTCAAAGAAATGTGGTTAGGCAATCCAGTGCTAACATCGGTGCTCTTCGGCTTACCGCTTGGTTTTCTCTCACTCATTCTGTACTCCATATTCTGTGGCGACTGCCTAGATGCGCCGGACGATGAGGATGAGCACGAAAAGAAGGAATAGGTGAGGAGCCATGCAGCAGTAGTAAAATTTTCCATAAGTTTTGTTTTAAGATTATGTCTTTAGGTTAGTAAGCTTCATCATCTATAGCCAAATAATGTATGAACATTAACATTAAGTAAACAGTCTAGTCCTTTATATTTATTTTTAATTTTTTTCTTTAGAATATTTCCATGACTTGATTGCTCAAAATCTTCCAAAAAAACTGTTTGTTAAATTTAGAAAAAAAGTAACTAAATTGATCGATCTCTCAAATCATGTTTTTTTATTTTAATTTAATTTATTATAAATCAATCAAGCGAAGAATATAAAATTAAATTCTGTGAAACCAAAAACTTGAACTTTTACTCTTCTAAAAATATTATGGTACGTAAGTTGTGGCCATTTATATAATGGTTCTGTTTTTATTATTGTTTAAATTAGTAAAAAGCAAATTTTTAAAATAGGCTTCCTTTTGCAGTCGGTTGTGTTTGAGTAATAGTCGTTTCACTGCATGCATTATAGCACTTTCAATAACAATCAGCAGCCATAGTCATCGTCATCTGAATCAATGGCTGCTCTTCTACGATCGTACTTTACTGTAGATTTGCTTTGTGGCATCTGTGCATTGACGCTCTCGAGTATGCTTACGAATTGGGCATCGTCTAGCTTTCCGCGTACCTGACCCATTTGTGCCATGCGTATGACCATGTTTTCGAACATTTGCGCCTTTTCAGGTTTACTGATCTTCAAAGTGTTCACTGAAAAGAAGACAAACAACATTGAACAACAAATAAACATCACGATTTTGTTTTTCATAACTTACAGCGTGCTCGAGCCTGTTGATCTAGTACTTGCGACAATATCGAGTGCTTCATCTCTTCTTGTTGGCGCATTTGCTCCATTTGTTGTTTTTGTTTTTCGGGATCATTGCCACCGGCACCACCCTACAAGGTTAAGCAGAATTTTTTAAATCTTACGAAAAATCGATGCTACTGCAATTTGTGCAACAACAATGAGTCATTGTCCTTTGCCGCTAAGTTAACTTAGGATTATGAACGGCATTATAATGTGAAATATTTCAAATATAGCATATATCATGATACTATCAAGCACTTTTCTTAACTTTTTATTTACTCTCGACTTCCGCTCGTGTTTTTATTTTAGTTTTCAGTGCTATTTTTGGATTTAATTCACAGGCGGTTCCTTTGCTGCTACCGAGCCACATGAATTTGAACTTACATATTGTGCCTGCATCTGGGACATCCGCTGAGCTCGCAATGCTTCCAAATCATCATCAGCCATAATTCGAGAATTCTTTCTGTTTCTTTTATTTACTTAATTTGTTATAATTCCACAATTTAATAAAATTTTCGCGAAAACCCACCAAACGCAGTTATAAAATTTTCCAATAAAATGTCAAAGTAATTCGCCGCATTTTTTGACATATGTTTACGACACAAAATAGTCGAACTAGCTCTGGCACTATTCACAATTATCGCTTAGGGTTACATTACACTTCAGCTGCTAACAGACGAACAGAGCCGAAAATGCTTTCATATATTCTATAATATACTGTTCACACTACGGCATATAAGACTTGTCTTAAGGGGGGAAACGCAGTCAGACCTTTTTTTTTCAAAAATTTTCTTAAAGCCTTAAGTCTCAAGAATATGTGGTGAAATTTTCAAGTCGTAATCTCAACAAATAACAAAGTAATAGCCTAGTGAGTGAACCTTAGTGAGTGGCGCTTATTTTGCAACTCGTTTTTCTCGAAACCATGTTTTGAAAGTCGGTGACCAAGATTTCTCGAAGCTCCGTCAGCCAATCGTTTTCATTTTTTGCAGGCTTATTTTATTCATAATAATCTCGTAGTTGTCATAGGATTTTTTTTTTTGTAGTTTCGTTAATTTTTTATAGGCAAAATTATGACGAATTTTTGTCGAAAATCCGCCATTTTGTGAAAAATCAATATTATCAAAAACGGCTATGACAAATACGAGTTTTAAGTATCTCGTTTAATAATATATTTCATTTTTTTATTTCTGATGAAATTCAGAGGAGCAATCTTGGTTACCGCATTTCACCTTTTTTTCAGAGCGCTCTACAAAAAATGCTGTATCGACCTCAATATTCTTTTTTTTTAATAAGAAAAAACTAAAAATATTCTTGAATGTGTATATTTTTAGGTATAAAAACCCTCATTTAAAAATATCCCATAGGTTTCCTTAAAAAAATTCACAAACATGACCTTTTTTTCGGCCTCTGGCTGCGTTTCCCCCATATATGTAATACTTCTATATTGGCAGCAACCTAAATTTTCAATGAATTTCAACTACGAAATCAAAGAGAGATAGCCTACATACGATTTTGTTGTTAGTATTATTATATTTGAATATATGAAAATTACTACACTCAAGAAAATGTCAAATCGTAACAGGAGCGGTTGTTAAGAAAAATGTGTTCCTACAAACATACATATTTGTCTTGCATAAATCATAGGTACGCAACATTATAAACAATTATAACACCAACGCGTGAAATATGATTAAATTTTAAAAAGAAAAATTCATTCAAAGTAAATTTTTAACCATTAACATTCAAACAACAAAAATTTTATATGAAATTTTTGACAATGAAAGCACCGCTCCTGAATTTTTTTATTATGAAA
Organism: Pherbina coryleti; assembly: GCA_943735915.1. NCBI lineage: Eukaryota > Metazoa > Arthropoda > Insecta > Diptera > Sciomyzidae > Pherbina > Pherbina coryleti. The sequence continues at coordinate 124,895,726 of OX030952.1, read as the reverse complement.
TTTAATTTCGGGTACATTTGTTTATATATTTTCTCGCTCATATAATAATATATCTGCACTCTAATGTTGGCGTATATACCTTGAGTGTACTGCCAATATAGAAGTATTACATAAATGGTTTCCCCCCTAAAATTACTTCACTTAAATCCACTACGATCATACTAGCTAATTTTATTCTGACTATTCAGTGGCAGCTCAGTCCTCCGAAAAAATGTAAAGAAAAAAATTAGTGCTGACAACGATTGTGTCTTAAATATGGATGTTAATTAATAGTAAATTATTTAACTTTAAATTCATTTTGTTGACAGATTAAATGTTGTAACATACATATAAACATTAGTATGAAGTAAAGGGTTTTCCAATAAGAGGTGTTATTTTGGTATTCAAAGAAAAATGCCATTTTTTGAGATAAATGATCGGATGTTTATTTCATAATAAAGAGGAAGGTATGCCGTTAATAATGAAAAACAACATCAGCCAAATGGCCACCACGACCATGCTTACAGGATAATATCCTTTTCATGAAATTTTCCATAACCAAATCGCAAAGTGGCTGCCCTATGTCCTCGATAGCCTCACGAATTCCATCTTTGAGGTCTTCAATCGATGCTGGGCTATTGGCGTAGACCTTATCTTTCACGTGGCCCCAAAGGAAGAAGTCGCAAGGTGTTAAATCACAAGATCTCAGTGGCCAATTGTGATCACCTCTTCGAGAGATAACACGGTCCGGAAACTTTTCCCGTAAAAGATCAATGGTTTCGTTGCTTGTGTGGCACGTAGCACCGTCTTGTTGAAAGTAAACAATAATTTCAATGCGTTGTTGAAGCGTGTATCGTTCCATTTTTAGTAATGGCGTAGTTTCTACTTGTCAAATGTCAAAGAATAAAAGCATTAAAAGTGAGCGATTCACAATAGCACGCGATTCACAATAACACCTCTTATTGGAAAACCCTTTATTTTGAATAATTCTAATTATTTTTTGGCTAAATTAGTTTTCTTAAACAAATTTTAATATGACTTTATTATATGTTAAAAATTTTTTTCAGCTATTATTTATAATATCTTATTTATACAATATGCATCAAAAGTCTGGTGAATCTAATTTTAAACATTTTTGAAAAATTGTTAAAAAATTTGATATAGTCTTGACAATAATTGTGCTAAAGTGAGAGCAAAAAATTTTAAAATCTTCCTATCAAGGATTTTCATGGTATTCATGTATTTTAAGCTTCTGTAATTTATGAAGCCTTTGGAAGAGTTTTTACAGTAATTGAATGTGTATAAAGAACGTTTTTCGATATTTTTTTGTATAAAGACCTCTTTATAAGAATCTCTTAAAAACTTTTTCAAAAGAGATTTCCTATAAAAAGATCTCTTAGATGGTAAATAGCTATCTTAATAACTAAAAGTCAATAACAGCCGGTAATAGATAATGAGATGAAACGTAAATCGGTCCAAAATCCGAACACAACTAACAAGATAGTTAAATCTGCAAATTAAAGAAATTTTCTTATAGGGAAATATATATGAAAATTATTATTATTGTTTATGTAAATAAAGTTTTGTTGTTTATGCTTCCTAAAAAATACATTTTAACAAATTGTGTTCATACAAAATAAGGTAATTTTTTTTTGCTGTAAATTTCTTTAAATCTTTTGATAGAATCGAAACAAAGCAATGCTTAGATAACAAATTTTTATGTTTATTGACAGTTTGCTGAGGTATTCCAAAAATTCTAATTCGAATGTAAAATGCACGGCCTTGATCAATACAGAAAATTTTTTAAATTGAATTTCCGTATCTATAATAGAAATAAGCTTGTACATTTTTACCTTATGACACATTTTTTTTTTGTAATTTTATTGGTTCATTTTTGGTCTAAAACAAAATTTATAATTTATAGTCTATCACGACCTTATCTTTTTGTTAAAGTTTGCTGCTCTGCAAATTAGAGTTAGTGAAAAATTTTAGATGGATCTTATTTTTTAATCTTTTATTGATTGCTTATATGTTTTTAGCATAGTTGAATAAATAAGGTTGTCTCGTGGCTGATCGTACTCTCTTCTTAGTACCCATAATTGTCAAAATCAATGAAAAGCAACAACAACAACTTCAACGGCTTTTCATGTTATTAATTTTCGTTTTCAGATTTTGTATGAGCTGTCAACTTTGATTTGACATTTATGGGAACTCGCTCTCACCCATGCGACAACCGTATTTATTCAACCATGGTTTTTAGCATGTTCTTACTCTAATTCTTTCTGAATTGAATAATTCTGTCCATGAACTACAAATTTAATGCATAGCACCGTTCCCACGAAGCAATCGTAATTCGGTTTGATATCTGTGCTTTGTGCATCTTATTTTGCATTTCTTTTGAGTTGAAATGAAATATGCTGTGTGACGAAGTGTTTTTGTTTTTTTTTTTTTTATTTTGCTCTAGGGAAAACCTTGCTGAAATTAGAGCTTCTTGATCGCTGCCTTTGCGCTCAATTATATGGAATTCTTGAAATAATACATTGATAATTTTCAAGAAAGTACGAAAGTTTCTTAAAGTATGTCGATTTCATATAGGAAAAATACGATTAACGATATACGCAGACAAACGAAATGACATGAATCACCTTACTGTGAAACCTAAATAAGAGCGTTGAGCGGCGCGTTACCAGCCGCTTTGCGTTAACGCTGACTTGTCATCCCAAAATAAAAGCGGCGGCTTTATGTCAGATGCGCAGGCCGCCAACAAATTTTTCACAGAAATAGCAATATTTTCGAAGTCTACAGCAACTTTACTTCCTAACGCTCTGTCAAAATTGGATTTTCCAACCGCTCAGCGTTGCCGTCGCGTTATTATGGTTTGCTTCATACAATTCATATTAGCATGACGATTTTTTGACAGATAAACAACGCTGACGCTCTTGTTTAGGTTTCACAGTTAGTGTCCCACAAGTTACACAGTTGCACTGAACACATTGACGACGGCAACGACATTACGACATCTGTCAAATTTTTTTACATGTATTTCTTATGGAGAGAATTTGGTCTAATGTCGCAATGTCGTGTCGTCGATATAGAACTATTCCTAATTTGACAGATTGTCGTCGCTGTCGTCGTCAATGTGTTCAGTACAAGTGTGAGTACGGAAACAGACCTATTGCCGTAGAGTATAAATATTTAACAAAGAAATATTTGAGGTGGCAACACTTAACTTAAGTTAAGCGCGAAACTGTTTCAATTTTTTGGTCGGTGTTTTGATGGATTTGGAGTTTTGTTGATTTTGCTTATTTATTAGTTTAATTAATTTCATTACACACATTAATTTTTGCGCATTTTGGAGCAATGGAACGTATTTGTAAAAGAGTCAACAAAAAGTTTCCTTGTCGCAGTGGAATCGTGCGAACATTTGCCGAATTGATTGGCGATGCTCGAGAAACATTTCCATCTGCTATTTATTTCTATGGAAATGCAGGGACGGGAAAGACGTGCTTGGTTAAGGAGATGCTCCACAAGGCGCGAAAGCATTCGAACATACGTTCAGCATTCCTAAACACCGTTGAGTGCTATACTACCAAAATCTTCCTAGAATATATGCTAAGTGAGCTACGACCGGATAGGGAAAATGATACAACCCTGCGCTGTGACACGTTAAAGGATTTCATTACTGAGCTATCCAGCTGGTCTACACAATTGTGTGATGCTGACATAGGTTTCATTGTTGTGCTGGACAACGCAGAGCGCTTGCGTGATATGGATGGCAATCTCTTCCCAACACTATTGCGCCTGCACGAGTTCACGGGACTGAATATATGTTGTGTGCTTATCTCAAAGCTGCCGTTCGAAAAGTTTTATTGCAAAACTGGACTGGCAGACATAGTTACTCTACACTGCGCACAGTACAGTAAAAACGAAACACAAAAGATACTCTGCAATGATTTTAAGCTGGTGCAGCAACACATACGCTGTCAGTTGCAACAGCAACATTATGAGGGTGACGATTTGGCGAAGCGATTGGAAGTGCTGGATGCGACGTCTCTGGATTTCTACAATAACTATTTGAATATCTTTTTAAGCGTCTTCTACAAGGCGTGTCGAGATCTTCCTGAGTTGAAACTAACTTCGCGCAATTGCTTCTACATCTATTTGGAGCCTGTGCTGAATGGCAATATTGAGTCCAATGATGTGGCGCGTCTATGGCGTCATATTGCGGGACCACTGTGCACAGCCTTGGCTCAGGTTTATCTGCGTTTCGATCAGAATGCTGAGCAGAATAAGTTGCTAGAGATCAATGAGAACACTTCACAGCTGGATCAAAGTGTTAAAAAGTTGGCTCAATCATTGGAGCTGCCATACTATGGAAAATTTTTACTTATTGCAGCATTTCTGGCCAGCCACAACTCGGCGAAAGAAGACAAGCGAATGTTCGTCAAACATCATGGCAAGCAGCGCAAACGTATGCAGACTGTTAATGCTAAAAGTAAGGTAACGGAAAAGATGTCTACCACATTGGGTCCAAAATCTTTTAGCATCGATCGTTTGCTGGCCATTTTCTATGCTATTCTCGATGAAAAGGTCGGCTTGACCTGCAACATGCTGTCGCAGATTTCTACATTGGTTCATCTGAAGCTTTTGAGTTTCGTTTCCGGTGAAAATAATGTCATGGACGGTTCGTCGCGACTGCAGTGTACCGTCGGTTTAGAGTTTATACTGTACGTTGGTAAAGTTGTGGGTTTCAATGTGCGTCAGTATCTATGCGATTTCATGTAAAATAAGCTGCTAGACTTGCATTTAGATAATTTTTTTAAGGAACTAAGGATATATTTTGTTTATTCTTAGAAAATAGAAATAAAGACTAGAAAAATTATGAACAAAAAAATTATCAAAAACATTCTATCGCCCTAACTAATGAAGGGAATAGAGAGATATTTAAATTTTATTTTAAATTTGTTAATTTATAAACGAATTTTTCTGGTAACAGCTGTCAGCTCAGCATCAAATATACCGGCTACATGCGACTACCAAGACATGCAGATGAACCCAGTCGATGCTCGAGAGAATTATGCATCATTGGACGATTTAATTCCTAAATATCCTGATTTATTAACAAACGAGCTGTATCTGACTTTTTCTCAGAAAAATTTACTTGGCTTTTGGGAAAGTTTAAAATAAGTTTCCTTTATTTTTAATTTAACTCGTTACGATAGGCTATGTTTTCAATAAGCTAAGCGATCATATTAATAAATAATAATATGGAATGATTTAAGAATAATTGCAACTTAAAAATAGGATTTTTTAAAAATAAACTTTGGTCAAGTGGAATGGCCTTTGTCAAACATATGAAATAGTTAGCATTAATAATAAACTTAAATAAAAAAGCTACACATAGAATTGAGTCTTGGTTATAAATTAGGCAAATCCTTCCACAGATATATGCTGCCATTGGCCCTGCAGAATAAGGAAATAAATTATTTAAAATCAAATTAATTTCTGTTAAGCATGCCAATATTACCGGAATGCCCAAATTCCAGCCCGCGCCTAAAGGATTCTCCTTCGTAATGCCGCAGCGACGGCATATTAGTCCATTTAAGGACACAGCCCACACCTCGTTGCCTACCGACACCGATTTGAAGCCCACATGAGTCTCTGTATGCGGTGGTATATTTGGAACATTGGGTAAAAATTGCCAATGTGTGCCTTCAGGAAATGTTTTTGTGATTTCCTTACGCACAGCCAAACGATTTGTGTTGTCCAAGGCCCAAATGCCTGCACGTCCAACAGATAAAGACTTAAAATTTACACCTGTGGGCGCTTCAACAGTTTGCCAAGCATCGCCTGTTGGGAGATGTTTAAATGAATTGATGGAAATTTTGATATTTTGACAGAAACTCACCCATTGGTTTGTGTCGCGTGATACCATATCTAAAGAAGATCACACCATTTCTGCCCACAGTCCATACCTGGCCGCTGGGTGACACGCTGATGCCAATTAGTGGCTGTTCGCTTGGAATATGTTCCCAGGTGTCGCCACGTGGATTTACTTGTGTTACGCCACTGCGTATTAGAACATCGCCATTTGAGGCTATGGCCCAGACCGCAATGGGCACGTCATCCGTTGAAGAGTTGTCATTCATGCTGTCATTATCATTATCGCAATCCAAAACCTGGAGCGATACATCCAAAATCTTGGAGTGGCTCAACTCTTGCCAAGGCCCTGAACTTACAAGACGACATTTTTTTAACCAACGTCGTCGTCGCACACAGTCGGTTAGCTTTTTCTGACCATGGTACGTAGCTGGAAAGTCGATGGCATATTGCCAGCCCTCTCTGTCGGCATTTCCCGGAATATTAAAGTCAATCAACCAATCTGAGATCCATTCGCAATGTGTGGAGAGAAGTTTTGTGTGCTCCTTGCTGCGTTTTTGACGTCCTGTGGCATCGCTCCACATATGACGATCTGTGGGCAGGCTTTTGGTAGTAAAACCGCTGATAGGATTCCAGCGCTGATTTTCATATACGTAGTAGGTGTGTATATCAGTCATGGGATTAATTTTGCCTGAGCTGCCTTCTAGACCCTTCAAAAAAGTGCCACCCCAGCCACCGTTGTACACCCAGGCGGTGTTGTCACAGCTGATGCCCCACACAACGCCGGCGCTGCAGGCAAACACGCGCTTTACGTGTCCACCAATTTGACGCCAGAACATTTGCTGCATGGAGATGATGGTGGAAGGACAGCGATAGATAACATTGAAGAGTTTAACGCGGCCGCTGACATAGAGGCAGGTGACGGCAGCTGGATCAGTGCGGTATTTGTAGTCGGCAAAGTGGGCATTATTTACGCGTATTTCATAGTGATTGGGCAGAGCTCTATAAATTGTAAAAAAGGCGTTTAAATTCGAAATTATATCTTTTTAAAAAGCAACTGAATACTTTATATTTAATGAAAATGTAGCGCCTGGCGCAAAAATCATGTTATCATTGTGTATTTCCTCCATCCACTCGGAGTTATCCATGCTATTGAGCACGTTGGTTTTTTCGCTGAACCTTTTTGGAAATGTGGTCATTGAAAAGTAGTCGGAGAAAAATTATAAATTTCAAACCTGGGATTTATATGTAGAGCAATGACTCGGAATTTCTCCACTTTGTGACGCACTTTTATGCTTGGATGACACTGCAAGTCGAAACGTATTTGATCGGCATCATCGTAGACGCAGCCTGTAATCTCCAACTCAGTTCCGAAGGGCATACTAAGTAAACAAATTAAATCAATAACATGTGTGCATAAAGTGAGCTGTCATTTCAGATTCATAATTAAAAAAATGAATGTGCCACCATGTGCTCGATGTGTGCTATCATGTTCCGCATTAGAAATAGATTTACTCTAATGCTAATATTTAAGGAGGTGATGCTTTCGGTCTGTGCTATAATTTGCCATGGAGAGATATAAACAATTTTTAAATTTTCTTATTTAAAGTGGACAAACAATAACATTATTAAAAAGTTTTTTTTTTTCAACATCGGGCAAACGGTAGAACATTTTTTAAAATTTTTTTTTATTATAAATCAAAAATTTTGGAGCTAACTAAATGCACATTAAAAAAAGTTAATATTTTCTTGGAAATTTAGCCTACCCATTATACAGCGTATTGTAGTAAGGCGTCTCAGTGGCCGTGACATCCATTTTTTCCACATAGCTGTTGGTCACTTTTTCAAACTGTTCTGTCTTCTCGTTAATTGGATCGAAAACAAAAACATCACCTAAATCTGTGGTTATCCAAATTGAATTATTTGCAGGCTTGCCCATAAATTCATTGATTTGACAGCAAACTGAGGTAAGATGTGATAACCAATCCTCCATCTCAGCATCGCTGGAGAATTGGAGTTTAATGGGCGAACAACCGCTGGGCAAACATGGCACATGCATGGCTAAACGCGGTGAGCCAGGTTCACTACAACATTGCACGCATGTGATGGACGAAAGTGAAAATTGTATTTTGGTTGTAACGCCGTCGGGATTTAACACTGTAAAGGTGCCTGTGTCGGAATCGTTGTTTGATCCCGACGCTGAACTAACCCATTCCAGTTCAATGAGACAATCTTCAAATTCTCCTCCAGGTTTTTGGTAGCGCGCCTCTGCAGATTTAATCCAAGATGACAGCTCTACAGCTTTGACATATTTTTCAGGATGTTTTATCGCGGCAAGTGCTTCTTTACGTTGTATAAGGTTTGACACAATACTTTTTCGCCATTCCTGTGTGGGATCCACTCTGCCATCTTGGTTGGCTGTTTCATTAAACCAATTTGGAATGTTTGCTGGATCGACCGTAACGGCACCAGCGGCACAGCAATTCCACATAACATCACATTCAGCCCAAAACTGGGAACCTTTTGTACACAAAAAGTAGTAAAGAAATTTAAAAAATTGTTTATTTTAAATTTACCCGCATGATCCTCATCCTCGCCCAGAAAAGCATCGGAGCCATGATGCGAAGAGTCTGCATCAAAGACAGCGGAATCACTTTCTGGGTGTGCCTCAGTACCAACAATGGAACCTACACTCCGTACAGGTGACCAAGCACGTGGATTTTTGAGCTGCGTTTCATAATGTTTGCCTGTTACTTCAGCAACTTCTGCGGCAGGAGCACTTGAAGCATGTGTAGGTTCGCGCAGAGCAGAAGATCGTTTCTTATGCCGCTCTGTCAAGTTAAGACTGCCAATATTTGGTGGCGATTCTGTGGAACTACGCCAAAGTTCGTTTTTTAATCTGCCATGAGTATGGCTGCCACTATTGTTGGACACTGGGCTATGCTGCACTGTTTCAATCATAGCCGAGGTCTCTACGACGGCCTTCTCTTTGTCTTTACTGCTGTTGTAAAGATTGGAAAAGCTTTGATGCTTTGAGCCTGGTGTGGAGCCGCTGTTGCTGCGGCGTGATGCAATCGACATGCTGCTGGAAGTGCGACTGATTTGCATGGGACACTGAATTTGACGCCACTTTTTACCAGTAAGATCAGAGGCGGTGACCGCAGAGCGAAAGTACAAGGCGCGATCACCGGAGCCAACAGCAAAGACCTAAAACGTTGCAAGTATTAAATAATTTTATCAGAAAATCATTGGAGTAGCAACAACCTGATCATTGGCAGCCACAGAGATCATTGAAATATTGCCAATCATTTCCACCCATCCGCTGCCGATGGCAGCATCCTCGCTGATACCTGCAGCTTCGCCCTTTATACCACGTCTAAACCAAACATGATTATCATTGGTCACGCACCACACTGCGTCGGTACCAACGGAAACTTGCACTATTTTCAGACCATTGGGAGAATCAGAAGCTGTGTTAGGTACAGGCGGTTTGACATCAAGCCAGGTTTCACCTGCCAGATTATCACGTGTTACACCCGAGCGCACAATGACGCGTCCGCTGTACAGCACAGCCCAGACTAAACCGGTAGGACCGACACTTATTTGTGCCACCTCACAGCCGGCTGGCGTATTAATAGCAGTCCAACGCAGACCTTCAGGTGACGAGATGCTGACGCCCGAGCGCAGCATGGCCTAAGCGATGGATTCAATTATATTTATGTCAACTTTAATATTTTCTACTTACTCTGCCATGGGCTGTAATGGCCCAAACTAGCAAAGTGCCGGGTGCCGCATTTGGTACATTTGTGCCGCCTATGGCAACATCAATAAACGGCTCTTGTGTGGGATCCTTATGCAGAGGTGCTACAGCGCACCAACTATTCAAAGCGCTATAGCGTCTAAAGCGCACCTGTTGAAGTGGAGAAAAGATAAATTTTAATTAATGTCTTAACTACTTCTGTAAACACTGACCCATTTGCGTCGCCTGACATAAGAATTCCACGAATTTTTTGCTGTATAGGTGGCAGGAAAATCTAAGGCATACATCCAACCATCCTCGCCCAGTGGCTGACCATCCAAATCCAAGTCCAAATGCCAATCACCATCCCACTGCCAAGCCATGGATGGCAGTCGTATTTTGTCTATGCTACGTTCTACGCTGCCATCAGCGGAAGAAAATTTATAGCGATCGGTGGGCAGCAGTTTCTTAGAGAAGCCCTCAATGGGCAACCAGCGTTCATTCTCATAGGATTCCTCCTTGATTCTTATTGGTATATCTAGCCCATGTACGTGCACGTATACCTGGCGATCGCCGCCAATGGCCCACATAAAGTGTGGTACAGCACATATCTTCTTGAACTCTAGTCCAAGATAAGGAAATTCACGCCAAGCTGCGGAGCTGGTAGACAAAGTATAAACGCGGCCTTCGCTGGTAGTAGCAAACAGTAGGCTGCTGGGCATTGTTTCGTCAAATGTCTGAGATGGTTAGGAAAAATTTCAAATCAAACTGAACCAAGAACACGACCTTCTCTAGAAAAATTAATATTAATACATGAATTAAAATTATTTGTACGTTCATTCAACAGTATCTTTACCTTAATGTAGATGCTCTCAATTTTGCTCAAAATCGATAGATTCTTTTATAGACACGTTGACGTTGCCGTCCAATTGAATAAATCTGCTTATTCAGCGATTAAATAACATAAATAAATATCTTAACTGAAAAGAATATTCATGAACAAATAAAAATCAAAGCAGTCAAATAAGATAAACAAAGATTTACCGAGAAATATTTATAAACAATTGGAAACTTTTAAGAGTGAGTCTGCTGGGGCGCCGCACTAGCGTCTGAGTCACGAACGCCTTGGCCACTTTTTGTAGAGAATTCCTCACTTCCACCAAGAGTTGCATTTATTTCAATGCATTTATTCAATGTTTATTTCAAATATATTTATTTATTTAATATTTCTTCAAGTTGTGCACAAACAAAGATTCTTTTGATCCAAACACAAGTGACAGTTATAATGGCGTTGTTTTTTTTTCTTATCTTACTCTCTCTTTTTCACAAGTTTCTTGCCATCGCTTTTGCTGTCAAATTAACATTCTTTGTTGTGTTCGGCTATTTCATAACAATTGTATTTTTTTGTGCAATTTCTTAAACAGCTGTTTGAGGAAAGGTCGTGCTTGTGTTTTTGTTGCTTTTCGCAGAGTTGCCATGTCCATAGCAGTTGAATAATTGCTGGCCGTGTAGGAAATTTAACAGATTCAATGAAAGATATCATTAAAGACATTTTACTTATTTTTCAAAATAAAATTAAAAAAAATCAAGTTTATACATAATTTTAACTCAAAATAACAATTCTAACTCAAATGTTAGAATTCTAACATGATTCAGCGATTACACTCCGAATTTTAAATTAACTAAGAACTGAGGACAACATTTAAGCTTCATTCGTCTTAAACAAACAAATTGATATTTATAAAAAATTCACTGCAAACATAGATAAAATGGTCTTATTAATTGAACAAAAGGGCCAAACAAAGAGTTCATACCAATTTGAATAGCTTCTTTATTTGACAATAGAGTCAATACAGTCAGAGATTTTCTTATAATGCAATGGATACTACAAAAAATGTATGTTTTAATAAAATTTAAAAGGAACAACAAGGAAAAGTGAGTAAGAACAAGGGATAACAACAGCTTGCTATTGAATCTTTATGAATTTGGCCGGCGCTTTTCGTTGATTTATAACACATTTTATGAAAGCACATCAAGCAAAGTGTGACATTCGTGATCGTAAGTTCAAACTATGAACCATTGAGGTTTCTTAATTCTCTATTTTATTTTAAGAACAAGTTTTGTGTAAAGAATGAAATGTTATTTTAGGCTAAATTGGAGAAACTCAGCTGTTCAACGTTCGTTATGAGTGCGCCTGAGCGTTCAAGGCATAAAACTTTTCTGAGGTTCTAATTACCATGTTTCTACGGCATCCCAATACGCTTAGAACATCATTAACATGTTTAACTTGATCGCCCCTTCTTGCCCACTAATGCATCACTTCATTTCGAATCAAGGCAGATTTAACTAGAAGTGTATAACGCCTGAAATCCTTGGTTCAAAGGTAAAATTAAAAAAAAAATAATAATTTTTAATATCTGCTTACTATAGGTTCTCAATAGGTAAAAAATGAAAAGTAAAATATTTTTAATTATTAATTTACAAAAGCTTGCCGACATAGCTTTTCGCAGTATTATAAAGAACTTTTATTTCAACATTGTTAAAATTTGATCTGTTACTTTTTGTAACTTCCGAATATAAGGAGCACAAACTGGAACAAGAACTTTCACTTAAAGTCAACATTAATTTTAATGTCAACTAATTCACACGTATTAAGTATTTTGTCATCATCCAATGTCAATGAATACGCATTAAATTTACGCGTAATGAATTGAAGTCAAGGTAGGAAAAAGAACTAAAAATCACAACAAAAAAATAAATAAATCAACATGTCGTTAGTAGCTACACGCATACATACATTTTAGCTTAACTTTTTGCCAAGTGAAACATGTACCCATCGACAATATTTACACCCACCACAAAAAAAAAAAAAAACAAAACCCAAATTGTAGACATTTTAAAGCTTGTAGAAAGCGTGAAAAGCGTCTTAAATGCTTCTTACAAGCCATAATTTTTCTGGTTGCTTTTATAGTTTTATGGAATTTAGCGGGAAAAGTAAAAAAACCAACATTAACCTAATTACCGTTGCGAAATAATATGTGTTATAATGAAAACGTAGTGGGCTGGAAAGAAACTCCTTCAGTCGCTATGAAATTCGAAAGATGAGAATTGTTTTCCTACCAAAAAATATGTAATACAAAAAGTATAGACCCCATTCCACCCAAGTTGTATTAATTAAGAGGTTCCTTAGGTGTCGACCCAGACATAGAAGGAGTTGCCAAGAGTTGGTAGGTAACTTGGCACGAAATTTATTTAAGTCATAAGAAACAAACTGCCTATCAACTTCAACAAAATCCACTCTCGTGGCCTATTCCTACCACCTACCCATGATAACAAAATAAATTTAGTATGAATTTAAGAGTGAGAGGGCGAAACACGCTTTTGCTATAATTGCGTTTTTTGCCAAAATGACCTTTACTTCTGCTTCTAAGCTAAGAAAGAATACAACAACAATAATTGCAACAAAAGCAATAGGTAAAAGCGAAAATTCTTAAGAAAAAAAAAATAAAAAAAAAAACATAAAAAACAATATTTCCAACGTGACACGCGATATAAACAAGTTCAACAAGCATTTTATAAAATTCATAAATGAGTGTTCACCATCATAAACTACCACTCCCAGTCCAAACCACTCATCAAAAACCACACTTTATTATAGACCCAAAAGCGTAAAAGCGTTGCACGCTGACAAGCGAATCGAACATGGTGCGCAATGGCTCAGCATTATTTGGCTTTTAATAACATGTGTACGCAATCAACAGCCATAAATTGTCTGACAAACGAAAAAAATAAAAAACCCATAGTGGTCAACATTCAGTCAGTTAGTTCGTTGTGCTGTTTAAAACTATTTTGGCTTATTTATAAGCACTTGTCGGAAAATAATTCTCTTTATGTGAAAAGCCAGGAAGTTGCTCTGTAGCGAAGAACATCCATGAAAGGATTATTTTTATTGCATTCTATTTTTGGGGTCATTTACTTTTTATGAATACAACAATGAGATTTTTATTTTTACTAGATGATGTAAACTGGACTTTCCGAACATGGCTAAAGGAGCTGTTAAAAGTTGATGTCTTTATAGCAATTTTTAAAAACTGAATTTCGTTACGGAAGGCACGAAAGGAAGCGAAATCAAGTAAACAATTTTAAGATGTTTTGTTTTTTATACAAAATTCAAAAATTTTAGTTCATTTCCAACTCACTATAGATAAGTTATTGAAAATTTAATGGATTCTTTTGATTCTTATAAAAAATATAGATGATTTATGGTCAAAATATTCAACCGGGATAATGTATAGAGTATGTTGCGTAATTGGAACTTTTAAAGACTCCCTTGCCTTTTTATATATAATTATTTAGGTCCACATATAATTCCAGTGGAATAAATTTGCCAAATAATCATTGATTTTTGTTCAAGATGTCCTTGCTACTGAAAATAGTTCAAAAGAACCACCTGAGGCAATAAATATTTCGAGCGCATAATTTTTGCCACAGACTCATAGATTTTTAAACAAGAAGTTCATTGAACCCAAAAAGGTACCTCGGACTCATCTAGGAGCTATACTATACTGTACTGCTCATGAACTGCCTCATGAGCTTCAATCATCACATTTGCGCATACGAACGTGGGCGCTATCGAAACCTACTTGTATATTTTTGAGTGTTCTCGTATATGAGCAAGAATGTTTGCTTCTAATGTTTGGCTCTGTGTAATATGGGTGTATGTGTGCTTCTAATATTTGGCTCTATATATGTGGGTGTGAGAAGTTTGTTTCTAAAGGTTTCTAACCAAAATGAGCTATGTACGAGCTAGCATGCGTATACGAGCGGACCTTTCCAAACCCTGATACAAATATCAGCAAAAATTGAAATATTAATGAAGTCCATGGAAGTTCTTATTTCTACAATATCAGTTTTCTTCAAATTTGAAACTCGTATCGCCCAAGAAAAAACACCTTTGAAAAACCACCTTTACAATGCTGCAACTTTGACCCCTCTACGGCCTCTATTTACGGAGATACGAGCATTTGAAGTTTAGCATTTTGTAAAATTTGAAACTCGTATCGCACAAGGACAATTTAGGTATCAAATTAAAGGTTGAAAAAACACCTTTACAATGCTGCAACTTTGACCCCTCTACGGCCTCTATTTACGGAGATACGAGCATTTGAAGTTTAGCATTTTGTTTTCATTGTAAAATTTGAAACTCGTATCGCACAAGGACAATTTAGGTATCAAATTAAAGGTTGAAAAAACACCTTTACAATGCTGCAACTTTGACCCCTCTACGGCCTCTATTTACGGAGATACGAGCATTTGAAGTTTAGCATTGTGTAAAATTTGAAACTCGTATCGCACAAGGACAATTTAGGTATCAAATTAAAGGTTGAAAAAACACCTTTACAATGCTGCAACTTTGACCCCTCTACGGCCTCTATTTACGGAGAAACGAGCATTTGAAGTTTAGCATTTTGTAAAATTTGTAAAATTTGAAACTCGTATCGCACAAGGACAATTTAGGTATCAAATTAAAGGTTGAAAAAACACCTTTACAATGCTGCAACTTTGACCCCTCTACGGCCTCTATTTACGGAGATACGAGCATTTGAAGTTTAGCATTTTGTAAAATTTGTAAAATTTGAAACTCGTATCGCACAAGGACAATTTAGGTATCAAATTAAAGGTTGAAAAAACACCTTTACAATGCTGCAACTTTGACCCCTCTACGGCCTCTATTTACGGAGATACGAGCATTTGAAGTTTAGCATTGTGTAAAATTTGAAACTCGTATCACACAAGGACAATTTAGGTATCAAATTAAAGGTTGAAAAAACACCTTTACAATGCTGCAACTTTGACCCCTCTACGGCCTCTATTTACGGAGATACGAGCATTTGAAGTTTATCATTTTGTAAAATTTGTAAAATTTGAAACTCGTATCGCACAAGGACAATTTAGGTATCAAATTAAAGGTTGAAAAAACACCTTTACAATGCTGCAACTTTGACCCCTCTACGGCCTCTATTTACGGAGATACGAGCATTTGAAGTTTAGCATTGTGTAAAATTTGAAACTCGTATCACACAAGGACAATTTAGGTATCAAATTAAAGGTTGAAAAAACACCTTTACAATGCTGCAACTTTGACCCCTCTACGGCCTCTATTTACGGAGATACGAGCATTTGAAGTTTATCATTTTGTAAAATTTGTAAAATTTGAAACTCGTATCGCACAAGGACAATTTAGGTATCAAATTAAAGGTTGAAAAAACACCTTTACAATGCTGCAACTTTGACCCCTCTACGGCCTCTATTTACGGAGATACGAGCATTTGAAGTTTAGCAAAATTTGAAACTCGTATCGCACAAGGACAATTTAGGTATCAAATTAAAGGTTGAAAAAACACCTTTACAATGCTGCAACTTTGACCCCTCTACGGCCTCTATTTACGGAGATACGAGCATTTGAAGTTTAGCATTTTGTAAAATTTGAAACTCGTATCGCACAAGGACAATTTAGGTATCAAATTAAAGGTTGAAAAAACACCTTTACAATGCTGCAACTTTGACCCCTCTACGGCCTCTATTTACGGAGATACGAGCATTTGAAGTTTAGCAAAATTTGAAACTCGTATCGCACAAGGACAATTTAGGTATCAAATTAAAGGTTGAAAAAACACCTTTACAATGCTGCAACTTTGACCCCTCTACGGCCTCTATTTACGGAGATACGAGCATTTGAAGTTTAGCATTGTGTAAAATTTGAAACTCGTATCGCACAAGGACAATTTAGGTATCAAATTAAAGGTTGAAAAAACACCTTTACAATGCTGCAACTTTGACCCCTCTACGGCCTCTATTTACGGAGAAACGAGCATTTGAAGTTTAGCATTTTGTAAAATTTGTAAAATTTGAAACTCGTATCGCACAAGGACAATTTAGGTATCAAATTAAAGGTTGAAAAAACACCTTTACAATGCTGCAACTTTGACCCCTCTACGGCCTCTATTTACGGAGATACGAGCATTTGAAGTTTAGCATTGTGTAAAATTTGAAACTCGTATCACACAAGGACAATTTAGGTATCAAATTAAAGGTTGAAAAAACACCTTTACAATGCTTCAACTTTGACCCCTCTACGGCCTCTATTTACGGAGATACGAGCATTTGAAGTTTAGCATTTTGTAAAATTTGTAAAATTTGAAACTCGTATCGCAGAAGGACAATTTAGGTATCAAATTAAAGGTTGAAAAAACACCTTTACAATGCTGCAACTTTGACCCCTCTACGGCCTCTATTTACGGAGATACGAGCATTTGAAGTTTAGCATTTTGTAAAATTTGTAAAATTTGAAACTCGTATCGCACAAGGACAATTTAGGTATCAAATTAAAGGTTGAAAAAACACCTTTACAATGCTTCAACTTTGACCCCTCTACGGCCTCTATTTACGGAGATACGAGCATTTGAAGTTTAGCATTTTGTAAAATTTGTAAAATTTGAAACTCGTATCGCACAAGGACAATTTAGGTATCAAATTAAAGGTTGAAAAAACACCTTTACAATGCTGCAACTTTGACCCCTCTACGGCCTCTATTTACGGAGATACGAGCATTTGAAGTTTAGCATTTTGTAAAATTTGTAAAATTTGAAACTCGTATCGCACAAGGACAATTTAGGTATCAAATTAAAGGTTGAAAAAACACCTTTACAATGCTGCAACTTTGACCCCTCTACGGCCTCTATTTACGGAGATACGAGCATTTGAAGTTTAGCATTTTGTAAAATTTGTAAAATTTGAAACTCGTATCGCACAAGGACAATTTAGGTATCAAATTAAAGGCTGAAAAAACACCTTTACAATGCTGCAACTTTGACCCCTCTACGGCCTCTATTTACGGAGATACGAGCATTTGAAGTTTAGCATTTTGTAAAATTTGTAAAATTTGAAACTCGTATCGCACAAGGACAATTTAGGTATCAAATTAAAGGTTGAAAAAACACCTTTACAATGCTGCAACTTTGACCCCTCTACGGCCTCTATTTACGGAGATACGAGCATTTGAAGTTTAGCATTGTGTAAAATTTGAAACTCGTATCACACAAGGACAATTTAGGTATCAAATTAAAGGTTGAAAAAACACCTTTACAATGCTGCAACTTTGACCCCTCTACGGCCTCTATTTACGGAGATACGAGCATTTGAAGTTTAGCATTGTGTAAAATTTGAAACTCGTATCACACAAGGACAATTTAGGTATCAAATTAAAGGTTGAAAAAACACCTTTACAATGCTGCAACTTTGACCCCTCTACGGCCTCTATTTACGGAGATACGAGCATTTGAAGTTTAGCATTTTGTAAAATTTGTAAAATTTGAAACTCGTATCGCACAAGGACAATTTAGGTATCAAATTAAAGGTTGAAAAAACACCTTTACAATGCTTCAACTTTGACCCCTCTACGGCCTCTATTTACGGAGATACGAGCATTTGAAGTTTAGCATTTTGTAAAATTTGTAAAATTTGAAACTCGTATCGCACAAGGACAATTTAGGTATCAAATTAAAGGCTGAAAAAACACCTTTACAATGCTGCAACTTTGACCCCTCTACGGCCTCTATTTACGGAGATACGAGCATTTGAAGTTTAGCATTTTGTAAAATTTGTAAAATTTGAAACTCGTATCGCACAAGGACAATTTAGGTATCAAATTAAAGGTTGAAAAAACACCTTTACAATGCTGCAACTTTGACCCCTCTACGGCCTCTATTTACGGAGATACGAGCATTTGAAGTTTATCATTTTGTAAAATTTGTAAAATTTGAAACTCGTATCGCACAAGGACAATTTAGGTATCAAATTAAAGGTTGAAAAAACACCTTTACAATGCTGCAACTTTGACCCCTCTACGGCCTCTATTTACGGAGATACGAGCATTTGAAGTTTAGCATTGTGTAAAATTTGAAACTCGTATCACACAAGGACAATTTAGGTATCAAATTAAAGGTTGAAAAAACACCTTTACAATGCTGCAACTTTGACCCCTCTACGGCCTCTATTTACGGAGATACGAGCATTTGAAGTTTATCATTTTGTAAAATTTGTAAAATTTGAAACTCGTATCGCACAAGGACAATTTAGGTATCAAATTAAAGGTTGAAAAAACACCTTTACAATGCTGCAACTTTGACCCCTCTACGGCCTCTATTTACGGAGATACGAGCATTTGAAGTTTAGCATTTTGTAAAATTTGTAAAATTTGAAACTCGTATCGCACAAGGACAATTTAGGTATCAAATTAAAGGTTGAAAAAACACCTTTACAATGCTGCAACTTTGACCCCTCTACGGCCTCTATTTACGGAGATACGAGCATTTGAAGTTTAGCATTGTGTAAAATTTGAAACTCGTATCACACAAGGACAATTTAGGTATCAAATTAAAGGTTGAAAAAACACCTTTACAATGCTGCAACTTTGACCCCTCTACGGCCTCTATTTACGGAGATACGAGCATTTGAAGTTTATCATTTTGTAAAATTTGTAAAATTTGAAACTCGTATCGCACAAGGACAATTTAGGTATCAAATTAAAGGTTGAAAAAACACCTTTACAATGCTGCAACTTTGACCCCTCTACGGCCTCTATTTACGGAGATACGAGCATTTGAAGTTTAGCATTTTGTAAAATTTGTAAAATTTGAAACTCGTATCGCACAAGGACAATTTAGGTATCAAATTAAAGGTTGAAAAAACACCTTTACAATGCTGCAACTTTGACCCCTCTACGGCCTCTATTTACGGAGATACGAGCATTTGAAGTTTAGCATTTTGTAAAATTTGTAAAATTTGAAACTCGTATCGCACAAGGACAATTTAGGTATCAAATTAAAGGTTGAAAAAACACCTTTACAATGCTGCAACTTTGACCCCTCTACGGCCTCTATTTACGGAGATACGAGCATTTGAAGTTTAGCATTTTGTAAAATTTGTAAAATTTGAAACTCGTATCGCACAAGGACAATTTAGGTATCAAATTAAAGGCTGAAAAAACACCTTTACAATGCTGCAACTTTGACCCCTCTACGGCCTCTATTTACGGAGATACGAGCATTTGAAGTTTAGCATTTTGTAAAATTTGTAAAATTTGAAACTCGTATCGCACAAGGACAATTTAGGTATCAAATTAAAGGTTGAAAAAACACCTTTACAATGCTGCAACTTTGACCCCTCTACGGCCTCTATTTACGGAGATACGAGCATTTGAAGTTTAGCATTGTGTAAAATTTGAAACTCGTATCACACAAGGACAATTTAGGTATCAAATTAAAGGTTGAAAAAACACCTTTACAATGCTGCAACTTTGACCCCTCTACGGCCTCTATTTACGGAGATACGAGCATTTGAAGTTTAGCATTTTGTAAAATTTGTAAAATTTGAAACTCGTATCGCACAAGGACAATTTAGGTATCAAATTAAAGGTTGAAAAAACACCTTTACAATGCTTCAACTTTGACCCCTCTACGGCCTCTATTTACGGAGATACGAGCATTTGAAGTTTAGCATTTTGTAAAATTTGTAAAATTTGAAACTCGTATCGCACAAGGACAATTTAGGTATCAAATTAAAGGCTGAAAAAACACCTTTACAATGCTGCAACTTTGACCCCTCTACGGCCTCTATTTACGGAGATACGAGCATTTGAAGTTTAGCATTTTGTAAAATTTGTAAAATTTGAAACTCGTATCGCACAAGGACAATTTAGGTATCAAATTAAAGGTTGAAAAAACACCTTTACAATGCTGCAACTTTGACCCCTCTACGGCCTCTATTTACGGAGATACGAGCATTTGAAGTTTAGCATTTTGTAAAATTTGTAAAATTTGAAACTCGTATCGCACAAGGACAATTTAGGTATCAAATTAAAGGCTGAAAAAACACCTTTACAATGCTGCAACTTTGACCCCTCTACGGCCTCTATTTACGGAGATACGAGCATTTGAAGTTTAGCATTTTGTAAAATTTGTAAAATTTGAAACTCGTATCGCACAAGGACAATTTAGGTATCAAATTAAAGGTTGAAAAAACACCTTTACAATGCTGCAACTTTGACCCCTCTACGGCCTCTATTTACGGAGATACGAGCATTTGAAGTTTAGCATTGTGTAAAATTTGAAACTCGTATCACACAAGGACAATTTAGGTATCAAATTAAAGGTTGAAAAAACACCTTTACAATGCTGCAACTTTGACCCCTCTACGGCCTCTATTTACGGAGATACGAGCATTTGAAGTTTAGCATTGTGTAAAATTTGAAACTCGTATCACACAAGGACAATTTAGGTATCAAATTAAAGGTTGAAAAAACACCTTTACAATGCTGCAACTTTGACCCCTCTACGGCCTCTATTTACGGAGATACGAGCATTTGAAGTTTAGCATTTTGTAAAATTTGTAAAATTTGAAACTCGTATCGCACAAGGACAATTTAGGTATCAAATTAAAGGTTGAAAAAACACCTTTACAATGCTTCAACTTTGACCCCTCTACGGCCTCTATTTACGGAGATACGAGCATTTGAAGTTTAGCATTTTGTAAAATTTGTAAAATTTGAAACTCGTATCGCACAAGGACAATTTAGGTATCAAATTAAAGGCTGAAAAAACACCTTTACAATGCTGCAACTTTGACCCCTCTACGGCCTCTATTTACGGAGATACGAGCATTTGAAGTTTAGCATTTTGTAAAATTTGTAAAATTTGAAACTCGTATCGCACAAGGACAATTTAGGTATCAAATTAAAGGTTGAAAAAACACCTTTACAATGCTGCAACTTTGACCCCTCTACGGCCTCTATTTACGGAGATACGAGCATTTGAAGTTTAGCATTGTGTAAAATTTGAAACTCGTATCACACAAGGACAATTTAGGTATCAAATTAAAGGTTGAAAAAACACCTTTACAATGCTGCAACTTTGACCCCTCTACGGCCTCTATTTACGGAGATACGAGCATTTGAAGTTTATCATTTTGTAAAATTTGTAAAATTTGAAACTCGTATCGCACAAGGACAATTTAGGTATCAAATTAAAGGTTGAAAAAACACCTTTACAATGCTGCAACTTTGACCCCTCTACGGCCTCTATTTACGGAGATACGAGCATTTGAAGTTTAGCATTTTGTAAAATTTGTAAAATTTGAAACTCGTATCGCACAAGGACAATTTAGGTATCAAATTAAAGGTTGAAAAAACACCTTTACAATGCTGCAACTTTGACCCCTCTACGGCCTCTATTTACGGAGATACGAGCATTTGAAGTTTAGCATTTTGTAAAATTTGTAAAATTTGAAACTCGTATCGCACAAGGACAATTTAGGTATCAAATTAAAGGTTGAAAAAACACCTTTACAATGCTGCAACTTTGACCCCTCTACGGCCTCTATTTACGGAGATACGAGCATTTGAAGTTTAGCATTGTGTAAAATTTGAAACTCGTATCGCACAAGGACAATTTAGGTATCAAATTAAAGGTTGAAAAAACACCTTTACAATGCTGCAACTTTGACCCCTCTACGGCCTCTACGGAGATACGAGCATTTGAAGTTTAGCATTTTGTAAAATTTGTAAAATTTGAAACTCGTATCGCACAAGGACAATTTAGGTATCAAATTAAAGGTTGAAAAAACACCTTTACAATGCTGCAACTTTGACCCCTCTACGGCCTCTATTTACGGAGATACGAGCATTTGAAGTTTAGCATTTTGTAAAATTTGTAAAATTTGAAACTCGTATCGCACAAGGACAATTTAGGTATCAAATTAAAGGTTGAAAAAACACCTTTACAATGCTGCAACTTTGACCCCTCTACGGCCTCTATTTACGGAGATACGAGCATTTGAAGTTTAGCATTTTGTAAAATTTGTAAAATTTGAAACTCGTATCGCACAAGGACAATTTAGGTATCAAATTAAAGGTTGAAAAAACACCTTTACAATGCTGCAACTTTGACCCCTCTACGGCCTCTATTTACGGAGATACGAGCATTTGAAGTTTAGCATTGTGTAAAATTTGAAACTCGTATCGCACAAGGACAATTTAGGTATCAAATTAAAGGTTGAAAAAACACCTTTACAATGCTGCAACTTTGACCCCTCTACGGCCTCTACGGAGATACGAGCATTTGAAGTTTAGCATTTTGTAAAATTTGTAAAATTTGAAACTCGTATCGCACAAGGACAATTTAGGTATCAAATTAACCCGAATTGTCCCAGCGGCTCCATATGGAGCCACAAAAGATGCTCGTGAACTTTGTATTGTTTACAGTCTGGAGATTGTTATTTTATTACTTTAAAGACGTCAATATCTTACTAAAATATCTATTATTTAGATTTAGTAACTTTTTTCTTCCTAGGTTGCATTACTTTTTCACCACACTCGTACTAAAAACCATTAAAAAAAAAAATTGCTGAAAATTGCTGTTTTTGCAAACATGGTAATGAAAAATGATTTTTTTTATTTATTACGAAAGTTTTTTCCCATAAATATTTATATATTTCGAATCAGAAAAAATGACATATTCTGCCAAAATAAACATTTTTTATATTTTTTTACTTTTAGTTTAAAAAATTCAAAGATTTTCTTAGCTGGTCCCATATGGAGCCGCTGGGCACAACTGCGTATTTGACTTTGAAAAATGAAATATGCAGTTGTGCCCAGCGGCTCCATATGGTACCGCAATAGCAGAGTGCATATTTTTAAAAAATAATTTTAAAAAAACTGTAATTAAATATTTAAACTGAAATTAAAAAATTATTCATATTAAATAGTTATTTATACTTTTTTTACTTTATTTTAATAAAAAATATAAAAATACCCAAACCTTATTATGTTTTGCTCTTGAAAAGTAAAATGCACAGTTGTGCCCAGCGGTCCCAAATGGGACCATGCTTTTCCAAAAAAACTGAGAACAGAATATTGAAAATTAAAACAAATTTATTCTTTCTAAGGCCAATTGACCTTAATTTATGCAAAAAAATCGAAAAAATCCACAAAAATAATTGTGGGACAAATAGGGTTAAAGGTTGAAAAAACACCTTTACAATGCTGCAACTTTGACCCCTCTACGGCCTCTATTTACGGAGATACGAGCATTTGAAGTTTAGCATTGTGTAAAATTTGAAACTCGTATCACACAAGGACAATTTAGGTATCAAATTAAAGGTTGAAAAAACACCTTTACAATGCTGCAACTTTGACCCCTCTACGGCCTCTATTTACGGAGATACGAGCATTTGAAGTTTATCATTTTGTAAAATTTGTAAAATTTGAAACTCGTATCGCACAAGGACAATTTAGGTATCAAATTAAAGGTTGAAAAAACACCTTTACAATGCTGCAACTTTGACCCCTCTACGGCCTCTATTTACGGAGATACGAGCATTTGAAGTTTAGCATTTTGTTTTCATTGTAAAATTTGAAACTCGTATCGCACAAGGACAATTTAGGTATCAAATTAAAGGTTGAAAAAACACCTTTACAATGCTGCAACTTTGACCCCTCTACGGCCTCTATTTACGGAGATACGAGCATTTGAAGTTTAGCATTGTGTAAAATTTGAAACTCGTATCACACAAGGACAATTTAGGTATCAAATTAAAGGTTGAAAAAACACCTTTACAATGCTGCAACTTTGACCCCTCTACGGCCTCTATTTACGGAGATACGAGCATTTGAAGTTTATCATTTTGTAAAATTTGTAAAATTTGAAACTCGTATCGCACAAGGACAATTTAGGTATCAAATTAAAGGTTGAAAAAACACCTTTACAATGCTGCAACTTTGACCCCTCTACGGCCTCTATTTACGGAGATACGAGCATTTGAAGTTTAGCATTTTGTAAAATTTGTAAAATTTGAAACTCGTATTGCACAAGGACAATTTAGGTATCAAATTAAAGGTTGAAAAAACACCTTTACAATGCTGCAACTTTGACCCCTCTACGGCCTCTATTTACGGAGATACGAGCATTTGAAGTTTAGCATTTTGTAAAATTTGTAAAATTTGAAACTCGTATCGCACAAGGACAATTTAGGTATCAAATTAAAGGTTGAAAAAACACCTTTACAATGCTGCAACTTTGACCCCTCTACGGCCTCTATTTACGGAGATACGAGCATTTGAAGTTTAGCATTTTGTAAAATTTGTAAAATTTGAAACTCGTATCGCACAAGGACAATTTAGGTATCAAATTAAAGGTTGAAAAAACACCTTTACAATGCTGCAACTTTGACCCCTCTACGGCCTCTATTTACGGAGATACGAGCATTTGAAGTTTAGCATTGTGTAAAATTTGAAACTCGTATCGCACAAGGACAATTTAGGTATCAAATTAAAGGTTGAAAAAACACCTTTACAATGCTGCAACTTTGACCCCTCTACGGCCTCTACGGAGATACGAGCATTTGAAGTTTAGCATTTTGTAAAATTTGTAAAATTTGAAACTCGTATCGCACAAGGACAATTTAGGTATCAAATTAAAGGTTGAAAAAACACCTTTACAATGCTGCAACTTTGACCCCTCTACGGCCTCTATTTACGGAGATACGAGCATTTGAAGTTTAGCATTTTGTAAAATTTGTAAAATTTGAAACTCGTATCGCACAAGGACAATTTAGGGATCAAATTAAAGGTTGAAAAAACACCTTTACAATGCTGCAACTTTGACCCCTCTACGGCCTCTATTTATGGAGATACGAGCATTTGAAGTTTGAAAAAACACCTTTACAATGCTGCAACTTTGACCCCTCTACGGCCTCTATTTACGGAGATACGAGCATTTGAAGTTTAGCATTTTGTAAAATTTGTAAAATTTGAAACTCGTATCGCACAAGGACAATTTAGGTATCAAATTAAAGGTTGAAAAAACACCTTTACAATGCTGCAACTTTGACCCCTCTACGGCCTCTATTTACGGAGATACGAGCATTTGAAGTTTAGCATTGTGTAAAATTTGAAACTCGTATCGCACAAGGACAATTTAGGTATCAAATTAAAGGTTGAAAAAACACCTTTACAATGCTGCAACTTTGACCCCTCTACGGCCTCTACGGAGATACGAGCATTTGAAGTTTAGCATTTTGTAAAATTTGTAAAATTTGAAACTCGTATCGCACAAGGACAATTTAGGTATCAAATTAAAGGTTGAAAAAACACCTTTACAATGCTGCAACTTTGACCCCTCTACGGCCTCTATTTACGGAGATACGAGCATTTGAAGTTTAGCATTTTGTAAAATTTGTAAAATTTGAAACTCGTATCGCACAAGGACAATTTAGGTATCAAATTAAAGGTTGAAACACCTTTACAATGCTGCAACTTTGACCCCTCTACGGCCTCTATTTACGGAGATACGAGCATTTGAAGTTTAGCATTTTGTAAAATTTGTAAAATTTGAAACTCGTATCGCACAAGGACAATTTAGGTATCAAATTAAAGGTTGAAAAAACACCTTTACAATGCTGCAACTTTGACCCCTCTACGGCCTCTATTTACGGAGATACGAGCATTTGAAGTTTAGCATTTTGTAAAATTTGAAACTCGTATCGCACAAGGACAATTTAGGTATCAAATTAAAGGTTGAAAAAACACCTTTACAATGCTGCAACTTTGACCCCTCTACGGCCTCTATTTACGGAGATACGAGCATTTGAAGTTTATCATTTTGTAAAATTTGTAAAATTTGAAACTCGTATCGCACAAGGACAATTTAGGTATCAAATTAAAGGTTGAAAAAACACCTTTACAATGCTGCAACTTTGACCCCTCTACGGCCTCTATTTACGGAGATACGAGCATTTGAAGTTTAGCATTTTGTAAAATTTGAAACTCGTATCGCACAAGGACAATTTAGGTATCAAATTAAAGGTTGAAAAAACACCTTTACAATGCTGCAACTTTGACCCCTCTACGGCCTCTACGGAGATACGAGCATTTGAAGTTTAGCATTTTGTAAAATTTGTAAAATTTGAAACTCGTATCGCACAAGGACAATTTAGGTATCAAATTAAAGGTTGAAAAAACACCTTTACAATGCTGCAACTTTGACCCCTCTACGGCCTCTATTTACGGAGATACGAGCATTTGAAGTTTAGCATTGTGTAAAATTTGAAACTCGTATCACACAAGGACAATTTAGGTATCAAATTAAAGGTTGAAAAAACACCTTTACAATGCTGCAACTTTGACCCCTCTACGGCCTCTATTTACGGAGATACGAGCATTTGAAGTTTATCATTTTGTAAAATTTGTAAAATTTGAAACTCGTATCGCACAAGGACAATTTAGGTATCAAATTAAAGGTTGAAAAAACACCTTTACAATGCTGCAACTTTGACCCCTCTACGGCCTCTATTTACGGAGATACGAGCATTTGAAGTTTAGCATTTTGTAAAATTTGTAAAATTTGAAACTCGTATCGCACAAGGACAATTTAGGTATCAAATTAAAGGTTGAAAAAACACCTTTACAATGCTGCAACTTTGACCCCTCTACGGCCTCTATTTACGGAGATACGAGCATTTGAAGTTTAGCATTTTGTAAAATTTGTAAAATTTGAAACTCGTATTGCACAAGGACAATTTAGGTATCAAATTAAAGGTTGAAAAAACACCTTTACAATGCTGCAACTTTGACCCCTCTACGGCCTCTATTTACGGAGATACGAGCATTTGAAGTTTAGCATTTTGTAAAATTTGTAAAATTTGAAACTCGTATCGCACAAGGACAATTTAGGTATCAAATTAAAGGTTGAAAAAACACCTTTACAATGCTGCAACTTTGACCCCTCTACGGCCTCTATTTACGGAGATACGAGCATTTGAAGTTTAGCATTTTGTAAAATTTGTAAAATTTGAAACTCGTATCGCACAAGGACAATTTAGGTATCAAATTAAAGGTTGAAAAAACACCTTTACAATGCTGCAACTTTGACCCCTCTACGGCCTCTATTTACGGAGATACGAGCATTTGAAGTTTAGCATTGTGTAAAATTTGAAACTCGTATCGCACAAGGACAATTTATGTATCAAATTAAAGGTTGAAAAAACACCTTTACAATGCTGCAACTTTGACCCCTCTACGGCCTCTATTTACGGAGATACGAGCATTTGAAGTTTAGCATTTTGTAAAATTTGTAAAATTTGAAACTCGTATCGCACAAGGACAATTTAGGTATCAAATTAAAGGTTGAAAAAACACCTTTACAATGCTGCAACTTTGACCCCTCTACGGCCTCTATTTACGGAGATACGAGCATTTGAAGTTTAGCATTTTGTAAAATTTGTAAAATTTGAAACTCGTATCGCACAAGGACAATTTAGGGATCAAATTAAAGGTTGAAAAAACACCTTTACAATGCTGCAACTTTGACCCCTCTACGGCCTCTATTTATGGAGATACGAGCATTTGAAGTTTGAAAAAACACCTTTACAATGCTGCAACTTTGACCCCTCTACGGCCTCTATTTACGGAGATACGAGCATTTGAAGTTTAGCATTTTGTAAAATTTGTAAAATTTGAAACTCGTATCGCACAAGGACAATTTAGGTATCAAATTAAAGGTTGAAAAAACACCTTTACAATGCTGCAACTTTGACCCCTCTACGGCCTCTACGGAGATACGAGCATTTGAAGTTTAGCATTTTGTAAAATTTGTAAAATTTGAAACTCGTATCGCACAAGGACAATTTAGGTATCAAATTAAAGGTTGAAAAAACACCTTTACAATGCTGCAACTTTGACCCCTCTACGGCCTCTATTTACGGAGATACGAGCATTTGAAGTTTAGCATTTTGTAAAATTTGTAAAATTTGAAACTCGTATCGCACAAGGACAATTTAGGTATCAAATTAAAGGTTGAAAAAACACCTTTACAATGCTGCAACTTTGACCCCTCTACGGCCTCTATTTACGGAGATACGAGCATTTGAAGTTTAGCATTTTGTAAAATTTGTAAAATTTGAAACTCGTATCGCACAAGGACAATTTAGGTATCAAATTAAAGGTTGAAAAAACACCTTTACAATGCTGCAACTTTGACCCCTCTACGGCCTCTATTTACGGAGATACGAGCATTTGAAGTTTAGCATTTTGTAAAATTTGTAAAATTTGAAACTCGTATTGCACAAGGACAATTTAGGTATCAAATTAAAGGTTGAAAAAACACCTTTACAATGCTGCAACTTTGACCCCTCTACGGCCTCTATTTACGGAGATACGAGCATTTGAAGTTTAGCATTTTGTAAAATTTGTAAAATTTGAAACTCGTATCGCACAAGGACAATTTAGGTATCAAATTAAAGGTTGAAAAAACACCTTTACAATGCTGCAACTTTGACCCCTCTACGGCCTCTATTTACGGAGATACGAGCATTTGAAGTTTAGCATTGTGTAAAATTTGAAACTCGTATCGCACAAGGACAATTTATGTATCAAATTAAAGGTTGAAAAAACACCTTTACAATGCTGCAACTTTGACCCCTCTACGGCCTCTATTTACGGAGATACGAGCATTTGAAGTTTAGCATTTTGTAAAATTTGTAAAATTTGAAACTCGTATCGCACAAGGACAATTTAGGGATCAAATTAAAGGTTGAAAAAACACCTTTACAATGCTGCAACTTTGACCCCTCTACGGCCTCTATTTATGGAGATACGAGCATTTGAAGTTTGAAAAAACACCTTTACAATGCTGCAACTTTGACCCCTCTACGGCCTCTATTTACGGAGATACGAGCATTTGAAGTTTAGCATTTTGTAAAATTTGTAAAATTTGAAACTCGTATCGCACAAGGACAATTTAGGTATCAAATTAAAGGTTGAAAAAACACCTTTACAATGCTGCAACTTTGACCCCTCTACGGCCTCTATTTACGGAGATACGAGCATTTGAAGTTTAGCATTGTGTAAAATTTGAAACTCGTATCGCACAAGGACAATTTAGGTATCAAATTAAAGGTTGAAAAAACACCTTTACAATGCTGCAACTTTGACCCCTCTACGGCCTCTACGGAGATACGAGCATTTGAAGTTTAGCATTTTGTAAAATTTGTAAAATTTGAAACTCGTATCGCACAAGGACAATTTAGGTATCAAATTAAAGGTTGAAAAAACACCTTTACAATGCTGCAACTTTGACCCCTCTACGGCCTCTATTTACGGAGATACGAGCATTTGAAGTTTAGCATTTTGTAAAATTTGTAAAATTTGAAACTCGTATCGCACAAGGACAATTTAGGTATCAAATTAAAGGTTGAAAAAACACCTTTACAATGCTGCAACTTTGACCCCTCTACGGCCTCTATTTACGGAGATACGAGCATTTGAAGTTTAGCATTTTGTAAAATTTGTAAAATTTGAAACTCGTATCGCACAAGGACAATTTAGGTATCAAATTAAAGGTTGAAAAAACACCTTTACAATGCTGCAACTTTGACCCCTCTACGGCCTCTATTTACGGAGATACGAGCATTTGAAGTTTAGCATTGTGTAAAATTTGAAACTCGTATCGCACAAGGACAATTTAGGTATCAAATTAAAGGTTGAAAAAACACCTTTACAATGCTGCAACTTTGACCCCTCTACGGCCTCTACGGAGATACGAGCATTTGAAGTTTAGCATTTTGTAAAATTTGTAAAATTTGAAACTCGTATCGCACAAGGACAATTTAGGTATCAAATTAAAGGTTGAAAAAACACCTTTACAATGCTGCAACTTTGACCCCTCTACGGCCTCTATTTACGGAGATACGAGCATTTGAAGTTTAGCATTGTGTAAAATTTGAAACTCGTATCACACAAGGACAATTTAGGTATCAAATTAAAGGTTGAAAAAACACCTTTACAATGCTGCAACTTTGACCCCTCTACGGCCTCTATTTACGGAGATACGAGCATTTGAAGTTTATCATTTTGTAAAATTTGTAAAATTTGAAACTCGTATCGCACAAGGACAATTTAGGTATCAAATTAAAGGTTGAAAAAACACCTTTACAATGCTGCAACTTTGACCCCTCTACGGCCTCTATTTACGGAGATACGAGCATTTGAAGTTTAGCATTTTGTAAAATTTGTAAAATTTGAAACTCGTATCGCACAAGGACAATTTAGGTATCAAATTAAAGGTTGAAAAAACACCTTTACAATGCTGCAACTTTGACCCCTCTACGGCCTCTATTTACGGAGATACGAGCATTTGAAGTTTAGCATTTTGTAAAATTTGTAAAATTTGAAACTCGTATCGCACAAGGACAATTTAGGTATCAAATTAAAGGTTGAAAAAACACCTTTACAATGCTGCAACTTTGACCCCTCTACGGCCTCTATTTACGGAGATACGAGCATTTGAAGTTTAGCATTGTGTAAAATTTGAAACTCGTATCGCACAAGGACAATTTAGGTATCAAATTAAAGGTTGAAAAAACACCTTTACAATGCTGCAACTTTGACCCCTCTACGGCCTCTACGGAGATACGAGCATTTGAAGTTTAGCATTTTGTAAAATTTGTAAAATTTGAAACTCGTATCGCACAAGGACAATTTAGGTATCAAATTAAAGGTTGAAAAAACACCTTTACAATGCTGCAACTTTGACCCCTCTACGGCCTCTATTTACGGAGATACGAGCATTTGAAGTTTAGCATTGTGTAAAATTTGAAACTCGTATCACACAAGGACAATTTAGGTATCAAATTAAAGGTTGAAAAAACACCTTTACAATGCTGCAACTTTGACCCCTCTACGGCCTCTATTTACGGAGATACGAGCATTTGAAGTTTATCATTTTGTAAAATTTGTAAAATTTGAAACTCGTATCGCACAAGGACAATTTAGGTATCAAATTAAAGGTTGAAAAAACACCTTTACAATGCTGCAACTTTGACCCCTCTACGGCCTCTATTTACGGAGATACGAGCATTTGAAGTTTAGCATTGTGTAAAATTTGAAACTCGTATCACACAAGGACAATTTAGGTATCAAATTAAAGGTTGAAAAAACACCTTTACAATGCTGCAACTTTGACCCCTCTACGGCCTCTATTTACGGAGATACGAGCATTTGAAGTTTAGCATTGTGTAAAATTTGAAACTCGTATCACACAAGGACAATTTAGGTATCAAATTAAAGGTTGAAAAAACACCTTTACAATGCTGCAACTTTGACCCCTCTACGGCCTCTATTTACGGAGATACGAGCATTTGAAGTTTATCATTTTGTAAAATTTGTAAAATTTGAAACTCGTATCGCACAAGGACAATTTAGGTATCAAATTAAAGGTTGAAAAAACACCTTTACAATGCTGCAACTTTGACCCCTCTACGGCCTCTATTTACGGAGATACGAGCATTTGAAGTTTAGCATTTTGTAAAATTTGTAAAATTTGAAACTCGTATTGCACAAGGACAATTTAGGTATCAAATTAAAGGTTGAAAAAACACCTTTACAATGCTGCAACTTTGACCCCTCTACGGCCTCTATTTACGGAGATACGAGCATTTGAAGTTTAGCATTTTGTAAAATTTGTAAAATTTGAAACTCGTATCGCACAAGGACAATTTAGGTATCAAATTAAAGGTTGAAAAAACACCTTTACAATGCTGCAACTTTGACCCCTCTACGGCCTCTATTTACGGAGATACGAGCATTTGAAGTTTAGCATTTTGTAAAATTTGTAAAATTTGAAACTCGTATCGCACAAGGACAATTTAGGTATCAAATTAAAGGTTGAAAAAACACCTTTACAATGCTGCAACTTTGACCCCTCTACGGCCTCTATTTACGGAGATACGAGCATTTGAAGTTTAGCATTGTGTAAAATTTGAAACTCGTATCGCACAAGGACAATTTATGTATCAAATTAAAGGTTGAAAAAACACCTTTACAATGCTGCAACTTTGACCCCTCTACGGCCTCTATTTACGGAGATACGAGCATTTGAAGTTTAGCATTTTGTAAAATTTGTAAAATTTGAAACTCGTATCGCACAAGGACAATTTAGGGATCAAATTAAAGGTTGAAAAAACACCTTTACAATGCTGCAACTTTGACCCCTCTACGGCCTCTATTTATGGAGATACGAGCATTTGAAGTTTGAAAAAACACCTTTACAATGCTGCAACTTTGACCCCTCTACGGCCTCTATTTACGGAGATACGAGCATTTGAAGTTTAGCATTTTGTAAAATTTGTAAAATTTGAAACTCGTATCGCACAAGGACAATTTAGGTATCAAATTAAAGGTTGAAAAAACACCTTTACAATGCTGCAACTTTGACCCCTCTACGGCCTCTATTTACGGAGATACGAGCATTTGAAGTTTAGCATTTTGTTTTCATTGTAAAATTTGAAACTCGTATCGCACAAGGACAATTTAGGTATCAAATTAAAGGTTGAAAAAACACCTTTACAATGCTGCAACTTTGATCCCTCTACGGCCTCTATTTACGGAGATACGAGCATTTGAAGTTTAGCATTTTGTAAAATTTGTAAAATTTGAAACTCGTATCGCACAAGGACAATTTAGGTATCAAATTAAAGGTTGAAAAAACACCTTTACAATGCTGCAACTTTGACCCCTCTACGGCCTCTATTTACGGAGATACGAGCATTTGAAGTTTAGCATTTTGTAAAATTTGTAAAATTTGAAACTCGTATCGCACAAGGACAATTTAGGTATCAAATTAAAGGTTGAAAAAACACCTTTACAATGCTGCAACTTTGACCCCTCTACGGCCTCTATTTACGGAGATACGAGCATTTGAAGTTTAGCATTTTGTAAAATTTGTAAAATTTGAAACTCGTATCGCACAAGGACAATTTAGGTATCAAATTAAAGGTTGAAAAAACACCTTTACAATGCTGCAACTTTGACCCCTCTACGGCCTCTATTTACGGAGATACGAGCATTTGAAGTTTAGCATTTTGTAAAATTTGTAAAATTTGAAACTCGTATCGCACAAGGACAATTTAGGGATCAAATTAAAGGTTGAAAAAACACCTTTACAATGCTGCAACTTTGACCCCTCTACGGCCTCTATTTATGGAGATACGAGCATTTGAAGTTTGAAAAAACACCTTTACAATGCTGCAACTTTGACCCCTCTACGGCCTCTATTTACGGAGATACGAGCATTTGAAGTTTAGCATTGTGTAAAATTTGAAACTCGTATCACACAAGGACAATTTAGGTATCAAATTAAAGGTTGAAAAAACACCTTTACAATGCTGCAACTTTGACCCCTCTACGGCCTCTATTTACGGAGATACGAGCATTTGAAGTTTATCATTTTGTAAAATTTGTAAAATTTGAAACTCGTATCGCACAAGGACAATTTAGGTATCAAATTAAAGGTTGAAAAAACACCTTTACAATGCTGCAACTTTGACCCCTCTACGGCCTCTATTTACGGAGATACGAGCATTTGAAGTTTAGCATTTTGTAAAATTTGTAAAATTTGAAACTCGTATCGCACAAGGACAATTTAGGTATCAAATTAAAGGTTGAAAAAACACCTTTACAATGCTGCAACTTTGACCCCTCTACGGCCTCTATTTACGGAGATACGAGCATTTGAAGTTTAGCATTTTGTAAAATTTGTAAAATTTGAAACTCGTATCGCACAAGGACAATTTAGGTATCAAATTAAAGGTTGAAAAAACACCTTTACAATGCTGCAACTTTGACCCCTCTACGGCCTCTATTTACGGAGATACGAGCATTTGAAGTTTAGCATTTTGTAAAATTTGTAAAATTTGAAACTCGTATCGCACAAGGACAATTTAGGTATCAAATTAAAGGTTGAAAAAACACCTTTACAATGCTGCAACTTTGACCCCTCTACGGCCTCTACGGAGATACGAGCATTTGAAGTTTAGCATTTTGTAAAATTTGTAAAATTTGAAACTCGTATCGCACAAGGACAATTTAGGTATCAAATTAAAGGTTGAAAAAACACCTTTACAATGCTGCAACTTTGACCCCTCTACGGCCTCTATTTACGGAGATACGAGCATTTGAAGTTTAGCATTTTGTAAAATTTGTAAAATTTGAAACTCGTATCGCACAAGGACAATTTAGGTATCAAATTAAAGGTTGAAAAAACACCTTTACAATGCTGCAACTTTGACCCCTCTACGGCCTCTATTTACGGAGATACGAGCATTTGAAGTTTAGCATTTTGTAAAATTTGTAAAATTTGAAACTCGTATCGCACAAGGACAATTTAGGTATCAAATTAAAGGTTGAAAAAACACCTTTACAATGCTGCAACTTTGACCCCTCTACGGCCTCTATTTACGGAGATACGAGCATTTGAAGTTTAGCATTTTGTAAAATTTGTAAAATTTGAAACTCGTATTGCACAAGGACAATTTAGGTATCAAATTAAAGGTTGAAAAAACACCTTTACAATGCTGCAACTTTGACCCCTCTACGGCCTCTATTTACGGAGATACGAGCATTTGAAGTTTAGCATTTTGTAAAATTTGTAAAATTTGAAACTCGTATCGCACAAGGACAATTTAGGTATCAAATTAAAGGTTGAAAAAACACCTTTACAATGCTGCAACTTTGACCCCTCTACGGCCTCTATTTACGGAGATACGAGCATTTGAAGTTTAGCATTTTGTAAAATTTGTAAAATTTGAAACTCGTATCGCACAAGGACAATTTAGGTATCAAATTAAAGGTTGAAAAAACACCTTTACAATGCTGCAACTTTGACCCCTCTACGGCCTCTATTTACGGAGATACGAGCATTTGAAGTTTAGCATTTTGTAAAATTTGTAAAATTTGAAACTCGTATCGCACAAGGACAATTTAGGGATCAAATTAAAGGTTGAAAAAACACCTTTACAATGCTGCAACTTTGACCCCTCTACGGCCTCTATTTATGGAGATACGAGCATTTGAAGTTTGAAAAAACACCTTTACAATGCTGCAACTTTGACCCCTCTACGGCCTCTATTTACGGAGATACGAGCATTTGAAGTTTAGCATTTTGTAAAATTTGTAAAATTTGAAACTCGTATCGCACAAGGACAATTTAGGTATCAAATTAAAGGTTGAAAAAACACCTTTACAATGCTGCAACTTTGACCCCTCTACGGCCTCTATTTACGGAGATACGAGCATTTGAAGTTTAGCATTGTGTAAAATTTGAAACTCGTATCGCACAAGGACAATTTAGGTATCAAATTAAAGGTTGAAAGAACACCTTTACAATGCTGCAACTTTGACCCCTCTACGGCCTCTACGGAGATACGAGCATTTGAAGTTTAGCATTTTGTAAAATTTGTAAAATTTGAAACTCGTATCGCACAAGGACAATTTAGGTATCAAATTAAAGGTTGAAAAAACACCTTTACAATGCTGCAACTTTGACCCCTCTACGGCCTCTATTTACGGAGATACGAGCATTTGAAGTTTAGCATTTTGTAAAATTTGTAAAATTTGAAACTCGTATCGCACAAGGACAATTTAGGTATCAAATTAAAGGTTGAAAAAACACCTTTACAATGCTGCAACTTTGACCCCTCTACGGCCTCTATTTACGGAGATACGAGCATTTGAAGTTTAGCATTGTGTAAAATTTGAAACTCGTATCGCACAAGGACAATTTAGGTATCAAATTAAAGGTTGAAAAAACACCTTTACAATGCTGCAACTTTGACCCCTCTACGGCCTCTACGGAGATACGAGCATTTGAAGTTTAGCATTTTGTAAAATTTGTAAAATTTGAAACTCGTATCGCACAAGGACAATTTAGGTATCAAATTAAAGGTTGAAAAAACACCTTTACAATGCTGCAACTTTGACCCCTCTACGGCCTCTATTTACGGAGATACGAGCATTTGAAGTTTAGCATTGTGTAAAATTTGAAACTCGTATCACACAAGGACAATTTAGGTATCAAATTAAAGGTTGAAAAAACACCTTTACAATGCTGCAACTTTGACCCCTCTACGGCCTCTATTTACGGAGATACGAGCATTTGAAGTTTATCATTTTGTAAAATTTGTAAAATTTGAAACTCGTATCGCACAAGGACAATTTAGGTATCAAATTAAAGGTTGAAAAAACACCTTTACAATGCTGCAACTTTGACCCCTCTACGGCCTCTATTTACGGAGATACGAGCATTTGAAGTTTAGCATTTTGTAAAATTTGTAAAATTTGAAACTCGTATCGCACAAGGACAATTTAGGTATCAAATTAAAGGTTGAAAAAACACCTTTACAATGCTGCAACTTTGACCCCTCTACGGCCTCTATTTACGGAGATACGAGCATTTGAAGTTTAGCATTTTGTAAAATTTGTAAAATTTGAAACTCGTATTGCACAAGGACAATTTAGGTATCAAATTAAAGGTTGAAAAAACACCTTTACAATGCTGCAACTTTGACCCCTCTACGGCCTCTATTTACGGAGATACGAGCATTTGAAGTTTAGCATTTTGTAAAATTTGTAAAATTTGAAACTCGTATCGCACAAGGACAATTTAGGTATCAAATTAAAGGTTGAAAAAACACCTTTACAATGCTGCAACTTTGACCCCTCTACGGCCTCTATTTACGGAGATACGAGCATTTGAAGTTTAGCATTTTGTAAAATTTGTAAAATTTGAAACTCGTATCGCACAAGGACAATTTAGGTATCAAATTAAAGGTTGAAAAAACACCTTTACAATGCTGCAACTTTGACCCCTCTACGGCCTCTATTTACGGAGATACGAGCATTTGAAGTTTAGCATTTTGTAAAATTTGTAAAATTTGAAACTCGTATCGCACAAGGACAATTTAGGTATCAAATTAAAGGTTGAAAAAACACCTTTACAATGCTGCAACTTTGACCCCTCTACGGCCTCTATTTACGGAGATACGAGCATTTGAAGTTTAGCATTGTGTAAAATTTGAAACTCGTATCGCACAAGGACAATTTATGTATCAAATTAAAGGTTGAAAAAACACCTTTACAATGCTGCAACTTTGACCCCTCTACGGCCTCTATTTACGGAGATACGAGCATTTGAAGTTTAGCATTTTGTAAAATTTGTAAAATTTGAAACTCGTATCGCACAAGGACAATTTAGGTATCAAATTAAAGGTTGAAAAAACACCTTTACAATGCTGCAACTTTGACCCCTCTACGGCCTCTATTTACGGAGATACGAGCATTTGAAGTTTAGCATTTTGTAAAATTTGTAGAATTTGAAACTCGTATCGCACAAGGACAATTTAGGGATCAAATTAAAGGTTGAAAAAACACCTTTACAATGCTGCAACTTTGACCCCTCTACGGCCTCTATTTATGGAGATACGAGCATTTGAAGTTTGAAAAAACACCTTTACAATGCTGCAACTTTGACCCCTCTACGGCCTCTATTTACGGAGATACGAGCATTTGAAGTTTAGCATTTTGTTTTCATTGTAAAATTTGAAACTCGTATCGCACAAGGACAATTTAGGTATCAAATTAAAGGTTGAAAAAACACCTTTACAATGCTGCAACTTTGATCCCTCTACGGCCTCTATTTACGGAGATACGAGCATTTGAAGTTTAGCATTTTGTAAAATTTGTAAAATTTGAAACTCGTATCGCACAAGGACAATTTAGGTATCAAATTAAAGGTTGAAAAAACACCTTTACAATGCTGCAACTTTGACCCCTCTACGGCCTCTATTTACGGAGATACGAGCATTTGAAGTTTAGCATTGTGTAAAATTTGAAACTCGTATCGCACAAGGACAATTTATGTATCAAATTAAAGGTTGAAAAAACACCTTTACAATGCTGCAACTTTGACCCCTCTACGGCCTCTATTTACGGAGATACGAGCATTTGAAGTTTAGCATTTTGTAAAATTTGTAAAATTTGAAACTCGTATCGCACAAGGACAATTTAGGTATC
Source organism: Pherbina coryleti (assembly GCA_943735915.1). Lineage (NCBI taxonomy): Eukaryota > Metazoa > Arthropoda > Insecta > Diptera > Sciomyzidae > Pherbina > Pherbina coryleti. Next base: position 124,857,171 of record OX030952.1, on the reverse strand, counting down.
AAATTAAAGGTTGAAAAAACACCTTTACAATGCTGCAACTTTGACCCCTCTACGGCCTCTATTTACGGAGATACGAGCATTTGAAGTTTAGCATTTTGTAAAATTTGTAAAATTTGAAACTCGTATCGCACAAGGACAATTTAGGGATCAAATTAAAGGTTGAAAAAACACCTTTACAATGCTGCAACTTTGACCCCTCTACGGCCTCTATTTATGGAGATACGAGCATTTGAAGTTTGAAAAAACACCTTTACAATGCTGCAACTTTGACCCCTCTACGGCCTCTATTTACGGAGATACGAGCATTTGAAGTTTAGCATTTTGTAAAATTTGTAAAATTTGAAACTCGTATCGCACAAGGACAATTTAGGTATCAAATTAAAGGTTGAAAAAACACCTTTACAATGCTGCAACTTTGACCCCTCTACGGCCTCTATTTACGGAGATACGAGCATTTGAAGTTTAGCATTTTGTTTTCATTGTAAAATTTGAAACTCGTATCGCACAAGGACAATTTAGGTATCAAATTAAAGGTTGAAAAAACACCTTTACAATGCTGCAACTTTGATCCCTCTACGGCCTCTATTTACGGAGATACGAGCATTTGAAGTTTAGCATTTTGTAAAATTTGTAAAATTTGAAACTCGTATCGCACAAGGACAATTTAGGTATCAAATTAAAGGTTGAAAAAACACCTTTACAATGCTGCAACTTTGATCCCTCTACGGCCTCTATTTACGGAGATACGAGCATTTGAAGTTTAGCATTTTGTAAAATTTGTAAAATTTGAAACTCGTATCGCACAAGGACAATTTAGGTATCAAATTAAAGGTTGAAAAAACACCTTTACAATGCTGCAACTTTGACCCCTCTACGGCCTCTATTTACGGAGATACGAGCATTTGAAGTTTAGCATTGTGTAAAATTTGAAACTCGTATCGCACAAGGACAATTTATGTATCAAATTAAAGGTTGAAAAAACACCTTTACAATGCTGCAACTTTGACCCCTCTACGGCCTCTATTTACGGAGATACGAGCATTTGAAGTTTAGCATTTTGTAAAATTTGTAAAATTTGAAACTCGTATCACACAAGGACAATTTAGGTATCAAATTAAAGGTTGAAAAAACACCTTTACAATGCTGCAACTTTGACCCCTCTACGGCCTCTATTTACGGAGATACGAGCATTTGAAGTTTAGCATTTTGTAAAATTTGTAAAATTTGAAACTCGTATCGCACAAGGACAATTTAGGGATCAAATTAAAGGTTGAAAAAACACCTTTACAATGCTGCAACTTTGACCCCTCTACGGCCTCTATTTATGGAGATACGAGCATTTGAAGTTTGAAAAAACACCTTTACAATGCTGCAACTTTGACCCCTCTACGGCCTCTATTTACGGAGATACGAGCATTTGAAGTTTAGCATTTTGTAAAATTTGTAAAATTTGAAACTCGTATCGCACAAGGACAATTTAGGTATCAAATTAAAGGTTGAAAAAACACCTTTACAATGCTGCAACTTTGACCCCTCTACGGCCTCTATTTACGGAGATACGAGCATTTGAAGTTTAGCATTGTGTAAAATTTGAAACTCGTATCACACAAGGACAATTTAGGTATCAAATTAAAGGTTGAAAAAACACCTTTACAATGCTGCAACTTTGACCCCTCTACGGCCTCTATTTACGGAGATACGAGCATTTGAAGTTTATCATTTTGTAAAATTTGTAAAATTTGAAACTCGTATCGCACAAGGACAATTTAGGTATCAAATTAAAGGTTGAAAAAACACCTTTACAATGCTGCAACTTTGACCCCTCTACGGCCTCTATTTATGGAGATACGAGCATTTGAAGTTTGAAAAAACACCTTTACAATGCTGCAACTTTGACCCCTCTACGGCCTCTATTTACGGAGATACGAGCATTTGAAGTTTAGCATTTTGTAAAATTTGTAAAATTTGAAACTCGTATCGCACAAGGACAATTTAGGGATCAAATTAAAGGTTGAAAAAACACCTTTACAATGCTGCAACTTTGACCCCTCTACGGCCTCTATTTATGGAGATACGAGCATTTGAAGTTTGAAAAAACACCTTTACAATGCTGCAACTTTGACCCCTCTACGGCCTCTATTTACGGAGATACGAGCATTTGAAGTTTAGCATTTTGTAAAATTTGTAAAATTTGAAACTCGTATCGCACAAGGACAATTTAGGTATCAAATTAAAGGTTGAAAAAACACCTTTACAATGCTGCAACTTTGACCCCTCTACGGCCTCTATTTACGGAGATACGAGCATTTGAAGTTTAGCATTGTGTAAAATTTGAAACTCGTATCACACAAGGACAATTTAGGTATCAAATTAAAGGTTGAAAAAACACCTTTACAATGCTGCAACTTTGACCCCTCTACGGCCTCTATTTACGGAGATACGAGCATTTGAAGTTTATCATTTTGTAAAATTTGTAAAATTTGAAACTCGTATCGCACAAGGACAATTTAGGTATCAAATTAAAGGTTGAAAAAACACCTTTACAATGCTGCAACTTTGACCCCTCTACGGCCTCTATTTACGGAGATACGAGCATTTGAAGTTTAGCATTTTGTAAAATTTGTAAAATTTGAAACTCGTATCGCACAAGGACAATTTAGGTATCAAATTAAAGGTTGAAAAAACACCTTTACAATGCTGCAACTTTGACCCCTCTACGGCCTCTATTTACGGAGATACGAGCATTTGAAGTTTAGCATTTTGTAAAATTTGTAAAATTTGAAACTCGTATCGCACAAGGACAATTTAGGTATCAAATTAAAGGTTGAAAAAACACCTTTACAATGCTGCAACTTTGACCCCTCTACGGCCTCTATTTACGGAGATACGAGCATTTGAAGTTTAGCATTGTGTAAAATTTGAAACTCGTATCACACAAGGACAATTTAGGTATCAAATTAAAGGTTGAAAAAACACCTTTACAATGCTGCAACTTTGACCCCTCTACGGCCTCTATTTACGGAGATACGAGCATTTGAAGTTTATCATTTTGTAAAATTTGTAAAATTTGAAACTCGTATCGCACAAGGACAATTTAGGTATCAAATTAAAGGTTGAAAAAACACCTTTACAATGCTGCAACTTTGACCCCTCTACGGCCTCTATTTACGGAGATACGAGCATTTGAAGTTTAGCATTTTGTAAAATTTGTAAAATTTGAAACTCGTATCGCACAAGGACAATTTAGGTATCAAATTAAAGGTTGAAAAAACACCTTTACAATGCTGCAACTTTGACCCCTCTACGGCCTCTATTTACGGAGATACGAGCATTTGAAGTTTAGCATTTTGTAAAATTTGTAAAATTTGAAACTCGTATCGCACAAGGACAATTTAGGTATCAAATTAAAGGTTGAAAAAACACCTTTACAATGCTGCAACTTTGACCCCTCTACGGCCTCTATTTACGGAGATACGAGCATTTGAAGTTTAGCATTTTGTAAAATTTGTAAAATTTGAAACTCGTATCGCACAAGGACAATTTAGGTATCAAATTAAAGGTTGAAAAAACACCTTTACAATGCTGCAACTTTGACCCCTCTACGGCCTCTACGGAGATACGAGCATTTGAAGTTTAGCATTTTGTAAAATTTGTAAAATTTGAAACTCGTATCGCACAAGGACAATTTAGGTATCAAATTAAAGGTTGAAAAAACACCTTTACAATGCTGCAACTTTGACCCCTCTACGGCCTCTATTTACGGAGATACGAGCATTTGAAGTTTAGCATTTTGTAAAATTTGTAAAATTTGAAACTCGTATCGCACAAGGACAATTTAGGTATCAAATTAAAGGTTGAAAAAACACCTTTACAATGCTGCAACTTTGACCCCTCTACGGCCTCTATTTACGGAGATACGAGCATTTGAAGTTTAGCATTTTGTAAAATTTGTAAAATTTGAAACTCGTATCGCACAAGGACAATTTAGGTATCAAATTAAAGGTTGAAAAAACACCTTTACAATGCTGCAACTTTGACCCCTCTACGGCCTCTATTTACGGAGATACGAGCATTTGAAGTTTAGCATTGTGTAAAATTTGAAACTCGTATCACACAAGGACAATTTAGGTATCAAATTAAAGGTTGAAAAAACACCTTTACAATGCTGCAACTTTGACCCCTCTACGGCCTCTATTTACGGAGATACGAGCATTTGAAGTTTATCATTTTGTAAAATTTGTAAAATTTGAAACTCGTATCGCACAAGGACAATTTAGGTATCAAATTAAAGGTTGAAAAAACACCTTTACAATGCTGCAACTTTGACCCCTCTACGGCCTCTACGGAGATACGAGCATTTGAAGTTTAGCATTTTGTAAAATTTGTAAAATTTGAAACTCGTATCGCACAAGGACAATTTAGGTATCAAATTAAAGGTTGAAAAAACACCTTTACAATGCTGCAACTTTGACCCCTCTACGGCCTCTATTTACGGAGATACGAGCATTTGAAGTTTAGCATTGTGTAAAATTTGAAACTCGTATCACACAAGGACAATTTAGGTATCAAATTAAAGGTTGAAAAAACACCTTTACAATGCTGCAACTTTGACCCCTCTACGGCCTCTATTTACGGAGATACGAGCATTTGAAGTTTATCATTTTGTAAAATTTGTAAAATTTGAAACTCGTATCGCACAAGGACAATTTAGGTATCAAATTAAAGGTTGAAAAAACACCTTTACAATGCTGCAACTTTGACCCCTCTACGGCCTCTATTTACGGAGATACGAGCATTTGAAGTTTAGCATTTTGTAAAATTTGTAAAATTTGAAACTCGTATCGCACAAGGACAATTTAGGTATCAAATTAAAGGTTGAAAAAACACCTTTACAATGCTGCAACTTTGACCCCTCTACGGCCTCTATTTACGGAGATACGAGCATTTGAAGTTTAGCATTGTGTAAAATTTGAAACTCGTATCACACAAGGACAATTTAGGTATCAAATTAAAGGTTGAAAAAACACCTTTACAATGCTGCAACTTTGACCCCTCTACGGCCTCTATTTACGGAGATACGAGCATTTGAAGTTTATCATTTTGTAAAATTTGTAAAATTTGAAACTCGTATCGCACAAGGACAATTTAGGTATCAAATTAAAGGTTGAAAAAACACCTTTACAATGCTGCAACTTTGACCCCTCTACGGCCTCTATTTACGGAGATACGAGCATTTGAAGTTTAGCATTTTGTAAAATTTGTAAAATTTGAAACTCGTATTGCACAAGGACAATTTAGGTATCAAATTAAAGGTTGAAAAAACACCTTTACAATGCTGCAACTTTGACCCCTCTACGGCCTCTATTTACGGAGATACGAGCATTTGAAGTTTAGCATTGTGTAAAATTTGAAACTCGTATCGCACAAGGACAATTTATGTATCAAATTAAAGGTTGAAAAAACACCTTTACAATGCTGCAACTTTGACCCCTCTACGGCCTCTATTTACGGAGATACGAGCATTTGAAGTTTAGCATTTTGTAAAATTTGTAAAATTTGAAACTCGTATCGCACAAGGACAATTTAGGGATCAAATTAAAGGTTGAAAAAACACCTTTACAATGCTGCAACTTTGACCCCTCTACGGCCTCTATTTATGGAGATACGAGCATTTGAAGTTTGAAAAAACACCTTTACAATGCTGCAACTTTGACCCCTCTACGGCCTCTATTTACGGAGATACGAGCATTTGAAGTTTAGCATTTTGTAAAATTTGTAAAATTTGAAACTCGTATCGCACAAGGACAATTTAGGTATCAAATTAAAGGTTGAAAAAACACCTTTACAATGCTGCAACTTTGACCCCTCTACGGCCTCTATTTACGGAGATACGAGCATTTGAAGTTTAGCATTGTGTAAAATTTGAAACTCGTATCGCACAAGGACAATTTAGGTATCAAATTAAAGGTTGAAAAAACACCTTTACAATGCTGCAACTTTGACCCCTCTACGGCCTCTACGGAGATACGAGCATTTGAAGTTTAGCATTTTGTAAAATTTGTAAAATTTGAAACTCGTATCGCACAAGGACAATTTAGGTATCAAATTAAAGGTTGAAAAAACACCTTTACAATGCTGCAACTTTGACCCCTCTACGGCCTCTATTTACGGAGATACGAGCATTTGAAGTTTAGCATTTTGTAAAATTTGTAAAATTTGAAACTCGTATCGCACAAGGACAATTTAGGTATCAAATTAAAGGTTGAAAAAACACCTTTACAATGCTGCAACTTTGACCCCTCTACGGCCTCTATTTACGGAGATACGAGCATTTGAAGTTTAGCATTTTGTAAAATTTGTAAAATTTGAAACTCGTATCGCACAAGGACAATTTAGGTATCAAATTAAAGGTTGAAAAAACACCTTTACAATGCTGCAACTTTGACCCCTCTACGGCCTCTATTTACGGAGATACGAGCATTTGAAGTTTAGCATTGTGTAAAATTTGAAACTCGTATCGCACAAGGACAATTTAGGTATCAAATTAAAGGTTGAAAAAACACCTTTACAATGCTGCAACTTTGACCCCTCTACGGCCTCTACGGAGATACGAGCATTTGAAGTTTAGCATTTTGTAAAATTTGTAAAATTTGAAACTCGTATCGCACAAGGACAATTTAGGTATCAAATTAAAGGTTGAAAAAACACCTTTACAATGCTGCAACTTTGACCCCTCTACGGCCTCTATTTACGGAGATACGAGCATTTGAAGTTTAGCATTGTGTAAAATTTGAAACTCGTATCACACAAGGACAATTTAGGTATCAAATTAAAGGTTGAAAAAACACCTTTACAATGCTGCAACTTTGACCCCTCTACGGCCTCTATTTACGGAGATACGAGCATTTGAAGTTTATCATTTTGTAAAATTTGTAAAATTTGAAACTCGTATCGCACAAGGACAATTTAGGTATCAAATTAAAGGTTGAAAAAACACCTTTACAATGCTGCAACTTTGACCCCTCTACGGCCTCTATTTACGGAGATACGAGCATTTGAAGTTTAGCATTTTGTAAAATTTGTAAAATTTGAAACTCGTATCGCACAAGGACAATTTAGGTATCAAATTAAAGGTTGAAAAAACACCTTTACAATGCTGCAACTTTGACCCCTCTACGGCCTCTATTTACGGAGATACGAGCATTTGAAGTTTAGCATTGTGTAAAATTTGAAACTCGTATCACACAAGGACAATTTAGGTATCAAATTAAAGGTTGAAAAAACACCTTTACAATGCTGCAACTTTGACCCCTCTACGGCCTCTATTTACGGAGATACGAGCATTTGAAGTTTATCATTTTGTAAAATTTGTAAAATTTGAAACTCGTATCGCACAAGGACAATTTAGGTATCAAATTAAAGGTTGAAAAAACACCTTTACAATGCTGCAACTTTGACCCCTCTACGGCCTCTATTTACGGAGATACGAGCATTTGAAGTTTAGCATTTTGTAAAATTTGTAAAATTTGAAACTCGTATTGCACAAGGACAATTTAGGTATCAAATTAAAGGTTGAAAAAACACCTTTACAATGCTGCAACTTTGACCCCTCTACGGCCTCTATTTACGGAGATACGAGCATTTGAAGTTTAGCATTTTGTAAAATTTGTAAAATTTGAAACTCGTATCGCACAAGGACAATTTAGGTATCAAATTAAAGGTTGAAAAAACACCTTTACAATGCTGCAACTTTGACCCCTCTACGGCCTCTATTTACGGAGATACGAGCATTTGAAGTTTAGCATTTTGTAAAATTTGTAAAATTTGAAACTCGTATCGCACAAGGACAATTTAGGTATCAAATTAAAGGTTGAAAAAACACCTTTACAATGCTGCAACTTTGACCCCTCTACGGCCTCTATTTACGGAGATACGAGCATTTGAAGTTTAGCATTTTGTAAAATTTGTAAAATTTGAAACTCGTATCGCACAAGGACAATTTAGGTATCAAATTAAAGGTTGAAAAAACACCTTTACAATGCTGCAACTTTGACCCCTCTACGGCCTCTATTTACGGAGATACGAGCATTTGAAGTTTAGCATTGTGTAAAATTTGAAACTCGTATCGCACAAGGACAATTTATGTATCAAATTAAAGGTTGAAAAAACACCTTTACAATGCTGCAACTTTGACCCCTCTACGGCCTCTATTTACGGAGATACGAGCATTTGAAGTTTAGCATTTTGTAAAATTTGTAAAATTTGAAACTCGTATCGCACAAGGACAATTTAGGTATCAAATTAAAGGTTGAAAAAACACCTTTACAATGCTGCAACTTTGACCCCTCTACGGCCTCTATTTACGGAGATACGAGCATTTGAAGTTTAGCATTTTGTAAAATTTGTAAAATTTGAAACTCGTATCGCACAAGGACAATTTAGGGATCAAATTAAAGGTTGAAAAAACACCTTTACAATGCTGCAACTTTGACCCCTCTACGGCCTCTATTTATGGAGATACGAGCATTTGAAGTTTGAAAAAACACCTTTACAATGCTGCAACTTTGACCCCTCTACGGCCTCTATTTACGGAGATACGAGCATTTGAAGTTTAGCATTTTGTTTTCATTGTAAAATTTGAAACTCGTATCGCACAAGGACAATTTAGGTATCAAATTAAAGGTTGAAAAAACACCTTTACAATGCTGCAACTTTGACCCCTCTACGGCCTCTATTTACGGAGATACGAGCATTTGAAGTTTAGCATTGTGTAAAATTTGAAACTCGTATCGCACAAGGACAATTTATGTATCAAATTAAAGGTTGAAAAAACACCTTTACAATGCTGCAACTTTGACCCCTCTACGGCCTCTATTTACGGAGATACGAGCATTTGAAGTTTAGCATTTTGTAAAATTTGTAAAATTTGAAACTCGTATCGCACAAGGACAATTTAGGTATCAAATTAAAGGTTGAAAAAACACCTTTACAATGCTGCAACTTTGACCCCTCTACGGCCTCTATTTACGGAGATACGAGCATTTGAAGTTTAGCATTTTGTAAAATTTGTAAAATTTGAAACTCGTATCGCACAAGGACAATTTAGGGATCAAATTAAAGGTTGAAAAAACACCTTTACAATGCTGCAACTTTGACCCCTCTACGGCCTCTATTTATGGAGATACGAGCATTTGAAGTTTGAAAAAACACCTTTACAATGCTGCAACTTTGACCCCTCTACGGCCTCTATTTACGGAGATACGAGCATTTGAAGTTTAGCATTTTGTAAAATTTGTAAAATTTGAAACTCGTATCGCACAAGGACAATTTAGGTATCAAATTAAAGGTTGAAAAAACACCTTTACAATGCTGCAACTTTGACCCCTCTACGGCCTCTATTTACGGAGATACGAGCATTTGAAGTTTAGCATTTTGTTTTCATTGTAAAATTTGAAACTCGTATCGCACAAGGACAATTTAGGTATCAAATTAAAGGTTGAAAAAACACCTTTACAATGCTGCAACTTTGATCCCTCTACGGCCTCTATTTACGGAGATACGAGCATTTGAAGTTTAGCATTTTGTAAAATTTGTAAAATTTGAAACTCGTATCGCACAAGGACAATTTAGGTATCAAATTAAAGGTTGAAAAAACACCTTTACAATGCTGCAACTTTGACCCCTCTACGGCCTCTATTTACGAGCATTTGAAGTTTAGCATTTTGTAAAATTTGTAAAATTTGAAACTCGTATCGCACAAGGACAATTTAAGTATCAAATTAAAGGTTGAAAAAACACCTTTACAATGCTGCAACTTTGACCCCTCTACGGCCTCTATTTACGGAGATACGAGCAATTGAAGTTTAGCATTTTGTTTTCATTGTAAAATTTGAAACTCGTATCGCACAAGGACAATTAAGGTATCAAATTAAAGGTTGAAAAAACACCTTTACAATGCTGCAACTTTGACCCCTCTACGGCCTCTATTTACGGAGATACGAGCATTTGAAGTTTAGCATTTTGTAAAATTTGTAAAATTTGAAACTCGTATCGCACAAGGACAATTTAGGGATCAAATTAAAGGTTGAAAAAACACCTTTACAATGCTGCAACTTTGACCCCTCTACGGCCTCTATTTATGGAGATACGAGCATTTGAAGTTTGAAAAAACACCTTTACAATGCTGCAACTTTGACCCCTCTACGGCCTCTATTTACGGAGATACGAGCATTTGAAGTTTAGCATTTTGTAAAATTTGTAAAATTTGAAACTCGTATCACACAAGGACAATTTAGGTATCAAATTAAAGGTTGAAAAAACACCTTTACAATGCTGCAACTTTGACCCCTCTACGGCCTCTATTTACGGAGATACGAGCATTTGAAGTTTAGCATTTTGTTTTCATTGTAAAATTTGAAACTCGTATCGCACAAGGACAATTTAGGTATCAAATTAAAGGTTGAAAAAACACCTTTACAATGCTGCAACTTTGATCCCTCTACGGCCTCTATTTACGGAGATACGAGCATTTGAAGTTTAGCATTTTGTAAAATTTGTAAAATTTGAAACTCGTATCGCACAAGGACAATTTAGGTATCAAATTAAAGGTTGAAAAAACACCTTTACAATGCTGCAACTTTGACCCCTCTACGGCCTCTATTTACGGAGATACGAGCATTTGAAGTTTAGCATTTTGTAAAATTTGTAAAATTTGAAACTCGTATCGCACAAGGACAATTTAGGGATCAAATTAAAGGTTGAAAAAACACCTTTACAATGCTGCAACTTTGACCCCTCTACGGCCTCTATTTATGGAGATACGAGCATTTGAAGTTTGAAAAAACACCTTTACAATGCTGCAACTTTGACCCCTCTACGGCCTCTATTTACGGAGATACGAGCATTTGAAGTTTAGCATTTTGTAAAATTTGTAAAATTTGAAACTCGTATCGCACAAGGACAATTTAGGTATCAAATTAAAGGTTGAAAAAACACCTTTACAATGCTGCAACTTTGACCCCTCTACGGCCTCTATTTACGGAGATACGAGCATTTGAAGTTTAGCATTGTGTAAAATTTGAAACTCGTATCACACAAGGACAATTTAGGTATCAAATTAAAGGTTGAAAAAACACCTTAACAATGCTGCAACTTTGACCCCTCTACGGCCTCTATTTACGGAGATACGAGCATTTGAAGTTTATCATTTTGTAAAATTTGTAAAATTTGAAACTCGTATCGCACAAGGACAATTTAGGTATCAAATTAAAGGTTGAAAAAACACCTTTACAATGCTGCAACTTTGACCCCTCTACGGCCTCTATTTACGGAGATACGAGCATTTGAAGTTTAGCATTTTGTAAAATTTGTAAAATTTGAAACTCGTATCGCACAAGGACAATTTAGGTATCAAATTAAAGGTTGAAAAAACACCTTTACAATGCTGCAACTTTGACCCCTCTACGGCCTCTATTTACGGAGATACGAGCATTTGAAGTTTAGCATTTTGTAAAATTTGTAAAATTTGAAACTCGTATCGCACAAGGACAATTTAGGGATCAAATTAAAGGTTGAAAAAACACCTTTACAATGCTGCAACTTTGACCCCTCTACGGCCTCTATTTATGGAGATACGAGCATTTGAAGTTTGAAAAAACACCTTTACAATGCTGCAACTTTGACCCCTCTACGGCCTCTATTTACGGAGATACGAGCATTTGAAGTTTAGCATTTTGTAAAATTTGTAAAATTTGAAACTCGTATCGCACAAGGACAATTTAGGTATCAAATTAAAGGTTGAAAAAACACCTTTACAATGCTGCAACTTTGACCCCTCTACGGCCTCTATTTACGGAGATACGAGCATTTGAAGTTTAGCATTGTGTAAAATTTGAAACTCGTATCGCACAAGGACAATTTAGGTATCAAATTAAAGGTTGAAAAAACACCTTTACAATGCTGCAACTTTGACCCCTCTACGGCCTCTACGGAGATACGAGCATTTGAAGTTTAGCATTTTGTAAAATTTGTAAAATTTGAAACTCGTATCGCACAAGGACAATTTAGGTATCAAATTAAAGGTTGAAAAAACACCTTTACAATGCTGCAACTTTGACCCCTCTACGGCCTCTACGGAGATACGAGCATTTGAAGTTTAGCATTTTGTAAAATTTGTAAAATTTGAAACTCGTATCGCACAAGGACAATTTAGGTATCAAATTAAAGGTTGAAAAAACACCTTTACAATGCTGCAACTTTGACCCCTCTACGGCCTCTACGGAGATACGAGCATTTGAAGTTTAGCATTTTGTAAAATTTGTAAAATTTGAAACTCGTATCGCACAAGGACAATTTAGGTATCAAATTAAAGGTTGAAAAAACACCTTTACAATGCTGCAACTTTGACCCCTCTACGGCCTCTATTTACGGAGATACGAGCATTTGAAGTTTAGCATTTTGTAAAATTTGTAAAATTTGAAACTCGTATTGCACAAGGACAATTTAGGTATCAAATTAAAGGTTGAAAAAACACCTTTACAATGCTGCAACTTTGACCCCTCTACGGCCTCTATTTACGGAGATACGAGCATTTGAAGTTTAGCATTTTGTAAAATTTGTAAAATTTGAAACTCGTATCGCACAAGGACAATTTAGGTATCAAATTAAAGGTTGAAAAAACACCTTTACAATGCTGCAACTTTGACCCCTCTACGGCCTCTATTTACGGAGATACGAGCATTTGAAGTTTAGCATTTTGTAAAATTTGTAAAATTTGAAACTCGTATCGCACAAGGACAATTTAGGTATCAAATTAAAGGTTGAAAAAACACCTTTACAATGCTGCAACTTTGACCCCTCTACGGCCTCTATTTACGGAGATACGAGCATTTGAAGTTTAGCATTGTGTAAAATTTGAAACTCGTATCGCACAAGGACAATTTATGTATCAAATTAAAGGTTGAAAAAACACCTTTACAATGCTGCAACTTTGACCCCTCTACGGCCTCTATTTACGGAGATACGAGCATTTGAAGTTTAGCATTTTGTAAAATTTGTAAAATTTGAAACTCGTATCGCACAAGGACAATTTAGGTATCAAATTAAAGGTTGAAAAAACACCTTTACAATGCTGCAACTTTGACCCCTCTACGGCCTCTATTTACGGAGATACGAGCATTTGAAGTTTAGCATTTTGTAAAATTTGTAAAATTTGAAACTCGTATCGCACAAGGACAATTTAGGGATCAAATTAAAGGTTGAAAAAACACCTTTACAATGCTGCAACTTTGACCCCTCTACGGCCTCTATTTATGGAGATACGAGCATTTGAAGTTTGAAAAAACACCTTTACAATGCTGCAACTTTGACCCCTCTACGGCCTCTATTTACGGAGATACGAGCATTTGAAGTTTAGCATTTTGTAAAATTTGTAAAATTTGAAACTCGTATCGCACAAGGACAATTTAGGTATCAAATTAAAGGTTGAAAAAACACCTTTACAATGCTGCAACTTTGACCCCTCTACGGCCTCTATTTACGGAGATACGAGCATTTGAAGTTTAGCATTGTGTAAAATTTGAAACTCGTATCGCACAAGGACAATTTAGGTATCAAATTAAAGGTTGAAAAAACACCTTTACAATGCTGCAACTTTGACCCCTCTACGGCCTCTACGGAGATACGAGCATTTGAAGTTTAGCATTTTGTAAAATTTGTAAAATTTGAAACTCGTATCGCACAAGGACAATTTAGGTATCAAATTAAAGGTTGAAAAAACACCTTTACAATGCTGCAACTTTGACCCCTCTACGGCCTCTATTTACGGAGATACGAGCATTTGAAGTTTAGCATTGTGTAAAATTTGAAACTCGTATCACACAAGGACAATTTAGGTATCAAATTAAAGGTTGAAAAAACACCTTTACAATGCTGCAACTTTGACCCCTCTACGGCCTCTATTTACGGAGATACGAGCATTTGAAGTTTATCATTTTGTAAAATTTGTAAAATTTGAAACTCGTATCGCACAAGGACAATTTAGGTATCAAATTAAAGGTTGAAAAAACACCTTTACAATGCTGCAACTTTGACCCCTCTACGGCCTCTATTTACGGAGATACGAGCATTTGAAGTTTAGCATTTTGTAAAATTTGTAAAATTTGAAACTCGTATCGCACAAGGACAATTTAGGTATCAAATTAAAGGTTGAAAAAACACCTTTACAATGCTGCAACTTTGACCCCTCTACGGCCTCTATTTACGGAGATACGAGCATTTGAAGTTTAGCATTGTGTAAAATTTGAAACTCGTATCACACAAGGACAATTTAGGTATCAAATTAAAGGTTGAAAAAACACCTTTACAATGCTGCAACTTTGACCCCTCTACGGCCTCTATTTACGGAGATACGAGCATTTGAAGTTTATCATTTTGTAAAATTTGTAAAATTTGAAACTCGTATCGCACAAGGACAATTTAGGTATCAAATTAAAGGTTGAAAAAACACCTTTACAATGCTGCAACTTTGACCCCTCTACGGCCTCTATTTACGGAGATACGAGCATTTGAAGTTTAGCATTTTGTAAAATTTGTAAAATTTGAAACTCGTATCGCACAAGGACAATTTAGGTATCAAATTAAAGGTTGAAAAAACACCTTTACAATGCTGCAACTTTGACCCCTCTACGGCCTCTATTTACGGAGATACGAGCATTTGAAGTTTAGCATTGTGTAAAATTTGAAACTCGTATCGCACAAGGACAATTTATGTATCAAATTAAAGGTTGAAAAAACACCTTTACAATGCTGCAACTTTGACCCCTCTACGGCCTCTATTTACGGAGATACGAGCATTTGAAGTTTAGCATTTTGTAAAATTTGTAAAATTTGAAACTCGTATCGCACAAGGACAATTTAGGGATCAAATTAAAGGTTGAAAAAACACCTTTACAATGCTGCAACTTTGACCCCTCTACGGCCTCTATTTATGGAGATACGAGCATTTGAAGTTTGAAAAAACACCTTTACAATGCTGCAACTTTGACCCCTCTACGGCCTCTATTTACGGAGATACGAGCATTTGAAGTTTAGCATTTTGTAAAATTTGTAAAATTTGAAACTCGTATTGCACAAGGACAATTTAGGTATCAAATTAAAGGTTGAAAAAACACCTTTACAATGCTGCAACTTTGACCCCTCTACGGCCTCTATTTACGGAGATACGAGCATTTGAAGTTTAGCATTTTGTAAAATTTGTAAAATTTGAAACTCGTATCGCACAAGGACAATTTAGGGATCAAATTAAAGGTTGAAAAAACACCTTTACAATGCTGCAACTTTGACCCCTCTACGGCCTCTATTTACGGAGATACGAGCATTTGAAGTTTAGCATTTTGTAAAATTTGTAAAATTTGAAACTCGTATTGCACAAGGACAATTTAGGTATCAAATTAAAGGTTGAAAAAACACCTTTACAATGCTGCAACTTTGACCCCTCTACGGCCTCTATTTACGGAGATACGAGCATTTGAAGTTTAGCATTTTGTAAAATTTGTAAAATTTGAAACTCGTATCGCACAAGGACAATTTAGGGATCAAATTAAAGGTTGAAAAAACACCTTTACAATGCTGCAACTTTGACCCCTCTACGGCCTCTATTTATGGAGATACGAGCATTTGAAGTTTGAAAAAACACCTTTACAATGCTGCAACTTTGACCCCTCTACGGCCTCTATTTACGGAGATACGAGCATTTGAAGTTTAGCATTGTGTAAAATTTGAAACTCGTATCACACAAGGACAATTTAGGTATCAAATTAAAGGTTGAAAAAACACCTTTACAATGCTGCAACTTTGACCCCTCTACGGCCTCTATTTACGGAGATACGAGCATTTGAAGTTTATCATTTTGTAAAATTTGTAAAATTTGAAACTCGTATCGCACAAGGACAATTTAGGTATCAAATTAAAGGTTGAAAAAACACCTTTACAATGCTGCAACTTTGACCCCTCTACGGCCTCTATTTACGGAGATACGAGCATTTGAAGTTTAGCATTGTGTAAAATTTGAAACTCGTATCGCACAAGGACAATTTATGTATCAAATTAAAGGTTGAAAAAACACCTTTACAATGCTGCAACTTTGACCCCTCTACGGCCTCTATTTACGGAGATACGAGCATTTGAAGTTTAGCATTTTGTAAAATTTGTAAAATTTGAAACTCGTATCGCACAAGGACAATTTAGGGATCAAATTAAAGGTTGAAAAAACACCTTTACAATGCTGCAACTTTGACCCCTCTACGGCCTCTATTTATGGAGATACGAGCATTTGAAGTTTGAAAAAACACCTTTACAATGCTGCAACTTTGACCCCTCTACGGCCTCTATTTACGGAGATACGAGCATTTGAAGTTTAGCATTTTGTAAAATTTGTAAAATTTGAAACTCGTATCGCACAAGGACAATTTAGGTATCAAATTAAAGGTTGAAAAAACACCTTTACAATGCTGCAACTTTGACCCCTCTACGGCCTCTATTTACGGAGATACGAGCATTTGAAGTTTAGCATTGTGTAAAATTTGAAACTCGTATCGCACAAGGACAATTTAGGTATCAAATTAAAGGTTGAAAAAACACCTTTACAATGCTGCAACTTTGACCCCTCTACGGCCTCTACGGAGATACGAGCATTTGAAGTTTAGCATTTTGTAAAATTTGTAAAATTTGAAACTCGTATCGCACAAGGACAATTTAGGTATCAAATTAAAGGTTGAAAAAACACCTTTACAATGCTGCAACTTTGACCCCTCTACGGCCTCTATTTACGGAGATACGAGCATTTGAAGTTTAGCATTGTGTAAAATTTGAAACTCGTATCACACAAGGACAATTTAGGTATCAAATTAAAGGTTGAAAAAACACCTTTACAATGCTGCAACTTTGACCCCTCTACGGCCTCTATTTACGGAGATACGAGCATTTGAAGTTTATCATTTTGTAAAATTTGTAAAATTTGAAACTCGTATCGCACAAGGACAATTTAGGTATCAAATTAAAGGTTGAAAAAACACCTTTACAATGCTGCAACTTTGACCCCTCTACGGCCTCTATTTACGGAGATACGAGCATTTGAAGTTTAGCATTTTGTAAAATTTGTAAAATTTGAAACTCGTATTGCACAAGGACAATTTAGGTATCAAATTAAAGGTTGAAAAAACACCTTTACAATGCTGCAACTTTGACCCCTCTACGGCCTCTATTTACGGAGATACGAGCATTTGAAGTTTAGCATTTTGTAAAATTTGTAAAATTTGAAACTCGTATTGCACAAGGACAATTTAGGTATCAAATTAAAGGTTGAAAAAACACCTTTACAATGCTGCAACTTTGACCCCTCTACGGCCTCTATTTACGGAGATACGAGCATTTGAAGTTTAGCATTTTGTAAAATTTGTAAAATTTGAAACTCGTATCGCACAAGGACAATTTAGGGATCAAATTAAAGGTTGAAAAAACACCTTTACAATGCTGCAACTTTGACCCCTCTACGGCCTCTATTTATGGAGATACGAGCATTTGAAGTTTGAAAAAACACCTTTACAATGCTGCAACTTTGACCCCTCTACGGCCTCTATTTACGGAGATACGAGCATTTGAAGTTTAGCATTGTGTAAAATTTGAAACTCGTATCACACAAGGACAATTTAGGTATCAAATTAAAGGTTGAAAAAACACCTTTACAATGCTGCAACTTTGACCCCTCTACGGCCTCTATTTACGGAGATACGAGCATTTGAAGTTTATCATTTTGTAAAATTTGTAAAATTTGAAACTCGTATCGCACAAGGACAATTTAGGTATCAAATTAAAGGTTGAAAAAACACCTTTACAATGCTGCAACTTTGACCCCTCTACGGCCTCTATTTACGGAGATACGAGCATTTGAAGTTTAGCATTTTGTAAAATTTGTAAAATTTGAAACTCGTATTGCACAAGGACAATTTAGGTATCAAATTAAAGGTTGAAAAAACACCTTTACAATGCTGCAACTTTGACCCCTCTACGGCCTCTATTTACGGAGATACGAGCATTTGAAGTTTAGCATTTTGTAAAATTTGTAAAATTTGAAACTCGTATCGCACAAGGACAATTTAGGTATCAAATTAAAGGTTGAAAAAACACCTTTACAATGCTGCAACTTTGACCCCTCTACGGCCTCTATTTACGGAGATACGAGCATTTGAAGTTTAGCATTGTGTAAAATTTGAAACTCGTATCACACAAGGACAATTTAGGTATCAAATTAAAGGTTGAAAAAACACCTTTACAATGCTGCAACTTTGACCCCTCTACGGCCTCTATTTACGGAGATACGAGCATTTGAAGTTTAGCATTTTGTAAAATTTGTAAAATTTGAAACTCGTATCGCACAAGGACAATTTAGGTATCAAATTAAAGGTTGAAAAAACACCTTTACAATGCTGCAACTTTGACCCCTCTACGGCCTCTATTTACGGAGATACGAGCATTTGAAGTTTAGCATTTTGTAAAATTTGTAAAATTTGAAACTCGTATCGCACAAGGACAATTTAGGTATCAAATTAAAGGTTGAAAAAACACCTTTACAATGCTGCAACTTTGACCCCTCTACGGCCTCTATTTACGGAGATACGAGCATTTGAAGTTTAGCATTGTGTAAAATTTGAAACTCGTATCGCACAAGGACAATTTATGTATCAAATTAAAGGTTGAAAAAAACACCTTTACAATGCTGCAACTTTGACCCCTCTACGGCCTCTATTTACGGAGATACGAGCATTTGAAGTTTAGCATTTTGTAAAATTTGTAAAATTTGAAACTCGTATCGCACAAGGACAATTTAGGTATCAAATTAAAGGTTGAAAAAACACCTTTACAATGCTGCAACTTTGACCCCTCTACGGCCTCTATTTACGGAGATACGAGCATTTGAAGTTTAGCATTTTGTAAAATTTGTAAAATTTGAAACTCGTATCGCACAAGGACAATTTAGGGATCAAATTAAAGGTTGAAAAAACACCTTTACAATGCTGCAACTTTGACCCCTCTACGGCCTCTATTTATGGAGATACGAGCATTTGAAGTTTGAAAAAACACCTTTACAATGCTGCAACTTTGACCCCTCTACGGCCTCTATTTACGGAGATACGAGCATTTGAAGTTTAGCATTTTGTAAAATTTGTAAAATTTGAAACTCGTATCGCACAAGGACAATTTAGGTATCAAATTAAAGGTTGAAAAAACACCTTTACAATGCTGCAACTTTGACCCCTCTACGGCCTCTATTTACGGAGATACGAGCATTTGAAGTTTAGCATTGTGTAAAATTTGAAACTCGTATCACACAAGGACAATTTAGGTATCAAATTAAAGGTTGAAAAAACACCTTTACAATGCTGCAACTTTGACCCCTCTACGGCCTCTATTTACGGAGATACGAGCATTTGAAGTTTATCATTTTGTAAAATTTGTAAAATTTGAAACTCGTATCGCACAAGGACAATTTAGGTATCAAATTAAAGGTTGAAAAAACACCTTTACAATGCTGCAACTTTGACCCCTCTACGGCCTCTATTTACGGAGATACGAGCATTTGAAGTTTAGCATTTTGTAAAATTTGTAAAATTTGAAACTCGTATCGCACAAGGACAATTTAGGTATCAAATTAAAGGTTGAAAAAACACCTTTACAATGCTGCAACTTTGACCCCTCTACGGCCTCTATTTATGGAGATACGAGCATTTGAAGTTTGAAAAAACACCTTTACAATGCTGCAACTTTGACCCCTCTACGGCCTCTATTTACGGAGATACGAGCATTTGAAGTTTAGCATTGTGTAAAATTTGAAACTCGTATCACACAAGGACAATTTAGGTATCAAATTAAAGGTTGAAAAAAACACCTTTACAATGCTGCAACTTTGACCCCTCTACGGCCTCTATTTACGGAGATACGAGCATTTGAAGTTTATCATTTTGTAAAATTTGTAAAATTTGAAACTCGTATCGCACAAGGACAATTTAGGTATCAAATTAAAGGTTGAAAAAACACCTTTACAATGCTGCAACTTTGACCCCTCTACGGCCTCTATTTACGGAGATACGAGCATTTGAAGTTTAGCATTTTGTAAAATTTGTAAAATTTGAAACTCGTATTGCACAAGGACAATTTAGGTATCAAATTAAAGGTTGAAAAAACACCTTTACAATGCTGCAACTTTGACCCCTCTACGGCCTCTATTTACGGAGATACGAGCATTTGAAGTTTAGCATTTTGTAAAATTTGTAAAATTTGAAACTCGTATCGCACAAGGACAATTTAGGTATCAAATTAAAGGTTGAAAAAACACCTTTACAATGCTGCAACTTTGACCCCTCTACGGCCTCTATTTACGGAGATACGAGCATTTGAAGTTTAGCATTTTGTAAAATTTGTAAAATTTGAAACTCGTATCGCACAAGGACAATTTAGGTATCAAATTAAAGGTTGAAAAAACACCTTTACAATGCTGCAACTTTGACCCCTCTACGGCCTCTATTTACGGAGATACGAGCATTTGAAGTTTAGCATTTTGTAAAATTTGTAAAATTTGAAACTCGTATCGCACAAGGACAATTTAGGTATCAAATTAAAGGTTGAAAAAACACCTTTACAATGCTGCAACTTTGACCCCTCTACGGCCTCTATTTACGGAGATACGAGCATTTGAAGTTTAGCATTGTGTAAAATTTGAAACTCGTATCGCACAAGGACAATTTATGTATCAAATTAAAGGTTGAAAAAACACCTTTACAATGCTGCAACTTTGACCCCTCTACGGCCTCTATTTACGGAGATACGAGCATTTGAAGTTTAGCATTTTGTAAAATTTGTAAAATTTGAAACTCGTATCGCACAAGGACAATTTAGGTATCAAATTAAAGGTTGAAAAAACACCTTTACAATGCTGCAACTTTGACCCCTCTACGGCCTCTATTTACGGAGATACGAGCATTTGAAGTTTAGCATTTTGTAAAATTTGTAAAATTTGAAACTCGTATCGCACAAGGACAATTTAGGTATCAAATTAAAGGTTGAAAAAACACCTTTACAATGCTGCAACTTTGACCCCTCTACGGCCTCTATTTACGGAGATACGAGCATTTGAAGTTTAGCATTTTGTAAAATTTGTAAAATTTGAAACTCGTATCGCACAAGGACAATTTAGGTATCAAATTAAAGGTTGAAAAAACACCTTTACAATGCTGCAACTTTGACCCCTCTACGGCCTCTACGGAGATACGAGCATTTGAAGTTTAGCATTTTGTAAAATTTGTAAAATTTGAAACTCGTATCGCACAAGGACAATTTAGGTATCAAATTAAAGGTTGAAAAAACACCTTTACAATGCTGCAACTTTGACCCCTCTACGGCCTCTATTTACGGAGATACGAGCATTTGAAGTTTAGCATTGTGTAAAATTTGAAACTCGTATCACACAAGGACAATTTAGGTATCAAATTAAAGGTTGAAAAAACACCTTTACAATGCTGCAACTTTGACCCCTCTACGGCCTCTATTTACGGAGATACGAGCATTTGAAGTTTAGCATTTTGTAAAATTTGTAAAATTTGAAACTCGTATCGCACAAGGACAATTTAGGTATCAAATTAAAGGTTGAAAAAACACCTTTACAATGCTGCAACTTTGACCCCTCTACGGCCTCTACGGAGATACGAGCATTTGAAGTTTAGCATTTTGTAAAATTTGTAAAATTTGAAACTCGTATCGCACAAGGACAATTTAGGTATCAAATTAAAGGTTGAAAAAACACCTTTACAATGCTGCAACTTTGACCCCTCTACGGCCTCTATTTACGGAGATACGAGCATTTGAAGTTTAGCATTGTGTAAAATTTGAAACTCGTATCACACAAGGACAATTTAGGTATCAATTAAAGGTTGAAAAAACACCTTTACAATGCTGCAACTTTGACCCCTCTACGGCCTCTATTTACGGAGATACGAGCATTTGAAGTTTATCATTTTGTAAAATTTGTAAAATTTGAAACTCGTATCGCACAAGGACAATTTAGGTATCAAATTAAAGGTTGAAAAAACACCTTTACAATGCTGCAACTTTGACCCCTCTACGGCCTCTATTTACGGAGATACGAGCATTTGAAGTTTAGCATTTTGTAAAATTTGTAAAATTTGAAACTCGTATCGCACAAGGACAATTTAGGTATCAAATTAAAGGTTGAAAAAACACCTTTACAATGCTGCAACTTTGACCCCTCTACGGCCTCTATTTACGGAGATACGAGCATTTGAAGTTTAGCATTGTGTAAAATTTGAAACTCGTATCACACAAGGACAATTTAGGTATCAAATTAAAGGTTGAAAAAACACCTTTACAATGCTGCAACTTTGACCCCTCTACGGCCTCTATTTACGGAGATACGAGCATTTGAAGTTTAGCATTTTGTAAAATTTGTAAAATTTGAAACTCGTATCGCACAAGGACAATTTAGGTATCAAATTAAAGGTTGAAAAAACACCTTTACAATGCTGCAACTTTGACCCCTCTACGGCCTCTATTTACGGAGATACGAGCATTTGAAGTTTAGCATTGTGTAAAATTTGAAACTCGTATCACACAAGGACAATTTAGGTATCA
The DNA here is from genome assembly GCA_943735915.1 of Pherbina coryleti. Taxonomy (NCBI): domain Eukaryota; kingdom Metazoa; phylum Arthropoda; class Insecta; order Diptera; family Sciomyzidae; genus Pherbina; species Pherbina coryleti. The sequence goes on along the minus strand of OX030952.1, from coordinate 124,834,473 downwards.
AATTAAAGGTTGAAAAAACACCTTTACAATGCTGCAACTTTGACCCCTCTACGGCCTCTATTTACGGAGATACGAGCATTTGAAGTTTAGCATTGTGTAAAATTTGAAACTCGTATCACACAAGGACAATTTAGGTATCAAATTAAAGGTTGAAAAAACACCTTTACAATGCTGCAACTTTGACCCCTCTACGGCCTCTATTTACGGAGATACGAGCATTTGAAGTTTAGCATTTTGTAAAATTTGTAAAATTTGAAACTCGTATCGCACAAGGACAATTTAGGTATCAAATTAAAGGTTGAAAAAACACCTTTACAATGCTGCAACTTTGACCCCTCTACGGCCTCTATTTACGGAGATACGAGCATTTGAAGTTTAGCATTTTGTAAAATTTGTAAAATTTGAAACTCGTATCGCACAAGGACAATTTAGGTATCAAATTAAAGGTTGAAAAAACACCTTTACAATGCTGCAACTTTGACCCCTCTACGGCCTCTATTTACGGAGATACGAGCATTTGAAGTTTAGCATTGTGTAAAATTTGAAACTCGTATCGCACAAGGACAATTTATGTATCAAATTAAAGGTTGAAAAAACACCTTTACAATGCTGCAACTTTGACCCCTCTACGGCCTCTATTTACGGAGATACGAGCATTTGAAGTTTAGCATTTTGTAAAATTTGTAAAATTTGAAACTCGTATCGCACAAGGACAATTTAGGTATCAAATTAAAGGTTGAAAAAACACCTTTACAATGCTGCAACTTTGACCCCTCTACGGCCTCTATTTACGGAGATACGAGCATTTGAAGTTTAGCATTTTGTAAAATTTGTAAAATTTGAAACTCGTATCGCACAAGGACAATTTAGGGATCAAATTAAAGGTTGAAAAAACACCTTTACAATGCTGCAACTTTGACCCCTCTACGGCCTCTATTTATGGAGATACGAGCATTTGAAGTTTGAAAAAACACCTTTACAATGCTGCAACTTTGACCCCTCTACGGCCTCTATTTACGGAGATACGAGCATTTGAAGTTTAGCATTTTGTAAAATTTGTAAAATTTGAAACTCGTATCGCACAAGGACAATTTAGGTATCAAATTAAAGGTTGAAAAAACACCTTTACAATGCTGCAACTTTGACCCCTCTACGGCCTCTATTTACGGAGATACGAGCATTTGAAGTTTAGCATTTTGTTTTCATTGTAAAATTTGAAACTCGTATCGCACAAGGACAATTTAGGTATCAAATTAAAGGTTGAAAAAACACCTTTACAATGCTGCAACTTTGATCCCTCTACGGCCTCTATTTACGGAGATACGAGCATTTGAAGTTTAGCATTTTGTAAAATTTGTAAAATTTGAAACTCGTATCGCACAAGGACAATTTAGGTATCAAATTAAAGGTTGAAAAAACACCTTTACAATGCTGCAACTTTGACCCCTCTACGGCCTCTATTTACGGAGATACGAGCATTTGAAGTTTAGCATTTTGTAAAATTTGTAAAATTTGAAACTCGTATCGCACAAGGACAATTTAAGTATCAAATTAAAGGTTGAAAAAACACCTTTACAATGCTGCAACTTTGACCCCTCTACGGCCTCTATTTACGGAGATACGAGCAATTGAAGTTTAGCATTTTGTTTTCATTGTAAAATTTGAAACTCGTATCGCACAAGGACAATTTAGGTATCAAATTAAAGGTTGAAAAAACACCTTTACAATGCTGCAACTTTGACCCCTCTACGGCCTCTATTTACGGAGATACGAGCATCTGAAGTTTAGCATTTTGTAAAATTTGTAAAATTTGAAACTCGTATCGCACAAGGACAATTTAGGGATCAAATTAAAGGTTGAAAAAACACCTTTACAATGCTGCAACTTTGACCCCTCTACGGCCTCTATTTATGGAGATACGAGCATTTGAAGTTTGAAAAAACACCTTTACAATGCTGCAACTTTGACCCCTCTACGGCCTCTATTTACGGAGATACGAGCATTTGAAGTTTAGCATTTTGTAAAATTTGTAAAATTTGAAACTCGTATCGCACAAGGACAATTTAGGTATCAAATTAAAGGTTGAAAAAACACCTTTACAATGCTGCAACTTTGACCCCTCTACGGCCTCTATTTACGGAGATACGAGCATTTGAAGTTTAGCATTGTGTAAAATTTGAAACTCGTATCGCACAAGGACAATTTAGGTATCAAATTAAAGGTTGAAAAAACACCTTTACAATGCTGCAACTTTGACCCCTCTACGGCCTCTACGGAGATACGAGCATTTGAAGTTTAGCATTTTGTAAAATTTGTAAAATTTGAAACTCGTATCGCACAAGGACAATTTAGGTATCAAATTAAAGGTTGAAAAAACACCTTTACAATGCTGCAACTTTGACCCCTCTACGGCCTCTATTTACGGAGATACGAGCATTTGAAGTTTAGCATTGTGTAAAATTTGAAACTCGTATCACACAAGGACAATTTAGGTATCAAATTAAAGGTTGAAAAAACACCTTTACAATGCTGCAACTTTGACCCCTCTACGGCCTCTATTTACGGAGATACGAGCATTTGAAGTTTATCATTTTGTAAAATTTGTAAAATTTGAAACTCGTATCGCACAAGGACAATTTAGGTATCAAATTAAAGGTTGAAAAAACACCTTTACAATGCTGCAACTTTGACCCCTCTACGGCCTCTATTTACGGAGATACGAGCATTTGAAGTTTAGCATTTTGTAAAATTTGTAAAATTTGAAACTCGTATCGCACAAGGACAATTTAGGTATCAAATTAAAGGTTGAAAAAACACCTTTACAATGCTGCAACTTTGACCCCTCTACGGCCTCTATTTACGGAGATACGAGCATTTGAAGTTTAGCATTTTGTAAAATTTGTAAAATTTGAAACTCGTATCGCACAAGGACAATTTAGGGATCAAATTAAAGGTTGAAAAAACACCTTTACAATGCTGCAACTTTGACCCCTCTACGGCCTCTATTTATGGAGATACGAGCATTTGAAGTTTGAAAAAACACCTTTACAATGCTGCAACTTTGACCCCTCTACGGCCTCTATTTACGGAGATACGAGCATTTGAAGTTTAGCATTTTGTAAAATTTGTAAAATTTGAAACTCGTATCGCACAAGGACAATTTAGGTATCAAATTAAAGGTTGAAAAAACACCTTTACAATGCTGCAACTTTGACCCCTCTACGGCCTCTATTTACGGAGATACGAGCATTTGAAGTTTAGCATTTTGTTTTCATTGTAAAATTTGAAACTCGTATCGCACAAGGACAATTTAGGTATCAAATTAAAGGTTGAAAAAACACCTTTACAATGCTGCAACTTTGATCCCTCTACGGCCTCTATTTACGGAGATACGAGCATTTGAAGTTTAGCATTTTGTAAAATTTGTAAAATTTGAAACTCGTATCGCACAAGGACAATTTAGGTATCAAATTAAAGGTTGAAAAAACACCTTTACAATGCTGCAACTTTGACCCCTCTACGGCTTCTATTTACGGAGATACGAGCATTTGAAGTTTAGCATTTTGTAAAATTTGTAAAATTTGAAACTCGTATCGCACAAGGACAATTTAGGGATCAAATTAAAGGTTGAAAAAACACCTTTACAATGCTGCAACTTTGACCCCTCTACGGCCTCTATTTATGGAGATACGAGCATTTGAAGTTTGAAAAAACACCTTTACAATGCTGCAACTTTGACCCCTCTACGGCCTCTATTTACGGAGATACGAGCATTTGAAGTTTAGCATTTTGTAAAATTTGTAAAATTTGAAACTCGTATCGCACAAGGACAATTTAGGTATCAAATTAAAGGTTGAAAAAACACCTTTACAATGCTGCAACTTTGACCCCTCTACGGCCTCTATTTACGGAGATACGAGCATTTGAAGTTTAGCATTTTGTTTTCATTGTAAAATTTGAAACTCGTATCGCACAAGGACAATTTAGGTATCAAATTAAAGGTTGAAAAAACACCTTTACAATGCTGCAACTTTGATCCCTCTACGGCCTCTATTTACGGAGATACGAGCATTTGAAGTTTAGCATTTTGTAAAATTTGTAAAATTTGAAACTCGTATCGCACAAGGACAATTTAGGTATCAAATTAAAGGTTGAAAAAACACCTTTACAATGCTGCAACTTTGACCCCTCTACGGCCTCTATTTACGGAGATACGAGCATTTGAAGTTTAGCATTTTGTAAAATTTGTAAAATTTGAAACTCGTATCGCACAAGGACAATTTAAGTATCAAATTAAAGGTTGAAAAAACACCTTTACAATGCTGCAACTTTGACCCCTCTACGGCCTCTATTTACGGAGATACGAGCAATTGAAGTTTAGCATTTTGTTTTCATTGTAAAATTTGAAACTCGTATCGCACAAGGACAATTAAGGTATCAAATTAAAGGTTGAAAAAACACCTTTACAATGCTGCAACTTTGACCCCTCTACGGCCTCTATTTACGGAGATACGAGCATTTGAAGTTTAGCATTTTGTAAAATTTGTAAAATTTGAAACTCGTATCGCACAAGGACAATTTAGGGATCAAATTAAAGGTTGAAAAAACACCTTTACAATGCTGCAACTTTGACCCCTCTACGGCCTCTATTTATGGAGATACGAGCATTTGAAGTTTGAAAAAACACCTTTACAATGCTGCAACTTTGACCCCTCTACGGCCTCTATTTACGGAGATACGAGCATTTGAAGTTTAGCATTTTGTAAAATTTGTAAAATTTGAAACTCGTATCGCACAAGGACAATTTAGGTATCAAATTAAAGGTTGAAAAAACACCTTTACAATGCTGCAACTTTGACCCCTCTACGGCCTCTATTTACGGAGATACGAGCATCTGAAGTTTAGCATTTTGTAAAATTTGTAAAATTTGAAACTCGTATCGCACAAGGACAATTTAGGGATCAAATTAAAGGTTGAAAAAACACCTTTACAATGCTGCAACTTTGACCCCTCTACGGCCTCTATTTATGGAGATACGAGCATTTGAAGTTTGAAAAAACACCTTTACAATGCTGCAACTTTGACCCCTCTACGGCCTCTATTTACGGAGATAAGAGCATTTGAAGTTTAGCATTTTGTAAAATTTGTAAAATTTGAAACTCGTATCGCACAAGGACAATTTAGGTATCAAATTAAAGGTTGAAAAAACACCTTTACAATGCTGCAACTTTGACCCCTCTACGGCCTCTATTTACGGAGATACGAGCATTTGAAGTTTAGCATTGTGTAAAATTTGAAACTCGTATCGCACAAGGACAATTTAGGTATCAAATTAAAGGTTGAAAAAACACCTTTACAATGCTGCAACTTTGACCCCTCTACGGCCTCTACGGAGATACGAGCATTTGAAGTTTAGCATTGTGTAAAATTTGAAACTCGTATCGCACAAGGACAATTTAGGTATCAAATTAAAGGTTGAAAAAACACCTTTACAATGCTGCAACTTTGACCCCTCTACGGCCTCTATTTACGGAGATACGAGCATTTGAAGTTTAGCATTTTGTAAAATTTGTAAAATTTGAAACTCGTATCGCACAAGGACAATTTAGGTATCAAATTAAAGGTTGAAAAAACACCTTTACAATGCTGCAACTTTGACCCCTCTACGGCCTCTATTTACGGAGATACGAGCATTTGAAGTTTAGCATTTTGTAAAATTTGTAAAATTTGAAACTCGTATCGCACAAGGACAATTTAGGTATCAAATTAAAGGTTGAAAAAACACCTTTACAATGCTGCAACTTTGACCCCTCTACGGCCTCTATTTACGGAGATACGAGCATTTGAAGTTTAGCATTTTGTAAAATTTGTAAAATTTGAAACTCGTATCGCACAAGGACAATTTAGGTATCAAATTAAAGGTTGAAAAAACACCTTTACAATGCTGCAACTTTGACCCCTCTACGGCCTCTATTTACGGAGATACGAGCATTTGAAGTTTAGCATTTTGTAAAATTTGTAAAATTTGAAACTCGTATCGCACAAGGACAATTTAGGTATCAAATTAAAGGTTGAAAAAACACCTTTACAATGCTGCAACTTTGACCCCTCTACGGCCTCTATTTACGGAGATACGAGCATTTGAAGTTTAGCATTGTGTAAAATTTGAAACTCGTATCGCACAAGGACAATTTAGGTATCAAATTAAAGGTTGAAAAAACACCTTTACAATGCTGCAACTTTGACCCCTCTACGGCCTCTACGGAGATACGAGCATTTGAAGTTTAGCATTTTGTAAAATTTGTAAAATTTGAAACTCGTATCGCACAAGGACAATTTAGGTATCAAATTAAAGGTTGAAAAAACACCTTTACAATGCTGCAACTTTGACCCCTCTACGGCCTCTATTTACGGAGATACGAGCATTTGAAGTTTAGCATTTTGTAAAATTTGTAAAATTTGAAACTCGTATCGCACAAGGACAATTTAGGTATCAAATTAAAGGTTGAAAAAACACCTTTACAATGCTGCAACTTTGACCCCTCTACGGCCTCTATTTACGGAGATACGAGCATTTGAAGTTTAGCATTTTGTAAAATTTGTAAAATTTGAAACTCGTATCGCACAAGGACAATTTAGGTATCAAATTAAAGGTTGAAAAAACACCTTTACAATGCTGCAACTTTGACCCCTCTACGGCCTCTATTTACGGAGATACGAGCATTTGAAGTTTAGCATTGTGTAAAATTTGAAACTCGTATCGCACAAGGACAATTTAGGTATCAAATTAAAGGTTGAAAAAACACCTTTACAATGCTGCAACTTTGACCCCTCTACGGCCTCTATTTACGGAGATACGAGCATTTGAAGTTTAGCATTTTGTAAAATTTGTAAAATTTGAAACTCGTATCGCACAAGGACAATTTAGGTATCAAATTAAAGGTTGAAAAAACACCTTTACAATGCTGCAACTTTGACCCCTCTACGGCCTCTATTTACGGAGATACGAGCATTTGAAGTTTAGCATTTTGTAAAATTTGTAAAATTTGAAACTCGTATCGCACAAGGACAATTTAAGTATCAAATTAAAGGTTGAAAAAACACCTTTACAATGCTGCAACTTTGACCCCTCTACGGCCTCTATTTACGGAGATACGAGCATTTGAAGTTTAGCATTGTGTAAAATTTGAAACTCGTATCGCACAAGGACAATTTAGGTATCAAATTAAAGGTTGAAAAAACACCTTTACAATGCTGCAACTTTGACCCCTCTACGGCCTCTATTTACGGAGATACGAGCATTTGAAGTTTAGCATTTTGTAAAATTTGTAAAATTTGAAACTCGTATCGCACAAGGACAATTTAGGTATCAAATTAAAGGTTGAAAAAACACCTTTACAATGCTGCAACTTTGACCCCTCTACGGCCTCTATTTACGGAGATACGAGCATTTGAAGTTTAGCATTTTGTAAAATTTGTAAAATTTGAAACTCGTATCGCACAAGGACAATTTAGGTATCAAATTAAAGGTTGAAAAAACACCTTTACAATGCTGCAACTTTGACCCCTCTACGGCCTCTATTTACGGAGATACGAGCATTTGAAGTTTAGCATTGTGTAAAATTTGAAACTCGTATCGCACAAGGACAATTTAGGTATCAAATTAAAGGTTGAAAAAACACCTTTACAATGCTGCAACTTTGACCCCTCTACGGCCTCTATTTACGGAGATACGAGCATTTGAAGTTTAGCATTTTGTAAAATTTGTAAAATTTGAAACTCGTATCGCACAAGGACAATTTAGGTATCAAATTAAAGGTTGAAAAAACACCTTTACAATGCTGCAACTTTGACCCCTCTACGGCCTCTATTTACGGAGATACGAGCATTTGAAGTTTAGCATTTTGTAAAATTTGTAAAATTTGAAACTCGTATCGCACAAGGACAATTTAGGTATCAAAGTAAAGGTTGAAAAAACACCTTTACAATGCTGCAACTTTGACCCCTCTACGGCCTCTATTTACGGAGATACGAGCATTTGAAGTTTAGCATTTTGTAAAATTTGTAAAATTTGAAACTCGTATCGCACAAGGACAATTTAGGTATCAAATTAAAGGTTGAAAAAACACCTTTACAATGCTGCAACTTTGACCCCTCTACGGCCTCTATTTACGGAGATACGAGCATTTGAAGTTTAGCATTGTGTAAAATTTGAAACTCGTATCGCACAAGGACAATTTAGGTATCAAATTAAAGGTTGAAAAAACACCTTTACAATGCTGCAACTTTGACCCCTCTACGGCCTCTATTTACGGAGATACGAGCATTTGAAGTTTAGCATTTTGTAAAATTTGTAAAATTTGAAACTCGTATTGCACAAGGACAATTTAGGTATCAAATTAAAGGTTGAAAAAACACCTTTACAATGCTGCAACTTTGACCCCTCTACGGCCTCTATTTACGGAGATACGAGCATTTGAAGTTTAGCATTTTGTAAAATTTGTAAAATTTGAAACTCGTATCGCACAAGGACAATTTAGGTATCAAATTAAAGGTTGAAAAAACACCTTTACAATGCTGCAACTTTGACCCCTCTACGGCCTCTATTTACGGAGATACGAGCATTTGAAGTTTAGCATTTTGTAAAATTTGTAAAATTTGAAACTCGTATCGCACAAGGACAATTTAGGTATCAAATTAAAGGTTGAAAAAACACCTTTACAATGCTGCAACTTTGACCCCTCTACGGCCTCTATTTACGGAGATACGAGCATTTGAAGTTTAGCATTTTGTAAAATTTGTAAAATTTGAAACTCGTATCGCACAAGGACAATTTAGGTATCAAATTAAAGGTTGAAAAAACACCTTTACAATGCTGCAACTTTGACCCCTCTACGGCCTCTATTTACGGAGATACGAGCATTTGAAGTTTAGCATTGTGTAAAATTTGAAACTCGTATCGCACAAGGACAATTTAGGTATCAAATTAAAGGTTGAAAAAACACCTTTACAATGCTGCAACTTTGACCCCTCTACGGCCTCTATTTACGGAGATACGAGCATTTGAAGTTTAGCATTGTGTAAAATTTGAAACTCGTATCGCACAAGGACAATTTAGGTATCAAATTAAAGGTTGAAAAAACACCTTTACAATGCTGCAACTTTGACCCCTCTACGGCCTCTATTTACGGAGATACGAGCATTTGAAGTTTAGCATTTTGTAAAATTTGTAAAATTTGAAACTCGTATCGCACAAGGACAATTTAGGTATCAAATTAAAGGTTGAAAAAACACCTTTACAATGCTGCAACTTTGACCCCTCTACGGCCTCTATTTACGGAGATACGAGCATTTGAAGTTTAGCATTTTGTAAAATTTGTAAAATTTGAAACTCGTATCGCACAAGGACAATTTAAGTATCAAATTAAAGGTTGAAAAAACACCTTTACAATGCTGCAACTTTGACCCCTCTACGGCCTCTATTTACGGAGATACGAGCATTTGAAGTTTAGCATTGTGTAAAATTTGAAACTCGTATCGCACAAGGACAATTTAGGTATCAAATTAAAGGTTGAAAAAACACCTTTACAATGCTGCAACTTTGACCCCTCTACGGCCTCTATTTACGGAGATACGAGCATTTGAAGTTTAGCATTTTGTAAAATTTGTAAAATTTGAAACTCGTATCGCACAAGGACAATTTAGGTATCAAATTAAAGGTTGAAAAAACACCTTTACAATGCTGCAACTTTGACCCCTCTACGGCCTCTATTTACGGAGATACGAGCATTTGAAGTTTAGCATTGTGTAAAATTTGAAACTCGTATCGCACAAGGACAATTTAGGTATCAAATTAAAGGTTGAAAAAACACCTTTACAATGCTGCAACTTTGACCCCTCTACGGCCTCTATTTACGGAGATACGAGCATTTGAAGTTTAGCATTTTGTAAAATTTGTAAAATTTGAAACTCGTATCGCACAAGGACAATTTAGGTATCAAATTAAAGGTTGAAAAAACACCTTTACAATGCTGCAACTTTGACCCCTCTACGGCCTCTATTTACGGAGATACGAGCATTTGAAGTTTAGCATTGTGTAAAATTTGAAACTCGTATCGCACAAGGACAATTTAGGTATCAAATTAAAGGTTGAAAAAACACCTTTACAATGCTGCAACTTTGACCCCTCTACGGCCTCTATTTACGGAGATACGAGCATTTGAAGTTTAGCATTTTGTAAAATTTGTAAAATTTGAAACTCGTATCGCACAAGGACAATTTAGGTATCAAATTAAAGGTTGAAAAAACACCTTTACAATGCTGCAACTTTGACCCCTCTACGGCCTCTATTTACGGAGATACGAGCATTTGAAGTTTAGCATTTTGTAAAATTTGTAAAATTTGAAACTCGTATCGCACAAGGACAATTTAGGTATCAAATTAAAGGTTGAAAAAACACCTTTACAATGCTGCAACTTTGACCCCTCTACGGCCTCTATTTACGGAGATACGAGCATTTGAAGTTTAGCATTGTGTAAAATTTGAAACTCGTATCGCACAAGGACAATTTAGGTATCAAATTAAAGGTTGAAAAAACACCTTTACAATGCTGCAACTTTGACCCCTCTACGGCCTCTATTTACGGAGATACGAGCATTTGAAGTTTAGCATTTTGTAAAATTTGTAAAATTTGAAACTCGTATCGCACAAGGACAATTTAGGTATCAAATTAAAGGTTGAAAAAACACCTTTACAATGCTGCAACTTTGACCCCTCTACGGCCTCTATTTACGGAGATACGAGCATTTGAAGTTTAGCATTTTGTAAAATTTGTAAAATTTGAAACTCGTATCGCACAAGGACAATTTAGGTATCAAAGTAAAGGTTGAAAAAACACCTTTACAATGCTGCAACTTTGACCCCTCTACGGCCTCTATTTACGGAGATACGAGCATTTGAAGTTTAGCATTTTGTAAAATTTGTAAAATTTGAAACTCGTATCGCACAAGGACAATTTAGGTATCAAATTAAAGGTTGAAAAAACACCTTTACAATGCTGCAACTTTGACCCCTCTACGGCCTCTATTTACGGAGATACGAGCATTTGAAGTTTAGCATTGTGTAAAATTTGAAACTCGTATCGCACAAGGACAATTTAGGTATCAAATTAAAGGTTGAAAAAACACCTTTACAATGCTGCAACTTTGACCCCTCTACGGCCTCTATTTACGGAGATACGAGCATTTGAAGTTTAGCATTTTGTAAAATTTGTAAAATTTGAAACTCGTATCGCACAAGGACAATTTAGGTATCAAATTAAAGGTTGAAAAAACACCTTTACAATGCTGCAACTTTGACCCCTCTACGGCCTCTATTTACGGAGATACGAGCATTTGAAGTTTAGCATTGTGTAAAATTTGAAACTCGTATCACACAAGGACAATTTAGGTATCAAATTAAAGGTTGAAAAAACACCTTTACAATGCTGCAACTTTGACCCCTCTACGGCCTCTATTTACGGAGATACGAGCATTTGAAGTTTATCATTTTGTAAAATTTGTAAAATTTGAAACTCGTATCGCACAAGGACAATTTAGGTATCAAATTAAAGGTTGAAAAAACACCTTTACAATGCTGCAACTTTGACCCCTCTACGGCCTCTATTTACGGAGATACGAGCATTTGAAGTTTAGCATTTTGTAAAATTTGTAAAATTTGAAACTCGTATCGCACAAGGACAATTTAGGTATCAAATTAAAGGTTGAAAAAACACCTTTACAATGCTGCAACTTTGACCCCTCTACGGCCTCTATTTACGGAGATACGAGCATTTGAAGTTTAGCATTGTGTAAAATTTGAAACTCGTATCGCACAAGGACAATTTAGGTATCAAATTAAAGGTTGAAAAAACACCTTTACAATGCTGCAACTTTGACCCCTCTACGGCCTCTATTTACGGAGATACGAGCATTTGAAGTTTATCATTTTGTAAAATTTGTAAAATTTGAAACTCGTATCGCACAAGGACAATTTAGGTATCAAATTAAAGGTTGAAAAACACCTTTACAATGCTGCAACTTTGACCCCTCTACGGCCTCTATTTACGGAGATACGAGCATTTGAAGTTTAGCATTGTGTAAAATTTGAAACTCGTATCGCACAAGGACAATTTAGGTATCAAATTAAAGGTTGAAAAAACACCTTTACAATGCTGCAACTTTGACCCCTCTACGGCCTCTATTTACGGAGATACGAGCATTTGAAGTTTAGCATTTTGTAAAATTTGTAAAATTTGAAACTCGTATCGCACAAGGACAATTTAGGTATCAAATTAAAGGTTGAAAAAACACCTTTACAATGCTGCAACTTTGACCCCTCTACGGCCTCTATTTACGGAGATACGAGCATTTGAAGTTTAGCATTGTGTAAAATTTGAAACTCGTATCGCACAAGGACAATTTAGGTATCAAATTAAAGGTTGAAAAAACACCTTTACAATGCTGCAACTTTGACCCCTCTACGGCCTCTATTTACGGAGATACGAGCATTTGAAGTTTAGCATTTTGTAAAATTTGTAAAATTTGAAACTCGTATCGCACAAGGACAATTTAGGTATCAAATTAAAGGTTGAAAAAACACCTTTACAATGCTGCAACTTTGACCCCTCTACGGCCTCTATTTACGGAGATACGAGCATTTGAAGTTTAGCATTTTGTAAAATTTGTAAAATTTGAAACTCGTATCGCACAAGGACAATTTAGGTATCAAATTAAAGGTTGAAAAAACACCTTTACAATGCTGCAACTTTGACCCCTCTACGGCCTCTATTTACGGAGATACGAGCATTTGAAGTTTAGCATTGTGTAAAATTTGAAACTCGTATCGCACAAGGACAATTTATGTATCAAATTAAAGGTTGAAAAAACACCTTTACAATGCTGCAACTTTGACCCCTCTACGGCCTCTATTTACGGAGATACGAGCATTTGAAGTTTAGCATTTTGTAAAATTTGTAAAATTTGAAACTCGTATCGCACAAGGACAATTTAGGGATCAAATTAAAGGTTGAAAAAACACCTTTACAATGCTGCAACTTTGACCCCTCTACGGCCTCTATTTATGGAGATACGAGCATTTGAAGTTTGAAAAAACACCTTTACAATGCTGCAACTTTGACCCCTCTACGGCCTCTATTTACGGAGATACGAGCATTTGAAGTTTATCATTTTGTAAAATTTGTAAAATTTGAAACTCGTATCGCACAAGGACAATTTAGGTATCAAATTAAAGGTTGAAAAAACACCTTTACAATGCTGCAACTTTGACCCCTATACGGCCTCTATTTACGGAGATACGAGCATTTGAAGTTTAGCATTTTGTTTTCATTGTAAAATTTGAAACTCGTATCGCACAAGGACAATTTAGGTATCAAATTAAAGGTTGAAAAAACACCTTTACAATGCTGCAACTTTGACCCCTCTACGGCCTCTATTTACGGAGATACGAGCATTTGAAGTTTAGCATTTTGTAAAATTTGTAAAATTTGAAACTCGTATCGCACAAGGACAATTTAGGGATCAAATTAAAGGTTGAAAAAACACCTTTACAATGCTGCAACTTTGACCCCTCTACGGCCTCTATTTATGGAGATACGAGCATTTGAAGTTTGAAAAAACACCTTTACAATGCTGCAACTTTGACCCCTCTACGGCCTCTATTTACGGAGATACGAGCATTTGAAGTTTAGCATTTTGTAAAATTTGTAAAATTTGAAACTCGTATCGCACAAGGACAATTTAGGTATCAAATTAAAGGTTGAAAAAACACCTTTACAATGCTGCAACTTTGACCCCTCTACGGCCTCTATTTACGGAGATACGAGCATCTGAAGTTTAGCATTTTGTAAAATTTGTAAAATTTGAAACTCGTATCGCACAAGGACAATTTAGGGATCAAATTAAAGGTTGAAAAAACACCTTTACAATGCTGCAACTTTGACCCCTCTACGGCCTCTATTTATGGAGATACGAGCATTTGAAGTTTGAAAAAACACCTTTACAATGCTGCAACTTTGACCCCTCTACGGCCTCTATTTACGGAGATACGAGCATTTGAAGTTTAGCATTTTGTAAAATTTGTAAAATTTGAAACTCGTATCGCACAAGGACAATTTAGGTATCAAATTAAAGGTTGAAAAAACACCTTTACAATGCTGCAACTTTGACCCCTCTACGGCCTCTATTTACGGAGATACGAGCATTTGAAGTTTAGCATTTTGTAAAATTTGTAAAATTTGAAACTCGTATCGCACAAGGACAATTTAGGTATCAAATTAAAGGTTGAAAAAACACCTTTACAATGCTGCAACTTTGACCCCTCTACGGCCTCTATTTACGGAGATACGAGCATTTGAAGTTTAGCATTGTGTAAAATTTGAAACTCGTATCGCACAAGGACAATTTAGGTATCAAATTAAAGGTTGAAAAAACACCTTTACAATGCTGCAACTTTGACCCCTCTACGGCCTCTACGGAGATACGAGCATTTGAAGTTTAGCATTTTGTAAAATTTGTAAAATTTGAAACTCGTATCGCACAAGGACAATTTAGGTATCAAATTAAAGGTTGAAAAAACACCTTTACAATGCTGCAACTTTGACCCCTCTACGGCCTCTATTTACGGAGATACGAGCATTTGAAGTTTAGCATTTTGTAAAATTTGTAAAATTTGAAACTCGTATCGCACAAGGACAATTTAGGTATCAAATTAAAGGTTGAAAAAACACCTTTACAATGCTGCAACTTTGACCCCTCTACGGCCTCTATTTACGGAGATACGAGCATTTGAAGTTTAGCATTGTGTAAAATTTGAAACTCGTATCGCACAAGGACAATTTAGGTATCAAATTAAAGGTTGAAAAAACACCTTTACAATGCTGCAACTTTGACCCCTCTACGGCCTCTACGGAGATACGAGCATTTGAAGTTTAGCATTTTGTAAAATTTGTAAAATTTGAAACTCGTATCGCACAAGGACAATTTAGGTATCAAATTAAAGGTTGAAAAAACACCTTTACAATGCTGCAACTTTGACCCCTCTACGGCCTCTATTTACGGAGATACGAGCATTTGAAGTTTAGCATTGTGTAAAATTTGAAACTCGTATCACACAAGGACAATTTAGGTATCAAATTAAAGGTTGAAAAAACACCTTTACAATGCTGCAACTTTGACCCCTCTACGGCCTCTATTTACGGAGATACGAGCATTTGAAGTTTATCATTTTGTAAAATTTGTAAAATTTGAAACTCGTATCGCACAAGGACAATTTAGGTATCAAATTAAAGGTTGAAAAAACACCTTTACAATGCTGCAACTTTGACCCCTCTACGGCCTCTATTTACGGAGATACGAGCATTTGAAGTTTATCATTTTGTAAAATTTGTAAAATTTGAAACTCGTATCGCACAAGGACAATTTAGGTATCAAATTAAAGGTTGAAAAAACACCTTTACAATGCTGCAACTTTGACCCCTCTACGGCCTCTATTTACGGAGATACGAGCATTTGAAGTTTAGCATTGTGTAAAATTTGAAACTCGTATCACACAAGGACAATTTAGGTATCAAATTAAAGGTTGAAAAAACACCTTTACAATGCTGCAACTTTGACCCCTCTACGGCCTCTATTTACGGAGATACGAGCATTTGAAGTTTAGCATTTTGTAAAATTTGTAAAATTTGAAACTCGTATCGCACAAGGACAATTTAGGTATCAAATTAAAGGTTGAAAAAACACCTTTACAATGCTGCAACTTTGACCCCTCTACGGCCTCTATTTACGGAGATACGAGCATTTGAAGTTTATCATTTTGTAAAATTTGTAAAATTTGAAACTCGTATCGCACAAGGACAATTTAGGTATCAAATTAAAGGTTGAAAAAACACCTTTACAATGCTGCAACTTTGACCCCTCTACGGCCTCTATTTACGGAGATACGAGCATTTGAAGTTTAGCATTTTGTAAAATTTGTAAAACTCGTATCGCACAAGGACAATTTAGGTATCAAATTAAAGGTTGAAAAAACACCTTTACAATGCTGCAACTTTGACCCCTCTACGGCCTCTATTTACGGAGATACGAGCATTTGAAGTTTAGCATTGTGTAAAATTTGAAACTCGTATCGCACAAGGACAATTTAGGTATCAAATTAAAGGTTGAAAAAACACCTTTACAATGCTGCAACTTTGACCCCTCTACGGCCTCTATTTACGGAGATACGAGCATTTGAAGTTTAGCATTTTGTAAAATTTGTAAAATTTGAAACTCGTATCGCACAAGGACAATTTAGGTATCAAATTAAAGGTTGAAAAAACACCTTTACAATGCTGCAACTTTGACCCCTCTACGGCCTCTATTTACGGAGATACGAGCATTTGAAGTTTAGCATTGTGTAAAATTTGAAACTCGTATCGCACAAGGACAATTTAGGTATCAAATTAAAGGTTGAAAAAACACCTTTACAATGCTGCAACTTTGACCCCTCTACGGCCTCTATTTACGGAGATACGAGCATTTGAAGTTTAGCATTTTGTAAAATTTGTAAAATTTGAAACTCGTATCGCACAAGGACAATTTAGGTATCAAATTAAAGGTTGAAAAAACACCTTTACAATGCTGCAACTTTGACCCCTCTACGGCCTCTATTTACGGAGATACGAGCATTTGAAGTTTAGCATTTTGTAAAATTTGTAAAATTTGAAACTCGTATCGCACAAGGACAATTTAGGTATCAAATTAAAGGTTGAAAAAACACCTTTACAATGCTGCAATTTTGACCCCTCTACGGCCTATATTTACGGAGATACGAGCATTTGAAGTTTAGCATTTTGTAAAATTTGTAAAATTTGAAACTCGTATCGCACAAGGACAATTTAGGTATCAAATTAAAGGTTGAAAAAACACCTTTACAATGCTGCAACTTTGACCCCTCTACGGCCTCTATTTACGGAGATACGAGCATTTGAAGTTTAGCATTGTGTAAAATTTGAAACTCGTATCGCACAAGGACAATTTAGGTATCAAATTAAAGGTTGAAAAAACACCTTTACAATGCTGCAACTTTGACCCCTCTACGGCCTCTATTTACGGAGATACGAGCATTTGAAGTTTAGCATTTTGTAAAATTTGTAAAATTTGAAACTCGTATCGCACAAGGACAATTTAGGTATCAAATTAAAGGTTGAAAAAACACCTTTACAATGCTGCAACTTTGACCCCTCTACGGCCTCTATTTACGGAGATACGAGCATTTGAAGTTTAGCATTTTGTAAAATTTGTAAAATTTGAAACTCGTATCGCACAAGGACAATTTAGGTATCAAATTAAAGGTTGAAAAAACACCTTTACAATGCTGCAACTTTGACCCCTCTACGGCCTCTATTTACGGAGATACGAGCATTTGAAGTTTAGCATTGTGTAAAATTTGAAACTCGTATCGCACAAGGACAATTTATGTATCAAATTAAAGGTTGAAAAAACACCTTTACAATGCTGCAACTTTGACCCCTCTACGGCCTCTATTTACGGAGATACGAGCATTTGAAGTTTAGCATTTTGTAAAATTTGTAAAATTTGAAACTCGTATCGCACAAGGACAATTTAGGTATCAAATTAAAGGTTGAAAAAACACCTTTACAATGCTGCAACTTTGACCCCTCTACGGCCTCTATTTACGGAGATACGAGCATTTGAAGTTTAGCATTTTGTAAAATTTGTAAAATTTGAAACTCGTATCGCACAAGGACAATTTAGGTATCAAATTAAAGGTTGAAAAAACACCTTTACAATGCTGCAACTTTGACCCCTCTACGGCCTCTATTTACGGAGATACGAGCATTTGAAGTTTAGCATTTTGTAAAATTTGTAAAATTTGAAACTCGTATCGCACAAGGACAATTTAGGTATCAAATTAAAGGTTGAAAAAACACCTTTACAATGCTGCAACTTTGACCCCTCTACGGCCTCTATTTACGGAGATACGAGCATTTGAAGTTTAGCATTGTGTAAAATTTGAAACTCGTATCGCACAAGGACAATTTATGTATCAAATTAAAGGTTGAAAAAACACCTTTACAATGCTGCAACTTTGACCCCTCTACGGCCTCTATTTACGGAGATACGAGCATTTGAAGTTTAGCATTTTGTAAAATTTGTAAAATTTGAAACTCGTATCGCACAAGGACAATTTAGGTATCAAATTAAAGGTTGAAAAAACACCTTTACAATGCTGCAACTTTGACCCCTCTACGGCCTCTATTTACGGAGATACGAGCATTTGAAGTTTAGCATTTTGTAAAATTTGTAAAATTTGAAACTCGTATCGCACAAGGACAATTTAGGGATCAAATTAAAGGTTGAAAAAACACCTTTACAATGCTGCAACTTTGACCCCTCTACGGCCTCTATTTATGGAGATACGAGCATTTGAAGTTTGAAAAAACACCTTTACAATGCTGCAACTTTGACCCCTCTACGGCCTCTATTTACGGAGATACGAGCATTTGAAGTTTAGCATTTTGTAAAATTTGTAAAATTTGAAACTCGTATCGCACAAGGACAATTTAGGTATCAAATTAAAGGTTGAAAAAACACCTTTACAATGCTGCAACTTTGACCCCTCTACGGCCTCTATTTACGGAGATACGAGCATTTGAAGTTTAGCATTTTGTAAAATTTGTAAAATTTGAAACTCGTATCGCACAAGGACAATTTAGGGATCAAATTAAAGGTTGAAAAAACACCTTTACAATGCTGCAACTTTGACCCCTCTACGGCCTCTATTTACGGAGATACGAGCATTTGAAGTTTGAAAAAACACCTTTACAATGCTGCAACTTTGACCCCTCTACGGCCTCTATTTACGGAGATACGAGCATTTGAAGTTTAGCATTGTGTAAAATTTGAAACTCGTATCGCACAAGGACAATTTAGGTATCAAATTAAAGGTTGAAAAAACACCTTTACAATGCTGCAACTTTGACCCCTCTACGGCCTCTATTTACGGAGATACGAGCATTTGAAGTTTAGCATTTTGTAAAATTTGTAAAATTTGAAACTCGTATCGCACAAGGACAATTTAGGTATCAAATTAAAGGTTGAAAAAACACCTTTACAATGCTGCAACTTTGACCCCTCTACGGCCTCTATTTACGGAGATACGAGCATTTGAAGTTTAGCATTTTGTAAAATTTGTAAAATTTGAAACTCGTATCGCACAAGGACAATTTAGGTATCAAATTAAAGGTTGAAAAAACACCTTTACAATGCTGCAACTTTGACCCCTCTACGGCCTATATTTACGGAGATACGAGCATTTGAAGTTTAGCATTTTGTAAAATTTGTAAAATTTGAAACTCGTATCGCACAAGGACAATTTAGGTATCAAATTAAAGGTTGAAAAAACACCTTTACAATGCTGCAACTTTGACCCCTCTACGGCCTCTATTTACGGAGATACGAGCATTTGAAGTTTAGCATTTTGTAAAATTTGTAAAATTTGAAACTCGTATCGCACAAGGACAATTTAGGGATCAAATTAAAGGTTGAAAAAACACCTTTACAATGCTGCAACTTTGACCCCTCTACGGCCTCTATTTATGGAGATACGAGCATTTGAAGTTTGAAAAAACACCTTTACAATGCTGCAACTTTGACCCCTCTACGGCCTCTATT
Source organism: Pherbina coryleti (assembly GCA_943735915.1). Taxonomy (NCBI): domain Eukaryota; kingdom Metazoa; phylum Arthropoda; class Insecta; order Diptera; family Sciomyzidae; genus Pherbina; species Pherbina coryleti. Next base: position 124,814,740 of record OX030952.1, on the reverse strand, counting down.
TACGGAGATACGAGCATTTGAAGTTTAGCATTTTGTAAAATTTGTAAAATTTGAAACTCGTATCGCACAAGGACAATTTAGGTATCAAATTAAAGGTTGAAAAAACACCTTTACAATGCTGCAACTTTGACCCCTCTACGGCCTCTATTTACGGAGATACGAGCATTTGAAGTTTAGCATTTTGTAAAATTTGTAAAATTTGAAACTCGTATCGCACAAGGACAATTTAGGGATCAAATTAAAGGTTGAAAAAACACCTTTACAATGCTGCAACTTTGACCCCTCTACGGCCTCTATTTATGGAGATACGAGCATTTGAAGTTTGAAAAAACACCTTTACAATGCTGCAACTTTGACCCCTCTACGGCCTCTATTTACGGAGATACGAGCATTTGAAGTTTAGCATTTTGTAAAATTTGTAAAATTTGAAACTCGTATCGCACAAGGACAATTTAGGTATCAAATTAAAGGTTGAAAAAACACCTTTACAATGCTGCAACTTTGACCCCTCTACGGCCTCTATTTACGGAGATACGAGCATTTGAAGTTTAGCATTTTGTAAAATTTGTAAAATTTGAAACTCGTATCGCACAAGGACAATTTAGGGATCAAATTAAAGGTTGAAAAAACACCTTTACAATGCTGCAACTTTGACCCCTCTACGGCCTCTATTTACGGAGATACGAGCATTTGAAGTTTGAAAAAACACCTTTACAATGCTGCAACTTTGACCCCTCTACGGCCTCTATTTACGGAGATACGAGCATTTGAAGTTTAGCATTGTGTAAAATTTGAAACTCGTATCGCACAAGGACAATTTAGGTATCAAATTAAAGGTTGAAAAAACACCTTTACAATGCTGCAACTTTGACCCCTCTACGGCCTCTATTTACGGAGATACGAGCATTTGAAGTTTAGCATTTTGTAAAATTTGTAAAATTTGAAACTCGTATCGCACAAGGACAATTTAGGTATCAAATTAAAGGTTGAAAAAACACCTTTACAATGCTGCAACTTTGACCCCTCTACGGCCTCTATTTACGGAGATACGAGCATTTGAAGTTTAGCATTGTGTAAAATTTGAAACTCGTATCGCACAAGGACAATTTAGGTATCAAATTAAAGGTTGAAAAAACACCTTTACAATGCTGCAACTTTGACCCCTCTACGGCCTCTATTTACGGAGATACGAGCATTTGAAGTTTAGCATTTTGTAAAATTTGTAAAATTTGAAACTCGTATCGCACAAGGACAATTTAGGTATCAAATTAAAGGTTGAAAAAACACCTTTACAATGCTGCAACTTTGACCCCTCTACGGCCTATATTTACGGAGATACGAGCATTTGAAGTTTAGCATTTTGTAAAATTTGTAAAATTTGAAACTCGTATCGCACAAGGACAATTTAGGTATCAAATTAAAGGTTGAAAAAACACCTTTACAATGCTGCAACTTTGACCCCTCTACGGCCTCTATTTACGGAGATACGAGCATTTGAAGTTTAGCATTTTGTAAAATTTGTAAAATTTGAAACTCGTATCGCACAAGGACAATTTAGGGATCAAATTAAAGGTTGAAAAAACACCTTTACAATGCTGCAACTTTGACCCCTCTACGGCCTCTATTTATGGAGATACGAGCATTTGAAGTTTGAAAAAACACCTTTACAATGCTGCAACTTTGACCCCTCTACGGCCTCTATTTACGGAGATACGAGCATTTGAAGTTTAGCATTTTGTAAAATTTGTAAAATTTGAAACTCGTATCGCACAAGGACAATTTAGGTATCAAATTAAAGGTTGAAAAAACACCTTTACAATGCTGCAACTTTGACCCCTCTACGGCCTCTATTTACGGAGATACGAGCATTTGAAGTTTAGCATTTTGTAAAATTTGTAAAATTTGAAACTCGTATCGCACAAGGACAATTTAGGGATCAAATTAAAGGTTGAAAAAACACCTTTACAATGCTGCAACTTTGACCCCTCTACGGCCTCTATTTATGGAGATACGAGCATTTGAAGTTTGAAAAAACACCTTTACAATGCTGCAACTTTGACCCCTCTACGGCCTCTATTTACGGAGATACGAGCATTTGAAGTTTAGCATTTTGTAAAATTTGTAAAATTTGAAACTCGTATCGCACAAGGACAATTTAGGTATCAAATTAAAGGTTGAAAAAACACCTTTACAATGCTGCAACTTTGACCCCTCTACGGCCTCTATTTACGGAGATACGAGCATTTGAAGTTTAGCATTTTGTAAAATTTGTAAAATTTGAAACTCGTATCGCACAAGGACAATTTAGGGATCAAATTAAAGGTTGAAAAAACACCTTTACAATGCTGCAACTTTGACCCCTCTACGGCCTCTATTTACGGAGATACGAGCATTTGAAGTTTGAAAAAACACCTTTACAATGCTGCAACTTTGACCCCTCTACGGCCTCTATTTACGGAGATACGAGCATTTGAAGTTTAGCATTGTGTAAAATTTGAAACTCGTATCGCACAAGGACAATTTAGGTATCAAATTAAAGGTTGAAAAAACACCTTTACAATGCTGCAACTTTGACCCCTCTACGGCCTCTATTTACGGAGATACGAGCATTTGAAGTTTAGCATTTTGTAAAATTTGTAAAATTTGAAACTCGTATCGCACAAGGACAATTTAGGTATCAAATTAAAGGTTGAAAAAACACCTTTACAATGCTGCAACTTTGACCCCTCTACGGCCTCTATTTACGGAGATACGAGCATTTGAAGTTTAGCATTGTGTAAAATTTGAAACTCGTATCGCACAAGGACAATTTAGGTATCAAATTAAAGGTTGAAAAAACACCTTTACAATGCTGCAACTTTGACCCCTCTACGGCCTCTATTTACGGAGATACGAGCATTTGAAGTTTAGCATTTTGTAAAATTTGTAAAATTTGAAACTCGTATCGCACAAGGACAATTTAGGTATCAAATTAAAGGTTGAAAAAACACCTTTACAATGCTGCAACTTTGACCCCTCTACGGCCTCTATTTACGGAGATACGAGCATTTGAAGTTTAGCATTTTGTAAAATTTGTAAAATTTGAAACTCGTATCGCACAAGGACAATTTATGTATCAAATTAAAGGTTGAAAAAACACCTTTACAATGCTGCAACTTTGACCCCTCTACGGCCTCTATTTACGGAGATACGAGCATTTGAAGTTTAGCATTTTGTAAAATTTGTAAAATTTGAAACTCGTATCGCACAAGGACAATTTAGGTATCAAATTAAAGGTTGAAAAAACACCTTTACAATGCTGCAACTTTGACCCCTCTACGGCCTCTATTTACGGAGATACGAGCATTTGAAGTTTAGCATTTTGTAAAATTTGTAAAATTTGAAACTCGTATCGCACAAGGACAATTTAGGGATCAAATTAAAGGTTGAAAAAACACCTTTACAATGCTGCAACTTTGACCCCTCTACGGCCTCTATTTATGGAGATACGAGCATTTGAAGTTTGAAAAAACACCTTTACAATGCTGCAACTTTGACCCCTCTACGGCCTCTATTTACGGAGATACGAGCATTTGAAGTTTAGCATTTTGTAAAATTTGTAAAATTTGAAACTCGTATCGCACAAGGACAATTTAGGTATCAAATTAAAGGTTGAAAAAACACCTTTACAATGCTGCAACTTTGACCCCTCTACGGCCTCTATTTACGGAGATACGAGCATTTGAAGTTTAGCATTTTGTTTTCATTGTAAAATTTGAAACTCGTATCGCACAAGGACAATTTAGGTATCAAATTAAAGGTTGAAAAAACACCTTTACAATGCTGCAACTTTGATCCCTCTACGGCCTCTATTTACGGAGATACGAGCATTTGAAGTTTAGCATTTTGTAAAATTTGTAAAATTTGAAACTCGTATCGCACAAGGACAATTTAGGTATCAAATTAAAGGTTGAAAAAACACCTTTACAATGCTGCAACTTTGACCCCTCTACGGCCTCTATTTACGGAGATACGAGCATTTGAAGTTTAGCATTTTGTAAAATTTGTAAAATTTGAAACTCGTATCGCACAAGGACAATTTAGGTATCAAATTAAAGGTTGAAAAAACACCTTTACAATGCTGCAACTTTGACCCCTCTACGGCCTCTATTTACGGAGATACGAGCATTTGAAGTTTAGCATTTTGTAAAATTTGTAAAATTTGAAACTCGTATCGCACAAGGACAATTTAGGGATCAAATTAAAGGTTGAAAAAACACCTTTACAATGCTGCAACTTTGACCCCTCTACGGCCTCTATTTATGGAGATACGAGCATTTGAAGTTTGAAAAAACACCTTTACAATGCTGCAACTTTGACCCCTCTACGGCCTCTATTTACGGAGATACGAGCATTTGAAGTTTAGCATTGTGTAAAATTTGAAACTCGTATCGCACAAGGACAATTTATGTATCAAATTAAAGGTTGAAAAAACACCTTTACAATGCTGCAACTTTGACCCCTCTACGGCCTTTATTTACGGAGATACGAGCATTTGAAGTTTAGCATTTTGTAAAATTTGTAAAATTTGAAACTCGTATCGCACAAGGACATTTGAAACTCGTATCGCACAAGGACAATTTAGGTATCAAATTAAAGGTTGAAAAAACACCTTTACAATGCTGCAACTTTGACCCCTCTACGGCCTCTATTTACGGAGATACGAGCATTTGAAGTTTAGCATTTTGTAAAATTTGTAAAATTTGAAACTCGTATCGCACAAGGACAATTTAGGTATCAAATTTACGGAGATACGAGCATTTGAAGTTTAGCATTGTGTAAAATTTGAAACTCGTATCGCACAAGGACAATTTAAGTATCAAATTAAAGGTTGAAAAAACACCTTTACAATGCTGCAACTTTGACCCCTCTACGGCCTCTATTTACGGAGATACGAGCAATTGAAGTTTAGCATTTTGTTTTCATTGTAAAATTTGAAACTCGTATCGCACAAGGACAATTAAGGTATCAAATTAAAGGTTGAAAAAACACCTTTACAATGCTGCAACTTTGACCCCTCTACGGCCTCTATTTACGGAGATACGAGCATTTGAAGTTTAGCATTTTGTAAAATTTGTAAAATTTGAAACTCGTATCGCACAAGGACAATTTAGGTATCAAATTAAAGGTTGAAAAAACACCTTTACAATGCTGCAACTTTGACCCCTCTACGGCCTCTATTTACGGAGATACGAGCATTTGAAGTTTAGCATTTTGTAAAATTTGTAAAATTTGAAACTCGTATCGCACAAGGACAATTTAGGTATCAAATTAAAGGTTGAAAAAACACCTTTACAATGCTGCAACTTTGACCCCTCTACGGCCTCTATTTACGGAGATACGAGCATTTGAAGTTTAGCATTGTGTAAAATTTGTAAAATTTGAAACTCGTATCGCACAAGGACAATTTAGGGATCAAATTAAAGGTTGAAAAAACACCTTTACAATGCTGCAACTTTGACCCCTCTACGGCCTCTATTTATGGAGATACGAGCATTTGAAGTTTGAAAAAACACCTTTACAATGCTGCAACTTTGACCCCTCTACGGCCTCTATTTACGGAGATACGAGCATTTGAAGTTTAGCATTTTGTAAAATTTGTAAAATTTGAAACTCGTATCGCACAAGGACAATTTAGGTATCAAATTAAAGGTTGAAAAAACACCTTTACAATGCTGCAACTTTGACCCCTCTACGGCCTCTATTTACGGAGATACGAGCATTTGAAGTTTAGCATTTTGTTTTCATTGTAAAATTTGAAACTCGTATCGCACAAGGACAATTTAGGTATCAAATTAAAGGTTGAAAAAACACCTTTACAATGCTGCAACTTTGATCCCTCTACGGCCTCTATTTACGGAGATACGAGCATTTGAAGTTTAGCATTTTGTAAAATTTGTAAAATTTGAAACTCGTATCACACAAGGACAATTTAGGTATCAAATTAAAGGTTGAAAAAACACCTTTACAATGCTGCAACTTTGACCCCTCTACGGCCTCTATTTACGGAGATACGAGCATTTGAAGTTTAGCATTTTGTAAAATTTGTAAAATTTGAAACTCGTATCGCACAAGGACAATTTAGGTATCAAATTAAAGGTTGAAAAAACACCTTTACAATGCTGCAACTTTGACCCCTCTACGGCCTCTATTTACGGAGATACGAGCATTTGAAGTTTAGCATTTTGTAAAATTTGTAAAATTTGAAACTCGTATCGCACAAGGACAATTTAGGTATCAAATTAAAGGTTGAAAAAACACCTTTACAATGCTGCAACTTTGACCCCTCTACGGCCTCTATTTACGGAGATACGAGCATTTGAAGTTTAGCATTTTGTAAAATTTGTAAAATTTGAAACTCGTATCGCACAAGGACAATTTATGTATCAAATTAAAGGTTGAAAAAACACCTTTACAATGCTGCAACTTTGACCCCTCTACGGCCTCTATTTACGGAGATACGAGCATTTGAAGTTTAGCATTTTGTAAAATTTGTAAAATTTGAAACTCGTATCGCACAAGGACAATTTAGGTATCAAATTAAAGGTTGAAAAAACACCTTTACAATGCTGCAACTTTGACCCCTCTACGGCCTCTATTTACGGAGATACGAGCATTTGAAGTTTAGCATTTTGTAAAATTTGTAAAATTTGAAACTCGTATCGCACAAGGACAATTTAGGGATCAAATTAAAGGTTGAAAAAACACCTTTACAATGCTGCAACTTTGACCCCTCTACGGCCTCTATTTATGGAGATACGAGCATTTGAAGTTTGAAAAAACACCTTTACAATGCTGCAACTTTGACCCCTCTACGGCCTCTATTTACGGAGATACGAGCATTTGAAGTTTAGCATTTTGTAAAATTTGTAAAATTTGAAACTCGTATCGCACAAGGACAATTTAGGTATCAAATTAAAGGTTGAAAAAACACCTTTACAATGCTGCAACTTTGACCCCTCTACGGCCTCTATTTACGGAGATACGAGCATTTGAAGTTTAGCATTTTGTTTTCATTGTAAAATTTGAAACTCGTATCGCACAAGGACAATTTAGGTATCAAATTAAAGGTTGAAAAAACACCTTTACAATGCTGCAACTTTGATCCCTCTACGGCCTCTATTTACGGAGATACGAGCATTTGAAGTTTAGCATTTTGTAAAATTTGTAAAATTTGAAACTCGTATCGCACAAGGACAATTTAGGTATCAAATTAAAGGTTGAAAAAACACCTTTACAATGCTGCAACTTTGACCCCTCTACGGCCTCTATTTACGGAGATACGAGCATTTGAAGTTTAGCATTTTGTAAAATTTGTAAAATTTGAAACTCGTATCGCACAAGGACAATTTAGGTATCAAATTAAAGGTTGAAAAAACACCTTTACAATGCTGCAACTTTGACCCCTCTACGGCCTCTATTTACGGAGATACGAGCATTTGAAGTTTAGCATTTTGTAAAATTTGTAAAATTTGAAACTCGTATCGCACAAGGACAATTTAGGGATCAAATTAAAGGTTGAAAAAACACCTTTACAATGCTGCAACTTTGACCCCTCTACGGCCTCTATTTATGGAGATACGAGCATTTGAAGTTTGAAAAAACACCTTTACAATGCTGCAACTTTGACCCCTCTACGGCCTCTATTTACGGAGATACGAGCATTTGAAGTTTAGCATTGTGTAAAATTTGAAACTCGTATCACACAAGGACAATTTAGGTATCAAATTAAAGGTTGAAAAAACACCTTTACAATGCTGCAACTTTGACCCCTCTACGGCCTCTATTTACGGAGATACGAGCATTTGAAGTTTAGCATTTTGTAAAATTTGTAAAATTTGAAACTCGTATCGCACAAGGACAATTTAGGTATCAAATTTACGGAGATACGAGCATTTGAAGTTTAGCATTGTGTAAAATTTGAAACTCGTATCGCACAAGGACAATTTAAGTATCAAATTAAAGGTTGAAAAAACACCTTTACAATGCTGCAACTTTGACCCCTCTACGGCCTCTATTTACGGAGATACGAGCAATTGAAGTTTAGCATTTTGTTTTCATTGTAAAATTTGAAACTCGTATCGCACAAGGACAATTAAGGTATCAAATTAAAGGTTGAAAAAACACCTTTACAATGCTGCAACTTTGACCCCTCTACGGCCTCTATTTACGGAGATACGAGCATTTGAAGTTTAGCATTTTGTAAAATTTGTAAAATTTGAAACTCGTATCGCACAAGGACAATTTAGGTATCAAATTTACGGAGATACGAGCATTTGAAGTTTAGCATTGTGTAAAATTTGAAACTCGTATCGCACAAGGACAATTTAAGTATCAAATTAAAGGTTGAAAAAACACCTTTACAATGCTGCAACTTTGACCCCTCTACGGCCTCTATTTACGGAGATACGAGCATTTGAAGTTTAGCATTTTGTAAAATTTGTAAAATTTGAAACTCGTATCGCACAAGGACAATTTAGGTATCAAATTTACGGAGATACGAGCATTTGAAGTTTAGCATTGTGTAAAATTTGAAACTCGTATCGCACAAGGACAATTTAAGTATCAAATTAAAGGTTGAAAAAACACCTTTACAATGCTGCAACTTTGACCCCTCTACGGCCTCTATTTACGGAGATACGAGCAATTGAAGTTTAGCATTTTGTTTTCATTGTAAAATTTGAAACTCGTATCGCACAAGGACAATTAAGGTATCAAATTAAAGGTTGAAAAAACACCTTTACAATGCTGCAACTTTGACCCCTCTACGGCCTCTATTTACGGAGATACGAGCATTTGAAGTTTAGCATTTTGTAAAATTTGTAAAATTTGAAACTCGTATCGCACAAGGACAATTTAGGTATCAAATTAAAGGTTGAAAAAACACCTTTACAATGCTGCAACTTTGACCCCTCTACGGCCTCTATTTACGGAGATACGAGCATTTGAAGTTTAGCATTTTGTAAAATTTGTAAAATTTGAAACTCGTATCGCACAAGGACAATTTAGGTATCAAATTAAAGGTTGAAAAAACACCTTTACAATGCTGCAACTTTGACCCCTCTACGGCCTCTATTTACGGAGATACGAGCATTTGAAGTTTAGCATTGTGTAAAATTTGAAACTCGTATCGCACAAGGACAATTTATGTATCAAATTAAAGGTTGAAAAAACACCTTTACAATGCTGCAACTTTGACCCCTCTACGGCCTCTATTTACGGAGATACGAGCATTTGAAGTTTAGCATTTTGTAAAATTTGTAAAATTTGAAACTCGTATCGCACAAGGACAATTTAGGTATCAAATTAAAGGTTGAAAAAACACCTTTACAATGCTGCAACTTTGACCCCTCTACGGCCTCTATTTACGGAGATACGAGCATTTGAAGTTTAGCATTTTGTAAAATTTGTAAAATTTGAAACTCGTATCGCACAAGGACAATTTAGGTATCAAATTTACGGAGATACGAGCATTTGAAGTTTAGCATTGTGTAAAATTTGAAACTCGTATCGCACAAGGACAATTTAAGTATCAAATTAAAGGTTGAAAAAACACCTTTACAATGCTGCAACTTTGACCCCTCTACGGCCTCTATTTACGGAGATACGAGCAATTGAAGTTTAGCATTTTGTTTTCATTGTAAAATTTGAAACTCGTATCGCACAAGGACAATTAAGGTATCAAATTAAAGGTTGAAAAAACACCTTTACAATGCTGCAACTTTGACCCCTCTACGGCCTCTATTTACGGAGATACGAGCATTTGAAGTTTAGCATTTTGTAAAATTTGTAAAATTTGAAACTCGTATCGCACAAGGACAATTTAGGTATCAAATTTACGGAGATACGAGCATTTGAAGTTTAGCATTGTGTAAAATTTGAAACTCGTATCGCACAAGGACAATTTAAGTATCAAATTAAAGGTTGAAAAAACACCTTTACAATGCTGCAACTTTGACCCCTCTACGGCCTCTATTTACGGAGATACGAGCAATTGAAGTTTAGCATTTTGTTTTCATTGTAAAATTTGAAACTCGTATCGCACAAGGACAATTAAGGTATCAAATTAAAGGTTGAAAAAACACCTTTACAATGCTGCAACTTTGACCCCTCTACGGCCTCTATTTACGGAGATACGAGCATTTGAAGTTTAGCATTTTGTAAAATTTGTAAAATTTGAAACTCGTATCGCACAAGGACAATTTAGGTATCAAATTAAAGGTTGAAAAAACACCTTTACAATGCTGCAACTTTGACCCCTCTACGGCCTCTATTTACGGAGATACGAGCATTTGAAGTTTAGCATTTTGTAAAATTTGTAAAATTTGAAACTCGTATCGCACAAGGACAATTTAGGTATCAAATTAAAGGTTGAAAAAACACCTTTACAATGCTGCAACTTTGACCCCTCTACGGCCTCTATTTACGGAGATACGAGCATTTGAAGTTTAGCATTGTGTAAAATTTGTAAAATTTGAAACTCGTATCGCACAAGGACAATTTAGGTATCAAATTTACGGAGATACGAGCATTTGAAGTTTAGCATTGTGTAAAATTTGAAACTCGTATCGCACAAGGACAATTTAAGTATCAAATTAAAGGTTGAAAAAACACCTTTACAATGCTGCAACTTTGACCCCTCTACGGCCTCTATTTACGGAGATACGAGCATTTGAAGTTTAGCATTTTGTAAAATTTGTAAAATTTGAAACTCGTATCGCACAAGGACAATTTAGGTATCAAATTAAAGGTTGAAAAAACACCTTTACAATGCTGCAACTTTGACCCCTCTACGGCCTCTATTTACGGAGATACGAGCATTTGAAGTTTAGCATTTTGTAAAATTTGTAAAATTTGAAACTCGTATCGCACAAGGACAATTTAGGTATCAAATTTACGGAGATACGAGCATTTGAAGTTTAGCATTGTGTAAAATTTGAAACTCGTATCGCACAAGGACAATTTAAGTATCAAATTAAAGGTTGAAAAAACACCTTTACAATGCTGCAACTTTGACCCCTCTACGGCCTCTATTTACGGAGATACGAGCAATTGAAGTTTAGCATTTTGTTTTCATTGTAAAATTTGAAACTCGTATCGCACAAGGACAATTAAGGTATCAAATTAAAGGTTGAAAAAACACCTTTACAATGCTGCAACTTTGACCCCTCTACGGCCTCTATTTACGGAGATACGAGCATTTGAAGTTTAGCATTTTGTAAAATTTGTAAAATTTGAAACTCGTATCGCACAAGGACAATTTAGGGATCAAATTAAAGGTTGAAAAAACACCTTTACAATGCTGCAACTTTGACCCCTCTACGGCCTCTATTTATGGAGATACGAGCATTTGAAGTTTGAAAAAACACCTTTACAATGCTGCAACTTTGACCCCTCTACGGCCTCTATTTACGGAGATACGAGCATTTGAAGTTTAGCATTTTGTAAAATTTGTAAAATTTGAAACTCGTATCGCACAAGGACAATTTAGGTATCAAATTAAAGGTTGAAAAAACACCTTTACAATGCTGCAACTTTGACCCCTCTACGGCCTCTATTTACGGAGATACGAGCATCTGAAGTTTAGCATTTTGTAAAATTTGTAAAATTTGAAACTCGTATCGCACAAGGACAATTTAGGGATCAAATTAAAGGTTGAAAAAACACCTTTACAATGCTGCAACTTTGACCCCTCTACGGCCTCTATTTATGGAGATACGAGCATTTGAAGTTTGAAAAAACACCTTTACAATGCTGCAACTTTGACCCCTCTACGGCCTCTATTTACGGAGATACGAGCATTTGAAGTTTAGCATTTTGTAAAATTTGTAAAATTTGAAACTCGTATCGCACAAGGACAATTTAGGTATCAAATTAAAGGTTGAAAAAACACCTTTACAATGCTGCAACTTTGACCCCTCTACGGCCTCTATTTACGGAGATACGAGCATTTGAAGTTTAGCATTTTGTAAAATTTGTAAAATTTGAAACTCGTATCGCACAAGGACAATTTAGGTATCAAATTTACGGAGATACGAGCATTTGAAGTTTAGCATTGTGTAAAATTTGAAACTCGTATCGCACAAGGACAATTTAAGTATCAAATTAAAGGTTGAAAAAACACCTTTACAATGCTGCAACTTTGACCCCTCTACGGCCTCTATTTACGGAGATACGAGCAATTGAAGTTTAGCATTTTGTTTTCATTGTAAAATTTGAAACTCGTATCGCACAAGGACAATTAAGGTATCAAATTAAAGGTTGAAAAAACACCTTTACAATGCTGCAACTTTGACCCCTCTACGGCCTCTATTTACGGAGATACGAGCATTTGAAGTTTAGCATTTTGTAAAATTTGTAAAATTTGAAACTCGTATCGCACAAGGACAATTTAGGTATCAAATTAAAGGTTGAAAAAACACCTTTACAATGCTGCAACTTTGACCCCTCTACGGCCTCTATTTACGGAGATACGAGCATTTGAAGTTTAGCATTTTGTTTTCATTGTAAAATTTAAAACTGGTATCGCACAAGGACAATTTAGGTATCAAATTAAAGGTTGAAAAAACACCTTTACAATGCTGCAACTTTGACCCCTCTACGGCCTCTATTTACGGAGATACGAGCATTTGAAGTTTAGCATTTTGTTTTCATTGTAAAATTTAAAACTGGTATCGCACAAGGACAATTTAGGTATCAAATTAAAGGTTGAAAAAACACCTTTACAATGCTGCAACTTTGACCCCTCTACGGCCTCTATTTACGGAGATACGAGCATTTGAAGTTTAGCATTTTGTAAAATTTGTAAAATTTGAAACTCGTATCGCACAAGGACAATTTAGGTATCAAATTAAAGGTTGAAAAAACACCTTTACAATGCTGCAACTTTGACCCCTCTACGGCCTCTATTTACGGAGATACGAGCAATTGAAGTTTAGCATTTTGTTTTCATTGTAAAATTTGAAACTCGTATCGCACAAGGACAATTTAAAGGTTGAAAAAACACCTTTACAATGCTGCAACTTTGACCCCTCTACGGCCTCTATTTACGGAGATACGAGCATTTGAAGTTTAGCATTTTGTAAAATTTGTAAAATTTGAAACTCGTATCGCACAAGGACAATTTAGGTATCAAATTAAAGGTAGTATCAGGATCATGATAATTATTTTCTAAGTTTTATCTGCAGATCTCTGTGCTTCTCTAGAAATATTTAACTCTCAACATGTTTGTCTATTTTAAAAGCAATAGATCATGACAATTTTAAATTAACAAATATTGCCTTATATCTCTAAGGACATTCCTTAAAAGGATAATAAACTCTAAGAAATAGTTTAATTATAATTTCAACCAAACTTCACCTTAACCTTTAATATGAATAAGCCTTTATACTCACAAGGGACAATGAAATGACTGCAAATTATAAATAAAAGTTGTCTTGACATTAATAACTGCTTCATTACCTATTGCAGCCATTTTGTTGTAATATTTGCTAAGGAAGCAAACTAGCTTTGAAATGGGCCAGCAAGCTTAAAGGGAGCAATGACAGGCGTTACTGTCTTTCTAAGTCATATGCCCTTCTGTGGATCAAATTAAAATAAACAGACAGTAGCCAAGAGCCACGTTTGCTTAAAGCAACAAAAAAAAAAAAAAAAAAAAAGAAAAGAATTACTTTCATTGATGTAATTAGTCGATAACACTAGTTTTTAAAGTGAACGTGTGCAGTTTATATATATATATTTTTGTTTTTTTTTGTGTGTATTTGAGTTTTTTTTTACATTATCACGTTTTTTATTATTAATTTAAATGGCAACACTAAGTTGCCACGAAAAGATATAAATAGAAAACACTATTAAAAGTCATTAAAGTCAGCATTAAAATAGGGTAAATAGCCTTTAACTGAAAATGAAATGAAGAAAATTAAAAACTTTTAAAACTATTTTTTGCCATAACAAAAACAAATCAGCAACACGTTAGCTGCTCTATAAAACACTTACAACACTTTTTATATTCAAATAAATTTATTACACACACGACTGCACCTCAGCAATTTAATGTGATTTTTTGCCACAACACATAACAAGGTGAAAATAGTGTACTTGTGAGTGAGTGAGTGAGTTTGTTTGTGTGTGTGTGAAATAAAGCGCGCGATTATGATTATTCGTGAGTTTTATTTGCTGCAGAGGTTAAAATCAAAAGGAACCTTTTTGTTATCGTGCACGGACTACCGCGAACTAATTAGCATACATTATACATAGGGTAAATATAGCAATTTGTGGACATTAAGTAGCAAAAAATGCTATTCCAAAAAAAAAAAAAAAAAAAGGTTCAATGCTGCCTTAATTGATAGGAATTAGCAACACACATACGCCATGATGTGCAATTAAATTTGCATAATTTTTTCTGATTTAAACTTTGAACTTGGAAATATATTCCATATGTGTGTTTACATATGTCAAACAGAGTAAGGACTATAGTGCATTATAGCAGACTAGAACTTAACTGACCATTAATTCATTCATATAAAAATTAACTTAAAACTATCCGGAATAATGTTACTCATACGCCATGGTACACGTAGCTTTCTTATCAACTCCACGCTTCGATTACCGCCAGCTAATTATTTATTTATAAATTTTATTTTAGCTAATTTAAGCTATATTTCCTATTTACCCTATTAGCAAGGCACATGACCTCATCGCAAGACGCAAGGGTTGAATTAATTCACTTCCAGACCCACAAATTGAGTGTGTAAGCGAGTGAGTGATTGACTCCAACACTCAGTAGCCATTGTGAGTTGTTGTTATTGTTAGTGTTGTTATTATTATTGTTGTTGTTGTTATTGTTGTTGTTACTATTGTTGTAATAGGCACCCGATTTGCAAACGAAACAAAGTGACCACTCAATCGTATACTGGAGACTGCTGAATCAGTCGACTAAGTGACCACCTGAAGGAATAAACGTGATAACAAACTAAGTTCTAAGTGTCGCAGGAAAAAATCTTTACATACATAAAAACAAAAAAAAAAAATAAATAATTTAAATATATTTATTAAATTAAATACAAGTTCATGTATTTTATAAAAAAAATTAAAAGTTAAAATTAACACAAAAATATACAACAATAATATTAATTTTAAAATTAAATAATTTGCATTGAGTATAAAACTTGCAAAATGGGTTGCGCCAGCAGCACGCCAATGATTGCAACTGCTGGCAGTGAAATGTTAAAAAGTGCCTCACATGTTGCAGCAGATGCAGCCAAAAGTGCCGAACATGCTGTAGAAGGTATCGATCATCTAAAGATTTTTTAAATTTACTTAAAATAAAAAAAAAAAAATTGTTACGAATGTGTGAATAATTATTTGAAATAATACCTCAAAGACATAGGGCCTTACCAATAGTTTGCTACTTTCATAGAAAGTGTCGACATTTCCGATTAAAGCTTATACTTTAAAAACGTTCATACCAATAAACGAGAAAGTATCGACATGTGCTCTAGTATCATACTTTATATTAGTATCGGCTTCAGCTGATGCTAAGTATTTTAGTAGAATTTCAATTTTTATCTGTCAAACAAGGCAAAGCACATTCACAATAGATTAAAGCTTATACTTTGAAAGCGAATACTGATTTCGTTTATTGGTACGGAAAAATATAAAGTTGACTACTAACGAAAAGCTTATACTTATTAGTGCCAGCTTTTTCTTAGTATCAGCTCTTGACTATTGGTAAGGCCCATAGTATGCCAATTATTAAAATATACAACAAAGTTTTCTTTGAAGTAACATGAGTGATTCTAAGGAATACCTAAAAATAAGAAAACTTCATTCGTCAATAAACACTGAGTTTTTTCCCCATAATACATTATTTTAAAAATCTTTATCGAGTTGTCGAAATACTGCTGAGCCTCGAAAAAACGAACTTAGAAAGTATTTTAGGCCTTAAAAGGGCTTTAACGAACCTTCTTATTTACTCTCTGAGGTTTGCTATTGAAAAGTTTCCTGTGTGAGTTTTTCACGCACTTTGACGCATTTGACCACGAACCACCACCATCTTCAGAGTCACAGTATAAATAAAATTTCACTTGAAAATAAGTTTTGCATTTTAAACGAAAACGTTATTTTTTTCCACTATTTTATATATCACCAAAATTTTTTATTTACGAGGTGTGTTCAAAAAGTAACGGGAGTTTTGAAATGTGTTGACAAACATGTCTAAAAAGAATCTAAATATCTTTATAGCTGTGTGTTTTGGGCTGTTTTGGTCCATTTGAGTTTGAATATTAAATTTAACTTAATTTTTTAAATAAATTGATATTCCCTGATGATGTAGGGAAGTTGCCTAAGAAAGGTCGGGAAAACAATGTTTATTTATTTATTTATTTATTTATTTATTTAAATTAATGTTTACATGTAAGACATAGTCTTTTAAATGCAAAGCGAACTAACAATTCTCAACAAGTTATAGAATAAACAACCGAAAAAGAAATAATAATAAATACTAGTAAAACTAACAATTAAGTTATTTGGAAAGAAATGATTTGAATAAGCAACAAGTATAACAAAAAACACAAGTAATAAACAAATCAGGTCTTAAAATTAATTATATAGATGTTGATAGAAAGACGTAGAAACAGTATTAAGAAAAGTATAGAAGAATTTCATGCTTAAAGGTGTGCTTATTAGGGATACTTTTAATTCTAACAGGCAACGAGTTCCACAATCTGATTGCATTCACGAAAAATAGTCTGTTTGAGTTCAAATAGTTATAGACAGGAATAGTGAGGTTTAGATTTCTATTAGATCTACAAAATTGAAGCTTCTCAAACAGGTAATTGGGTGTTTTGGTATGAATCAAATTATATAAGAATATACAGTTCCTAGCATCCAGGTAGTTAAAAATATTGCAACCAAGTATTTGATTGCCCATATGACTGATGCGGTCAAACCTCCCAAGGCCTTACACATACCTTACTGCATTGTTAAAAGCATGTTGTAACTTAAGTTTAGACCTGGAATCAATTCTACTGTAAACAACGTCTGAGTAAGATATGATAGGCATTATGAGCTGCTGTACTAACTTTTTTCTAGTTGCAATAGGAACAAATGACGCAGTCCACCTCAAGTTCCTCAGGGCATAGTAGACCTTACTAACGACAGAATTGATATGGTTTACACAGGAAAGTGAGGAGTTAATGTGGTAACCAAGATTCTTCACTTTATCAACAAATTCCAGTTCGACACCATTAAGATAAATAACTGGTATCCTGGAGAGAGCGTGATTGGATTTAGAAATCGGCAAGACGTATGATTTAAGGGGGTTGAGCTTGAGCCTATTAGATTCAGCCCATTCAGTTATTTTCATTAAGTCTTCATTCATCTTAGTACATAAATCATCAACAAGGTTAATAGGTCTGGATAAGTACAGTTGAATATCATCAGCATACGCATGCATGGTAACATACCGACATTTTCTGAAGATATCGTTTATAAATAATTTAAATAAAATCGGACCAAGTACAGAGCCTTGAGGAACCCCACAGGTTAAATTACGGAAAGCAGACAGACTATTACCCACCCTTACTCTTTGAGACCTTCCAACTAAGTAACTGTATGACAGACGGACGGCCATGCCAGAGAAATTAAAGTTATTTACAAGTTTGTGACACAATAGAGAATGGTGAACAGTGTCAAATGCCTTGGAAAAATCCAACAGGCAGAGTAAATTTAAGTGCCCTAAGTCGTAAGTCAATCTAATGTCATCTAAAATCATTAAGACTGCTGTAGCGCAACTGTGGCCATGTCGAAAGCCGTTCTGAAGTGGAGACATGAGGTCATATTTTCTAATGTGTTCCGAAATTTGTGCCGCCATTAGAGACTCGAGTACTTTAGATAACGATGAGAGCAAGCTTACAGGCCGAAAGTCAGTTAGATCACAGGCATTCGATTTTTTAGCAATAGGAACAATTGTCGCTACTTTGCAAACCTCAGGGAAGCAAGAACTTGTGAAACAGTGATTTAGAATGTGGGTTAATGGACTCAAAATATGCGGTAATATGATTTTAATGAATTAAATAAATATTCCATCTTCACCCACGGCATTTGATTTTATTTTATTAACACAATGAGCAACATCACTCTCACTAACAGAAACGAACTCAAAATTAGACAAACTTACAGAGGGTAAAGTACATAGAATGTTAGTCTCACATTATCAAAAGACCCTGAACTAGTAATGAAATAATCATTTAGAATATTGCAATCAATGTCACAATTATCAGCTTTAACACTGCATACCCCAGCCTGTCTTAAATTGTTCCAGAGCTTTTTGGAAGGCAATGATGAATCTAGCTTATTCATAAAAAAATGGCGTTTAGATAATTTAACAGTCAAGTTAGCTTCATTTCTTGCTCTTTTGTACTGCTCCCAATTAGATGTTGTGGGATTTCTTTTCCAACGATTGTAGCTTCTGTTCCGAGTCTTAATGGCTAACATGACATTTCTGGTAAACCACGGACAACATCTGTTAGAGACACGGCGAGTAATTAACGGAACATAAAGAAAAATAATTTTTAATTTAACATTCAGACCCAAATTGACCAAAACAGTCCAAAACACACAGCTATAGTGAAACATTTAAGAATTGATCGAGAGATTACTTTCATAAATATCTTGTTTTATTTATAGCACCTTCGAATGCAGTATTTAAAAATTTCTAAGATAGATATAACGATGCTTCGAGCTCTTGTGAATTTTCTGCCCTTCAAATACAGCAATTTTGCTTAGTGACATGGCAATTGAGTTAAAAAAGAACCTCATCACTGAAAAGAATATTGCGATAAAACATCGTGTTGACTTCCAGTTCATTTTCAGGCCATTGACCGAACGGACGGTGCAAATGATGGCCATTCCACAAAATGAAAACCAAATTAATCACAAATATATCTTAAATAAAACCGAATTCGAAAACTGAAACATTTATAAAAAGAGATGGCTGTACATTAGACCGGTTCACATTTCAAAAATGTTAAAATACTTCGGTGCGCGTCCATTTTCCGAAAGTTCCATTCCTAATGAGAACAAAAATGCCTTAAGACCCGAAAAAATTTTACCTCTAGATATTGCTGGAATCGTTTAAAGGTCATTTTGGAGCTATTTACGACTTAGATCATGTTAAATAATATGTTGTCTAAACCGAAACACATGTTGAATATATTGTGATGAAGAATCATTTCCAATAATCTAAGCTATTTCCATTTTTTTATTTATTTTTTAAAATATGCATCTGATATTTTTTGGCGGAGCTTTGAACATGCAATTTAACTCCTTTGTCAAAATTATCGTATTTGCACATACAATTGTTTTCTTATTTTGTTCCAGTGACATTATGTTTGTAATTTTGTATTTTTGTGCGGATCTTAAGGTTTCTTGCGATATAACTTACTGCATAATTTTTGGACCATAACATGAAAAAAAAATAAAAAACACTACAAACATTTGTTTTTGTTTTTTAAACGATTTCAGCAATATCTAGAGGTCAACTTTTTTTGGGTCTTAAGGCACTTTTGTTCGCATTAGAAATGGAACTTTCAGAAAATGGACGCGTACCGAAGAAAAAAAGACCCATAATTTTCCTCATATATTTTCGAATCGATCTACTGTACATCTTCTCAGCTGGAGATATTGAAATAATAACGTCAAAGTGTTGATTTTAATTTTTAATTTGCTTTTTGGTTTTTCTTTTGCTTTTGATTTTGTAACATTAACATTTACATTAGCGTCAAACCCATGCAACTTTGTGCATTAACATTACAATAAGCGGTTCCCAGAGTGGACTCCATTATTTCTTTTTTTTTCTATCAATTAGCTGAAAATGTCACCTTTATTGTCGTTCCATAAAATTTACCATATCACTAATATTCACCAATGAACTATTGTTCATTATTATTAAATTTTTAGTGCATTAAGCGGTTGCTTCTGTGGTGTCATGGTACCAAAATTTTTTTAAAATTTTCGTTATAAGGTCAAAAAAAACTAATCCTTGCTGTTTCAAAATAAAATTTAACCATAGCACATAGTCTACTGACTGAGTAATAATTCTATGCAACAATGATGCATTTTTGTTGCATAAATCGTAAAACCATGTATATATCCTTAATTTTACTTATATCACATTTACTACATTACTCCAGGAGGCGAGCTCATTAGGCGAATAATTCCGTGGTCTATTTTATTAAGAAGGCTAAAGGCCAGCTTTCACTGGCGTATAATATTTTGAACCGTAGCATTTTGAGCTTAGTGATTCCGT
The DNA here is from genome assembly GCA_943735915.1 of Pherbina coryleti. Taxonomy (NCBI): domain Eukaryota; kingdom Metazoa; phylum Arthropoda; class Insecta; order Diptera; family Sciomyzidae; genus Pherbina; species Pherbina coryleti. The sequence goes on along the minus strand of OX030952.1, from coordinate 124,794,393 downwards.
AGCATTTTGAGCTTAGTGAATTCCATGCAACAAATTTGCAGTAACGTTGCTTAAGGAGATCTCTTCGCGTTCTGATGACGTTTTGACGTAGAATACGTCGTTCTCGGAGGTAAGTAGGGTGGTTGATAGTGATCAGGTGTCGGTATTTACCTTACTTTTTGAGCCTTTGGTGGGCCTAAAGTACTAATCGTACAATGTTGATCTTAGCACTTGTTGGTCTGCTTGATCCTCAATGCGACAAAAATTCATGTTAGAACTGTCTAACGTATATCAATTTTACACAATTACATGAAATATAAACCAACATTTGATGTTTCTGTTTGCTTAAACTTGCTACCTATTATCGACGGCTTTCGGTTTTTTTGACGGCGAAGACAGCGCCATCTAGCGTGAAGACATAAATCTTATAATTAAAAAAAAGCATACTTTTGGGGGCATGTTGTTTTTAACAGACTCGCGTAGCCCAGTAATACTGAGTAATTTTGAGGGGCATGCTTTTTTAACAGAATCTGTTATTGAAATGTCAAACGCAGCCAATTAAATATCCGGGCATATTATCGACAGTGAAATTTTGACACATGGGTTGTTGAACTTGATAGCATTGAACAAATTTTGTTTGCTTGTTTAAGTTTTCTACCTATTTATGGACAGTTTCCGGTTTTATCGACAAAAGCATAAAATTTGTATGGGAGCGCCCCTAAGGAGTGGTCGGAGGGAATAGGTGTCAAAGGCAAAAATGTTCCTTTTGCAAAGGTAATGGGGGTTGGTGATACATATTAACCTCCTCCGGCACTCTCTTAAAGGTCATATCCTCAGGTGTATGGAATAAATATTTTTAAAAAAGATGTCATCAAAAGCGAATTGAATAATTCTACGTCTTGTGTTACGACATAGTCAAAACTACTGTATCTTTTTTATTTCTGTTTTTTATTCTTGTCATAAAGTTAAAGAATTAATTTTTACTTCTTTATCATAATTTTTATTGAAGCACCAATACTCAGCGATTAACATTTCAAACAATAACAAAAACACCTTTTTAAACTTTTTTGGTAAAACGTAAAGTTGTCAAGTCAAAACATTCTATATTCTCTCCCCTTATCTCAGAATTGTGTTTATGTTAATCATAGCATTAAATTTTTGTTGCACTTGCAAAAAATATCGAAAAATATCGATAACACTTTCGATCTAATATATCTTTTATGTTTCAAAGCAGCATCACATTGTTAAATCACGTGTTCTAATTTATATAATAAAATGGTGTATCAACAAGAGGTGCAGGGTTGGAAAGGCGTACTGTAACGAACCTCCGCTGGTTCTTTTGTTTTGCTGGGGTAAGCTCAGCGGGTTTCCACGGTTCTTCACAAGAATTTACACAATATTGCTTTCTTTACAAATCTGTTCTTTTTATTAAATGAGGCCTTTGTCTTTTATACAATTTGACAAGATATACATATGTATTAATATATTTATGTATATTGATTTAATGGGCATTATCTCTCCGGGTCTATCACTTCTCTTCTGCGTTTCGGCTTAACAGGCGGGCCTTTAAGCCGCGGCACTATTACTCGATGAAAAAAATGTGAACACGCGGGCTTACAAGCGACGGACAATGTTCTGATTTAAATAGGCGGGCATACAAGCCAAGGACTCTGCTAGAAAAAAGTGTGAAAATAGGTGGGCCTACAAGTCACCGACGCTGCTTGTTGTTTGTTTGATTGCAGGTGGGCCTACAAGCCACCGACTCTGCTCTTTCCGTTGGATAAACAAGTGGGCCTACAAGCCACCGACTCTGCTCTTGCCGTTGGATAAACAAGTGGGCCTACAGTGCCACCGAAATGTATACCGTATTCTTTGCAGGTGGGCCTACAAGCCATCGAATCTGCTTTTTCCGTTGGGTAAACAAGTGGGGCTACAAGCCACCGAAATGTCTACCGATTTCTTTGCAGGTGGGTCTACAAGCCAACGAATCTGCTTTTAACAAAAAAAAATCTCACTCACTTAAGTCGTCTTTTGCCTTTGCAACTTTCCGCTTTTGCTCTTCTTTGGACTGATCCAACTGCTGCACTTCACTGTCTTATAATTTACTTTAATAACTTTGTCTTGAATTTCACTTTTCTTTCACACTGCGCACTTTAAATGTACAATACATTCTGTCCTATGTATCGATTGCGGCCTATTTATATCATATTCCTCTTGTTGTTTGTGACAAACAGGGTAACGCAATAGAAAGTCCGTAAACAAATTTTCCCGTAAATAAAAGCCCGTACGGTGCAGCTTTGTTGTTGCATTCCGTCAGAAACTTTCCATATGTTTTGCCCAGCAATTTGCCTTCTGTTGCTTTATGTGCATAGCTGTTAAATTGCGATTACGATTACTAATCAATTAGATTATTTTTTAAAAAGAATTGTAATGATTATATAATCATTAAGCAAGCATTTTATGATTAGTAATTGATTACGATTACAAATAATCAAAAAATAATAACGATTACTTGAAATTACGCAAAATAATCAAAAATAATCAAAAGTAATCAAAAAAATAATTCGATTACTTTTAAAGATTATCTTTGATTCTTTTTTGATTATTTTAAGAATTTTTTTATATCTGTGATTACGATTACAAACAGAAAAGAATCGTACTTAATCAATTATTTTACCTTATTGAAAAAAAGAATCGAATAAGTAATGATTACGACGAGTAATCCCTTGCTTTCCCTTTCTCTTTCTTTGTTTTAATAGAATAAAGTATATGTGTGTTAATTTTTTTTTTTGTATTCATGTGTTTATTTATATAATTCAGTGTTTATGTGTATATGTAAATATGTAAGAAAAATAAGTAAATATAATACTGGTGGTGTTCACCAAGTATCCCTCTTGCACCTTGGCTGTTGTGCAGTTAAAAATCGCCAGCGATATTTTTAGTCGTCACAGTACTATTTAACGAATTCCATTGGGCACTTGGCAGTTTTAAAAGATATGGTACTAATTCATAACTTCCATAATTTTACTTTATAATCGATTAAAAATTCAAGAGATATTTAAACAAGTGTTTGTTTTATTCAAGAAATAAATTCTACACCTCTTGTTGATACACTCTATATAAACTGATAATATATGTATTTGGTTCATTTGAATCTATTAATTCAAAATGTGTTTTTCCATTTCATTTCATAATTTTTTTTTTTTATATGAAATATGACACTGTCTATGCTTTTATCCGTTCAGTCAATATTGTCCTTTTTTGATAGCCATCACTGTAAATTTTAATATCACAACGATCTGGATAGTAACTAAAATTTCAATATATTTATATTGAATTTTATTTTGAAATCGCAACTATATCGAGCTAAAATAAAATGGCAATATCATAAAGATTGAAACTTCATGACTTCATGACTTCGGTAAGTGGCGTCGGTAGTCGAGTAGGTAGTAGGCTTAGCTGCCATCCAGTGATTCCGGATTCAAATCCCGGCCAGGCCATGGTTCTACCCTTTAACCTTTCTGCATTTATTTTCTCATTTCTATTCAATTGAAATTGAAGTTTATGACTTAAAAGTTGTATATGGTGGTAGAAAAGTTTTTGGATGAGATTGTCTTATAACAAGAATTTACTGAAGTAAACACTTGCTTAAGGTTCTTATTCGAATGTTTCTGTTATCTTCTCATCACGCTAAGAACATCATATTTCCACATTTTCGAACCAAGACAGAATTGACTGAATAACATCAAAAATTTCAAAGGAAAAGCAAATAATTAAAAATAAATATTACTTCATTCTCTATTAAACAATCTTTGGATATTGGTCTGGCTTGGTTAGAAATTTTGTTGGCTTCATCGCTAATATTTTAATTTGGTAAAATATTACCATCCACCCTTAATTATTTCTAAACACTATTAAACGATGCCTTTTAAACTTAACTTTAACCACTTTAACCAAGTTGGCAACCCTGGCCTCATTTGTCAAAGTTGTGCGCTTTTTGTCTCCGAAAATAATTTTTCTAAATTCTTTATTTTTTCTATTAAAATCTGCTTAAATAAATCGGTTCGGTTTTTTTTTAAGTGTTCAGTGCTCAGGTTTTTACAAAATATAAATAACTAGTAAACCCGTATGGCGTTAAAACGCCAAAATGCGCTCACAATATCTTCGTTGTGAGGCTTAATAGCACATCTATTCTGTCGTTAACTAAAATTTACCATAGCACATCTCCTGAGCGAGTTATAATGCAACGATACTAAATTTCTGTTGGATAAGTTGCTATCTGAACCCTTTCGGCATATTTGTTGCCATACGGCAACAGTTTGCTTTGTGGCTCTAGTTTGGGACACCCCGCTTTTTAACACTACATTTTTAATAATAGATTGAAATGTGATGAAAAAGATGAGAAAATCAAAAATACGAAAATTAATTTTTATAGCATGTTTTTCAAGGTTATTCCGAGTGAGGTTATTCAAGGTTATTCAGGGCGACCTCGCGGCCACGCGACTTCAAAAAAGAGCAAATTAAAAAGTTATATTTTTAAATATTTCCGAGAATTTTCTAAAGTTAAAGGTAGTTAAATATAATACTACGAATGTAAGAGATCTTATTTACATTTTTAGTTAGAAAAAATATGTGATATTTATAGCACTAGAAGTTTTTAAAATTTTTTTGAATATTTGTAAAAATTTTTGTAGTTTCTATTAGGAAAGCAATATGGCTTTCAAACTTCATATTTATTTTATTTTAGTCAAAAACTAACTCTGAACGAAGTTTGGAATGTTTGGCATTGCCAGGGCTAATTTGGCACTGAAAGGGTTTACGACCTGACCTTCCGTGCGTAGAATTGGGCGAAATAGTTGTGCAAAGTATGCTCTCCTTCAAATGAGCTGGCGGCGGTGCCAGTAAAGGCTCCTGGAATAGCGATTTTGCATGAACTTGCTATTTTGTGGCTAGTGTATCAATATAAAATATATTTGTACGTTTTTCGGTTCACTGGTCTAGATACAGTCCTTGTTAAACTGTAGAAATAATTATTCCCATATATTAAAAAAAAAATCCTTGCATACTTTTAGTCACTACTGAATTAATCAGTGTTGCCATACTGCATAGTTCATTTAAAGTTGCTATATTTGCTTATTATTTACTTTTTATTAATTGATTATACATTTATATTATTTTTAATACATTTTTTTTTTTTGTTTTTTCGAAATCAAAATGCTCTGTGCAAAGCCTGGTTGTTCCACTTACTAAGGGCGAAACTGAACGGTTTTTATCATTTTGGCTTTGTGATAGTTCTGTTCACGCCAAATGTGCAGGCATAACAGGTCAAGTTACGGACCATATTGATTAAGGAAAAAGGTTGCGGTGGTCTTGTGAGAAGTGTTGATTGGCTGACATGAACTTTTACAAGCTTTTCAAGCAGGCGAAGCATGGTTTCTCCGAAATAAGTAGGGAACTTTCTTCGCTTTCTGCAAAATTCCTTAAATACCAAACACTTTTGATGAGTTAAGATATATCGATGATCCAATTCCTTCACCCAAGCGTCAAAAGAAATATATGACCTTGCTCAATTAGCTGAGAATTAACTCGACACCACCAATACTAACGGGATGTTGAACGGGACAATGAAGACGATATGGACATTTTTGCTGATACGATTGCCCCTACTTCTGCCAGAGTCTGTTTCCTTGCCAATGTTGGCACCATCCATGCCAGCTAGCCAACCTGTTCTCTCTTGTGCTCAAGCTGTTTCAATTGCTCCTTCTGTTGTTGAAGCTCAGCGGATGCCGATTACGTCTGTTTCTATTTCGCCTAAGCCATTAATTGCAATTCCTCCAACTAAAGCAATCTTTGTGTCGCGCTTAGCTGCAGATACAACAGAAAATAATATAAAATTTTTTATTGTTTATTGTTAATTGAAATAGTTGTTTACCTCTTTCGATTCAAAAATTCAACTATTTAAATGCGAGACTGTGGCGTCCGTGGCGTAGTTGGTTAAAGTGCGTGGCCGCTATGTCAAAGAACCTTGGAGACCCAGGTTCGAACCCCAGCAGCGACAGAAAATTATTTGAATTAAAATAATTTTTCTGTACGGCCGCCACCTCTCTGCAGACAATGGCAAACCTCAGAGAGTAATCAAAATGCCATGTAAAACCTCTTGAGAATAAGAACATTCCGTTCATCGCCGTTCGGAGTCGGCGTTAAGCCTGTTGGTCCATTTCTCGGTCAATTGTGTACAAACTTAATAACACGCACAACACAATTGATCATAAGAAGCTAGGTCAAAGTCCTTTCAAGGGCGGCTGAAATGGCCAGTTATTTATTTTTTTTTATTTTTTAAATGCGAGACTAACTACTTCTTTTAGATTGACTGTCCCGGAAAATTTATTTAATACTCTTGTGGATGTAAACTTTTGGCCCAGTAGTACTATTGTTCATGAATTTCAGTTTAAAAACAAACGCGTATTGCAAATATTGTCCACTTGCTTCGTCCTTCTAATAGTCATAATCATATCATATCATACTTCTTTCAAAAAGGTTTTTACTAACCTAAAAAGTATAATTTTTTGTTATTTTTTCTTTTTTTTTTTTTTTTTTTTTTGTAATCCATATTCGATCAATATTGTTACGTTTTTGGGGGTTACGTTTTATATTATACTAGCTGATACCCGACGCGTTGCTGTCGTAGCGGAAATGATTTCTATCTCTATCTCTATCTCTATCTCTATCTCTATCTCTATCTCTATCTCTATCTCTATCTCTATCTCTATCTCTATCTCTATCTCTATCTCTATCTCTATCTCTATCTCTATCTCTATCTCTATCTCTATCTCTATCTTTATCTCTATCTCTATCTCTATCTCTATCTCTATCTCTATCTCTATCTCTATCTCTATCTCTATCTCTATCTCTATCTCTATCTCTATCTCTATCTCTATCTCTATCTCTATCTCTATCTCTATCTCTATCTCTATCTCTATCTCTATCTCTATCTCTATCTCTATCTCTATCTCTATCTCTATCTCTATCTCTATCTCTATCTCTATCTCTATCTCTATCTCTATCTCTATCTCTATCTCTATCTCTATCTCTATCTCTATCTCTATCTCTATCTTTATCTCTATCTCTATCTCTATCTCTATCTCTATCTCTATCTCTATCTCTATCTCTATCTCTATCTCTATCTCTATCTCTATCTCTATCTCTATCTCTACCTCTATCTCTATCTCTATCTCTATCTCTATCTCTATCTCTATCTCTATCTCTATCGCTATCTCTATCTCTATCTCTATCTCTATCTCTTTCTCTATCTCTATCTCTATCTCTATCTCTATCTCTATCTCTATCTCTATCTCTATCTCTATCTCTATATCTATCTCTATCTCTATCTCTATCTCTATCTCTATCTCTATCTCTATCTCTATCTCTATCTCTATCTCTATCTCTATCTCTATCTCTATCTCTATCTCTATCTCTATCTCTATCTCTATCTCTATCTCTATCTCTATCTCTATCTCTATCTCTATCTCTATCTCTATCTCTATCTCTATCTCTATCTCTATCTCTATCTCTATCTCTATCTCTATCTCTATCTCTATCTCTATCTCTATCTCTATCTCTATCTCTATCTCTATCTCTATCTCTATCTCTATCTCTATCTCTATCTCTATCTCTATCTCTATCTCTATCTCTATCTCTATCTCTATCTCTATCTCTATCTCTATCTCTATCTCTATCTCTATCTCTATCTCTATCTCTATCTCTATCTCTATCTCTATCTCTATCTCTATCTCTATCTCTAGCTCTATCTCTATCTCTATCTCTATCTCTATCTCTATCTCTATCTCTATCTCTATCTCTATCTCTATCTCTATCTCTATCTCTATCTCTATCTCTATCTCTATCTCTATCTCTATCTCTATCTCTTTCTCTATCTCTATCTCTATCTCTATCTCTATCTCTATCTCTATCTCTATCTCTATCTCTATCTCTATCTCTATCTCTATCTCCATCTCTATCTCTAACTCTATCTCTATCTCTATCTCTAAGTGGAACGACTCGTGTAAATTGATAACCAAATTTCGAGGCTATGCTACTTATAATTCCAAAGTTATTCGATATCGCAAATTTAGCTTGTATGGGCGGAGCCACACCCCCTTGTTCAATGACGTCTCAGTTTTCTAGTAGAAGAATATCACCCAATAGTAATTCCATACTGAATTTCGTTGTTAAAATTTTAAGTGTATGGGCGTAGCCACACCCCCTTTTCCAAAGCACATCCCAATTTTATGGTATAAATATATCACCAAGTGGAAACTCCATACTGAATTTCATTATTATACGGCATTTAGTTCCAAAGCTATTCGATATCATAAATTTGAATTGTATGGGCGGTGCCACACCCCTTTGGCCTATACTTGATGAATTTTGCTAGTCGAAGGACGCGACTTAATAGTACGCTCCTACCAAGTTTCATTGATGTGTGACTTATAGCTTGAAAGTTATACCGAAAATTTGGTCTGCTGAAAAAGTGCCACGCCCCACATTCAACGCCCATAAAATTTACCTGTGGAACGGCTCTTGTAAATTGAGGTAGAACACCGAATTCCGATGCTATGCGACCTATAACTTCAGAGCTATTCGCTACCATAGATTTGGGTTGTATGGGAGGTGCCACGCCCCCTTGACATTTTCAAACAATTTTTTTTTAAAACCATCTAGAGAACGTACCCTACAAAATGGTATCGGCAGATTTTTTTTTTACCCAGCCGAACTCTCAAACACTCGTCACAAACAGATTTGACAACATTTTTTTATATATATAGATAATATCACGAATTCCACCAAAAAGTCAACCTCATAGGTCAAAAATCAAATTGTAAAGAGAGAAGAGAAACTATATAGAATATATTCTATCGAATTCGGACAACACGTTTTAAGTTGAATTTTTCAAAATAACGGTAGTTTTTCTGTGTTTTTTTTTACTTTCGCGTGGTGAATAAGTTGAGCGAAAATTTTGCAGTTTTATTTTGATATTTGCCATGAGGGCGTGCGCTGTTTATTACAACAATTTAAAAAAAAAATATTTGCTTCAAATTTTTTAATATTTTCCTAATAATCATACATATATATGAATAAATAATTATCAACGACATACCGTGGTAAGAGCAGTTAAATTAATTAAGAAAATATGTAGCATGTGCGTGACAATATTGATATATGTTTCAATGCAGACTCTACTATAATAAATTTTTTGCGGAAAATGCTGTTATGTGTGGATATTGAGATGGCAAACCACATTGAAAAAGATTTTTTTTACTATTTCCATTGAAAAAAATTCCACGCGTTTCGCACATGTTACACTTTTTTCTATACAGCAATGTAGTTTTTATACACTACGGGGTCGTTCATAAATAACGTTACCAATTTAGGGGGGAGGAGGGGCTTTAAAACGTATTACGATTAGTAATGATATGGGGGGTCTCATATATAGCAAAGTGACCAAAAATAAAACAACTCGAAAAAATTGAAATTAATACACCCTTCATTTAAAAAAATATCCATCCTTACATCTGCATTAGAAGGTCAAACGTCTAAATTGACGGTTAACTATTGACAAGTGTCAATATGAATTCTCATAAGTGAGTTTTATTTAATTTAACCCTTAAATGCCCAGTGTATCTTTTTGGATACAACCGAGAAAATAAGCTATTTATTTTAAAATATTGCAAAAATTAAAAAGCTGGATATGTATTTATTTTCACTCAGAAAATTTCAAATATAAAACAAAAATTTAATTATTGGCATACTTTGTTGGTTTGGGAAATATTGACCGTCAGATTAAAAAGTTTTTTCATTTTTACGGAAAGTTCGGATTTTGACATGAAATACCTTTTAAGCTATTAACAATTTTAGAGTATCATTTAACAAACAAATTTAGAGTTATCATAAAAAGAATCGTTTCCCACGTTTTTGCCTTGAATTCCTACAACCAAGCTGATTGATGGTATACGTCAGAATGCCCACTGTATCTTTTTGGATACAACCATGTTTTCTTTAAACAAACATTTTTTCCAAAAAAAATAAAAACGGGGTCGTGTTCAGGGGATCATTTAGCACAACATAATTTTAATTATATCGGTGTTGTTGGGCATTTAAGGGTTAAAATAAATCGGAATATAAATTATTATTCAAATAAATCCATTTTAAGGAATCCTATTCACAAAAACAATGAACTTGGTGATGTACGGGTGCAGCCTTTACGGGTACTCTCTCAAAGGCCAGGCAAATTTCTTTGCATAAGAAATGAGAATACACCTGAATAGGTCCACATGGAATCTGTTGAAGAATTTGAAGAGTCCCCAAAGTTCCAGCTCCTTCAATTCCAGTGATTGAGAGCACCAATTTTTTGATCGAATGGAATAGAATAGTTTTTATCGATTAAAATAATTGATTTTCAAATTTTTTTCTTAAATGTATCTAGTCATGACATAAAAGAGATTAAAAAAAAGAAAATAAGAAATTTTTAATCCTTTTGTTTTTATTTCAGTTTTTAGTAAATATGGTCGAAGGTAACAGTAATATGAAAGTAGGGTGTAATTGTGCGTGACGAATGTAACATGTGCGTGACGGTGATTAAAGTTGAAAAAATTGTTTTATAATTTTTTTTTCTCAAATAACTTAACTACTAATATAATCTAGGATAACCTCTTATTGCTGTAAAAAAACATAAAAATTCTATCTGAAGTCAATTCGCAGAAATTTCAGATAGAAGCTGACATAAAATTTTTAAAAGGAAAATTTTGTAGCACGTGCGTACGCTACATTTTGCTTAATATCACCGAAATTCATAAGTGCAGTCATAAAACCTCTACATATTTTAAATAGACCGTAAAATTAATTAATAAAAAAATGCAAACCAGTTTTCGCAAAAATGTCTTCTTAAGTAAATCAGTTGCAATTATTCGCAAGCTGTAACAGTGCGTGACATGGAATTCATGATATACGTTATTTATTGGAGAACGATTCAAATATGAAGTATTTGTACTTTTTTACACGAAATTAATTGAAAGTAATACTTATACTAGAAGACCCAGAACTTAAACTCAAACTAAACTGAAAATAATCGATAACAAATTTTCAAAACCAACAGCGAATCTTGCTTCGAGAATATTTTAAAGTTTACACAATTTTATTTTTTTCCCTATGAAATGATTTGACCTTGAAAAAATTAATTAATGGCTGAATATAATTGATGTATTTTGCAATTCTTCAATTTTAAATTTGAATGCCTTGTAAAACGAACTTATACAGCCGCTACAAGGATATATTATATTCGAGCATGAAATCGTTTTAAAATTAATAAAATAAATTATGCAATCGCGTGTTTTGTGGTGGCCATTATTCAGTCATTATGAGTATGTGTGTGCATGCATGAGTATGAGTGCTTAAAATAACACATGACTTTATGTGCGTGCCTTGCATAAATAATTTAATCAATCGCATTAAAAGCAAAAAAAAAACCTACTTAATACCTTAAACATTACAGATGTCACTCACACGCTAGGCAAATCACTGGAGGCAGCCAAGGATTCGGTTGGCCACACTGTAACGGACATAGCAAACGATCTTGGAACTGCACTCAAGGAGAAGACCGACATGTTGGACGATGCCAAAAATAATCTCATGGGAAAACTACATCTTGGCGAAGCGGAAGAGAGTATTGAAAATAAAATGGCAACAATTGCGCAAACGGAAGTAGCTAAGGAACATGCGAGCAACGATACAACGCATGACATTGACGCCAATGCTGACGATGCTGATATACAGCGCACAGATGAAGTGCCGACACGTGCCCCAACACCACTACACGACGTTGATAGTCTGAAGACATCGACACCGGAACCGGAAATTGAGCAGGCATTAGCCAACTTCATGGCTGACAGCCCACCAACGCCGAAGCCAACGTTTGCTGAATTAGAGAAACTTACAACGGAAGCTGTTGACAAGACATCCGCAGCTCTGTTGAAAGAGGTCGAACCTTTGCCGGAGCAGGTGGAAAAAACTGCGCAAAACGCACTAGACAAAGTGGCGGAGAAAGTGGCTCTCGCTGTTACAGAGGCAAAACCAAGCGAGCAAAACGCACCACCTGTGGAGTGAGTAGTGGGCGGGTGTTAGTCATTAAGTTGTTGTTGTACTTTTTTTATTCAACTATTTAATCAACTCATTTTCAATAAACAAAACAAGCTTAAATGTGTTATTGTTTTTTTTTTTTTAATTTGAAATAGCTGCACTCAATTTTTGTTGATTTGTTAATGGGTTTAATTAAACTTCTTGGTATAATAGATGAGTTTAAAAAAAAAATGTATTGTTTTTTCTAAGCTGCAAAACGCAAATAATGTGAAGTGCTGCTGTTGTTTATCTGTTAATGATATTGTTTCCTACAACTACTTAAAACAAAGCATTAAAGATTACAGCACATTTTATTGGTAGATACCATGTTGATCGTATCTAAGAGTTCCCAGTATCGACCTTTCAGTCATTGAACTTGCACATTTTTACACATTCCATAGTTAACAGTTTTCTTGCATGTCACGTTGTGAGGTTATTTACCCCGATGAGACTATTTTGTATTTTTGTAATGAGCCTATGAATAAACATACCTACATCAATTTGTGTATATATGCCTGTGATTAGATTTTTCCAATGAAAGTCATAAAAAATTTTGCTAATGCTAACAACATTTTATGAGCGGTTGAATTATTTTGTGGAAATATGAATAAACGTGAGGAATGTTAAATTGTATCTTAACTATAGATGTGGGAACAGCAGAAAATCTTCAACGTTTTTAAGTAATGTCATATACTTTCATATAGAAAAAAAAAATACAAAATACTTATTTTTATAAAAAAGAAGGAGAGATGAGTATATTATTTTGACAGTCAATAGAAATGTGCATTGCAAACTCTTGTGTGTTAAAATATAAAAATTTGAATTTTTAAGTTGTGCTCTTTTTGTTGTAGGGTGTGAGATAAAATAGAGATATATACATAGAGATTTTGTATGAAATACAATATTTATCAAAACTGCCAAGCGATCAGTTGTTACACAATACGTCTTCGCAACCCTACACCTCTTGTTGATACACCCCTTTCTTAAAAGATAAAAAATCTGTTCTCTAAATTCTTTATGGTTGCGCTCTTCAACAGTTCAACAATCGTTGTTCGAAATGGATTAAAGTTGCTCTCTCAGTAGTTAATTTTTTATTATAATAATATATCTTTTTACCTACAAGATTGTAAACTCAATATTTATGATTATTTGGTTATTCTCTTATATAACGGGTGTATTAACAAGAGGTGTAGAATTTGTTTTGAGAAAGAAACGAACAATTGTTTGGATATCTCTTGAGTTTTTATTGAATTATAGAGTAGACATAAAGTTTTTGTATGAAAAGGATAAAGTATATAGATCTTACCTTGCAGATATTTATCCTTTTGTCAAAAGTTTCGATGGCGACTTCAAAGGTCGCTTAGAGGGTTAGAATTGCTTGCAGATATTTAGCGTTGACCTAACTCTTATCATAACCCCAAAGAACGAAGTCTAACGATGTTAATTCTTAAAATCTGTTTGCCTAATTGGTGTTTCCAAACGCGAAGTTACGCGACCAGGGAACTTCGTGAGCTGGGTTGTTTCGCAACTTGTACCTAGTCGTGCCATAAGTTCTGTTAAAAACTAAATATGGTGTAAAAATTTAAGAAGCAAGTTTTTACTTTATTTTGCAATTTTTATTTTTTAATTAAAAGATAATCTTTCTAAGAATACAAAAAATTATTCAAAATGCTTGCATTTTGCGTTGATGCAGGCTCTTAGACGGTCTGGCCATTGGACTATAATGGCACTTATGGTTTCCATTGGTATTAATGACGCTGCTGCAATTAGGACTTGCTTGAGACTCTCCAAATTTCGGTGGCGAACTTTGCAAGCCATACCCTCTAGCTCTGACCATAATTTGTAATCAAGAGGATTTAAGTGTGGGATTCCTGACGGCCAATCTTCAGTAGAAATATAAGCTAGAATATTCTGGCGCAACCACATTTGCGTTGTTTTAGCTTTATGAGCTGGTGCAGAGTCTTGTTGAAAGACCCAGTGTTTTCCATTGAAGAGTTGAGTTATGAAATTTTAAACAACGCCTTTCCAGACATCTTGTTGGAACACTTTCGCCCTATTTTTTACATCTTTTTCACAAAAATGCAGGGATGTGACGCATTTGCACGATTCTCCCTACCAAGCTATGACGTATGCCGGATGATGACCTCTCTAAACCCTAGGTACTGTTTCTTCTGCTTCCTGGGATGTTTTAGCATATACTTTGTCATTTTGCTCATTAAAAACTTCCTCCACTATAAAAATTTTTTCATTAGTAAAAAGGATATTTTTATGGCCATTTCTGCATGCCACTGCAACAGCTTCTTGCATCTTTCCAATCTTACTTGCTTTAACCGTGGAGTTAAAAGATGACCAGTGCTCCTTCAAAAAGCTTTTATATGGAGGTCATCATGGATTAGTCAGGACATGGATCTGGTAGACATCTTCATCTCTCTTGCCATAATTTTCTGCTTCCTTAAGGGATTTCGACGAATTCGCTCACGAACTTCGCTTTTATGGCTCTAGTCGTACGAATAGCACGCGAACGTCCACTTCTGGCCCTGTCGTCTACTTGAGATGATTCTAAAAACCGATTTATATGGTACGATACACAAACATTTTTAATATTTCGAGTTTTTTAACAACGTGATTATCTGACTCGCATTATTTCCACACTTGTGTAACGCAATCACAGCGATGCGATTTTCTTTTTCACCCCACTCCATATTAACGCAGTGAAATTCTAAACCGAACTGACAAAAATTAAATTTGCAATTAACTATTTTAGTAACAAATATTATAACGGAACTTTCTTATTTAAAATTTCAACGCTTACTGCTTTAAAGGTCTTGTAACAGAACTTATGGCACGACTAGGTATGGCACGTAAAAAAGTCACTGACATTTTAATTTTTGAATAAATTACATTGTTTTCCTGAAATGTCTGTAAGTTTTTATTAAATCATGGAGATTATTAGAGTAGTAGAAGTAGTGGTAGTAAGTAGAGACATGGAGATTATTGATGAAGTATAATATTGCTCAAATGGACGCCTCGACCTTGGTAGCACACGCCGTTTTCATGAAATTTTCCATAACATTCTTGCAGCATTAATGTCACGATATCGGGCACCATTCACACTGCTGTTCCAGCTGCGTTCTCGAAGCAGAATAGCACGATGACACTACCAACCCAAAATCCACACCAAATAGTGCAGTGTTTGTGGTATATGGGAAGCTCTTGGAAAAGTGTGCGAATTTTGCGAACTGACTCCGGTAAATTTTTGTGGTGAATTTTCACAATTTGCACATGTTTCTTGACCGAGAATTTCTCCATGTTTAAGCCACCATGCTTGTTGTTGACACTGTCATATATTTAGTAATCTATGCTTATCACAAAAAAAAAGCAGTTTTGACACAATCAAAATGTCAGTGACTCTAACATCTTGTTGAAAGTAGAGGTCGCCTTTGTACGTATACTCTATCTTCGAACACAACAAACTGCTTATTCTGACTCTGTAGTGCACTCCACTGACTAACGTCAGTTACCTTTCTTGACTAATGGCTCTTCCATCGTCATTTTTGAAAAAATACGGCCACATAACACCTCCGGCCCACAACCCGCACCAAACCAGAGATAAAGAGATTGGAAACTTCGGCAAAAAGGAGATAGCCATATGCTAAAATGCAGTCAATACTAATGCAAATGTTATAAATGTGTTAGTAAAATTTCATGACAAACTCACCCCTCTCGATGGATTCTCGATGAATTCACCCCTCTGGATGGACATGAGCGCTGGTGAATATCTCACTTTCGACAGCTAAGCCACCACTTTACACATAGGGAAAAGCTAGCCTACAATGTTTGTTCAAACAAATTCATGCATTTAAAAATTAGAACAGAGTTTTTAAAACAAAGATATAGCTGTTCTTGAAAGAAATTGAATTATGTTTTTCTGTTAACAACAGCACTTGTAAATAGAACAATTTTTTTCATTTTAAATTCAATTTTTTTCTATCAAAAATATTTTTGTCTGTTATCAAAGTAACTCCACAAATTAGATAGACAAAACTAACATTTTTATGTTAACAAAAGTTCTTTGTCGACTATTATTAACAATATTCTTGCTCAGCTAAAAACAATTTTCTTTTAAATATGGAAGACTTTTTTGGGTGTAATACCTATTTTTGACAAATATGAGGTGAACTCACATACACAATACGTGATTGCAAAAAAAACTGAAGAACAAGCATTTTTATCTGTCAAAATCAACAGAATTCACAATAGAAACGAAGTTTCCCATCTCATTATCTCTGACCAAACTGTCACTCATTGTGAGTTCATAGACATTAGAGCCCTGCATGAGTATAATCGCAAAGCGAATACACTCTGCTTCACTGCTAAAGAGTGCACTGTAACTGAATAATAGTTAAACAACAGGTCGTGTAGTGAAGAGCCAATTTGCGCACGAGCTTCACTGCTTATACCTTATCTGTTCTCTCACAAACACTTTGTTTCTATTCGGTGTACTCGCATACCATACTCTTACATACACTGCAAGCATTGATCTGAACTATGAAAGCTTTGCGTTATTTTTGTTTCTGTTCTGTAGTTCAGTGATGCTTAGCGTTGAACCAAACCGGTTTTCTTAGACAAAGGAGGTAGGACAGGCGACGTGAGGTGCTCAAAAAAATAACTGGTCTATGCAGACTCACAGGTTCAGAGTTTTTATGAATAACTGACTGAGGACTACAATGCATTTTGTGCGTGCTTTTTTCCATCGTGAAAATTACGTGTTTGAACGAGTTAATAGATAAAAATATATGTTAAAATATTCATTTTATTAAAAATGGATATTGATGAGATAAAAAATTTGATTTCTTTAATACTTCACTAATCATAATTGAAAACAATGAAAAAAAGCATGTCTATTATATATTGTTTGCATCTCATTGAAAGTCACTCGCAAAACAAAAGATTCTTGCTCATAACAAAATAATGCGCAAAATATTCAGTGTATGTGTATTAATATTCAGTGTACCTAGTGTTTGCGTTACTTTTTATTGCAAGAAGCTGGTCTTGCTGTTATAAGTTCAGCAGTGTATTGTTACTCTCGCATAAAATAGAGTGAGAGTATGTTTACATACGAGAGCTTTAGAAAAAAAGGTCAGTGTAAGCTTTTTATCCGACATCAAGCGATTGTATTTGAGTAGGCAAAAAGCATACTCATGCAGGGCTCTAATAGATATCTCCTGAATCACTCGTGGGTTTTCGGATCCCGAAGTGCGGCAATTTTGCTTATTAATGTAGCCACCTATTTGCAAATGGGTTACGTCAGAAAACGCGACGTTGGTCTTAAAAAGCTTTACATGGTATTTTTGTACTCTCTGAAGCTTGCCATTGTCTGCAGAGAGAGAAGTGACGGCCGATCAGAAAAATTAATTTCAATTCAAAAAATGTGGTGACCGCACTTTTGAACGCGTTTAACGCTGCACACACAATTTAAATCATCGTTCATGTATTTCAAGACACAATCAGATAACGTACGGTGCTACTGCTGGTCCGTTGGCTGCAGTTTTCAGGTCAATTGGACATTCTTCGCATGCAGAGCCAAATATTTCGTGTGGATGTGGAGCGGTCAACTGCTTGAGAACAAGTCTCCAGTCATCCCTGCGTAGACATGCGAGTTGTTCCTTGTGCTGCGCAAATCGGAATTTTTATCGGCCCATACTGATATGAAGACCTCATCTTCTACACTTACCCAAGTTCTTTTCTGCGCATTTTTGTTAATTTTTTGCTAATAGTAAATTATACTATTTTAGAACAGCTGTTTTTGACATTTCTCACCACAAAATTGTTCAACGTACCATGTCATCTAAAAAGTTGCATCTGAACGTAGCTTTTTATATGAACATTAGCATACTTTTAGGCATTTCTCGAATTGAGTGTGGATAAACTCTAATAAAAAAATTAATAGATTGAGTTTTATCCTATATTGGAAACTCAAGAGTTTATTTCGCTTTCAATTGCAAAACTCAACTTTGCACTGGAAACTCAAATTAAACTCTCTGTGTAAACATGGCATAAGAATAGGTTGAGTTTCATCCTGTATAATTGTATTGGAAACTAAAGAATTTCTTTTGCGTTCAATGGCAAAACTCAATTTCGTACTGAAAACTCAAACTAAACTCTCTGTGTAGACATGGCATTAGTTCCATAATGTTCAAAATAAAGCAAATTTACTTAGAAAGCAAATGTTATTTAATATATATTAAGATAAATTGATATATTCTCAAATTAAAATCAAAATTGTTTCAAAAGTGCAGATAAATATTTTTTTATTTTTTAAATCAATTAAGCGAATTGGCAAAATATGTTTGTAAGAAATTACTCTGAGCCAGAAGCACTCTTTATTGACTTAATTAATAACAAATGAATTATAAAATATTTATACCATATTGAAAACACATTTTTATTCTGTTTTCCCTAGTTCCTAAAGTTTTTATAAGCAGACTTATAAGATTATATTTTTCTTTTTAAATATTTTTCAATAAATGCAACTTTTAACAATAACTCAAAGCAACTTTTCTATTTACTACTACATAGAATTGTAAATATTTATGTACATATATATTTTCTCTAATTTTATTTTTTTTTTCTTTTCAAACTCAAATTTTTACTAAAAAATGCTTACGAACTGCAACGAGCAACACTTTTCAATGCAAAAAAAAAAATATTTCAAACCTGTAAAAAGTACGTAGAACCTTGCACGCTTAGCTAACATTTTATTGACTAATTTGGAAAACTTTTTTCCGCTCTGTTCTTCTATTGATATCCACAGACAAAATAAGACTGAATTGGAGCGTCCCGGCACTACCGAGTGGGAGAAATATGCAGATATGTTAAGTCAGCATCGTAAGTTCAATCCTGGTGATGCTTTTAAACGTGGGGGCAAGTTCAAGAGCAGCGCTGATCTCAAACTACCATCAGTTCCGAATGCACCGCGTGCTACTGAATTGCAGCACAACACCGAACATATGCGTGCCATTGAAGTACAGCGACCACCTCCACCACCACCACCGAAATCAAACAATCGTGCACGCGCCAATACGAATACCGGACTACGGCACATACACAATCATAGCGACAGCGACACCAACAACAATAACAGTCCGATTCACTCCAATCATTCCAGTACTCATTCCAGTCATCTAGATCTTCGGCCGCCGCGTGTTCTCAGTGCGACAAATACTAAGAAAATTCAAAGTGAACTTGCCTCTCTCGTTTTTCTGGCTGACATCAGTGGGATCAGTCACAATGGCGAGTTGACAAATGCACCGTCACGTGCACAATCGCGAGCTCCATCACGTGCAGCATCAGCAGCCAAATCGCCAAACAAAACACGTTCAGGTTCACGATCAACCACAAGATCTTCCAATAAATCTTCACCGCAACTATCAAGATCATCGACGCATGCATCGCTCATCGGCGGTGGTAAGAATGTTATAGGTACACGTTCTAAGATACAGACAAAAATTAAGGCAAAACAAGGACCGCTACCCAAGATGCCAAGACCCACTCGATCACCCACTCATCTTACGATTGAAACTCCGGCTATTGTTGGCTTATCGCGCTCACCATCACGCGTGCTGAATACCTCATCTTTTTTGAGCTCACCACGTGGTTCACCATTCAGTATTCGAAAAGATTACGCCAAACCAAAAGAGCATGAGCATAAATCCTCGAACGGAATACATTTAACGGCTAGTCCTTACAAGATTCGAGATCGCTGCGCCGTTTGTTATAATAAATATGTGATAAAATAGAGCGGAAGTAGTTTTTATTTTATTGGAAAATAATGGGGTAAGTAAGCATTGATTGGGAGTTATTGGAAATAAATGATTCTGCTGTTTAAAGGAGAGACCTGCATATAACATAACGAGTGTCATTACTAATTGAAAAGAAAAAAAGTAAATCTATGGCGACTTGTGTGGAAGGAATCATAACCAAATGAATGATTTTACTTATGTTGCAAATAACCCTTAGTTATGGGGTTTAGAAAAACTTCTTGAATTTTTGTTTACAGTCTGTTAAGTAAGAGCGTGTGCTGCATAATTTATCTAAATATTTATTTTAGAAAATTTTTCTTTACATACATTCATTATACATTTTCGGAAGCACGACGCAATCATATTAATAACATGTCCAATCACCACCAGCGTTAATAATCGCTTGACATCTCCGCGGCATACTTTCCATTAAATTTTCGGCATATTCGACAGGAAGAGCTCTCCAAGTGCGTCGAATTTCTCGGGAAAGCTATTTTAAAGTATAGGTGGGTTTCTGCTTGATGAAGCCCTAGATGTTTTCGATGGGAATAGCAGGCCAATCTAATGTGACGATGCCTTTTTCGCGTTTCCAGTCGGTGCAGAGGCGGCTGCGGTGTTTAGGGTCATTGTCCTCCTGCAGAGTCCAGTCTTCGTTTTTTATTATAAATTGGCATTTGGCAGTCGGTAATAAAGCTTTCTCATAAATGTTGACCATTCTGGCAGCATTAAGGTTCTCGATAATGAGGTGCAAAGTTTCAAAACCTTTTTTGAGAAGCATCCCCAAAGATGAATTTTAATGGGATGTTTAACGGTGCGCTGGACAAAATTACTTGATGACCAAGACCAAGCCCGCGGTACAATCGAATAACCCTAAACAAAAGATTCGTCGGAAAAGAGTACGTTGCTCCAATCGCGATCAATGCTTTCTGTTGTCCAAGCCATTCTTTTAGTAACGTTTTTTTCGGACAACAGGGGTTTCTTCATTGTGCTTCGCCATTTCAAATTATTTGCACGCAAATGGCTACGAATTGTTACGTACAATATATTTAGACCTTTTTGCCTAAATTTCGCTTGCCCTTGACGTAAGCTTAAGCTAAAATTCCGCGAAAACAAACTCACTATAATTTTTTCATCCTTTTTGGTCACGTTCCCCATTCAGCCACGATCGGGAAGATCATCGACGTTTTTAGATTCCTTAAAGTGTTGCACCCACTTCTGGACAAAAGCCTTTGACTTTTTCAAATAACTAGCGACCACCGGTGCGCGTTGCTGCCCCCAGCAACTATAATAATAATAATAATAATAATATTCTAAGAGTTTTGCCGTTGTTTGCAAGCGCTCTATAAAGAAGAGGCAGAATAAAGTGAAGTGTGAGCGGAAAATTGCAATAAAAAAGCTTGTATGTATCTTGGTTGCGAGCGTTCAGTGCGAGCGGCTTGCGAAAGCTTTACATTTTTCTGACTTTCATTTTGTTGTTAACAGACGCTCTGTTAAGAAGAGACAGAAGAGAGCGAAATGTGAGCAGCGAATAGTTTTGCTCTGAGTTTGATAATGTTGTTGTCAGCTGCTCTGTTAATAAAAGAAAAACCAACATAACAACAGCAATTATATGCAATTATATGCAAACTTTAATAAGCTATAACTTAAAAAATATAAATTTTTAAGAAATAAAAAGTCCAGTTTGCACATCTACAGGTCTAAACCTATCAAACCATACTAAATTTATTAAAATTGGACTTGTACTTAAAAAGCCTTACGCCGGACAAAATTTGGGTTTGCGTAATATATATAAGATTGCCGCCGCTGCATTGGATATTTTTGGTCCTTTTGGATGGTTGCAGAGGAAAACTGCCTCGAAGCGTTCTGCGTATGCAGCACTCATTATGCCTAACACACTTTTCTGACAAAGTTTCGAGCACCAATTTAACTTTTTTACTAGTGCGTCCAGTGGCGTTCGTGGCGTAGTTGGTTAAAGTGCGTGGCCGCTATGTCAACAAACCTGGAGACCCGGGTTCGAACCCCAGCAGCGACAGAAAATTATTTGAATTAAAATAATTTTTCTGTACGGCCGCCACCTCTCTGCAGACAATGGAAAACCTCAGAGAGTAATCAAAATGCCATGTAAAGCTTCTTGAGAATAAGAACATTCCGTTCATCGCCGTTCGGAGTTGGCGTTAAGCATGTAGGTCCATTTCTTGGTCAATTGTGTACAAACTTAATAACACGCACAACACAATTGATCATAAGAAGCTAGGTCAAAGTCCTTTCAAGGGCCGAAATGGCCAGTTATTTATTTATTTTTTATTTTACTAGTGCGTCAAGGGTAGAGGTTATGTCTACTTGTTGACAAAATTTCAGGGTTGCACTATTTACCGTACATGCTCTTACTTAACAGACTGTAAAACACCTAAAATAGCTGTAAAAAGAGACTAATGAACTTTGAAAAAACTCAAATTTTGCTGTAATCTTTTTATTTTTGTTGAGATTTCAAAAAAATTTAGTATTGAAAAAATTAAAATGCCCAAATAGCATCGCACAAGGCGGGTAAGAGGGCAAATTTCGCGCAAAAACTAATAAAAAAAAAATTCGACCAAAATATTTCATTCTTTCTTTTCTCACAACCTTCAAAAAGACTTTTTTAAGGTCAAGTGGAAGTATTAGAATGCCCCATACAATTTATATTTTGCTCTAAGTGGTTCTAAGTAGTTATAACAATGTACTGCCAAAAGCGATCACCCTGGCCTTCCTGGAGTTTGGAATTGAGGAGCTCCTGGTGTCGTTCAAGTGCCAGAAACTTACCAGTAAAGCTGTAATCTTGAAGCTCTGGGACTCTTTGATTCGCAGATTTTTCAGAAGAGACACCCCGCAATTAAGGGGTCATCTCATGACTTTTATACATAGGTCGTGACAATGGACCAATTATTACGAAGCATAGAGCGTAGTTGTCAGAAGGTGATGATAGCGTACTCAGATGACTTTGCAATCATTGTAAAATTAAAACTTCCACAGACACTATGCAACCTCATGTAGATTGCATTGTGGCCACTTTGAACTTGGGTAGTAACCCGCAGACTCTGCGTAAACTCAGTTCAAAGTTCTTATTCAAAGAGTCTGAGTCTATCCTAAAACCGTCAGACTAAATAACGTTTGGCTCAAAATTTAGCAACAGCCTAAAAAATTTAGGCGTAATTCTAGACAACAAACTTATCTGGAATGAGAATACAGAAGAATGCATCAGGGAAGCAAATGTGGAGCTTGCGTGCAAAAAATCAATAGGTAAAAAATTTATTTTTTCTCCCACGATGTTCCGTTGAATTTACACGGTGATTGTCCGCCCAATACTTCTCTACCGAGCAATAGTCTGGTGGTCTATCATGTGTAAGTCTTCAATATTAAGCAAATTTCACAAAGTGCAGAGAAATGTAAAACTATGCATTATCTGGAGCTCTTCGGTCTACCCCAACGTATGCCTTTAAAGTTATTATTCATCTACCTCATAGACCTGTTTGAAAAGGAAGCCATAATTCTCGCAGTTTTGTGGCTAAAGGAATCTAGATCCTGATCTTACATCGAACATTCGGTAGTATTACCTTGGTCACCATACCTTGCAATGCCGATTATTGGATATCATAAGTAACCATTCGCCAAGACATACGATGTTCACATCCCTTCTCTCCAGGAATGGAATAAGAGACCCCTTGACATTCATGCTAGGTTGCTAGGTTAAATAAGTTCGCATGGCAAGGACTAATAAGATGCCGTAGCCGGTAATTTATTCCTGTAGTCATTAATTTATCTGTAAGATAGTCTGTTGATCCAACTTAATGGGTCATGAGAGGAGTTGTTCTTGAAGAATATTTTAAACTAGCCACCAGTGCTATGATGAGGCTCAACTGGTAGAGCTTGCTACGAAATTCGACCAAAGACTTAAAAATTGGTACCACGGGTAGTGAGGGGCCCCTGACTTAGGTCAGGCTGACTGATTGGGATAGTTATTCGGTAAGCTTCACAGTGGTTGCGGTTTACCGCAAATATTGCGGATAGAGCTAACCAGCTCTATGTGGAGTTGCATTTTTCAACTGGTTGCCATGCACACTAATATGTAAGAAGTGTTACTTAGGCTGGAAAACATAGAACCATCGAACAAGTCAACCATATAACTAACGAGATAAGAAAGACCTTTGAGCTCCGAGAATATTGCTCTGCCATATTTCTTGACGTTGCCCAGGTTTTTGACAGAGTGTGGCACGAGGTCTAATACATAAAATCAAGTGTTTACTACCTCCTAACTCTCACATGATTCTAGACGACACTGCTATCCTTAACTAAAATAAGTATTCAACTAAAGCATCCATAGACTTAGGAGAGCATTTGAAACTTATTGAAGCATGGCTGTCGAACTGGCGCGTAAAAGTCAATGAGCATATATGCAAACATGTCACTTTTACTCTAAAAAACAGCACAGCACCTTAATAACACTCCCATGCCACAGTCCAACGAAGTTAACTGCCTCGGCATTCACCTAGATATACGTGTCTGACATGGCGAAAACACATTGAAGCAAAAAGAACACAATTTAATAGAATGCAGTCTACATTATCTTATCAATTATCAATTGTCTTATCTTGAGCTTAGATAATAAAGTACTCCTGTATAAAAGCATTTTAAAACCAATATAGACATATGGCATTCAGTTATGGTGTAATACAAGTAAATCTAACATCAAACTTATACAGAGGACTCAGTGGAATATCCTTAGATCTTTAGCACCTTGGTATGTAAGAAACGAAAATAAACACAGAGATATTAATATACCTATTGTAAACCCAATTAATTAATACATATATAAGAATTTTATTTAAGTCTTTAAACAGAAACACATTGTTGAAATAGAAAAATAAGAATAATATAACTTATTAGAAATCACCGCTCCTCAATACGTCTGACCGCTTTTATGACTTTTTATCAACTAACTCTCCTCTTTTATTTCCTAAGCACGGCATTGCCAGATGTTGTTGACACTATGATAAAAGACGAAACTACGAGCATAAGGCAGAGCTATCTGGAAAAACTACGTAATCACCCTAACCTTTTAGCAAGAACTATAATACACACATCTGCTGCATTCCGTCTAAGAAAAAAGGACTTTCCAGCCCTTTAATCTTTTTGGGGACCGCTTAACTGGCAGAACTCCTGCCACAATTGGAGTAGAGAAGTTTTAAGTTAAAAAAAAGATCTGAATACTTGTTGTTAGACTCTTAAGAGTAGACCCAATAAATAATGAAGTATAAAAAAAAAAAAAGAATTTAGACTTCCACCCTAACCAAGGGTTACGACATGTCATCACAACATAGATGTAACGTTTTGGTTCTGTGCTTGGAGCACCGTAGAATTAAGCCGTTAAGGCCGGTGTCTACGTTAAACACATTAGGAGTTTCTTCACTCTCTTGCGGCCGTCTCGGAAATTAAACAAATTTAAATCGACAGATTTATTAAATCCCTTAAGTGGTTTCGCGAAGCGTGAGACTCATAACAACAGGTTAAAATTGAGATTAAATGTTATACACAATGGGACAATAAAGGCTTAGTCAGACAACTGTCTCATTTATTGCAACCTAACCTCACTCTAAGTATTTCTACATACTTTGATACTCATAAAAAATAGTTTCATTTTTTAAGAACGTCATTTTATTCAGTAAATTCATATTTTTTATGGTTATTTCTTTTTTTTTTTTGTTTTTTTTTACCATTTGAAGTACACATTTATAAAATACATTTATAAATAAATTTTATCATAAATTTCATAAGTATTGCATTGTATTTTATAAAATATTTGATTTCATAATATTTTGATTTAACTAACAAATATTTTCTGCTTTCTCTCTTTCAAATGTTGCGCTCATTTTAAATTTGATTTTCTCTTCTACTGTATAACCTACATTCTTATATTTTATGTCATTTGTTTTTTGGGGAAAAAAAACTAATACACGACAAGTTTACAAAACATTTACATTATTTTTTGTTGTAATTTTTTATATTATTTTTTATGTTTTTTTTTATTTTTTTTTTTTATTTTTAGTTTATATATAAATAGTAAAAAGTTAAATAAAGTAAATTTGTTTTGGTTTTCACATTATTGGCAACAGTGTGGTGGATGTTTTCGTTTTGTTGTATATAATATTATTATAATTTGCTTTTTGAATTTACTTCTTTGAATTTTGACACATTTACTTAAATATTTATATATTTATGTATGAGAAAATATATATGTATATAAGAAACACAAAGAAAAAACATTAGCTAGTGATTGTTTTTTATTGTTTTTATATTATTATTTTTAAATGGATGTAATGTATGCTGTGGTATACTTAAACGTAAACACCAGTCTTGAATGTACATTCATTGATTCAACATAAAATTCATCGTCAGTGAAATTGTGCAGGAACACCAACTCGATTTTATAAGTTTTTTGTTAATGAACATAATTTTCTTGTGTTAAAAATTGCTAGAATAATGGCTATATTTTGTAATGCGAATACAATCCCCTCATTTGGCGTTTTTTGTCTAACAATATATTTCATTAGGCCGCTGTAATCTTGCGCGCTGAAGCTAGTCAAGATTGTGCTTGCAGATGGAAGCAACTTTATTGAGCTGGTAGTGATTATAGTGCGCGCTTGTTACTTGTGGATGGGACCAGCTTTATTGAGCTGGTAATTTTTATAGTGCATACTTGCTGCTTCTGACTGGCTTCTGTTTTGTTTTTTTGTTTGGAAAATAATGTCATCAATTGCTTTTACCGAAATTATTCGGAATTTTGAGAAGTTTTTGTTTGATTTTGTTTTCTCTTTTTTTTTTTTTTGTTCGTTTATCAATTGGTATTATATTGATATAATTATGTTATAGATCAATAATTGAGATCAATACAACAACAACTGCGTTCAACGGAACTGGAAAATATAAACCCAACAATGGTCGAAAATTTTGCACAAAATATATCGCAAAAATAAAACAAGAACAATCAAAAGCGAGATAAATACAAACAAGTGGAATAAATGAAAAAGTGCTAAAAAGCATCTAAAAACATTCAGTACAACAAAACATAAACAAAAAATGACCCAAAAAAATAAAAATTTTTAAGTTAACTACCCAGCAGTTATTTTGGAGTCAGTTGAAAAAGTGAACTAGTTCATTTCTAGCGCAGTTCGCAGTAGTTCTGAAAAAGTACAAAAGGCGTTCAGTGTAGAACAGTTAGCTTTGCTTTTGTTTTCAAAAGTATTGCTGACAAAAATAAACGCGTTCTGGCTACTTTTTAAAATTTGCTGCGCACAAGAAAAAATAAAAAAAAATGTTTATAGACAAAATGTTTTCTGGATTGTGGATGGAAAAGATGGTACAAATGAGATCTTTAGGACCTTTCCATTGCACTAAATTCTTACACTTTTAATATGTTCACTTTAAAACTAGTTAAAAAAGAACCACTTTAAGGCTACTGCAAAAACAATCAGTTTAAAAATGTTCCTAATGCAACTAGTTCAAATATAGGGAAAAAGGAGTGTTTCTGGGGACAATTGTCTTTTCCTATGACATGAATCCGCAAAAAGCGTCAGTTCGTTCAATGTTAAAGGGTATTGTAGTGGAACTAGTACTGGTCCCTTTTGGAACTAGTTCAGAACTATTTCGAATTTGGTCCACTTTTCTGCTGGGTACATACATATGTATGTATGTATATAAGCAAGCTTGATAGAAGATAAAGTAGCTGAAAACCATCTTGCCAGTAGCTTCAAGTTTAAAATAACGCTTTTTCCCCATAAGATTATATGTGAAGCGTTTTTCAACAGCGTTTGCCATCTTCAGCTTCAGCGCGCACTATTAACGCGGCCTTAGAAAGTTTCAGTGAGAGAGAGAGAACATTTTTTTTACTCCATATGAAAATGGAATTGCCAGACAAAACAAAAAATCTCTAGCAAAGCGATTGCGTTCGTTTGACAAAATATGGCCATATGTACACTTCAACTGATCAAAGAGCTTAATTTTTATTTTTTATATCATACTTTAATGTTAAATTTGAATTTTAAGTTCGCCCGCGAACTTTTGTTTTCAAGAAAACCTTTGTTATTGTTTCTTTTTTAAGAGTCAGATTTAAAAACCTGATTTATGGTTACAAGACTGTTTAACTTATTTGTGGTTTATGCACAGTATGCAGCTTTTCTCAAGCTTTATTCATAATTCATACTGACACTAAAACGAAAAGTTTTTAATAGTTTCATTTTTATAACACAGTGCAACATAATTCTATCTTTTTTGCCTCAGACTTTTCAAAGGAATAGCAATAAAAAGTTTTCCAGTCGGAAGAGGTAAGTATTAGGATCCATTCCAAACCAAGAAAGGTGGATAACATAGTTTTACTATTAGGAGAAATGTTTTTTTTTTCTTTTTTGATATACCTGAGATTCTGGAAGGGGACTACAAAGTTCCTTAGAGCTAGGCTAGTTGTGATCAAAAAAATTTTTTTTTTGTTTTTTTCAAAAATAGTGCATCTGTTTCTTTAACGGCTTTACTTTATGGATTGTTACGTAAAAAGAGTATAAAACTTATTGTTCGAGCGAAGTGTTTGAAGAAAGATCGAAGAGAGGAGCAAAATAACTTTGCCTCAAACGTCGTGGCAAAATTACCATATCTGTATATTTTGAATAAATGATTTTTTTTTTCTTAGCTCTTAAAAACCCCATATTTATAACTCGCTAACCATATTATTCGAGAACTACAGGTGTAAAAGAACAGGGAAAAAGAAATCTTAGAACTTGCCTCATATTTTTACAATAGATTTAGACATTGGATTATTTTTATGAGCAATGTATGAACAACGTTGGCTCACTGTGTTATTAGGGAAAGAACTGTTTTAATTATGAATTTTTCTGTACATGTGGTCTAAGATCCAAAAGAACTGACATAGGTTTGAGATATAAATAAAAATCCTTCAATTTTTTTGATTTTCGTTTTGATTTTGAGAGTTTACGACCCATGTATGTATGTATGTTATTTTTTTAGAAACTCTTTAAGTACATAATAATATAAAATGTAATTTTCAGTGTAGCCCTACTGGGAAAATAAATTATCAAACTAAAACAAATTTTTCATTCAAACTAAAACAAAATATTCACGAAAATAAAATTTAATAATAATAAAAAATATAAGAGCAAATTAATCATATCGTGTGTACCCCTAAGAGCCCGAACAGAACCAAAGCGGCTGTCGGTTGTCGGGTGCGCTGTGCAACAAAATACATGAAAATTTATGCAGCCGCCTAAAATGAAATCGCCGGAGAAATCCACGAGGGAAAAACGCCAGAATAGAATCAATTTGATTTTTTCTCCCACGGTTGGCGGATCTCTCTTTGAGTGGGGTAAGTGATGCTATAGTTTAGCTAAGGATTGGCTGTTTTGAGTGTTATTTTCTTAGTTTTTACCATGAGCTGACGTTTTGTCTTGTGTGTGTGTGTGTTGCATTTGTACCATTCACACACCGAAAAGCCAAGCTGATCCGACAACCGCTCCTATTCTTGACATGTTCTCAGCTGATTTCTCCAAGAGAGGACCGCCAACCGACAGTCGCTTTGGTTCTGTTCGGGCTCTAAGTCGCAAAGAGACTATTACAAAGTCTTAAAGTGGAAAAGGGCATTTCTAATTAAACTATAAGTTATTGTTGATTACTTGCCTTAAAAGAGCCACATACACATTTGAATATTATTAAAAATTAATATTTTCAAGTAGTTTGGTCAAAATTTCAAAAGAAAATATGACAAAGTTATACTCTAGACAGTACAACATGCATCTCAGTACATGTTTTATCTACTGACAAATTTTACTGAGGTATTCCGTAGTTGGAAGAAGTAAATTAAATAAAAGTACTTCGAATATAATCTTTGAAAATAATTCCTAAAAGTTCCTATTTGTGTATAGGTGAATGTGCATTTCCCATTCTTGATTCTCATATTATTAATCATAGAGCATAAAGAAGAATATCACTGCCAAGTCCCCATTAAGCCGTTTTTAAAAGATAACATTTAAAAGAGCGTCCTTGAGAAAACATACATGTGGGAAAAATGCTAACAATTAAGTTTAAAAACTTTCTCTCCAAATTTGTTTGCAGAGTACCTCGTAAAAACTTAATTTTAGTTTCCTCATAATATTAAAATTTATTTTTCAAGAATTTAAAAAGAATTGCCTAAGACTCATACAAAACATAGGAAAAGTTGAAAACTTACATTCTAAAAGAAAAAGTAATAAATTTCAGAGTTGTAGTAAACAAACTGTTTTGAGTTGTTTAAAAGAATTACATAACAAAAAAAAAAAAAAAACAAACAAATTAATATATTGAAAACTGTTCTTGAACACAACCACTATGGAAATAAAAAAATGTACTTCCAAAAGAAAAAATTTTTTTAGTATGAATTAGAAAAATCTGAAAAAGACTTAATATTACTACTTATCAAATAAGCGTATGTCTATAAAGAGTACGTTTTTAAAAGTTTCCAAATTGAGAAATAAAAGAAAAGAATATCGAATGGCCTCATCTTCCATCCTGATCCTGAGTGGGTCCTGACCAATAAACTTATTATGCCTCTTTTATAGATCATAACTGTAAGGTACTTAAAATTGGCAGGTGACAAAAATAGTCAGGTCCATTTATATACAAAAATCAAACTCCTCATGACTGCTACTTGTAAACTTTCAAAAAACAAAACGTAGACCCTACTAACATATGAAGTTTTAAGGAAGTACTAAAAAAATAATGAATAAAAATAACGACTAAATCTTAATAGAGAATATACTAAAAAATTAAATTTGCTACTTAAGTTACTATTTAACAAAAATGAAAAATAACAATTTTAAAGAATGCTGAGAATTAAAAAAGAAAAACTTTGAGTGAAATGCAACACTGCTATTTGCTATTGTTCATTTTTTGCAATTGCTTTTGTGATGTGAAAGTACAAAAAACCATTTTTATAATCTTATATATTAATACGCAAACATCGAATGTTGTCGTACACTTTTTCAATATTTATTTTAGAATAAGGACAATGAAACGTACATCATTCGAAAGGTACTGCACCATAGATGTGCCGAATTATGTTAGATTTTAAATTGATGACCTTTGACCCGAAATGTTAACGTTGAAAGTTTATATCAATTTTAGTTAGGGATCTCAGAACTGGGAAGAGGTAGCATGAAGAATGTGGTATCAGATGAAAGGTCTGGCTACACAATATGATTGAATATAAGATTGGTGACCTTTGACCTCAAATATGAGCGGAAAAAGAGCATTTATTAAATAAAAGCTTAACTATAGGAGATGGAAAAACATGATATAAGAAAGAAATTTAGACATTCATAAGATGTGCAAAAAACAATTTAATATTTTCCACCATCGTTTACGGTTACCCTACAATAAGCACTTTTTCATGTAACAAGTGTCAATATATATTGTGATGGTAAAATTGCTTACAAATAGTAAATTTTTAAAAATTTCCGTTATTTTGACATCAAAATTATTGTGATATCTCGAAAACTATAGATGTTTTCAGTACAACGTTTTTTGTATGAAAATTCGTTGGTTGAGAAAAATAACGGTATACGAAAACTTTTTTGCTAATATTTTCCACGAATAGTATGTTAAAAAAATTTCCCGTTATTATGACATCAAAAGTATTGCGATATTTCGAAACCTGTAGTTTTTTTCCATGCAATGCATTTCTTAAAGCAATGTCATTGCCTCAGAATGATAAAAAAACAATTGACATTTCAAATTTTGATTTTGCATGCAAATATCTCAGCCATTTTTCAATCGATTTTCCATAAATTTTCTTTGTCTGAAAGTTGAATTAAATAACTTTTGAGAAATAATAAAAGATTTACCGCTATCTCACTAATTCAATTTCTTATGTTCTTTTCAAAAAAACTCTAAAATATTCAATTTTTGCTTAAAAATTAGACCAGACATTCTTTTTTTGTAATTTTATTTTTGTTTTTCTATTTTCTTCTCTCACACTCTATCATATACCATATCATTTATATGCAAAAATTGCTTCATTTTGACACATCATTTAATTAAGTGTTTCTATCATCGAAAATCATGAGCTACCCCCTATAATTTTTTTGATGAAAATTACATTTTTCAAAGTGTTGTTTTTGTATTTTTTATAAAGTTCTACAGCTAAAAAAACAATTTCTGTGAAAAAATTTTTCAAATATTTTAAACCACTCCAAAGTTATCTATATATTAATACGCAAACAAAAATCTTGTGGTGCACTTTTTTAATATTTATAATACAAAAAAGGGCATGATTGTTCTATCAGACGAAAGGTAATGAGCCAAAGAGATGTGCCAAAAAATAAAAAAAAATATTACATATATTATGTGATTATTACAGTTTAAAAGAAGTGTATGCACTCTCACTCTCATGGCTGTAATTTGGCAAGGAATAGAACAAGGGACAAGGAATAGAACAAGGATTTAAACACACTTAGGACAAAATTTAGAACAAAGATTTAGAAATAAAGTTGGACAAGGATTAGGAAAGGATTCGAACATGGTTAAGGTTAGGAATTTGGATATGGATTAAAAGAAGAGTTTGAACAGGAAGTAAGACAATTGAATAGTTGACGCGAATAACATTGTAAGTGACAAAATTATACGTTTGCAGGAATTGCAAAAAAAGAACGGTTTTAATGGCGAACTTTGAGCCATGTAAATGTCCAAAAATTTATGGAATTTTAGAAACTATGTGCTCTTATAATAGGCTAGAGCATTTTTAACGTTAATATGCAAAAAAACTATTTTTGATTAATATGTCGCTTACAACGTTATTCGCGTCGACTCTTCAATTATTAGTTTGGGAACAAATGAAAGGATAGGGACAAGAATAAGGATAAGGATAAGGGTAAGGACAAAGATACACTGTCAAAATCTACGGATGGGTCCACATACAGCCAACTTCTTTTTAACTTTACAAAGCTTTTTTCAATAAATTTAAAAAAAAAAAAGAGAAAAGTCTATTTTGATATGGTCGAATTTTGACCACAGGCGATACTAGTATTAATTATTGTACGTAGAGGTAAGCTCTTAAGAGTGAGTGCAGGAAACCAGATAGAATAACCAATTTTCTTATTTTTTTACCTATACCTATTTCACTGAGTTTTTGATGAAATACTACTTTATTAACTCTGATACTACTTTTTGTTCAAATTCATAAAACAATACTTAAAAAGGACTGAATTTCTGGCATTAGTTTTAAAAATGATCTTGTTTATGACTAGTTTTGTGTTGAAGATGTTGTGCAAAATATTTTTAATTACATTCAATTAATGAAAATTATGTTTTTGATTGAAGTTTCTTCTTATATGTTTTGTTTTATCGATTAAATTAAGTTCAATTTTTTGTTTTTGTTTTGTTTTTTTAACTAAACAACAGCCATCAATAACAATTTCCTTAAGTTTTTTTGTGAAATTTAAATAATTTTTACATCAAACATTAACACTTGCTACTACTATTTTGTTTTGTTTTGTATTGTTTGGCGATTTTGAAACACAACAATTGAATTGCTACTACTTTTCAAGCATTTGCTTTTCGTTTTACGCTACGTTTTTGTTAAGAAACACTTTTCAATTAACTGCTAAACTATTTGTTTTTAATTTAGTAGTATTTAATTACTACTTTTTTTTACTTACTACAATTGGTGGTACATACAATACAAAATTTCTCCATTTCGCATTGTCTTGCTTATGTGCCGTCACTCTTATGTCGTATAAAGTAGTGCAGGATATTTTATTACAGACTGCTAGAAGCGTCTATATTTGATTCCATTGTCATAGCTACACTTTGGGCAGGCTGATCGACTGGCTGACATTCTGCTTCACTATGATCGGTATCAGATGGTTCAAGTTCTGCCGTTGTAGCGTCGCGCCCCGTTGTCACACTTTGTATTACTGAGTAGTCGAAATTCGCTTTGCGCTCAATCAGCGCCGTCTCGCTTTCGGCTTTTAACAGCTTGTGTCGGCGTTCGTTAATCACCTGCAGCGAATCATAACTATCGTCACTGCAGTGTGTCTGAGCATCTTCACAGGATTTGATGTAAAATATGGAGTCGTCATGCTCGTCGAATGAAGGCTTAGGTTTGACGCGATAAAATGTGCGCGATGAGTTGCTGCGATGCAGCAGCTTATGCAGCTCAAAGGAATGCTTGGCACTGCTTTCATGTTTTACTGTAGATCCTTCTACATTGAGTGGCAGCGTATCTGGGCGTGGTTTTTTGATGTGCCCATTAGCGTCCAGCGTAGGAGCTACTGTTGTAGTGCTTTGAACCGGTGGAAGTAATGGCAGCTCGCTGCTGACGCTTGCATACGTTTTGTCCTCGATATCGGGACTCTCCTCAGGCAGGCAAGGCTCCAGGCTGGACTGACCTGAGAGCTGGCGTATGGGTGCTGGCGGTTCCGAGCAGACCGACAGCTGGGATCTGTAGTCGAAAGAAGGGAATTTGTTCTTGAGATTGTTAAGCCAAGACAAACTTTATTCTTTACTTACCGAAACTCTTTGTCCATTGAGGGTGTCGTAGAAGCGTCAGAGGATTTAAAACGTTTTGGTGAACGTAATATTGACTTTGGCAATGCTTCCGGACTGTGTAGATCTACCTGAATCTTACGAGAATCTATGCTAGACGCACGACTATTAATCGAGGTGCAACGATATGTCCAACGACCGCTGTACGAGGAGTCCGACATGGTGGAGCTTCTGAAATGCAAAGTGTCGGTGCTAATTTCAATAAATTTATGAAAAACAAAATTCTCTCTTACCTGCGATTACCCAGCGGACTAGCCTCTGCAGCTCGACGCTGTTCCTCCTCCTGCTCGATGGGTTTTTGGCGCGCCAAAACGTGCCGCTTTGCCGTGTCCGAACGTTTGGTGCGATCCATTATGCGACTCGCCTGACTGTCTGTTATCGCACGTCCACTCTCGTCAATGGACATTGCGTGCCAGTAGAGGCGATGACTTGGTGGCATCGGCTGCAATAATAGCGAAACTGCCGACTCACGTGTCGTACGTGAAACTAGGCTGCTACTGATGCGCGTGCCACGCGTCCTGACATGGCGCCCATTGGCGTTCGTATGTGCAGCATGGTGATGATGATGACGATGTCGCTTTTGTATCGGATACAGCGGCTTGCGATTAGGCGAGAGCAGATGCGAGATGTTTGTGGCGTTGACGTACGGATGCGGTGCTATTGTAGAAAGATTTGGCACAGAGCCGGTGTGTGAGAGCCGGCGTAGCTTTGGCGAGAAACGCGAGGAAGAGCTAATAAATGATATGGGTTCGAAAGAACAAAATCGAGAACATAAGAATGCGCATTAAGTTAGCTCCGCCAATTTTGATTCACAGTTAAAAAAAAATATTTGATTTGTCCGATGTATTCTATCAACCGCTGCATAATAAACTGAATTTTTTTTGTAATGACATATTTTCATACAAGTTCATACTTTTTAACTTGCACATGATTTTTTTTTGATAATAAATCACAAATGGCGGAGCTTACGTCTTCTCCTCATTACCTGATTGATTTGGAGAAATGAACAAGCGCTGCAGTCAGCGCCTGACGATCGAGTGGCGCTACCTGTGCTGGTGGCTCGGCAGGTGAGGAGCGAAAAACCCCCAAGTGGTGATCCCAACGTGTGGCTTGATGCTGTATACCTTACAATGAGAAAGAAGAAGAAAAAAAACACTTGTAATATTCACCCAATAATAATAACAGAGACCCCAATGGCAGAGTTCAAAAGTGTTCAATTGCTACCCGACTTCAATATCGTTTCAAGTAATCAAGGTTGACATTTTTTTGAACTCACCCGCGGCTCTTCTTTGCGATGCAGCGCTACTCTGATTACTTCGCACGGTTGTCTTACTATTTGTTGTGGCCTTCAAGCGTGCCGGTACCACCTTCGCTGCTGAATCGCGTGCCTCGAATGTCATCACACACGAGGCAACAACAATGAAGCCACCAAAGCCCATCACTATCGGTCCCACATAGGATAAGTTATTCAAATGGAAACCTTTGGATTCATTCTTGACGCGCACCGTTGCATTGCCACGTATTTCGGAAGCCACCGACAGCTGATCGGCATAGTAACCTGCAATATATTTGGTTATAGGAAATTTAACAAAATCGATCTCTGCTTCCATCTCACCTATGGTGGCCATGCCTGCACCCAGAAGCATCAGCGTCAGACCCAGTATCAATGCGCGGCATGCATGCCACAGACATTTCGAGGACATCTTGCCACGCACCACCTGTACATTCCATGTTGCTCCCGAAGCTGGATGCGCTCGGCGCAGATTCCCCAGAGAATGCTTGCGGCGTGTGGCAGCAACTGAGCCCGATTTACGTGATGGCATCACATCGATTGCAATTCTAGTGCAGGAACTTGGTACGTGTTGATGCTGGTCTCAATCTATAAGTGCAGATTTTTTTTTTTATTATTGTTAAGCATTTCAATGTCAATCATTGAGGTCTGCTATTGTGTGCATTTTATTCTTTTCATTTTGCTGTTTGTTGTTTGCACACATCATTTTGAGCTGCTTTGCGACAACCCCAGAGCATTGTCGAAGGTCTTTTATTGCTACTCATTTATGTGAATAGCCTGTCGTTAAACACATCCGCATGTCAACATGTGTGTAAGTCAACTGTAGCTACTAAGAGTGGGTGTGATGTATGTCTCAGTTATAAATCAAGACTAGACAAGGCTAACAATATTCGAAAGAGGACAGTGCAAATTGCAAGGACCAGCTGAGCTAATAGTGAAAGAGAAGAAATTTTAAAAATAACACAACAAGTTGACATTCAGAGGCTAAAGGTTTTATTTGTAGCATTTTAAAAATCTTTAAAGCTAATAAAATAACAAAATAAAGCTCATTAAAGGCCGCTTTTATTTTACAATATGATTTAACTATTTAAAATAAGGATTGAGGTGGGTCCACTAAAGCAACAAAACTGGATATTTATACCTGGAATTATTAGTGAAGCAGCTTATGCAACAAAAATGCAATATTGTTGCATGGAATAATGACTCCCTTTGTAAAGATGCCATTGTAAATTTTATTTTACGATAACAAAGATTGGTCCTTTGATATCATAACGAAAGTTAAAAAAAAAATGTTTGGCACATTATATCATGGCTACAACCGTTTAATGCAACAAAAATGAAAAAACGTGGCATGGAAACTCTGTGGCGCTGTGTTTCATTCGAATAAATCGATAATAAAGGTGAGGTTGCTGGCCATACAAGTACGATAAAAATAAAACAAAAATTAATGGTGCCATAGGACCACTCAGTGAACTGCTTAAAGCAACCAAAATGCACCATCGTTGCATAAATGCATTACGCATGGCTATTAGGTACATGCTAATGTATCAAAGAATAGCAATAGCAAAACCAAAAACAAAAATAAAAATAAAGGCAAAAACGAAAGCATACCCAAAAGCAAAAACAAAAGCAAAAGAAAAACCAAAAGAAAAAGGAAAAGAGAAAGCAAAAACAATAGCAAAATAAAAGCAAAAACAAACAAAAGCAAAAACAAGAGCAAAAGCAAAAGCAAAAGCAAAGAAAAATCAAAAGCAAAAGCAAGAGCAAGAACAAGTGCAAGACCAAGACCAAGACCAAGAGCAAAAGCAAGAGTAAGAGCAGCAAGAGCAAGAGCAAGAGCAACAGCAAGAGCAAGAGCAAGAGCAAGAGCAAGAGCAAGAGCAAGAGCAAGAGCAAAAGCAAGAGCAAGAGCAACAGCAAGAGCAAGAGCAAAAGTAAAAGCAAAAGCAAAAAAAAACCAAAAGCAAAATTAAAAGCAAAAGCAAAATCAAAAGCAAAATCAAAAGCAAAATCAAAAGCAAAAGCAAAACCAAAAGCAAAAGCAAAAGCAAAAGCAAAAGAAAAAGCAAAATCAAAAGCAAAAGCAAAAGCAAAAGCAAAAGCAAAAAACCAAAACCAAAACCAAAAGCAAAAGTAAAAGCAATAGCAATAGTAAAATAAAAAGCAAAAGCAAAAGTAAAAGCAAAAACAAAATCAATGGAAAACGAAAAGCAAAAGCGAACTATGTAACTATTGGCGTTACGGTAATTTTATGAAACGACTGTATAGCTGAGGTTTTCGGTCACATAATAAAAATTAAAAAAATTAATGACTTCGTGACGACACTCAGGCAACCCCTTGAAGTTACCTAAATGCACCAAATGTAATAGAAAAAGCAAACAAAAAAAAAATTAAAATTGATATAAATACAAGTATTACGACAAGGATTTGAGTAAGGATTAGGACAAGGATTAGGCCAAAGATTAGAAAAAGCATGAGGGGAAATATTTTGACAAAGATTAGGCTAAGGAATAGATAAGAGTTAGGACAAAGATTTGAACACTGGAAAGACTGGAATCGCACAAGGATTTTGCAAAAGGCCTAAAAGCAAAGATTGTAACAAGGATAAAAACAGAGATTTAAATACCAAAAACAACATTTAGGACAAGATTAGGAAAAGGATAAGGACAAGAAATGGGACAGGGAAAAGAACTAGTATTTGGACATTTAGGATAAGATTTAGGACAAAGATTAAAAAGAGAAGAGGGACAAGATTTAGGAAAGGGATTCGAACAAGGATAAGGTCAGGAATTTGGGTATGAATAAAATAAAGAATTTGGACCAAAAGGACAATTATTGATATCAATATAAATCTCAGAATAAGGATGAGGACAAGTTTCGGTACAAAGAAAAGCATAGGGCTAGAATATGCTCAAGGATAAAGATATGCTGTCACGTCAAAACCTATGGATATAACCTCATTACAAGCAACTTTTTTTTTTGGTAAAAAACCCATTGCTTGTCAAATTGCTTTTGTATTATTTACATTATTTGGCATATGTATTTGATTGTACACGGTTTTCCAATAGGGACTTGACAAATTTGAATTAAATTTCTGAACGCACCCTTCCACTAATCATTGAACTGTCACTGTCAATTTATTCAGTAAAGTCAATATTTTCATCATGGTAAAGTACACGAGCGGATAACGTCTGCAAATTAAAAAAAAGTTACTACCGAAATTAGGAGTCGGTGATCGCAACTTTAAGAGCGTTAACTGCAATTTAACTTTAAGAGCGTTAACTGCAATTATCGGGTGAAAATCCACATGTGCTTCATGAATCACCACTTCATCCACAAAAAATAACTGTTCGGTGCGGTTTGCGTGCCGGCGGTGTCATTGGACTATATTTTTTCGTCGACGATAACAATCGTAACGTTACTGTGAATGGCCATCGTTATCGCGCCATGATTACCGATTATTTTTGGCCCGAATTGGAAGATATGAACTTGGACGACATGTGGTTCCAACAGGACGGTGCCACAACCCACACATCACTCTTTACAATCGATTTATTGAAAAGTAAGTTTGATGAGCTTGTTATCTCAAGAAATGGGCCAGTCGATAGGCCGGCTCGTTGGTGCGATTTAACACCTCTAGACTATTTTCTTTGGGGCTAGGTCAAGTCATTGGTCTATGCCAACAAGCCGATAACGTTGGAAGGGCTCAGAGCCAACATTGAACGCGAAATAGCGTGTATTTCGGCCGAAATGTGTGGCCTAGTCATCAAAAATTGGGTCCAACGAATCGACCGCTGCAAATGTGCTCGCGGTGGCCACATCAACGAAGTCGAGTTCGATTCATAAATGTTTTGATTGTACTTATAAATGAAGAAATAAAACCCTTTATTTGTGTTATTTATTTATTTTTCAAGAGTATAAAACGTATAACTTAATAATATTTAATATTTTAAAGGAAATATATCCCAGCAGAAAAGTGGTCCAAATTTGAAATAGTTCTGAACTAGTTCCAAAAAGGACCAGTACTAGTTCCACTACAATACCCTTTAACATTGAACGAACTGACGCTTTTTCCGGGTTGATGTCATAGGAAAAGACAATATTTGAACTAGTTGCATTATGAACATTTTTAAACTGGTTACTTTCGCAGTAGCCTAAAAGTGGTTCTTTTTTAACTAGTTTTAAAGTGAACATATTAAAAGTGTAAAAATTTAGTGCAACGGTCCTAAAGATCTGATTTGTACCATCTTTTCCATACACATTCCAGAAAACATTTTGTATATAGACATTTTTTTTTTATTATTTTTTCTTGTGCGCAGCAAATTTTAAAAAGTAGCCAGAACGCGTTTATTTTTTTCAGCAATACTTTTGAAAACAAAAGCAAAGATAACTGTTCTACACTGAACGCCTTTTGTACTTTTTCAGAGCTACTGCGAACTGCGCTAGAAATGAACTATAGGGTGTTTTTTTTAGAGGTATAGAACTTCGAATTGAAATAAAACACAAGAAAATCGTTTTAATGTC
The DNA here is from genome assembly GCA_943735915.1 of Pherbina coryleti. Classification (NCBI taxonomy): domain Eukaryota; kingdom Metazoa; phylum Arthropoda; class Insecta; order Diptera; family Sciomyzidae; genus Pherbina; species Pherbina coryleti. The sequence goes on along the minus strand of OX030952.1, from coordinate 124,754,010 downwards.
CATCAATTTGGCTTTATTGGAAGGATAATTTTATGCCATTAATGTTTAAATATGATTTCGGGCATGTGGCCGCCGCGGCTGGCTCGAATAAAGCCAATTCTACAGGTCCAATTTTCAACCACTTTTTCGAGCATATGGGGCCCTATGTCGGCAATAACGCCACGAATGTTGGCCTCCAAGTCCCCTAACGTTTCTGGTTTGTTGGCGTAGACGAGCGACTTCACATATCCCCAAAGAAAATAATCCAATGGTGTCAAATCACACGATCTTGGTGGCCAATTGACAGGTCCATTCCGCGAAATTATGCGCTCATCGAATGTTTCCTTCAATAAATCGATTGTGACGTGCGCTGTGTGGCATGTAGCGCCGTCTTGTTGGAACAACAACTCATCCACATTCATGCCATCCAATTCGGGAACAAAATAGTCGGTTATCATGGCTCTATACCGGTCTCCATTAACGGTAACTGACTCTCCAGCATTATTTCGAAATAAGTATGGCCCAATGACTCCACCAGACCATAGAGCACACCAAACAGTCAGTTTTTGTGGATGTAATCGCGTCTCAAGGATCTCATGTGGATTCTCTTCACTCCAAATGCGGCAATTTTGCTTGTTGACGTAGCCATTCAACCAAAAATGAGCCTCATTACTGAACAAAATTTTGCGATGAAAATCAGCATCGAGATCAATCTCATTTTCGGCCCATACACCAAAATCACGACGCATTGCATGGTCTCGCGGCTTTAATTCTTGCACAAGCTGGATCTTGTAAGGTCGCAAGCCAAGATCTTTGCGCAAAATCTTCCATAAAATTGATGGACAAAGCTCCAATTGCTGTGCACGGTGGCGAATCGATTCATTTGGGTCCTCTTCAACATTTTGCTCTACAGCGGCAATTGTTTCTTCGGTGCGCACTGTTCGACGTCTCTGCGGATGCGTATTATCACATAGAGTAAACGTAGTGCGAAAACGACCCATGGTTAACCGAATTAATTGCTCTGAAGGACGATTATGTCGACCATAAAATGGACGGAGCTTGCGGTAAACTTCGCGAACTGAATCATTATTTTCGAAATAAATTTGCACGATTTGCAAGCGTTGTTCTTTTGTCAACCTGTTCATGATGAAATGGCAAACCAAACTGAACATAAATGACATTAGAGTTGCCAGATTTGACCACAAAATGCCAGTTTTATCTCTATTCGAAAAACAAACCCCTAAAAAAAAACACCCATTAGTTCACTTTTTCAATTGACTCCAAAATAACTGCTAGGATATTTGTTTGGGTTGAGTAAAAAGTTATTGCGTGCTTTAAATATATATTTTATATAACATTTTAATATAAAGAACAAAGATCAGTCAATGAAATATTCGCCATTCGTTCAATGTTTCGTACTTCGATGACCTTTTGTCATCTTTTGATGAGCTTCGTAGAAGGACCCGTCTTTACTGGCGAAAAACTGAACAAGGTGCTGATTTACCGTCTTGTTCGGTTTTCAGAAGAGTCTTCAGAAGATAGCAAAATAGGTGGAATTCTGACGCCGCTAAATTAGGTGAGTATGCTGGGTGTGGCTACACTTCCCATTGCAGCTCCAATAATTTTTGATATGCTACCTAAAATGTGTGTGGTCTCGCGTTATCGTATTGAGAAGCTCCAGACGCTTCTGGATGACAGGCTCCTTCAAACTGCCCAATTGCCGATAGTACTTCTCCGAATTGATACTAAGGAACCAATACCATCCCTTCCAATGCCATCACACTGAGAGCATAACCTTCCTTTAATGAAGTTCTGCTTTTGAAATCGTTTGAGTCGAATCATCACGTCGGGAACCAAGACGTTTACACTCCACATTGTTGTAAAGAATCCACTTCTCATCGCCAGTTATTATTCTTTTGAAAAATGGATAGCTTTCATCAAGCTTCAGCAGCATTTTAAATCTATATACATGCGTCGTCAAAGTAACTTCTTTTGGCTCATGAGGAATCCAAATATCGGGCTTGTTTACTTATCCAATCTTCTTTAGGTGGAAGTGAAAACTTTTTTATTGATTTTCAATGTTTCTGTGATCTCTTTTGTCGTGTTACGTGGGTTTGACTTCATCACTGTCTTTATTTTTCCTTATTAACTTCGATAGACCTTCCTAACCGAGGAGCATCTTTGATATCAAATTGTGCAGCGTGAAATTGCTTGAAGCAGTTGAAAGCACTGACGTTCTTTTAGAGCATCGTTATCATAAACTTTTCACAAGTTTGATGCACATTTTACCTTTGCTGAAGTAAAACAGTAATATATGATGAAAATGCACCGGTTGGGTTTCTACTTTAAACTCATTGTAAAATCTCCAAAACTTTTTTTTTTTTTTTAATAAGTTTAAACGTTCAGCCGTTATATGCTATGACTTCGGTTCTATCAAAACTGTACTAACACCATCATTTGCTAACATACGCAATGACATTTTGCTCAACCCAATATTTACCATTTTTTAAAATGAATTTTCGAACTTTTTTCATATTCGTGTTCCTAATATCAATATTTGAGAGAAATAAATATTTTGGTTTCTTTTGCTCCATTATTTCAACCAAGCGGATTACAGGGTTAACATTAAATTTAAAATTTAACAAGATTCGCAAAAAGCTCAATTAATTTTTTATTTTTTTTTTTTTTTTTTTTTGTCTTAAACTATTCAAAGTAGAAATGTAAAAAGTAAGTTGATTTTGATTTATGAAAAGTTGCATTTGATGTGTAAAAGGTTGAATTTGAAGCTTAAACCTAGTTTTGGAGTAAAGACTTTTATTCCAACCAAGTCAAAAATATTCTAAAATCCTTTTCTGTTTTTTATTTATCTTTAGAAAACTAAAAAAAGGCTTTCACAATCCAAGTTGATAAATTGAATAGGTTTATAGAAGATTGAATAACCTTGCTCGTTATACAAAATCTTTTCAGTGCTTTAAAAATGTTCTCACAAAGTAATGCAAATATTTTAAAATGTATGTATGTACAGTATGTTACGCTAAAGGTAAGAAATTTACATATTATTTTTCGAGCAAATATTTGCCTACGTGCGTTTCTTTGAGAAGATAAAAATAAATATGCTAACAGTGCTTACACAGCGTTTGAAGAGTGAAAACAAAAGAAAGTCTCCCCCTTTTTATGATTTCCAACGGTAAACTCAAGCAGAAAGGACTTGAAAACTTCCCTTTTTTTTAAACCATGTCATGGCATACGCAAAATATGCATATTTTGTTGACTTTGCTTGCGTAGTAAACTGCATAAATTTCACTTAAAACTTGACACAAAACACAGTAAAATCAAAACAAACAATAATACACAGAAGTTACTGAAAATCAAGAAATACTCGGATAAAGTTTTGCAATTTTGAATATTTTCATTTTATGCCGCATTCATGCTGCTGCTATCCGGCTAAAGTTGAGCAACGAGCTGCATAACTTTTGGCATTGAGAATAAAGAAAAACAAATGCAAACCAACAGATGTCACAAGAACAATGCAGCAGATACAGGATACAACATCCATCCACCTGTTGTGTTGCGTAAATATTTAAACAGATACAAAAGTTTTCACAATTTTAAAGTTTGACAAATAAAGTTTTTTGTTGTATCTTTTTTTATTACAGATAGAGAGAGAGAGAGAGCGCAACAGAGCAGCAACAGTAGTAGAAGAGCGAAGGTAGTAGAAGGCCGAATTGCTGTTAAATTTTGAGAGAAAGAGAGAGAGAGAGAGAGAGTTTTAGAGAATCAGCATTACTTTTAGTTGGTTTTATTTGTATCCAGTAAATTACATTTTTGTATCCAGCATAAAAAGTTTTTTATGTGAAAATCCTGTCTGGTTGACAGGATAATCGAAGAAAATTTTTTTCTTACACAGTTTGTTTTTTTTTTCAATAATTCGATTTTATTTCGCCCTTTTAATGATGCTGTATTTATTGTGTATTTGTGAATTACAAATTCTTCTGCACCTTAATTACAGTTAACTGACACAGTAGCTTTAATTACCTGGTAGCTGTGTAGATTCTACAATTCAAACGTCGTCACTCACATTTTCGCCCAACTTAATTTTTCTAAAACTTTTCATTTACAACAAATACTACACAGTTTGATTCATTTTGCAATTTTTCGTGTGTGTGGTTTTCATGAAAATTCAATTCCTTTGACATAAATTTAATTATTTTATGGCTTTTTCACAATCACTGTAGCTCCAATTGAATTGTGTTACACGCACGCACAACATGTATATTTATTGCAAACATCTTTAGACATACATATATATATATATATATATAAAATAAGGTATATGTGTGTCTATGTTTTATTTAAAAAAAGAACACCATCTCTACACTAACACGTCCGTTCGTTACGAGCATTGCAAAGTATCTGTTGATAACACATTCGCATCCACAGGATGCAGAGTCGGAAATCTTATTTTTTTTTTCTTTTTTGTCTAAAACTTCCTTGTTCTTCTTTCAATTTGTACCAAATTGAAGTGTTTAACTTAACAGTTTTGAGTGTCAGTCAAACAAATTAGAAGAGAACTGCTAAAAGACTTCTTAAACATTCTGCTTTGTTTTTAAGGAAAATAAAGTTAAATGGTGTGAAATAAACTTAACAGTCATTCGAGCTGCTGTTATTAGTTAACATATCGAAAAGTTAATAATAGCGAAGTGGTGCAAAATAAACTTAACAGCCATTCGAGCTGCTGTTATTAGTTAACATATCGAAAAGTTAATAACAGCGGAATCTCGAACGTCATCTGCTGGAATATTCTGTAAACTCAAGGGTTGTTTTTTTGCCGTTACTGTTATACAAATGCAACGCCTAAATTCGATGGCATATTTTGTTATGTTATTAATTTTCATGTAAATAGCTGTTAACATTTAACATTGTTTGTGGCTCTTTTATTACATGGTTGTAGCATTTGCTAAATTTCATACCAATATGGTAATCCTTTTTCATTATTCAGACAATAACTATAACGTTACTTATCAAGGACATGCACTATGCTGAAATTAGCTATAAGGATTAACATTTTATAATGAAATTTCTTGTTAACATTCTGTTACAGAGCATATTTTAACATAGTTTTTAATTTTCTAACAGAATAATATATACTCGTACTTTCGATTAACCTTTGAACCTTCAAAAATTTTTTATGGATTAATTGGAACTGCTTTGCAGGCATAAGGCTTCTGTTGTATGTCAACGGTCTCACCTGCTTCTCAGATTAGGCGACTAACTCCAGGATCTGGGAAGTCTCTTTCATTTTTTTCGTGTTAGGGTCCATCCCGTTGCCCCAAGGAAATCATTCTCATTTACCTTGGCTTTAAACAGGCTGACAAAATAAATTACCAGGCGTAGTTTGTGAGTTAGTATGTAGTTTGGATGATGTATGGAAAAGTTGGAGCTAATTATAAGCAGTTAATGCTTAAAAACGAAAGTGAAAATGAAAATGAAAATAAAGACGAAAATAAAGATGAAAATGAAAATGAAATGAAAATTAAAATGAAAATGAAAATGAAGATGAAAATGAAGATGAAAATAAAAATGAAAATGAAAATGAGTGAAAATAAAAATGAAAATGAAAAAGAAAATGAAAATGAAAATGAAAATGAAAATGAAAACGAAAATGAAAATGAAAACGAAAACGAAAACGAAAACGAAAACGAAAACGAAAACGAAAATGAAAATGGAAATGAAAATTAAAATTAAAATGAAAATGAAAATAAAAATGAAAATAAATATGAAAATTAAGATAAAAATGGAAATGAAGATGAAGATGAAGATGAAGATGAAGATGAAGATGAAGATGAAGATGAAGATGAAGATGAAGATGAAGATGAAGATGAAGATGAAGATGAAGATGAAGATGAAGATGAAGATGAAGATGAAGATGAAGATGAAGATGAAGATGAAGATGAAGATGAAGATGAAGATGAAGATGAAGATGAAGATGAAGATGAAGATGAAGATGAAGATGAAGATGAAGATGAAGATGAAGATGAAGATGAAGATGAAGATGAAGATGAAGATGAAGATGAAGATGAAGATGAAGATGAAGATGAAGATGAAGATGAAGATGAAGATGAAGATGAAGATGAAGATGAAGATGAAGATGAAGATGAAGATGAAGATGAAGATGAAGATGAAGATGAAGATGAAGATGAAGATGAAGATGAAGATGAAGATGAAGATGAAGATGAAGATGAAGATGAAGATGAAGATGAAGATGAAGATGAAGATGAAGATGAAGATGAAGATGAAGATGAAGATGAAGATGAAGATGAAGATGAAGATGAAGATGAAGATGAAGATGAAGATGAAGATGAAGATGAAGATGAAGATGAAGATGAAGATGAAGATGAAGATGAAGATGAAGATGAAGATGAAGATGAAGATGTAGATGAAGATGAAGATGAAGGTGAAGATGAAGATGAAGATGAAGATGAAGATGAAGATGAAGATGAAGATGAAGATGAAGATGAAGATGAAGATGAAGGTGAAGATGAAGATGAAGATGAAGATGAAGATGAAGATGAAGATGAAGATGAAGATGAAGATGAAGATGAAGATGAAGATGAAGATGAAGATGAAGATGAAGATGAAGATGAAAATTAAGACGAAAATTAAAATGAAAATTAGAATGGAAATGAAAATGAAAGGAATGTAAACTAGTTTATAAGCCCCATGTGCTCCCGTAGCCTTCAAATGAATACATTCCCGGACATAAACCTCATTGGAATACATTGTTTGGCACATTTTTGAAACTGAGAACGTAAATGTCTGCTCTGCTTCTCTTTGTCTGCTCTGCTTCGAAAAAGTATGCATTACGAAAATTTGGCAATAAGGCAGAGATATTGGGAAAGATAAAGAGTGTATAAACAACAGATGTAGGGCTGGTCGTTCTTACATCTCTGATTGATTACCCTTTTGATAAGAAGCAGTTTCCATAAAAACAAAATAAAACAATGCAATCATCAAACTCATGCGGTAAGTACATTTTCCCGTATTTTCCCGTATTTTCCCTAATACTCGAGAAATACAATTTCCATTTCCAAAAATCTGGCAGAGATATTGTAGATGTTACTTCTAATTAAAAAATACTCTGAACTCTTCGATAAAACGAAAACGGTTCAATTATTCAACAATATTAATTTTATTTTCTTCAAAGAAATCTCCGATGCAAGCAATACATACATTTCAACGCTTCCTCCAATCTTAAAAACACTTTTCATAGGCTGATTTTGAAATCGCCTTCAGCTTTTAATGCGAATTCTTTATCGCCTTAATCATCTTAAAACTTTTTCCGCGAAGTGGTAAATTTAGTCATGGGAATTAAGAAATTCACAAGGACCCATGGCGGATGAATACGAAGCTTGTGGAATACTATGAATATTGTTTTTGGTCAAATAGTCTCGTACAGGATGAGATGCATGAGCCGGTGTTGTCGTGGTGAAGAAACCACGAGTTGTTTCTCCACAATACTGATATTTCTCCACAACTCTCCACATATTTTGTCAGAAACACAAAATTTCAGAAAAATTCTGTACTTAACTAAATTCGACAAATGGCGCTCAAGCAGATATTTGTGCACCAGAAGACATAGATGCACCAACCCAGAAAAAAAAATGTTGACAATATCTCCAGCATGGTTTGTTTGATCGGGAAATTGCGGATATTTTCTGATCAGAAGGTATATCTCTAAGGACAATTAGTGTTAGACACTCGAATAAATGGGTTTATTCAATGGAACCTTGCACAAAAAAAAAAGGAAAGCAAAGGAAAGAATAATAAAAAACAAAGGGAAATAAAACTTTCTTTTCAATACAGACCTGACTTATAATATTACTTATCATTTCCAATTATAATCCAGAGAAGATCAATTGAAATATAGAAATTCCATTTGAAATTCAGAAAAGATAAATTAAAATTGAGAAATTCCATTTGAAATTCAGAAAAGAAATCATTTGGAATACACAGAAGAGATCAATTGAAATTCAGAAATTCCCCTTCAAATTCAGAAAAGATCAAATGAAATGTAGAAATTCCATTCGAAATTCAGAAAAAAACAATTAAAATTCAAAAGTTACATTTTTCTGATGTTTTCTGAATTTCAATAATGTATTTCTAAATTACAATTGGAAATGGTGTAGAATATTCCCCCAATTACTTTAATTTCAAGACTTCTGACTACTCAATTCTCTTCTTGTCACGGCTCAAGTGAAGTCATCCAGAATAATGAAGAAGGATGTCTTGTCCCCCTCCATCATCATAGAGTCCAGGCTTTGTAAATAAGTTAAGGTCAGCTGTTAAATCAAAACCTTTCAGTGATAGGCCTTAAAAAACTGTTTGATACAAAAAGCAAAAAACAAGCACCTTCCAGTTCTGTTCATTGACTGATTTCGATATTAATATCCAAATAGCTTTAGGCCAAGTATGTTGACAACAAGAGAACATGAAGACAAAGAAGGCAACAACCAACAACAACAACAACGGCTGTGTATAGAGAAAATCACACAGCTTGACTATACAGACTGTTTCGTTGGCCGCTACACCAACTCATCAGTAAGTAGTCTTTGCATGACTTTTCACTGTGATCCACTCAAGCTACTTAGATTCTACTTATACTGCCAATTATGCCGAGAAAGTTACCCGGAATTTATTTGAACAGATAGAACGCTTAAGTTCTTATCTACTTCGATGCGCCCAGTATCAAGGTTAACCTAGATCGTATCATACTTTTAGGCATAGCCTTAATTCATGTGCATCTTCGAAATTCGATCACAGCGGTTTACCGCTATGAGAGCATATTGAAGTTGTGTTATTTTGTTGTTAGCTCCTCCCTTTTTCCACACTTCCATTTTTAGGGTTCTGCTAGTTTAACTGATGGTACACCTAAGATCGTGTGGAGACCATTTTGTTATGAAAAACTTTGTGGTTTTTTTATAAACACACAACTAATCATTTTTCTTAAAATTTTTATGGGCGTGCTCTCCCAGAAGTTGTATTCTTAGTATTTGAATATGATCTTTCATTATTCTTATATTGAAAACAAATTTGAGCTTTTGGCCAAGTATGTTGTCAACAAGACAACAAGAAGACAAAGAAGGAACAACAACAACGGCTTTGTATAAAGCAAATCACACAGCTTGACTATACAGACAGTTTCGTTGGCCGCTACACCAACTCATCATACTTGGCTAAAGCTCAAATTTGTTTTCAATATAAATATAATTAAAGGTCATATTCAAATATTAAGATTAAAAATCATTTTAATATTATTTGCAGGACTACTTCACCTTCGTTGACTCCATACTCCTTCGATTTTATACCAAAAAACATTTTTACCACAGCAATAAAAGAATTTCAACACACAGATGGGGAACTTAGAAGCATAGCGGTGAACGAAAGTAAACACTCACTTTCAGCCAGAGTACAGAGTACGCGCATGTTGTAAAGCTCGAAGGGGCGCAAAAAAAAAGCACTCGTTTCAAGTCAACGGAGACAATAAACAGAGCGCGAAACAAATTCACGAATGTGCAGTAGTAGAAATGCTCGATAATCAGAACAAAATTTCGTAGATGGACAAAAGTTTGAAATAGTTCTAAACGAAGGCTAAGTGTGTGCTGACGCGTGGCGCGTAACAAACGTAACGTACGCTATTTTCAAATAGATAGCTAGATAGTAAAAAGGAAAAATAAAAAATATTAAATATAATATTTAAGTCATAAGTTAAAGTGGATATAAGAAAGCATATTAACTGCATGTGTTAGCAGGCATAACACTAACAAAAATAAAAAGTAAAAAAATAAAAAAATTTATAAAAAAAAAATTATACCAGCATCTATGGAATGGTGGCAACAGACAAGCGTGTCAGTTCTTTACTAGTGCGACGTGCCTGACCCAGTGACGTTAGCCTTCAAAGTGTCGGCTCATATGGCGCTGAGGCGGTTCGGTTGTTTCGCGAAATAATAGCTGACGAAATTTCACACATGATCATAAAATTTTGGTAACATTTTGGATTAAGTTGGGCCTAAGGCAAAATGTAATAAGAAAAAAAAAAAAAACACAAACAAAAATAACGATGAAACACCAACATGAAATGAAATAAATAGAAAACCCAAAAACTGTTTTGGGCTGTGCAGATGTGTGTGTTAAGTTTTTCTTACGACAACGAGCAGTTACAAGAGAAAGTATCTTACGAATAATAAAAAAAAAAAAACGAAAAGCACGTCAAGCACAAATTTAAGTGTCGTCGTTGTGAATCTTATTTTTTATTTTTTTTTTACATTTTCTACACATTTTCACCAACATCACTGATGGAATGAGTTACTTTGACTGAGTGCAGATAATAAAATCCACAAAATCAAGAAAAAAAAAACATAAAATAAATTTGGCCACACAACAAAATGATTGATTGGCTCAGCACAGATACGCACCAGAGATAAATAGATAGAAATATCAAATCCGCAGGATAACACAAAAACGTATGCTTTGAAAAAAAAACCAATAAAAAACCAAAAAACAAAAAAACAAAAAAAAATACCCCAAACATGCCAAATAGCTGCAAATGCACAAACATACATAAATACATACATGATATGTAGCTACATATTTAGGTTATAGTTACAGTTCAACAAAACAGTAACTTTGAGATACAAATGTATTCAAATTAAAACCAAACCGTTGCCGTGGAAATATCAACAAAATAAGTCAACGAGCTAAAAAAAGAAAAAAAAATAGAAAAATAATCTACATAAAATAACCAAACAAAAAATCACGTTACAAAAGGCAAAAAACACCAAAAAAATTAATAAAACAAATGTAGCGCATAGATACAGTATCTAAGTGCTCGATCACTGTACGCATAAAACAATAGCAATGTGTGTGTGTGTTTCAGCCAAGCCCCCTCCCCTATGCGCCATTTTCCCCCATTTGTGTCGACGTGCATAGAACGTGCTGTAGAATTTTAATAATTCTAGAAACTACAATTTTTTTCAAAGTTTTTTCGCTCATCCTAAAAATATGCTTCCATGCAAATCGCTCCAATTAAATGGAATCGAATAGTTCAAAATGCGTTTTCAATGCAACAGAATTGAAAAATTTATCGCAGAAACGTTGCAACTTTTATTTCTAACCACAATTGTGGGATGTCCATTTAGCGGATATCATCAGCAGACAACAGCCATGGATACAGCAGTAGTCGCAGGAGTAGCTGGAGCAGCAGAATCAAAGGATTACCTGCCAAGCAGCAGTAGCAGCAGCAGCAGGACGGCAACAAGGACTTTATTATTTGCGACAGGAACAACAACAACTAAAGCCACGTTGTTACTGGCGCATAACTCTTCATTAGCATTATTAACAGCAGGAGCAGCTTCATCTTCGTCATCTAACGCGCACACGTCTTCATTGCCAGCCTCAATGAAGTTAACGTCCTCAACTGTGTCGCCTACATTAACAACGCTGTCGTCACAAGCATCAGCAGCTGCTTCATCCTTCTTGTCAGATGCTGTCGCCGCCGCTGCTGCTGCACATCATCATGCTCATGCTTTGTCATCCACGCTATCGCTTGGTTATCGCGCTTTTAGCAAATCGAATATCTTTCCGACCAGTGACATTTTAAATGGTAAGAAAAATAATGCTATTTGCATAATTTATTTTTTTTTTCTGCCTTTAACCAAACCCTTCCCCCTCCTAGAACTGACTCTGACTTTTATGCATGACAGTTATTTAGTGCTGGCCATCAATTCCGTCATTCAAGTGCATAACAAAACCTATTAGCACATAATGAGCACAAAAAGGACGTTCGATAAAAGCAAACAAGCAAAAAAAAAAGGATACGAAACGTTGGCTAGTCCTGTAAGGAACACTAGAGAGCAATGAATTAAAATGGAAGAAAAACCCTCTACACTCGTTCCGACCACCCCGTTTAAGATCAAAGAATTTCTTTTGTCTTAAGTAAGTGAATGAAATAATCTTGGCTGTTTTCCTCTTCTTAGTTCACAAGCTTTAAAGTGCTGTACAAAAGTTATGTAGCATACTTTAAGTCCTCTAAGGATTTGGGACAATTTAAGCTCTTAGCTTATTATGACGAGTGCGTGCGCCTTCGTCATCTTAAATCAGCCTTACAGGCAATTTTCCGCAGGTAGCTCTAAGCTGTAAGTAGCTGTAATGTTAAAACCGCAAGTTAGCTGTAAGTTTATTTTGAGCTTTTTCCCGCTAGCTGGAATTTATTTTTGAAGCGAAGCTTTTTACGCCTCGTTCTGCGATTTGCTAGAGTGAAATCAGAAAAAACGCCACTTTTTTCCGACACCTATTTTCTTAGAATTGATATTGTTTCTTGCTTGCATCAATTGAACAAGAAAATGTTAAATTAAAAATAATTTCTTGCCCGCTGCAGGAATTGAACTCATGCCCGTTGACTGATAGTTTAAAGCTTAAGCCATCGAACCAAAACCCTTTGTTGCTAAATCTCGCTGATTCAATATTAAAAATTAACTAAAGCTATGTTGCAGTTGATTACAATAATCTATTTATAGAATTGTGTATGCATTGGCTACGTATCCTTCATATCTGACAATAACTATTAGCCAATACACAATATTCACTAAGGATTGTGTATTGGATGTTGTTTCTACTTACTACTAGAGGTCGTTGGGAACAGTGGGATTTAAGGGAGGGTCGGAGAGGGTAAATGTGTATGATCAACCCACATTTTTGCAAAAGGAACATTTTGTTAATTAGTTACATATGTTGTTGGTACATGGTGTTGTTTTTTTTTGTTTTTGCATAGCATGAAGGAAATTAACAATTGACCAAAAGTGCGTTGACAAGTGCGTTTTCTAAGTGACAGAAAAAAAATTATTAAGATATATAATAAAACTTACTGGTGTGAAAATAAACGTGTGTGTTTTTTAGTTTACTTTGTTATTTTAAAATATTAAATTTAAAAATTATTTTAATCGAAAAAAGCCCTTAAATTATCAAATCTATGATATTGCGAAAATGCTTCGCTTCTCTCGTGTGTCCAGTGACGCACCTGTGTTTTTTTATAAGGATCAAGTTAAATTTGAGGTTTAAATGACAGAAAAGTCGTTTTATTAACAACATTTATAGGCAACATGTTAGATAGTTAATAAGTTGCATGAAGAATACTCAAAATTTATTTTTGTTTTTCACTTTAAGTGAACTTACGTAAAATCCATCTTACTTTAATGTCTTTTTAAAGTGACTTCAAATTTTTCGCAGCTTAAATTACCTTTTATCTGAAGAGAAATTTCGCATGTTCTTGAGAATTTTGTCTGTCTGAATCAAAGGTACCCTTGAAATTTTAGACTCCTCACTTATTGACTTGATTTCATGGCATGTTTATTAAGAGCACAGTTCATTAATTGAGACTAATAGGGGTTACATTTTCTTTTTCTATTCAATAATTCTCTCTCCTGAATCAAGTCCAGTGGTTTGTAAAGTGCTGTTTTGAGTAACACTGAGTCTTGGAATTAAATTTAAGTCTTGATTGTACTTTAGAGACTCAGATTTTTTGCATAGCCTTTAATTCTTGTCAACTAATTCTAAGTCGAGACTATTAGGCGGATGACCAATGAATTCCCCGTTTTGAATGCTCAAAAACTCTTTTGTTTGAGCTGATGTGTTTCATCTTCCTTCGGGTTGATCCTTCGGTTGGTTTTCATTAATTCTCCGAAGACTTTCGACAAACAAATGGGTGTGTTCCATTCAGTATCAATAGTTCTCTGTTACTCAAGTGGTACAGTTACGATATGACAAGTTTTTCTGAACAAACTGGCAACCATTTGCTTGGATTTTTTTTATCCACGGACAATTTTTGTCGATTTTTTCTCACTTTGCAAGACCCCAGCAGTGGATTGCTGCTTTGTTTCGAACTCATAAGCACACTAAGGGAAATAACGCATATTAGCATTATCCACGCCTCAGTATAAATTTTATTTAAATATTTACGTGGATAAATCAAATGTTTTCCTTACAACTCGTTTTTTTCCCGTATTTGAATTTTATTTATACCACACACGTACATACATATTACATACAAGCAAGCAGCAACAGTATCGCACACGTACAAACATATTCCGACAAGCAGCAACAGCATCGCACTCTGTTCCTGCAGTTTATTTCTTGCAGTTGCAGGTTTCTTATAGTTCTCATTTAGTTAATGTTGCAAGGGAAATATAGCCTGCATATTTGGCAAATATGATTTGTGAGTGCGAGGGTGAGTGCGATGCATGATTAAATTATATAGGGTGGACAACTCGGTATTTTCTCAAGAATGTCTTGAACCGGTTGTCATTTACCTGCATAATTTCCTTCTTATTCTATCTTACTTTTTCTTTTTATAGTTTAAACTATTTTTGACATTTGATGGCATAATAATGTACCAACTGTCAAAAATAGCATATAGAATAAAATATACCACCAAATGGCATTTGATGGACGCAGCTCGTGGAAAATATTCAAATAAATTGTTTTTCAATTTCAATAGTTTTATATAAATTTTCCTTAAATGCGATAGTTTTATTTTCAAATAGTAAATATTTGAAAGATATTTAAATGTATTCGTGCATAATTTTAATATATTTTTTATTAATTTTATTTTAAATATTTTAATATTTTATTTAATTAAAAAAGTATTAAAATAAATTTTAAATATTTACGTAGTCGATTTAAGTAAATGCGTTATTGGTGCAAAAATGACTCGCTTTTTGGATAAATTAAAAAAGTTTTTGCATAAATTTAATATTTTTTTCCCTTAGTGCATAGATCCATAATTTGTCACCTGTGGAGATGTCGTAGACGTGTTTCGAACCACCACTGATGTATTTTTTCAGCATTTTCTTGCACCAATTGACACGAGTCTTTTTTTTACGGGATTTTTCTACGGGAACAGATCTCCTGACGCCGAAGTGCTCATGTAAAATCGGATGTAACACATGATCCAATAAGTCCGAAGACAAAGTAATAAAAAAATTTTTGTTGCAAATATTCTTCTTTATTTATCAACATAGGTTCCTTCAAGAGTAATACATATTATTCCGCTTTTCTAACTTTTCAATACCGGTTTTTGTAGAACGATTTGTGCTTCGCCTCAAAATACTCTTCAGTTTTAGCCATCACCTCTTCATTGGAGCCAAATCTCTTGCCGGCAAGCATTTTTTTTGAGTTCAGCAAAGAGCCAGTAGTCGCTGGGGGCCAAATCTGGTGAATACGGTAGATGAGGAAGCAATTCGAAGTCCAATTCGTGGATTTTCGCCATCGTTTTCATCGATTTGTGACACGGTGCATTGTCTTGGTGAAAAATAACTTTTTCTTCTTCAAATGGGGCCGATTTTTCACGATTTCAACCCTCAAACACTCCAACACGCTATATAATAATCACTGTTGATTGTTTTTCCCTTTTCAAGATAGTCGATAAACAAAATTCCATGCGCATCCCAAAATACAGATGCCATAACCTTTCCAGCCGACTGTTGTGTTTTTGGTCGCTTTGGCCTGCTTTCATCGGTTGCTCTCCACTCAGCTGACGACCGTTTTGACTCCGGTGTGTAATGGTGGATCCATGTTTTATCCATTGTCACATACCGATGCAAAAATTCATGTTTATTCTTTGTAAACATTGTCAAACAGCTCTCCGAATCATCGACACGTTGTTGTTTTTAGTCCGGTGTGAGAAAACGCGGAACCCATTTAGAAAGCAGCTTTATCATCGACAAATGTTCCTGTAATATTGTTCCCATACTGCTTTTCGATATCTTTAGAGCCTCAGCTAGCTCGCGCACCTTTACATTACGGTCGGCCAATACCATTTTGTGTACTTTTTTTATGTTTTGTGGAACAACTGCCTCATTTGGGCGTCCTAAACGTTCAGCATTATTTGTGTCTGTACGACCAAGTTTAAACTCGACATACCATCGGCAAATGGTTGCTTTTGACGGAGCACAGTCCGAATAACACTTTCGAAGCCATTTCTCAGCTTGGACGGTATTTTTTCCCATAAAAAAACAGTGATAAATCAATACACGGAATTGCTTTGAATCCATTATTTTGAAAATATCAACAGTAGTTGAGTGATGCTACTCACTGCAACTTCTGAACTAAACGTGAGATTGTCATGAAATTTTTACACATATTGTTTAAAGATTGGAACTTATAAAATAATAATATAAAATAATAGACGGACCATTTCAGCCCTTGAAAGGACTTTGACCGAACTTCTTATGGTCAGATTGTGTTGTGCGTGTTTAATAAATGTTTGTACACCATTGATCGAGAACTGGACCTACTAGTTTTATGCCGACTTCGAACGGCTAATGTGCATGTTCGCAAGAAGCTTTACATGGCATTATTTACTCTCTAAGGCTTTTTTGTACGCTCGAACAGAAAAATTAATTCAATTGAAAAAAACTTTCTGTGTCAGATGGAATTGAACCAGGGTTCTCTGGCGTATGGGTCACGCACTCTACCCACTGCGCTACGGCCGCCACCATTCCATTAAACCATTAAAACCATTAGTTCATTAAAAATCTCAAACTTTTGGAATTTGTAATAATAAAAACAACACATTTCTGAACGGCATTTGGGGTTAAATTACGGATAACGTTTAATGCCAAATTTACGAGCCACGATTAGAGAGATCTGATGTTTGAATCCCAGGTGACGCAGAAAATTTTATTAATTGAAATTAATTTTTCTGATAGACCGTCACCTCTCTGCAGATAATTGCAAGCTAAACAGAATAAATATTGCCATGAACGTAGGGGTCGCGCATTGACATATTTCTTCATAACTTCAGTATTTAATGTTCGATCTTAAAGAATAATATGTTTATGTTTTTGTATCAACGAGACCTATTTCTTGTTTCTAGGACACATTGACCTCAGTTGACCCTTTGTCGTACTTACCCACTGGACCTCAGATTCTACCATCTTAAGGTACCATTTTGATTTCAGAAATATAAAGCTCGTAAAAAGTCATTAAACTTTTATTACAGGAATTTTTCGCTATTTTCACTAGAAATATTTAAAAAAAATATTTTAATTTTATTTTCAAAAAGTAGGGCAAATTCTTAAATTTTTTGTCCTATCGCATTATTTTTATAAAATATGCACTGAAAACGTTCTGATCCATATCATATTTGTAAGAAAATTTGAAGTTATGAAAAAATATGTCAATGCGCGACCCCTACGTTCGGTCAAAAATAAAAAAAAATTTTCGAAACTTTTTTTCAATAATGCTTCAGATAAGCTAGTGTGCGGCGACATTTTTTCTTTCCTATAAGGCGAGACGGTCTAATGTACATGCTCGTTACCGGATGTTAAAAAAACTTTAAACGCATTTTTCTCGGAAACCAGATGTCCGATTGAGACGCAGAAGGCGGCATTATTTAGGTAATCATGTCAGGCAGGTACCGTTAGCTACAAAAATTTTTCCAATTTCACTTTCGGCGGAGAGAAGGGGCAAAACCCCAAAAAACGATGCTTTTTTTTCAACTTTTTTTAAATCACTTTTTTGTCAATTTTCAATATTTTTGAAAATCCCTAACATTACCTGTAGTGATTACCTAAAAAATGTTTCCGAGAAAACTTGTCACCCGTTTGTCTACTTATTTTTGAGTAGTCATCTTTCGAGTCTATAAAAAGGAGTGGGGGGACATCAGTGGCGGATCTGGAAAAAATCTTGGGGGGGGGGCGGGTAAATTATCAAAGACACACTTTAAAATTTTATCTTTTTACAAATAGACAAATTGTACTTTTTTTAATTGAAATTATCGAATTGTTTAAGAAGTATTTTTCCCAGACACATACACGCACATATTCCATGTCAAATTGGACGCTTTTCTCCAAAAATGGATTTTGATAACGCCGATTTTTTTCAAATTTTGCACGTCGATAGTACTTTAAAAAATAAAAATATTTCCATATTTTTTTTTTATAAATTTTTTTTTTGCAAGTTAAAAAATTAAGTTTGCAAAAATTAAAAAAATTATCAAAAATTGTGAATAGGACATGTAGTCAAATAACTATATCTGCAAAACCGTTAGTCCTATAAAAAAATTACTAAGACTTATTTCAAAGATCTTGAATTGGTCTTCCTTTTGGTGTACTCTTTTCCTAACACTTTCATAAATTCATTCACATTTTTCATGGTCAGCACCACTTTTTTTTTTGCGTTTTGAAAACATTGTCGAATTAAACCATTCATTCTTAATGCACTCCCAAAATTTCATGTTGGAGAATCAATGTATACTATCTAAAACAAATTTTTCAAAAACTGTCTTCAGAATATTATCATACAAATACTTCAATACACCAATTCAAGATATTTGAAATAAGTTTTAAAAATTTTTTTGTATGACTAACGGTTTTGCAGATATAGTTGTTTGACAACATGTCCGATTCACAATTTTTGATAAATTTTTTAATTTTCCACTGTGTACAACTTGCAAAAAAAAAAATTTATAAAAAGAAAATATGCAAATATTTTTAGTTTTTAATGTACTATCGACTGCAAAGTACCAAATTCTTACAAATATGTGAGTTTCGAAAAGCGTTCTATTTGACATGGAATCACCGATATCTGTATTAAATTACTTCGCCCTTTTTCTGGAATAATATCTTAGCGAAAAGTAAATAAAAACTTTAAATTTAACTAATTCTCGAATTAAGGTTGATTTTTTCAAGTGTTTCACGTTTATTCCATTATAAGAACATTTACAATTATATTTTCAAGTATGTGCAATGGAAAAACATAGTACTTTTCAACAAAAAAAAAAATAAAGGAATTTGAAACTTATTGTGCTGACGTTACGACTATGATATGGGTCACTTTGAAAAATAAATGAAAAATACAAAATGTATACTGATTATTAGATAGTCATTAGATAGAAAAAAAATTACATGACAAAATCATCGCAAGGCTTCTTTTTTGCAGCAAAGTTATCAATAACTTCGTAAATATTTATTTAAATGTCTCTATGTATATGCAATAATGCGAGTCCATTTAATCGTTCGTGTTACATAGTTGAACGTAACCATGTTTTTAATCGCCGCAGTGTTGAAAAACTTCGCTCAGCTGTTGCTACACTGATAGGAAGCGTGGCAAAGAAAGCAAACGTTTTAGAAATTAGTGAAGAAATGTCATTATCACAAAGAGTAAAAACGGTCTTGATATCATTAACATTAGTTTCGCTCGCCCATTTACACTACCAAATTTGAAGTTCATAAAATAATTGAATTGGAATCAGTTCCTTATTACCGTCACAAAATGGAATTATTATCTTAAAAATGTTAACACTCAAATTGTTTAGCATTTCATTGTTGTGTTTATTAATTTTGTTTGGCAGGATTCCGTTAACATATAGATTTGGAAAAATTTTCGCTGAAACGAGCCTCCATATCAGCAATGATATCATCTAGTATGGTACAAATATGGAAATTCGAAAGTAGTCTTCTGGTGTCGAAGCACTGACATTACTACGATGAACTTGTCTTCCAGCAATACGAGGTATATTTATTGACATACCTAACCTCTCGTGTAATTCCTGCACATCTGCAAATATTGTTTTAAAATATGATTCTGCGTTTGCTCTTTTTTTATCAAGCAGTGATCTTAAAGTTATTATTGAACTTTCTGCTGCATCCTTATAGAGGTTTGTTATTTGCAATGATGGTACTAAAAACCTGATATGCTCCCAATAAATCCGAAAGTACACATATGGAAACAATACAACTTGTTGACCAGTTTTTTTTTCAGATGACTACAGATCATGATATTCTACAAGCAAAATGATCCTACTCTTATCGCATCGCTTCATAAAAACGTCACATACACGCAAATGACGTCACAAGACAAAAATTCTTTAAGAATTGTTGAAATCAATAAAAAAAACTTTATATTAATATCTCTCACCATTTTTTTGCCTTCATAATCGCTTATGTACACTGAAAAAAAAAGTTAGCTTAAAATTAAACACAATGTGTTCAATAAATGTGTTCGTATTTTGCTTTTTTTTCATATGTTTTTCAAAAGTTTTGAACACATTTGCTCTTACTTTGACGAAATTTGTTGAAAGCTATTTTTTAAACACAAAATTCGTCAAATTAATAACAACTGTCGTAAATTTTAAAACATTCTTTTTTCAGTGTATACATAAAAGTACCCTTAAGCTGTGGGCACAATTATTTACTTCATATAAAGTATTAAAAAGTAAAGTAATTAAAAGTTCTTGGGGGGAGGGGGTAATTACCCCCTTTACCCCCTTTACCCCCTTGTATCCGCGCCTGGGGGACATAAAGAGACAAACAAGTACGGAAAAATGTGAAGAATAACGTCTTCTTTCACATAAAAAAGATTTAAATTGATAATTTGAAAAATTGTTAAAATGAGAGCAGTTTTTAAAATCGTCTTCTTTTTTGTGCTCAAACCTTCATGCCTACCATCAACTTTGATCAAACGATTCACGCACTTTATAGAGTTAAAGGGTTCTGCCACGGACGTCTCTAGCTAGAGATGTAACAGCTCTTTAAATTTTAAAAGGTCGTTGTTACAAGTTGTTTTCTTCAGATTTATACTAATGAATGGAGCCTATAATAATCTAAATTTGAAATGGGTTGATTAATTTGCTGCATATAAATAAAAGCGAATTTTAAACGCCAATACTCATTTTACCAAAAATTACAAAACCAACTATTTAAAAGGTTCTGCTCATTATATCATGTTTCATCACACTTTCATCACACAAAATAATATGTAATTATTACGCTGAGTAATCTAATCGCTGTTATCGATCTTAATTCTAATTTATAATTACATATAAAATAACCAAAGATTTAATTAAATTAATTTTGCTATGTACCACATTAACCCATTCATTTATGGCAACATTTTATCTAGTTACTAAGCTTTTATTACGTACGAGAGCGTGCTTTCATTCATCATCTATGCACAATGTCATACTTGAGCTTATCACTGCTGTGTTATTTCTGCCTCATGTCACTCATCTGCTCATGCATAATTTATATAAATGTATTCCATTTCCGTTTCCGCTTTAACTGCTTTTTGTACTGTGGCAATTAATTACAATAACAACAAAACTTTATTTATTTCTATCTAATTGGCATTGTGAATTGTGAACGAGAGGCAATGAATACACAGCGTAAACGTGTTTTCGAAAATTGTTGCCTACTCGCAGGCGTTTTTGTTTTTTAGACATTTGTATGCTATTCACTCGGTTCGGAGTTAATGAAATGCAGCGTTTATTATTTAATATCAACAAATTTGTTATAACAATGATTGCGCGTTCTATTTACGCGTTATTATAATTATTCATGATTGACTTGAAAATGGGAAATAAATAGATGAATTTATTGTATAATTGTCAAGCAATTGCTTGAAAACACTTCATAATATATTTATAGAAAGCATTTATGGTTCAAAATGTTACGGGTTTTTCGTGTCCTCAGAAAATCTTATAATTATTTCAAACAAAAATGAATTCTGTAGCAGTTTCAAAAATAAAATTACATAAAATTTTAAAGAAAGTCAAATTTCAAGCTTGAACATGCTGCTCCAACACATTGTTCCTTGACTACATTTTAACTCCCCATTATTGTTTATCATCACAACGAAACTCGGTAAACTTCTAAACATAAACACCACCTGTGTATTAATATTCAAGAAAAACAAAAACAAAATTTGAAAAAAAAAACGACTGCCCATATTCAATATGCAGCCCAGTTGCGTTGTGGTATATTTTGAACGTTAGTCTTTTGTTTATAAGTTTGTGTTTCCAGAATTATTCATGATATGCAAACATTTTGTTGAATGTTGCTCTTCTGCAACATTAAAATGCAAATTTAAATATCTACAAAATCATACATAATAAGGCAAGATTTTCTGGCCCATTAGCATTTTAGTCAATATAAAAAAAAAAAAACCAAAAATGAGATGACGGAAATAATTTTCTATAAAATACCACTTAAGTATATCAAGGCCACTAATATTGTTGTAATATAAAAAATAAACTGACATATTGGCTTAATCCTCTCAGCATAAATATTATACTTCATCCCATTTACACTAAACATTTGTTAGAGAAACTGTCACTTTTGTTGCCGCCTTAACCTAAACTAACTGTCATTTTATTTAATGTGTGACATTGTCACGTTTGTCTACTGAATGCTTATTGAGCAATAAAAAAATTTGGAACAATCTCTTTAGACAAAGCTCGACTAAGCTGTCTAGAGCAAAGAGAGCAAAGTATTCAAATGCAGTTATTAAGTTGTCCAGATAATACTCGAAGTAAGAACATTATCTGAGTGATTAGTGCAAATAGTTGGTGGACGAATAAATAAAGAAAATATAATAAAAGGAAATCGAAGTACAAATACAAAATGGCAGCGTCAGCTTTAAGAGCTTAAAGAGAAAGAAAAAAAAAACAGAAAACATATGAGAATGGAAATGAAGAAAAAACAAATACAAAAGAAAATAAAAGAAGAAAAAATAAATAAAAGAAATACTTAATCCTTTTATGGGCGTAAAGGCTAACCTATTCAGGTGCGCTAGCAGGGGCAGACAGATTTTGGTGAAATCGGGTAGATAAAGTTCACGAAGGGGTAATGTTTCAAAATCCTTCTCAGCGACAAGAGTTTTCAGAATCGCTGATCACAAAAGCAGAATTCAAAATTCTAATACTACACGCAAAGAAATTTTTCGTTTACCACAACTGAAAAATTCACCAACTATACTTCGTTTGGGAGCTGTATTTGCGGCAACCAAATATTCAGTTGTCACAACTTAAAAATATATCTTATATATATATACCGCAAGATATTTCGGTCATTATTATTTATTATATTAATAATCTTTCTCATTATGTCCGTCCGTCTTCTTATGGATTCCACCTCTGTTGCTATCTCCGTCCCCGTATTAAGCAAACTACTAATTTCCTTATGTAGTAACAATTTGTCCAAAAAGTAACTCTAAACTATAAGCGTTATGTTTATACAACGAAGGGAAAAATAAACAAAATTTTCAGTCGGGAAAAACGAAGTTTTCAATTGCTACAATTTAAAAATCACTCGCGTCTATGATTAATTAATTTCCTGCAACTATATGACGCGTTTCTCGCAACTGAACTGTTATTATGACAACTGTTGAAACGTTTGCAAATAACGATTTCAAGCACGACAAACGAAGTTCGTTTGCGTCAAACTGGCGATAAACGTTTTTTTTCTTTGCGTGTACGATTTCCAAATACCTTTCACCACACGATGGAATCAATATTCGAATCTAATCGTTGAGTCTTTTTAAAACTTCGTATAGAATGGTTTCTCTGTTTCGTTGCTCACGAATACGGGAAGTCAGTGACTTTTCCGTGAAGTGACTTTAAATGCAACATTGGTCCTTTCAACGTCCATCTATTTATAGACTACTGTCGAATTTTGAGCAAGCTGCGTTATTTAGTTTTTGTTTGACAGCCATTTAAAGCAGACAACCTAGTAAATTTCGACGAAAATAAAAAAAAACGAAAAAGTGAATTTCGCGTACACATCAAGCTTTATTTTTACGTAAAAATACCATCACCGAAACCAAGAAAAGGCTTTTTAAATACTATGAGGAGACTGCACCTTCAATTTCAATGGTTAAGAGGTGGTTTATTGAATTCCGTTGTGATCGTACTAGCACAAATGACGCTGAACGTTAAGATTGCCCAAAAGAGGTCGTTACACCAAAATCGCCCAATCGTCCAAAATCCATGAAATACCTATTATTGACTATCGGAGAATCAAAGTGTATGAGGTAGCTGAGCCTATTAGCTCCTTATTTGTACAACTCATGGGTACATCACATTTCACACACGCAAAGAAATTTTTCGTTTACCACAACTGAAAAATTCACCAACGAATATTTAGTTGTCACAACATAAAAATATATCTTATATATTTATACCGCAAGCTATTTCAGTCATTATTTTTTATTATATTAATAATCTCTCTCATTATGTTCGTCCGTATTCTTATGGATTGCACCTCCGTTGCTATCTCCGTCCGCATATCAAGCAAACTACCAATTTCCTTATATAGTAACAATTTGTCCAAAAAGTAACTATAAACTATAAGCGTTATGTTTACACAACGAAGGGAAAAATAAATAAAATTTTCAGTTGGGAAAAACGAAGTTTTCAATTGCTACAATTTAAAAATCACTCGCGCTTATGACAAACGAAATTAATTTCCTGCAACTATATGACGCGTTTCTCGCAACTGAACTGTTATTATGACAACTGTTGAAACGTTTGCAAATAACGATTTCAAGCACGACAAACGAAGTTCGTTTGCGGCAAACTGGCGATAAACGTTTTTTTTCTTTGCGTGCATGAATATTTGGACAGGTTAATGTATCCGCGCGATAGGTGCCGCGATTGCTTACACTCGACCATAAGCGCAGTCATATGACTACTTCAAAGGAGTTTTTGACGATATTCAACCGAAATCCGAAGGAGTTTTTGAACCGTCTCGTAATCATAGACGAAACATGGATACATCACAACACACCGGAGACCAAGAGACAGTTAAAGCAGTAGGCTTCTCCGAGTTATCGTGCACCAAAGAAGGCTTAAGTGGGTCTGTCGGTCAACAAGGTCATTCACATCATCATTACCTAGATGAGGGTACAACGATTGCTTGCAAATATTAATCACAGCTGTTGGATAAATTTGACCTTGATTTGAAGCAAAAACGACCGTATTTGGCGAAGAAAAAATTTCTCTTTAACCACGACAACGTAAATTGTTCGTGGGTTGGGTTAATTGGGTTAACAACTACTACCCCATCCACCATATTCTGGTTCTGCTTGAAAAGATAGCTCGGAGTTTAGAGATGCAGGTCGAATGAGATCGAGATCATCACTGAAACATGTGAATTTTCATAAAACTCCTACTATTTGGAAGGAATAGAGATGGGTCGCTCTGAACCTGTATAGTTCGCGGAACTATATTCACAGTCGGATATAGTTCCAATCGTTCCTTCCATTAATTTTTAGCATGTTTAAACAGTTCCGGTTGCAATAATTTTTTTTTTGTTTTTATTAAGCAATATGAACCGACATCTCTTTCACACTTTTTATGACTTTTACGAATTTTGTGATCGACTACAAGTGCAAAGATGATGTTTGCGAACGAACGGAAAAACTGATATATGAAATGGTAAGATGACATTTCGTCGTTCTTGTTGCGCGCAATCATAGAAATGAGAGATAAGGAAGTGGTGTTCTGGAATAAAAGTGTGGCATTTTTCTTACTGGTGTATGTTTACACTAATACATTAACATTCACTCAGGGCCGCATTCGGTTGTAGCGTACAGCTAGGCGCAGTTTTTCTAATTGGAATTGTGTATTAAAGAAGTTTCTTTTTAACATATTTGCGTAGTTAAAAAGTTTAGTCAATGATTTATTTTATTGTGAAATTATTGTATTTCCACACAACCCTTGAGGTATACAATTTGGTGCGTTACCGATTTTTTTTGGGTGTTCGGTTCCCCTGTAGGCCTATTTCTCCCATAAACACAGAGAAATATTAGTATATATATATAATATATGTATTTATTACATAATAATTATATATTACAAAAATAATTTTTTGTTTTAAATTATATATAAAATTTTATTCGCATGCAACTACTTATAAATATAATCAACTAAATATATACATGTTAATTCTTTTTTTAGTTTTTATATTTATATTTTCTTAAAATAAATAGTTTTATGTAATTCTTGCCTTACTGTTGACTTTCCATTTACTTTTTTTTTTGTAATTTTAAAAATGTCTTGTCCTTAAAAATAATTCAATTATAGTTTTAACTACTAAGTTATAATGACCGGAGGACTTAATAAGGCCTTCAAATATATTTTTTTCATGATGTGGTACCGGTGACGGAAATAATCTTCGGCTTGTTTGTGAACAGCCGACAAAATCAGATTCATAAATATGATTAGAAAAAACTGATAGCTTGTTTACGAAGCTTGGTTACAATCCTAGGCCGCAAATCCATTTATATCAATAATTTGCGGAAATCTGAAAATAAACAAATAAGGAATCATATTTATTTACTACAGTGATTAACAAAAGGCGCCCTGAAAATAATGACACCATGCAAAATGAATGCGCCCTTGTAGTCGTGTTTGTGCTTTGACATAAGCGTTGGAATAGAAATGGTGCAAAATTAACTGGCACTAATTATTGCTTTTTCTCTTATTTCTGATTAGAAATATATTAATTTCTTATTGAAATACACTTTTAAAGAACAAATATAATATAAATAACACTCTCTTATTTGAATAATTAAACCGATGTGAACAGAATTTGAATATACTGACGTGTGGAATGAAATAATTTTGTTTATCAATTTCTGACTGCTTACATAACTGTGCACTATACAATTCATTATTATAAAGTTAGTTATAAAAATCACTTTATTATTTCAGTTACTTTAAGCAATGACAATTGCTTTTAATAATTATTTGAAACCCCAGAGGTCCCGGGTTCGATTTCCGGCCAGGCCATGATCCTACGCTTTAAACCTTTCACATTTGCAATTTTCTAATCAACTGAATTTGAAAATTCATCAATATTTACGACTTGGAGTTGTAGTTGATGGTAGAGAAGTTTGTGGATGAGATGACCTTATAACTTGAATTGACTGACGTAAAGGCATAACACTTACCTCTGATTCAAATTCACATGTTTCTTTGGTTTTGTGGTTTTTGGTTTTGTGGTTTTCTTTGATTAATCTTTCCTTCCCACTAATATATCACCCCATTTCAAACCAAGGCAGACTTGACTGAATAGGTATTCCACCTGAAATCCTTGGTTCAAGCTTAAAAAAAAAAAACCCAGAAAGTCGATTTTTAATAATATTTTCCTGGGATGATATTTTAATTTATTAACGCTAACAGTTATATTAATCTTGTGGTATCTTTTAACTTTGCTTTCTTATTTTTTATTAAAGCTGCTGTAGCCAATCTGTGGGAGCTCCTCTAAAAAAAGGCGATGAGCACGATATCTCTGGACGAAATCATCTGAAATGAAAAAACCAAAAAAACTTGTAGTTCATAAAGTATTTCTTGTATTTAATCCATTAACTGCGTATAACTTTGTAAAATCTTTGTTCATAAAATATGAAGAACTGGACCTTTTTCCCTTCGAACGGGTAGTTTTCATGCAAAAATAATAAAATGCATCATTTGAGCTGAAATTTAGATTGTGATTTATGTGGCTTGGCATTAAAATAAATAAAAAACAAAATAAATAACTGGCCATTTCATCCCTTGAAAGGACTTTGACCTAGCTTCTTATGATTAATTGTGTTGTGCGTGTTATTAAGTTTGTACACAATTGACCGAGAAATGGACCTACAGGCTTAACGCCGACTCCGAACGGCGATAAACGAAATTTTCTTATTCTCAAGAAGCTTTACATGGCATTTTGATTACTCTCTGAGGTTTGCCATTGTCTGCAGAGAGGTGGCGGCCGTACAGAAAAAAATTATTTTAATTCAAATAATTTTCTGTCGCTGCTGGGGTACGAACCTGGGTCTCCAGGTTCGTTGACATAGCGGCCACGCACTTTAACCAACTACGCCACGGACGCCACAATTAAAGACATTAAAATAAAGGGTGGTTAAATTTTAAGGGCCGATGTTGATTTTGAATAAAACACAAATTATTTAGGAAATTACAGTCATTTATTTTTATTATGATAATATTGGTATGGTTCAATTATATATGGAACAAAATATCGGCCAAATCGGCACACCTCCATCCGATGGTCCAAATTTTCGATGACGCTGAGACATAAGTGAGGTTCTATGCCGTTAATGTGCCGAATTATCCTTTAGCTCTTGAGTTGTTGCTGGCTTATCGACGTACACCTTTTTCTTTCAAATAACCCCAAAGAAAGAAGTCCAACGGTGTCAAATCACATGATCTTGGCGGCCAATTGACATCACCACCACGTGAGATAACACGGCCATTGAATTTGTCGCGCAAAAGAGCCATTGTTTCGTTAGCTGTGTGGCAAGTGGCACCGTCCTGTTGAAATCACATATCGTCCACATCCATAGCTTCCAATTCGGGCCATAAAAAGTTCGTTATCATCTCACGATAGCGAACACCATTCACAGTAACTACCTGACCGGCCTTATTTTGGAAAAAAAAACGGCCCGATGATGCCGGCAGCCCATAAACCGCACCAAACAGTCACTCTTTGTGGGTGCATTGGTTTTTCGACAATCACTCTTGGATTCTCATTCGCCCAAATGCGGCAATTCTGCTTATTGACGAATCCACTGAGGTGAAAATGTGCCTCATCACTGAAGATGATTTTCTTCAAAAATTGATCATCCACTGTTGTCATTTTTCGCCACCATTCTGACCATTGACGACGCTTGAAATGGTCAAGTATCTTTCCATGGTTCAAATTGAGTTAGTCTGAAATTGAGAAATGTCAAATAAAATACAAAAAAAACTTGACATTTAGGTGTGGTTCACATTCAACATCGGCCCTTAAAATTTAACCACCCTTTATAGCAATAATCGTACATCAACATTAATTGTTTCAAATAATTTCACATTTTAATTTTAATTTTAATTTGAAATATTCCTTTATTCAAATAATAGTTTCTCATAGAGGTACTTAATACTAGTGAAAGGATAAACTAACATAGTTATTTCTTAATGTTACTTAGCTTAACATCCTGATCGGATTTTTCAAAGTTCTAAGTTATTAATTTAAGTTATTCGATTTCTCGCATTGTTCTTATTATACGCTAAATTATGTAAGTTAAAGGAACAAATTTAAAACCTTTTAGTTTGTTTTTGTTTTTGTATAAAACTTAAGACAATGACTTAGAAATAACTGCTCCTTAGTTAAGGGTAGAATTTTATTATACAATATCAATGACTGCTGTTTATTTTATCTCTGATTTTAGGTACATAGTTATAATAATTCTGTCTTAAGTTAAACAAGAACTCAATGTAAATTGGAGGTTTGCTTTTGTAGCAATTTAATGAACTTAAGTACATTTCATCTTGGCCTAACTTATTTCTAAGTCGAGAAGATACGTTTTGTTTTTCTTTACTGAAGAATTTTAGTGCATGATTTATGATTTCATTTTCAATTTCATTTATTTTACTTTTTTCGTATAGCACTTTATTAGAATAGTATTTTACACAATTCGGTTTCCGGTAAAGGCCTGTGCATGCTCTAAGAATTTTCCTTTCTAATATTGCAATTTTATTAATTTGGGGCTTGGATACTTGCAGCCATACTGGTGCTGCATACATTATGATTGGCCTAATAATTTGCTTATATGCTAAAAGTTTTCATTTTTTATTTATTTTCCTATTAAAAAATATGTTTTTTAGTGAAAAATAGGCTGATATTATTTTAAGCTTTATTATTTGTAAATGTACGTTGAATTTAAAGTTTTTTGTCAAATGTACACCTAAGTATTTTAAAGTTGAAGTTTTCGGAATGCGATTATTATTTATTTTTAATTTAATTTGATATGCTGTTCGTCTAGTTAATTGCGTCGTTTGCTTCAAAATTTCCGAGTATTGAAATCTCTTTACACTTACTCTCATTTACCTTGATCTTCCATTTATATAAGTAATCAGCGATTATAGTTAGATAATAGTTGATTTCTTCTTCAGCAAGGTCGATCAATTTAGTTTGAGCCGATAAAAGAATATCATCTGCGAATTGTATAGTTGAAATATGTAGGATGCCATTATGTTTCGGGAAATCTGAAACATAAAGAATATACAGTAGGCAAGATATGGCCGAACCTTGAGGTGTTCCAGCTGGTCCTAAATATGGTTAAGAATATATTCCATTGACTTCAACTTTATATGTACGATTTGTCAAATAATTTAAAACAAATCTGCAGAACGGCAGGCTAATACCAAATTTGTAGTGCATTTTATACAATGGGATATAACAATGGGAATTATAATGGACTCTTTCCACAATTTTGGGATATATGAATTGTTTATAATATGATTGAAGAGTGTAGATATATTTGAACAAAATTTTAAGCTAGCAATTTTCTTAAGCATGAAATTTGATACCATGTCGTTTCCACAGGATTTCTTAGCATTTCTTGATTTTATAGCCATCTCAACATCGGTTGCATCAACAAAAGGTGAGTTTCTGGTATTCAAAATTTCAGCTTGGTTGGTTGCTGCAAAGTCGGTGATTCTTTCGTCGTTAAATATTTCGGCAATATATGTTTCCACTTCGTCGTTGAATTCACGATGTCCCGTGTTCAGCGTAAAGCCCTAACCAAAATAGACGAAACGAGACGATTGCAACTTGCCGAACGTTTGCATTCGTTACGTCTGTTTTGACATTTAACACAAAATGAAACGAGTACCTCCAATCGTCTGAAAAAAGAAGAAGACTACTCTGCACAGCTGTTGTTGACGAGCATGGTATAATAATACAAGGTAGCATTGACAGTTGCTTGGGAAATCATATACTGTCAAAAATTATACTCAAAAAGAGAGCGCTCACAATCCGCCATTGAAAACACTGTTGAAGTTTCAATGTTGAAAACGTTGAAGTGAAAAAAAACAACAACCACAGCAGCTGCTGATGTATTTCCACAAAAAGCTGTTTTTGACAGTTTATGTTTTCCTGTTGAAGAGAAAATAAGCAGTTGTCAATGCTACCATGTATTATTATACCATGGTTGACGAGTTGAGACGCTAAGGTTCGGTTCTTACGGAACAAACCGTCTCGTCACACCGTTTCGTTCAGTTCGTTGAGTTTACGTTTGCTTATTTTGGGTAACAACATTGAATTGCATTTAAGCGAACATTTTTGTCTTCACTCGTTACGTAGCGACTCGTCTATTTTGGTTAGGCCTTAAGGTTGTGTGCCCGTTTGAAATGTTCGGCAAAAGCGTTCGCCTTATCAATGTCGGTCAGGATATGTGTTGTGTCTCCTTCATCTATTAGCATATCATTGGGTAATTCGCTGCATTTTTTATAATTGGAATAGCGTTTAAAATTCTTAAAAATGTTTTTGTCGGCTTTAAGCTCGTTGAATTTATGTTTCCAAAACGAATTATAATCTGATACGATTGAATTGTACGCCATGTTAGTCAACAACTTCATTATGGTTTTAAGTGCACCGGTGTGTTGACTGTTTCTAAATAATTTCACATTAATTATTTAATTTATGTTTAAATTTTGACAGCTACCATTTTACAAACATACATATTTTCAACTTTTTTAAAAAGGTTTTCGGTTACCTATCGTAAAGAATATTTAAACTTTTTTATGTTATGCGACATATTCAAATTTCTCCCCCAATGTGCAATTAACTAAACGGTGTCGTAAAATTTAATTAAAAATATTTTAATGACTCTTTTAATGGCTCAAATCCATTCGAATAAGATTTACGAATTGCACGGATTTCCCTAAATTCCTCCAAATATTGACTTAATGTGTTCAAAAATGGCACACTTTAATTTCGCAGGTGGCAAAGAGAACTCGTGATTTCATAATTTATCATGTTATATACTTAT
This sequence comes from Pherbina coryleti, assembly GCA_943735915.1. Classification (NCBI taxonomy): domain Eukaryota; kingdom Metazoa; phylum Arthropoda; class Insecta; order Diptera; family Sciomyzidae; genus Pherbina; species Pherbina coryleti. The sequence goes on along the minus strand of OX030952.1, from coordinate 124,722,378 downwards.
TACTTTTCAATTAGCATACAAAGTATAATTTTTTGCCCTGGCTAATTAATTTATCTGCATAATCAAGACAAGACTTTGCATGTAAAAAAGATATCTCTGTGTGTCAGTTTATAATAGGATTAATAAATAATATCGCGTCCATGTTCAAGACATTGTTTACTCTGCTTAACTAGATTTTCTGACTCCAGATTCAATGCTTAGAATACTTCAGAACTTTTTAATTCTACTTTTACAAAAATTTCATTCGTGGAAATTTGAACTTTTTAAGTCTTAAAAATTTGAAATGTCAAAATAACATGCAAAGCTTACAGTCTGTCATACTTCTTGTAAGCCATTTGTTACCTCAAACCACCAAAAATTCATTAGCACCATTTCAAAATTAATTTTTCTTTTTTTATTTCTAATGAAATGAAAAGCATAATAAAAAGACAAACTTTTTTAATTTCATAAAATAAAAATGCTGTTCCTTGAGTTTGAGTTGTATTAAGCTTTTCTAGGTACTTGCTTTGACTTATCTAAGTCTTTTTGTAAAAATGGCAAAAATATACAAAAAATATACATTTCTACATGGCAAGTGTGGCGAAAACATTTTTATTACCAGATGCCGAGCACAAAAAAAAAAAAAAAAAAAAAAAAAAAAACAAAATAAAAATAACAAAAACGGAAACCAAAACTTTTCTGATTCAATTTAACTTCTTTTACACCTTCATTTGGTGCTGTTTGATGATAATGTTTGCCTTTTAATGATTATGGTGTGCTGCTAATTAAGGCTTTCTAACATTTACACCTCAGCCAGTAATTAGCGGTAATTAATGCAGGAGTGCAAAAAAATGAAAAAATAAATACGGAAGGAAACCTTTAATCTTTGGCTTGCGGTTTAATTTTGTAATGACAAAAGCGAAAAAAAATTGATTTCATTGTTGAATAGAGAAAAAAAGATAAGTTAATTTAAATAGCTAAGGTGTAAATAAGCTTAAAGCAAAAAAAAAATAAACATTCAAAAAAAATTATTTTAATTAGCTGTATTCCATTAAATGTCTCTGAGATATCTTTTGATTAGAACATTTTACTTAGATTTTTCATAAGGATGAATTAACCACTGAACCACAAGCGAAGGTTTGGTTAAAAAAATTACAGTTTTGCGAATGTTGGTTCAATATTTGCATATTTGTTTTTCTTTTCACTTAAAGTTTCCTTGCGTTGTCTACAGGAAAAAGATTTCGCAAAAAAAAAAAAAAATTCTTATGAAACTTTTTAATCCTCAATTTTTAACTTCGTGTGACAGACGTTAAAGATACAGTCTATTCTCTAATGATTCATTTTTTTTTTAAATATGTTCTCAAATGCGTCAGAAAGTATACTTTAACGAACACAATTTTTTAATTTTATTAAAAAACCCGTTATTCTGATTGATTTAAGCATTTGAAAGTATATGTAAGGCTATGTAAGTATATACCAGCTACTAGCGAACATGTACGACAAGCCAAGCAATGGTTGGTCTACACAGGGATTTAAGGTATAATATAAGTTTAAATTTTTCGAAAAAAAAAAATTTTATTTTTGTTTAATGTGTTCTTTATAGTTTTAAGAATATACATACACATTTTCAAATCGATATTTAAAAAAAAAACAGAAGTTATAACGGTTTTCGTTAACCTATGTCTAAGCTCCATACAACAAATAAAAAACTTTAAGCGCGATTTCCTCGGTTCGATAGATAACTCGAAATCTATTGGTTCAATTTCAAATGCAATAATTTTTTTTGCATTTTGTTCGTTATTTTGTCCTTTTAGCATCCCCCCTTAATTCAAGTATCTTATTTTTTTTTTTTATATAACAAAAAAGCGCGCGAAAATGTATCTGTTTCTCGAACTTTTTACATCAACTTCCGCCATAATTAAAAAAAACACCCCGGGGGTCCTGCGTAGGGGGGATGCTTAGTATAAGGTCTATGCTTTAAAATGTCATTTGATTTTTTTGTTTCCGATACATGGGAAAGGCATTATCCATCGAACCATTTTGGATGTCCTTTTTTCAATGCCATTTTCAGCTCCCTCTATATAAAAGCCGGAACTGTATTTAAAAAAAAAAGAAATATTTTTATAAAGTAATTTTTACGTACAATAATCTGTATAAATTTAAAAAAAAAAACTTCTGGTATCTAAAAAAATTTTTTGAAAACAGCTCCTGTTTTTAGTTGCTACACGTATATTATACCTTAAGTATGACATACGAATGTAAAAGCCCCGACAACATTAAAGCAATTGTCAACCTACGGTCCTCTTGTATCACCAATCACTGAGAACCCGTGCAGGATGAAATGATAGTTCATGAATCATGATACAATTACAAGGTTGGCTAATATTGAAGAAAAACGTGAGCTAGCTGTCAAAATCAGCTGTTAGTTTTACCATGGTATCAGAGAGTAAAGCATAAACACAAATACTCGTATAAAATGTCAGAAGATAGCAGAAATTAACAAAACAACACTGAACGCCTCTTTTTTAGTGTAAAAATATGACAACACTAACTTTGTTTGGTAGCACTCATGGCACTTATGGTAGAATAAAGAAGATAGTCTCAAGACTGAAAATCACATAAAATAGAATTTCAATAAAAATTGAAAGTCAATAAAAATAATTTTCCTGATAGTAAAATAAACAAGGTAAACTTGGGGGATTGAAAATCCTCTCTAGCTCGGATTCGAAACTGTCAAAATCAATACAAATAATTTTCAGTTTCATTTTGCTGTGGTTTTTTGTTCATATTAGAGAAAAAGGTGAGCTAGATGTCAAAGTCAGCTGTTTATTTTGTTTTTTTTCTGATTGTTGTTGTTGCTTTTGTCGTTTGACATTTGTGCCTCTTTTTTGTTGTTATATTTCACATTTGAGCAGCTATTTTAAAATGACCCTACCTTGAAAATGTATCTTGTGCGAATTTTTGTCGCGATTGTCGATCGACGATTTCATTTCGGAAGTCTTCAAACATTTGTATGCATTTTAATGATTGAAAACATCGTCATTCGACAATCGGCTTGCTTCCCAAGCCCGGGCTCTTAAGGTGAGTTTAACCAGAACTCAATATAAGAAGTGCCTAAAAGTATGCACTAAATTTTGATAATTTGCAAGTTGAAGCATCTTCAGCGAGTTAGACCCCAGTCACACGATTATCGTTTGATGCGGTCAAAATGTTTTTGTTGTTGCTTTGGCCCATAATACACGGTGTCCATTTGCCCGGCGTACAATCGATTTTGTTGTTGCTTTCAACGTGAAACTGTCAAAAACAATTGAGAGTGTGAGAGGATGAACATTTGTAACAGCGGGCAAAATATGTTTATTCTTACACGGTGTCGATACAGCGTACATCGTGCAAACAGTGTTGCTGGGTTGTGAAATTAAAGACTTGGGCGTTTAAGTAGCTAAAAAGTACATTTTTTGAAGAAAAGTGCTCCTATTGTACAAAACAGTATGAAGAAAATAGTTGTAGGAAACCCTTGTTGGAATAAAGTGTAGGAGAAAAAGTAATGAAACTGAATGAAATGTCAAAATCTGTCCGCCGTTCTTTTTCTGCCGTGTAACATACCGGCGTGCAAAATGTGAAAGAGAGTAAAAAAGATTCATTGCGCGCCAGGCAAACGGACACCGTGTAATATGAGCCCATGATGCAATTACAAGGTAGGCTCATTTTAAAATGGGTGCTCAATTGTGAAATTTTGCAACAACAAAGCTGTAGAAGCCACAAACGTCAAACGACAAAAGCAACAACAACAACAAAGAAAAACTAAAAGCTATCAGCTGATTTTGACAACTAGCGCACCCTGCTCTCCAATATGAGCCTACCTTGTAATTGTATCATGTATGAGCATTTCAATGCGAAACTGTCAAAAAACACTGAGAGCCAGAGTGGATGAACAATTTTTATGCCAATAAAAATATGTTAATTTTTGAACGCTGTGCATGAGAGCACTCACCGTCAAAGCAGTTTTTCTAGGTGGTGAAATATCAAATTGAACTCCGATCACTTTAGTGTCGTGTGACCGAACAAAACGTAAAAAGTGTTCATTGAACGCCGATCAACGATTATCGTGTGACTGGCGCATCAATGAATGTCAATAAAGAGAAGACAAACAGCCGTTTGGGATAAACACACGCAGTAGCAAATTTCGAATACATCGCTGAAGCATTTTCATATGCGAAGAATATCCCTTGATGCGAAATAAGGATGCAGGCTCTTACTAAGAATTCGTTTCAAAATTATTTGATGGTGACATTTTAAAGAAAATATAACAAAATGTTGTTTGAAGTTCAAGTAGAGTATATTTATTTCCATAAATAGGAAAGTAAATGTACAGTAGAGTGGGTCGGTCTTCATACAAAAAAAAAAAAGTTTGAAAAGTGCACCCCTTATTTTAAAGATAATCTCGAGACAACTCCAAAAACAAAAAAAATTTTTTTGGACCCCCGGAAAAACCGCCAAAATGGTATTTTTTCCATAACTTATACATTTTGTGTCCGATTTTAAAATACCGTTAAAAAGGGCTTAACTAGTACTACCTTTTTTTTTCTCAGAGCTTTTGGACTTTTGAAGTCACATTCATCTGGTAAACCCTGTTACCTAAATTTACCCCCCCTTGATATCAATTTTTTTATCATACAATTAAACTTCTTAAAAATTTTTTCAAAATCTCGCCCAAAAGGCACTTTATTTGTTATAGCAGTTAAAAATGTTTTAAAAAAGTTATAGCAGTTCCAAATTGTAGCATAGAACTTTCTTTATAAAATTTCTTAAAACTAACAGTTTTTTTTTGTTATTGTTTCTTTTATTCATACATAATGAGTAGAGTAAAAGCGAGAAAATGAACACAATGAGTTATGTTCTCATTTTAGTTGTAAAATACTTCCAACAATAACAATTAAACTAACAAGTTTGAAAAACTCTTACGTTGAAATGATCCATTGGGATAAGTTCGAAATTACGGAACCTCCTTGCCTGCAATTTTACTCAGACAACTAGGGTATGCAAAACCGGTTCGAATTTTTTTTTTTTTTTGGAGTTGTCTCGAGGTCATCTTCAAAATAAGGGGTGCGTGCACTTTTCAAACTTTTTTTTTTTGTATGGAGACCGACCCACTCTACTGTACATTCAGAACATAATTCATCGACCACAAAAAGTGATAAAAGGAACAATGACGGGTGAATACGACTGTTGGGCTTGGACTTTCCATTTGAGTGATAATCAACATGTGATCGAGAATTGTGGTGCTGCAGAATCACTTTATCATGTCTTTCGAAGTATTCCGGGCGCTTTTCGTTGAATGCAAGACTCTAGCACATCCCGTGCTGGTTTCTTTGAGTTTGAATATTTCATAGTAGAGCACACTCTTCTTGGTGTTATCGAAATGTATCGAAATTTTTCTTCGCCAGTCCCGATACGTTGCTAAATACTTTTCTTTTTTGACGTAAAGCACAGATCTTCTTATTTCTTATTCTTATACAAGCAAAAAATTTTATTTTTTTGGCCGAAAAAAGGCTTCAGGAGAACCAAAATCGCTTTATTGGAATTTCTCAGATCGAAAAAAAAATTGTTGTTGAACTAGGTTTTAAGTGTCCCTCCAACTTTTGAATCTGTTACCGGAGGAATCTAGATTTCGATTCGGCTTAATCATAGTACATATTTGAAATTTAAAATCCCATTAAAAGAAATATTGTTCAGGAAAGCTTCATTTATAACTCCTTTGCCAAGAAGGGTTAAGGTCATAATGAAGTTCCTGTGAATAAAACACAAAAGAATTAGATGTGATTTATGCTCGCGTGATAAGAATTCTAAGAACGCAATAGACGAGCAAAGAGCTCTGAGATTTGTCGCCTCACTTAACAGTATTTTCTTATTTCTTTTTATTATTTGCCATTCACAAGATTCTCTTCAAATTAAAAATACACATTTTATTTCGTAACTTCCGCTTCGCTAATAATTCTTTGATATTCATTTGAATTTTTTACTGTGAACTAAATACAAAGAACGCATTAATTTCGTTGCCAACAGATTGCCAAGTAGTGCCATAGAATGTGCGAGACAGCAAATGTAATAAAATGTAGTAGATGACCGGAAACAGTTACATATACATACATACTATATATGAGAGTTTCTTTCTTTCGATCTCTCTCTCTCTCCCTGCATCTGACACTTCATAAGCTTAAGCGCCATAGTTTAAAGCCATCTATCTACATAACTACATTAGCAATCTTTGTACAAACTCATACAGACATGAATTTTTATTTATGCTAGGCATGATTTTTTATTTTTTCCAAAATCTGTTTATTTCTTTGTGTGTGTCTGACTGTTTTTATCCCATTTGTAGCCGTTTTGATATAAGAAAAAAAAAAAAAAAACAACAGCATCTACCAACCAGAAGTACACAAAACGTGCTGGATTGCCAGCAGAATTTAAAATTCAGAAGCAATTTTTTTTTTTTTCTTTTTATAGCAAATTTTATGGTGTGATGTAAGGCAATTCGTATCTTAAGAAAAAAAAAATTAAAATAAAAACTCAAACATCTTCAATGTTTGGTATGGATGGCTTCATCGCTAAAAAAAGTTCCAAGCAATTTAATTTCATAGCGCCAAAATATCAAACTTCTCTGAGATTGATTGCGGAAATATGGTGATTTCATATAAATGCTTGGTCGGTCAAAAAGCGAAAAAATTGCTAAGGACGAATTATTTATTGGCATTGTATAGAAGATGGACAGGAAGAAGTTGAGTGTTGAATTTGTTAAAGGCGATTTGATCAATTGTTGAGCCATAAGTCAGAATTAGGTGCGCAACATGGTTGATGAGATGGAAGAGTTTACTCAAAAACTCAAGGATAAATTATGCGCCCAGGCATAAAAGGCTTTTAAAAAAAAAATTAATCATGCCATTAGCGTTAAGAAGCAAACGAGCATTACAAAACACAGAATTAAGATGAAAAATAAAAGAGGAATTTTTAAAAATTGCAGGAGTTTTTGATAAATATCTGCAGTCAACCAAAAACTAAAAGAAAATGCAAAGTTGAAACATATCTGAAAGTCTTTTGATCATAAAAGAGTTCTTCCCGTCAAACATTTTCAAAAAATATATCCAGAAATTTACCAGAAGTATACCGTTTATAAGCAATTTGGTCACAAAGTAGCAAATGGTAACAATGATGTCATAAATGCGGTAAATGTGCGTCAAGCGCCTAGTAACATGTATCTCTGGTCAAATTTTTTAAAATGAGATGATGCGTTCAAGTGACATTGTTAACTTATGGCAACAATTTTGTGATTGACACAAAATCTTTGACGGGCTTAAGGGATACTTCTTCTCTTCATTGTGACAGGAACAGAAAATTTGCATGCAAACTTGTTCTTTTTCACAAGTGAATCACAAATTACACTGCTTGGTTTAGAAATGAGCTCATAAATAATTAATTTTTCGTAAATGAGTTTACAAATGAGTTCATAAGTGATTCGTAAATGATTAATTTTTTTTTGTTCATAAACGAATTCTTAAATGATAGTTTTACGCAAATCATTAAATCATTAATGATAGTTTTACGCAAAATATTTTTTAATAGTTATATATATATATATATATATCTAGACGTCAATAGATAAGCTTATCTTTTAATCAGATAAATTTACACCATAAAGGCTACAATAATTTATATCGACTATTCTAAAGACATCTTCTAGACTCAATTCTTGTGACATATCAAATTCTTTTAGTGAGTAAAACTATTTATTTTATTTTTATTACAAAACAACTGTTTGACTTGCACCAGTTCTTCCCAAACTAACTTTATGAACTGAATTTATTTTACTATCCTACAAAGCATTTATAGCCATAATTGAGACATTGTTTTCTTTTATTTCTTTCTCTTCTGCGCACAAAATTTTATAGACTCGAGCGAAATCGATGTCGATGACTCTGAAGATGACGTCGATAGCAATATAACTGATGACACCATTACACAAGATGTTGTTTCGCATGACACATCGAAACATTTTAATATCAATTCCATGGATTTATCGGCTTTTTCGTTATTAAGTTTTAACGATTCGACTGCCTCCTCATTAACATTAAGTCAGAGCAGCAGCGACAGCAATAACAATAGCAACAACAGCGGTGGTAGTCATAACAATAATAACAACAACAACCACAACAACAACAACAACAACAACAACAGCAACCACAACAACAACAACAACATCAGCAACAACAACAACAATAGATATAGTAAAAATATGGCTAACAGCAGCCACTCGACAGCAGCAACATTTTTACAAATTAAATCACAAAAAATTGCCTTAAAGTCAACAGCAACAGCAGAAGCAGCAGCAGCAGCAGGAACACAAGAAATATCAACAACAAGAACAGCAACAGTCGGCAGTCATCAGCACAACAACAACAACAGACATAATACAAAATCTTCCAGAGACAAGGTGGAGAGTAAATTAATTCTGCCAAAGCCACAAAAAACAGATGCACCAATGCTGAACTATATATTCGATACCTTCTCCACAGCGAACAAGCATCATCATCACGACCAAAGGTATAAAAAACATAAAAAAAAAATGTAAACCATGTAATGTGTGCCATAGGTAAAAAAATTTTTATGATACTTAACTTGAGTTGCCATGATGTTGGTTAAGGTTCTTTTTTTATGTGTCACTGTGATAAAATTGCATCAATTGCACACCAATGACATTGTGTCGGTCACTAGGTATTCAATGCAATTCCAGCTGGTTGTGGTTGGCTGTGCGAAATTACGCATCAACCCATATATCGTAAGCAATGACGCAATATAATGATTTTATTTAAAGCCAACATATTTTGATGTTAATTAGCCGATAACAGAGATAATCCCCAAAAAAAAAAAAACAATATTGCGAATATTTAACTTTTTTATAATGGATTAGTCTAAAATACGAGTAGTAAAATAAATTGAAAAGCTCTGACCATTTCATCACAGACTGAGAGTCTGTTTATCTCTATTCATTTTTATTGAATTTATTGAATTTTTGGATTTAAAAATTTGGAATAAATGAACTATACGCCAGTATGATTCTGGTTGGAAATAGGAAGTGGACTGATAATGAAGTTACTGAAAAGTTTGCTTTCCTTGAGCTTTTTAGCAAAGAACTCGAAAAGAGTTTATCCCAGAGAGATACATTTCAGAGCTCAAAATTTTAAGTTCGTTGAGTACCCTATCGAAAGAATACTTAATATTTATATTTAGTTTTTATATTAAATAATTATTTTAAATAATTATACTTAACCCTTAAATGCACAAGGCGGCTGATTTATACCAAAAAAATATATTTTATGTAAAATTGAGTAAAAATAAAAACTGCGTTTTTAGTTTTGAAAATTTTTTTTCAAAAATTTTTTTAAAAAAAGTGATTGTATCTATAAAGATTCAATGTGAATTTACCCACATCTAAAATCCCTATTAAAGTATATCAAAATAAAAGAAATGTGTTATGAAATTTTTATTAATTCATTAATTTTAAAAAGTTAAAATTATCAAAAACTGCAGGGAGTGCACACTGTATCTTTAAAGATACAACCAACTAAAGTGACCCAGTGAGGTGCCAAATGATCGAAATTTTTTCGAACCACTTAAAATCACTAAAGGACAGGTTGTGAAAGCAGTCAGCATTTTTTCCTCATCAAAATTATTTATCTGTTCCTAGAAGTTAAACTGTTAAGAATAGTGTTTATTTAATTCTAAAAAAAAAAATTTTTTTGACTTTGTACATAATTTTTTTAAAAAGTATGACAAATAGAAGTAAAAACTATTTTTTTATTTAAGACTTATAATATTCTAAATAATATAGAACCGATTTTAACAAAATCAAACCAAAAATATAGCCGTAGGAATTTCTTGAATGGTTGTATCTTTAAAGATACGCGGTGCATTTAAGGGTTAAGACGCGAAATATAATCAGCAACATCTGCCAAAAGAAATGCAAAATTTCCAACTTAAAAGCATACAATTTAACATCAATTGATTGTAATATATTCGAAATATCTTAATTATTAAAGAGCGAGACCAATTTTTCCAACTATTTCTAAAACTTTTAGGATTTTTTTGAAAAAAATGGATGTTATTGATAAGCATTTAAAAAAACAATCGTCCATTATGTAAAATTCGACCACTTATATTTTTAGGACTTGATAGAGATCTTGAGTCCTATCTAATGACTGAATAATAAGGGTATTCATAATTGCGTGGTTTTCAGTGTAGTTAAAAAACCCCGTGGTATTAATACCACACTTTACCAAGCGGTTTTTATATTTGTTGTTGTTTTACATGAAAGCTCTAAATACCACAAGTGTGGTTATGTTAATTAGCCCCTTGATATGTTTAACGAACGTGGTTTTTCAATTTCTATAAACAGCTGATCGGTTTGCCAGTTATTTTCTAATTGCAAAAATGGAAAAAAGCTCTAAATGTAAGTAAAACTTCTTTAAGCCATATATTAATAAAATAAATGAAAAGAGCTGATTAATTTAACGCATGTTTGTTTACATTTTAGGTGGCGTTGCCAACTATTTTAAAACTTTATTTTAAACGGTGCTCATAATTATAGTTTTCAGCTGTGGTATAAAAATCACAATACCACGATACCACAAAATTGTGAATACCCTTAATATGTTCTTTTCGTAAGAAACGGTTTTTTAACTTTACTTTTAAACTGGTGGCAAACGTAGCCGAATGTATTATCGTGCGTGGTTATTTCATTGCGTTATATATTTAAACCCATATGTTCTCAAGGCATTGCGTATTAAAATAATCCGGTGGCTTCAATTGAGTAATTTCGGACCTGTTTATCCATGCGGGATTGGCATCAACTTCTTCTTATTTTGCAAAGAGGCGTATTTGAAGATCTTTGGATAGTGGCTTCTAGTTAGGATGATCCTCATGGTGAGCACCAGATACTCTACCACATAAAAGGTCCATCCTCTTAAATTAACCATTGTCTTTACTGACCACTTCTATTCACACTTAGAACTATGTTACTTGTCTGACACTCTATCCGCGTAACACTTCACATGTATACTCATTAGTTCTGAGAAATTGATTACTTCCAGTGAGTATTTTTCCGACCTCATCTGAACATCCAAAGTCACTAGAGGCTACCTGAGAATGAAAAAATTGTAATATTCTTTTGGAGTTAACATTGCAATAGAATTTAAGTAACCTTCTTTTCGTTTCTAACAATTTTGTAAAATGCCATCTAACACATAAACTTATTGGTTCTGCATGTATAAGGATTTCGTTATGTATAACTTAAGATAGTAAAATATTGTGAGTACAATTTATTCCTTCACGCAGAAAAATTACATTTTCGTCTTTGATTGTGGCAAACATATTAATATTTACCGTAAACATATCTGACAATGTTGACCATATTTTGTTTATTGCTATTTTTGTGACAATCTTTTCAAAGTTTGTTTCCAGTTCCAATTCATTTTGATTGATGTGACAAAAAATATTTTTGCGGAAAACATGTCCGTAATATGTTTGTAACAAACGTAGAATGTTTTTGCCATGAACATGTCGTATTTGTCCGAAATATACACCATAGTCGTATTCAACTTAATATTTTCATATTGTATTTTGAAAGTCATATAATGTTTATGATAAACATATTGGTTTTATGATGATATTCTTACTGAAAATTTGTCTCGGCCTCGGTCCTTGAGTAAGTAGCGTGTTCGACCGCCACCACAGGGTATCAGGTTGAAATCCCGACCCCTTTTTTATTTATTTTTTTTTTGTTTTATTATAATATATTGACATAGCATATGTTTGTTATCAACAGGTTTTCATACATAATATTATCCTCTCCTATTACGTTTCGGGTAAATATAGTTATTTTCTGCGTGTTCATTGGCAGCCCATACAAGTTGTTAAAGTGGTTTTCATATAAATATGCTCAAATATTGTTGAGTACCACACATTTGTTCCACTGAAACCATAGTAAAAATTTTAATTCCATATAATTTAAAAACATGTATTTATTTTAACTTTCCTTGGTGGTAATACCACATAAAATAGGCTTTTTAAGCTCCATTCGAAAATATTTTATTTTTTTTTTTGGAATTTTGCATAAATGGCGTAACTTTTATTCAATTTGCATACAAAACATGAAAGCATAAAAATTCGTCACGCAGGTGAAGTTAGTAAATCCCTGCGAGCAAATCCAGCTTCAATTACAAACTCCTATCACCAAAATTGCATATTTAAGAGATATATAAAGTGAATGTTGCCAAACAAAATGGCATAGCTGCAATAAAGTTGTGAACTCTATAAAGACACCATTTTCGTTGCTTTTGCATATTCTTTTAAACTTTCTCTTGCATTTTCTCCACCCACAGATATGGACCTCATTTCGAGGATGTGCAGCGTGTGGGACAACCAACGAATATAACAGTGCAGGCAGGTGGCAGCGTTTATTTGAATTGCAGAATCTCATTGCTGCAAGATAAGACTGTAAGTAGAAGTGAGAAGAACAGAGGTAAAAAAATGTGTAGAAAAAAAAAACTTGGAAATAACTTGAGATAGAAAAAAAAAAAATCAAAGAAAACTTCGCATATAAATTTGAACGGAAGTTGGTTTATCTTTCTTCTTTTTTTTTCTTGTACTTTCGTTCTTCATCTTTCCGTTTTTTTTTCACTGCCATTCCGCTGCTTGCACACTTAATTATGCATGCAATGATATCTTTGCCCGCTGTTGAAGGTTTCATGGGTGCGTCGCAATGCACAGGGCGAGGATGCCCTGGACCTGCTGACAGTGGGTCTGCATACGTACACTGGTGAAAAACGATATACTATGGAATTTCAGTATCCCAACAATTGGCGGCTGAAGATCGTGAATGTACGCAAGGATGACGAGGCGATGTACGAGTGTCAGATATCAACGCATCCGCCGCGAGTGATACAAATTAATTTACATGTTAATGGTGAGTGGTGTAGTGCAAAAGAAATTATCCAGTAGATGATAGAGAATGCTTAGCTAAAAATTTTTCAGTGATAGAATTCTGAAGTATTCATTACATTTAGAAACTGAAGAAAAATGCATGAAATAATGTCTTATTATTCTAAAGGTTTTTCCTTACCTTGACTAAGACTACAAAGAAAACACTTAAGTAGCAGTATTTTATATTCCACTTGAAATTAATTTTAAAAATCTGTTGAAAGTGATGACCAAAAGCTTCGATAAATGTCGATATTTAGCAGAGCTGTGTTCAATGAGCTCTTGTGTGCATTCAACGCGAATGTACATAAACAAAGAACATTTACATGACAGAATTTGATGGACACGAAATATGCGACATTTTGCTATTCGGATTGTTTTATATTTTCGCGTCAATTTTAAACCAAACATAGAGTTAGACCAAAGTGGAAAATTATATTTCTTAAAGTATTACTACTGTATTCAAAGATTTTCGAACTGTTAACTTAATTTGTAGCAGGTGTGAATTTGAATTAGGGCGAATATAGGGTATATAAACTATCAGAGCTGTCAAAATTTGTTAGCAGTATGATAAAACTATTATGATAATTTAATAAATAAAATGAGAAAATTATTTCTTATAAAACACTTAGATATCAGAAGAGTTTTGAATTCGTTATCTTACACAAACTAAATTTTCTTTAGATCTTAGAATTAGACAATTTAAGAAATTCGCTTCCATAGAAGGCGTCAAGAATTAGTGGAACTAAGTGGTTAGTCTGAAAAAGTGCTCCTACACCACGTTTTTTGCTGAGGTACACTTGTGCTCATACAATTAAGACATGTCGACCGCAATTCATAAATATATGTTTTGAAAAAATTTGGAGTACGTTTTTTAACATTTTTCTTTAACATTTATTTCTCCATTAATAATATACATAATGTAAGCATTTTTTTCTAAAAATAATTAATTTTTCTATAAAATTATTCAGTTTTAATTTATTTCATCAGCAATGAAAGCAACATATAATTAGGACATCTGAAAAGAATTTAAATTATATCACATGTTTTTGTATAAATTGTGTTTTAATTTTATCAAATGCCACAACGATATTAATATTTAGTTGGGAGCCCTTTTTGGCGAATTACCGCTGCACATCTGTTGCTCATGGAGCATACTGAAGTCCGGCATTACTCGGGAGTTATCTTGTACCATTCCTGTTGAATAATATCCCACAGTTCAAGCTTATTTTTGGGTTTTCGACCTGAAACCTTTCATTTAATTATAGCCCAAAGGTTTTCTATCGGATTTAGGTCCGGACTTTGGGCTGGCCATTCCAAGACTTGGATATGTTTTGACTCGAGCCAAGATTTCACTGTCCGGGAGCAATGTTTAGGGTCGTTGTCTTGCTAGAATATCCCAGCAAGTGGCAAATTTTCAACGTAGTCTCCGTCCAAATGCTCCGCCAAAATATCCTTATACATTTCACCTGTCATTTTACCACTTATTTGTTGTATTGGACCAACGCCAGATGAGGTGAAACAACCCCAAACCATTACGGAAGAGCCACCGTCTTTATGGTGTATCTTGGGTCCAATTCTTTCAACGGAGGACGCCTAACATACGGCTTTCCATCGTTTCCGAAGACATTAAATTTAGATTCGTCGCTCCATACAATGAGATCCCAAAATTTTTGCTCTTTAGTAAAGTGTTTCTTTGCGAATTAAAGTCTCCTTCGCAATTTTTTTTTTGGATGTATCTAGTTTCCTTCGTGCAACTCGCCCATTTAAACTATTTTCTTTTAATCGTCTTCGAACTGTTTGCGACGATATTTTTACATTATAATCTGCTTCCATCTGAGCACTTAATTCGCTGGAGGTTAAAAAAGGGTTTGATATGCTCAACCTAACCAATTTGCGATCATCAGTTGCTATCGTTTTGCGGGGCTTATTTAGTGGCAAATCATCAAAAGTTTGATGTTTCTCAAAATATTCCAGGGCAATATATACTCTGGTACGCGAAACACTCAAATTTTTAGCTACTTTAGCAACGTTTTCAGAGTTTTGGTAGGAATTCCAAATCATTTTCCTCTCGCATGGTGTGGAGCTCTTTTTGTTCCCCATTAGGCCAAATCAAATTTTAATATTAGTAAAATTAATACATTAATCATTTTATCTACAATGCAATGAAAAAAAAGTAGAAAGATATATTATTTACCGTTATTAAATCAAATGTCTTAATTACGTGAGCACTTAGATGTTGATTGCTTCGCAATAAAAATAGCACTGATTATGAGTAACAACAAATTACTTCAAAATTTTTTTTTTTGCATAAACCGTTATAACGATAATAGTTTATCATGAGCAAGCGAAAGCAAAAAACAAAAGCAGAAAAATATTATAGCAATAATAGTAACGAATTCTTTTTTGTCTTAATTGTATGAGCACAAGTGTATATGTAAGAAGCTCTCCGAGCTGTAAGCACAAACAAAACTTAGATTAAATTTTTGTAAATTTTTTGTAGCTGTTTATTACTTTGTATTTCTGTATTTCAATATTACATTCTAAGATATTTTTACTAAGACATTCTAAGACCAAATTAATCTGCTCGATTGTTAGAAAATGCCGTCTCCGGCATTGACCTAACGCCGATGACCTAAAGTTGTTTATAAAAAATTAATGAAACAAAACAAACCATTTATGAGGGCTGGGTTGTGGACCGGGTTTTATTTTCGGGCTCTAATTGTTCACAGATCGAATAATCTACGATACCGTTGGAAAGGTGAATATACAACACAACTTTTTTATGTAGACAGATAAGAGTTTTTATTAAAATTTAACTCTTTACTGCTAAAAACGTGATTTTTGGCTTTTCCAACAAAGTGGCTGGGTTGTGAACCATCTGGCAAATCCCAATAAAAGTCGGAAAATACGAAGTAAAACACCAATAATTTTATAATAAGTTGAGATTTTATTTATTCAGAAGGCCTCAAGAGGCAAAACAAGTTATAATAACGCCACTAATGCTAAAAAATTAGGCTGTAATGAATGGAAATGTTCAATCATAATTTTCTTCATCTTCTAAATCCAAAATCCAAATCGGTGTCGCAATATTTGCATGTGAAATACGAACGCCTTCCCATATTGGTTTTGACTTCAATCGAGTTTTTGGGTGTCAGTTCTTTAGGAAAAAACTTCAAATAAATGGTACAAAAATCAATATCCTCATCAGATGGTTTTGATAGTTCTTTTGCCTTATGACGCTTGGATGGTGCTGGTTGTGCCTTCTTCAGTGATGCTTTTGCTGGTGATTTTGACTTTGCTGCTGTTTTGCTCTGCTTCAGATCATCAATTTTTTTCTGGAGAAGCCAGCTCGCAGCTCTCCATTGCCTTTCGCAAAAGTTTTCGGAGTCGATTGTCAAATACGATGTCTATTGCTGGCACTTGCAATACATATGTACACTTCGGTGTAACTACAAAAATTGAGTCATGTCAAAAGAAAAATTCAGCAGTTGAAAGATTGGCTATATGTCAATTAGGCAAAAAAATGTTAACAACCCAGCCCTCTCCCCTAATAGCTCATCAATTTCATAATAAAGAGTTTTTTTCCAAATTTAAGAAAATGGCAGCTTCTGAAAGTTGATTTAAAAAGTTTAAGTAAAGAAACTCATGTCGAAACTAATGTTGATACTTAAATAATATTTTTAGTCGAAAAAGTAATCCTTAAAGTAAATGTAAATCTTTTATAATCCGTAGAGTAGTTTACGAAACTTCTAGTTGACATCATTGAAAACTTTACCAAAAAAAAAAAAAAAAACACATATGAAGTTTAACCCATATATTATGAGTATAAAGACGGCTCTCTACTATCCACTGGATCAACATTTACATGGAAATTTTTTTATAGTATACATATTTACATTTCATGTATATGTATTTCTGTATTTAACTAAATAAAAAAATTCGTTTTAAAAAATTCTGTATTTAAAATGGGAATTAGGATTAGGATTAGAATTAAAAACAAATGGCCAGGTTTTGACCTAAGTTTAAAAAACAAAATTAATTTTGAAGATATTATCTTATTTCGACTTGGTTCAAACTAATTTCTTGTAAAGTTTATCTGCACCCCCAAATGACGTTAGATTATTTAAAATTTAGTATGTCGACTAAAAGATTAAAAAACCTTAACTTCAGGAATTCTTTCAGGAATCCTTGCAGAAAAACCTTAACTCTCAAAAAAGTTTCGTGTTTCAAAAAATAAATATTATGGGTTGTGAAAAAACACGTGGAAATTTTTTTTCAGTACTTATTTTGGAATGGCTTGAGGAAATTTATAGAAATAAAAAAGCAGATTTTTTGAATTGCCGTTTTCGTCTTCTTATTCAAAACTTCACTCCGACTCCCAAATCATTTGCATAAAGTCGCTAAAGTCATTCCGTTCTAATAATCGTATTCACCAAATTTTTTAATGTTTTCGAGTAAATTATTCCTACACTGTTTATTCTGCGACACTATTGTCTACCATCTGGTCTAGATTTTATCTAAGATTCCATTTATTTCGGATATTCCCCGAACTTCTTAACCACAACACAAAAGTTGTAGAGTTTTATTCTTTAAATTTCTCCATAGTAGCTAGTTATTTTCTACATCTGTCACCGCTTATGGAGTATAAAGTGACTAAACAAGACATACCAGATTGAATGGTTGTCAGTTCATCATTCGTATAGGTGAATTTTTTTCTAGCATAAAATGAAAATTTAACTTCTTAATAGGATTTGTTGATAGTACGACAATAAAATCCATGCAAATACTTTGAAAAAATAATTTATTTTAATACTAAAGAAAGATGAACATAATAATTTCTTTCATCTTGTAGCGCCCAAAGTAATGATAGTTGATGAATTTGGCGATCCACTGCAAGAAAAATACTATGAAATCGACTCAACGCTGCAGCTGTCATGCATTGTGCGCAATGTGGCGATGTCGGCGGCTGTAGTCTTTTGGAAGCATGGTGAAAATGTATTAAACTACGACATAACCAGAGGTGGTGTGAGGTAAGTTCAACTAGAATTAAAAATAAGAACTTACTTTATAAATAATATTTATATCCATGCAATCCAATCATATGAAAATTTTTTAATTTTTTCGCTTAGTGTAAAAACTGAACTTATGGAAGATGGCGCCAATTCGACGCTATTCATAGCGAAAATTAATAAATCGGATTCCGGAAACTATAGTTGCTCAATAAGTGATACACAAGAATGCGGTATTGTGGTGCATATACTGAATGGTAGGTAACATTAAAGCCATAACCCAATCAAATCTCAACTAATTGCGTTATGAACAATCCAACTAACAAAATTTAATTAAATAATGCAGCAAATGAAAATAAATTCAAATCTTAATTCTCTTTTTTTAATTTTTCTCGCTTTTTCCTCTTTTTCTTTTCTTCATCTCGGTGAATTAAATCACTGCAGGTGAAAGTTTTGCTGAACTTCATCATGGCATTGCTGCGCATCTAACGCGTGACACTACGTTAGTCATTAAATTAGTTTTAATACATTTTCTAATTATCTTAAGCTCGTGTATTCGTAGGTAAAAATTAGCTAAAAGAAAAAGAAAAAAATTATTTCTTGTATTGTTTTTAATAATTATAAATAGTTACCAATTATGTTGTTTTGTTTTTTAATAACGAACGTTTTAGTCGTAATGTCACATGATGTTACGTTGTTAAGTTTAATTATACGAATAGTGTTAAACTTAAAAAAATAAAAAATTATCACCAAACATGTACTACATATGTACATAGTTGTGTAGTTATGTACATTGAAATAATAATAAAAAAAACTAATATTAATTATTTATTTAATTATAAAATAGTTAAAAAGAAAACAGAATAATTAATTGTAATAGTTAATGACAACAAAATAAACTGTGAATTGCAGCATGTAAACGTTATGAGATTATGTGGATTACTACAGGAAGGTTTGATTAAAGCAGGCACTACGTGTATAACGCAAAACTATTGTTAATATTAACTTTTGTTGCGCTCAAAGCAGCAAACAAAAAATTGAGGCTCAATAAAGTAAAATAATAAATAATAAATATAATTGAAAATGAAGAATTTAATTAATCAAGACGTATGCATACGAAAGATAAGAAATGACGTAAAGCAACTTTTATTAGTTTAGTAGTTTTACACGTTCCCGTCTTATTAGCATTTTTAAAGGTGTTGATATAGAACCGATTTCACCAATATATGTGACAATCGTGATTCCCCCTATGCTATGCAACAAAATAATAACGTAAATAAAGGGCGTGGTTCTCTTCAAATTGGCAAGACTGCTTTCTGTGACAGCCAATTTGACAATTCTCGGATGTTTTTAGAAGCATCGCTATTCCCCAACTCAGACGGTGATTGGCAATCAAGTAATCTAATCGTTTTGTTGTTGCTTTCAATGTGAAACTATCAAAAGCTCCGAGAGCCGGAGCGGATGAACACAGATTGCAGCAATCTAAATTTGTTCATTTTGAGATTGCTGTACATGTCGGCAATCAGCAATCTGAATATTGTTGCTAGGTGGCGAAATAAAATTTTCAAGGAAATGTCAAATTATGATTGGCGTGACGTGTGAGCTACCAACAATCAGAATGTGAAAAAGAGTAAGTAAAGTTCATTGATTGCCAATCAAGCAATCTCGTGTAAGGTGTGCCCTTATTACACGATGTCCGTTTGTCCGACCTTTGTTGTTGCTTTCAATGTGAAACTGTCAAAAAACAGTGAGAGTGAAAGCGGATGCAACAACAAAATGGCTTGTCTGTCCTAGCGTAAGCCGAACAAACGGACATCGTGTAATGTGGGCATTGGCCAAAAGAAATGCAAAATTATGATTGGCGTGTCGTGTGAGCTACCAACAATCAGCATGTGAAAAAGAGTAAGAAAAGTTCATTGTTTGCCAATCAAGCAATCCCGTATGAGTTGGTCATATGCCGTTAGGTAAATGGGTCGAAGCCATGGTATAATAATACAAGGTAGCATTGACAACTGCTTATTTTCTCTTCTACAAGAAAACATCTCCTGTCAATACACAGCTTTTTGTGTACATGCATCTGCAGCTGCTGTGGTTATTGTTTTTTTTTTTTTCTTCAACATTTTCAACATTATTTGTGTTTTCAATGACGGATTGTAAGCGCTCTTTTCTTGAGTAAATTTTTTGACAGGAGATGGTTTCCCAAGCAACTGTCAACGCTACCTTGTATTATTATACCATGGGTCGAAGCATTATACAATTACAAGGAAAGATCATTTTGGAGAAAAGGTGAGCTAAATGTCAAAATCAGCTGGTAATTTGGAGTTCTCCTAATTGTTGTTGTTGCTTTTCTCATTTGACGTTTGTAGCTCCCTATTGTTGCAAAATTTCACATTTGAGCGGCCATTTTAAAATGAGCTTGCCTTGCTACTGCATAATGGTCCACATTTTTAGGTAAATGGCTATTGGCATGGCATTTGGAGCAATAATAATCCACAATCCCTTCTCGAAACACCATAACATCCAAAAAATGCACCGTTTGGTGCGCTTTATGCACCGGTGAAATCATTGGTACATAGTATGTCTTCGAAAATGATGATGGTCAGAACGTTACAGTCAACCGCAAGCGGTACAGGGACATGTCATGAACTTTTCCGTGCCTCAATTGAAAGGCATTAGTGTTGCAGACATGTGGCTTCAGCAGGATGGCGCTACATGCCACACACCGCGCTATGTAATTAATATACTAAAAAAAACATTTGACGAACTATTAATTTCAAAATGAGAACATTTTCCAAAATGTACGGAAACGATTTCAAGTAAGTTTCAAGCACAACAGCTTGTCAAAAGGACAATTTAAATTAAATTTGCTGGTTGGTTTATGTTTTGGACCCATTGCCCAGCTTACCTCGAAGGACCAATTAACTTACATTGTTAAATAAAACACACGCACTTTTTATAGTGGGAAAATGATTAAAAACCCACTTTTATTGGTACAACTATACACTTATTAGTTTAGACATTGCCCTCGCACAGAGCACAACCACAGTCATACTTCTTAATAATTCTAAGCTCGACAACAGACTGACTGAAAAACCAATTGCTTGTAATCATGGTTGCAGTGATCGTACCTTTTTTAGTACCTTTTGCAAAAACATCGAATTCGATACAAAACAGCATCGAATCCGATACAGTTTATTTGAAAAAATTAAAGAAGTTTTAGGTGCTTTGTTCTACAGGATCTTTAGCTTCTATTTGCGTTCATTATGCTTATTTAAACTTTTTATTAATGTACTAACCAATTTCATAATTTTTTTTTTTCCAACACAACGCAACAATTTTATTTTGTCACTTTGACAATCAGCTGTTTGAAACTCGAGATTCGTGCGCCCACGGTTGAATTAATAAGGTTGTCTCGGGGCTGATCGAACTCTCTGCTCAGTACCCACAATTTTGACAATATCAATAACAACAACTTCATCGGCTTTACATGTTATCAATTTTCGCTTTCAGATTTTGTACGAGCTGTCCACTTCGATTTGACATTTATGGGAACTCGCTCTCAGCCATGCGACAACCTTATTTATTCAACCATGCGTGCGCTTAGAAATTTTTCAAATAAACTTCGAGTAATAGAAAGTGACATTTGGCTTGTTCTTCTTCTCTCTCGTACTGGAAAAATGTGTAAAGAAACGTTTTGGAGTAACTTCAAGTTACTTGAAGTGAGTACGGAAACAGACCTCTACTTTAAACATTTTTGTCAAAAAATTATCTTAAAGATAGAGTTTATTTCATGGATTTTAAAAACAATTTCCTGTATTTTATTTCAATTTAAAGTTTTCCGCCTCTAAAAAAACACCCTTTATAAGTTTACGACCATCTTCTTCTTCACAGGTAAGTACACATAATCACAAAAATGGAACTCAATGTGCTGAAGTTTTGAAAACTCCGAGGACCTCAAACATTTCACCCATTAACTTACTTTTTAATGTCGATCTCTTGTGGCTTCTTTTCTTGTTTTGTTTTTGGGAAATAATCGATTTTATTGAATTAATCGCCATCAACAATAATCACCATTATTATTAACTGATTTCATGATGCATTGATGCTGGCTCCAACAATAAACAAATTAATCAACATAAACGATCCGTTGGGAAACCAGCTGCAAGGGAAAAAATATAAAAAAGAAAAACTGAACAAAAAAAGGAAAACGCCCCATTCTTGAAAAATACGCAGCATTCGATGCGCTTAAGCCATGAATGCCGATCATAAATCATTTATTTGGTTAATTAACAACAATTTGGTACAGATTTAAATACAACACTTCTGTGCTTAAAGCCAAAAAGAGTGGAAAGAGTAGGGAAAGAGGTAAAAGTAAAACTAGGCATAATTATAACATATAGAGCAAAACAACTATTGTGAATGTTCTGAAGGATGAGGGGAGAAACAAATAACTTAAACATATAAGTGATGAAGAAGAAATTAAAATTAATTACACGCTAGAGCAAACTCAGACCAATGTTCCGATTTGCGTGAAGTCTAGCGTATCCGCCAGTAAAAGCAGCGGTGGCGGCCTGCCAATTATTGTTGCGGCTGCTGGTGGTGGTGGTGGTGCTGGAGCTGGAGATGGAGATAGCGCTGGTGCTGGCAGCGGCGTATTAATAATAGCTTTGGGCCCAAACATTTGTTTCTTGACGGTTTTCATGCAGTGCAGCGCATGCAGCTTATCGTTGAGATGCTGTTGTTGTTGTAGCTGCAGATCTGCGGCAGCGCAGCTATTTTTGTTTGCTGCCAACGCTACATGATTAATAAGCTGATAATTAGCTGCCGCATTGGTTGCCACTAATATTGCATTTGCAGTTGTTGTTGTTGTTGTTGCTGCTCCTGCTGCTGCTGATGTGTTTGCTGTTGCAATCCCGGCTTGAGGTTTGGCAATTAACTGTTGTAAACTAAGCAGATCTTCCGGTGACTGCATTTCATGCAGTGTTAATTTGGTGTTTGGTGTTATAATTGTTGCACTCTCTGTTGGTGCGACTATTGTTGAAACTTCCCCCGCCACAGCTGCTGCGCTTGATAGTCTTTCCGCTTCAGTAGTCGTTGCTATGGCTTCTCGTGTTAACGCTGCTAATATGTGGTCACCAGGAGCTTCTTGTTGTTCCACAGCACAATCGCTCGCCTCATCTAACTGTCGACTTAATCGCTCCAATAGCCCGAGTTTCTGTTGTAACTGCTCCTCGGACGTCTCTAGGTTGTCCTCGATCTTGCGTATATCAACGCATTGTAGCGCTAGGTTGCTATCCATATCGTCGATTTGCTCCTGCAGCTGCTGTTTGCTATGTTGTGCACGCTTCACATGCTGCTTACGTATCTTCGAGTGCAGCTTAAGCAGCAGTTCTTCTTCCTTATGCAGCTGCTTATTTAAAGCGTAAACCTTCTCCATCCAAAGGATTTGCATTTCGATATCCTGTTTGTTGCCAACAGCAGCGCTGGAATCGGCAGCAGTAGCGGCAGCATTGATATCATTGTCTGCAGCAGCAGCAAAAGCATCAGCTGTGGTCATTGTTTGTGCTGATGTCTTGGAATGCTTGGAACTTCGCTGTTTGTGAGGTTTGTGTTTTCTTTCGTGTGCATGGTGATGATGTGGTTTTTGTTGTGGTTTGATTGCACTCGTTGTTGTTGTTGTGTAGCCTTGTAACGGTTCATCTAAATGCAAAAAAATGGAAATTATTATTTATATAAAAATAAAATTATTTTCTTTTTCTGCTACATCCCACATCCCAACAAGCTATTTTTTAAAATTGCTTCAAATAAGCTTATCTTCAACAAAAAAATTTGATAACCTTTTACAAACATGGTTTGAAAACACTTGCCTAGATAATGAATTTACAAGTTGCTCTGTACAATTATAACGCATGGGACAACAAGTAAGTGTTCTATAATAGAACTTGGAATAAGTAATTCTAAAATTAAATCACTAAGCGGTTCCTTACTATGTTTGGAAAATATTTATGAATATAAATATTTAAAACTCTACATTTTTATATTTTTGACTTCTAACGAAGCTAAGTTTATCCCAGTGAACAATTTAAATAAACTTTTTAAGGCTCAACTTGAAGTCATCTTTAACTGAGATAATCGTACACTCTCAAGCAATTTGTGTGTGTGGCAGAAGCTTGTAAAATGTTTGGAAAACCTTTAAAACTAATCATTGGATGAACGAAGGGTTACTTGGAAAACACTTGCTGCTGTAAACTTAATACAAACAAAATAGTCAAACATTCGGCAAACGTTTATTTTTACATTTCTAGCTTATTTTACACTCAGGAAAAAATTAGTTCGCTTAACGATGAAAATGAAATGTTAATTAACAGTGGGTTGATTAAGAAAAGCAGTTATTTTATCAACAGTTTAGACTGTTGTTTTGAAAAATTCGACTGTTGAATGGGTCTTAATCGTTTCACTGTTCATTTTTTCGGAGTGTAAAGTATACAATTCCAATTTTATTTATAGTACAGTTTTGTTTTGTTTTTTTTTTTTTTTTATAAAATAGTCTTTTTTCAAAGCGAAATTCTAAACATTTCTTTTTAGAAATAAAATTGCTTGAAGATAACTTAAACTCATTATTATAAGCTTATAAAGTCATAAGAAATTTGCATGGTATAAGCTTGTTATGTGTTTGGAAAACGTTTGAAATTGATTGGTGAATGAACGAACTGACTGGGAATTTGGGAACCATACATTTTATTGCTACAATTTTTTCGAATTGCAAGAAAATTATATTCAAAAATTTCAAATCATGAAATGCTTTAATAACATTTGTCTAGTTGTAAATTTATCAGTTGTGTTGCAAAATTTATCGAAAAGAACAATTAGTAAGTGTTTTATAATAGTGATCAATACCTTCTGTTCAAAATTGAACCGGACTGTGCAAATAAAACAAAAACGCTTTATTATTCTTCAATATTTATTTTATCACCTTCAAAATAATCACTATCGGAAGCCAACATTTTTTGTAATAATCACATATGCCAACTTTTTTTCCATTCTTGAGAGTATTTTTGGTAGGCTGATTTCGGGATGGCCTTTAGCTCCCTCTGCGAATTATCTTTGATGACTTCAATCGTCTCAAAATGTTTTCCATAAAGCGACAATTTGAGTTTGGGAAATAGAAAAAAGTCACATGTGGTCATATCTGGCGTAAATGGTGCTTGTTGAAAAATATTGAAATTGTTTTTTGTCACAATGGTACAATGCGTGATGTGTGAGCTGGTGCATTATCCTCCTGGGACCCGAGCAATAAAGTTTTGAATTCAAGCAGTTTTTTTTTTAATGACAGTGATTTGATGTTATAATAATGCAAATTTATCAATTAAATGTAAAATTAGTTTCTGCTTCAGGATTTTCAGGTGGTATCACATATGATACATTGGGTCACAGAAGAGAAAATAACGGGCTATTTCAATGTTATCAATTTATTTACATATGAGTACAAATTAGTTAAATTAAATGACGAAAGCTGTAATTATTTATCCCTAGAGGTCTATTCTATGCCCTCAACAAGAAAGCTCCACTATTACTCTATAGATGGCGTTGCCACGATTTAATTGCAAGTATCATATATGGTACCCAGGGTTCCAGGAGATTATGGTGCAAAAACCATGAATTTTGCTTCCATAATTCTGTCCTCTTTCGCCGAATATTCTCACACAAACGCTTTAAAACACTCAAATAATATTGAGCGTTGACCGATTGACCTTACGAAGGAATTCCGAGTGCACGAAAACTTGAGAATCGAAGAAAACAGTCTACATCACCTTAATTTTTAAACGATTTTATCGTGGTTTTTTAGGTTTCGGCTCATCTGAATAGCGCCACTCTACAGATTGTTGAGCTGTTTCGATGTCATACTCTTACATCCAAGTCTCAACACCAGTAATGATGCGCTAAATGTCAGTATCGTCCATTAAAAGCGAGAAAGTGAGAGACAGTTTTGCGAAACTCTTTTGAATGAAAATTCAGCAATTTTGTTACAAGTCGCATTGCAACCCGGCGCATGCCTAAAACATCATGTAAAATGGTGTCTGCCGATCCAGTCGATATATCAAGCTCGGCAGCTTATCACATATCTTTCATGGTCACACGATGATTTCCGAGCATAATTTCCTTTACGTTATTGACATTTTCATCATTTATTGATGTTACTGGACGAGAAGGGTAAGGCAAGTTGTCAACTGATGTACGGCCCTTTTTAAACAATTTCTACCACTCAATGCCTGCGTACGTGATAGAGCAATTTTCAATGCATCCGAACAATAAATTCCGTTGTCAAAACATAATTCTAAGCACACTCTTTACTCAACTTCTTTCTCCATTATGAAATTCGCAGGTCAGACTCGAAGTGAACTTGTTTGCAAAGCAATAAGAAAGAAACTACGTGACAGATTACGCTAAAAATGAAGACTCAAGCCTATAACAGTGCTACCAGCTTTAAAAAAAAAATCAATAGTTTTATGAAAACTGTTGTTGATTCATTTGCATAGTCCGGTTAAATTTTGAGCAGAAGGTATATAAGCGTTTACAAAATATCATTGGAAAATGTTTACAAAGCTGACGCAAGGCTTTAAAAGTCTTATTACTTGATAATGAGTAGACTCAAAGCATTATTACTGAAAACTTCAATAAATCTTGAATCTAATTTTTAGAAAAAAAATAGTCTTTAACAATATAACCTCGACACTTTTCTACAATGGATTGAAACTGTGGATAAAGGCTAAACATATTCTACTTATATACTTATAATAATATGTATTTCCACTTGTATTAAGGGGGCATATAGGTTACAAATTTAAAAAAAAAATTTTTTGCGAATTATTTTTCATAGAAGGAAAAAAGATATCGTTGCCAAAAAATTGACGGTGTGCAGGATATCACCAGTCTTGAACATCTAAGGAAAAACAAAAAAAACCAAATTAATCCTTGTTGAAATGGCTATCGCCTGAACTAGGAGAATTTTTTTCCGCAGAAAAAAAAACAAAATGGCGACCGATTTTGTAACCTCGAAAATCTACTTTTTCTTCAAATGGTCGCCATTTTGTTTTTTTCGGCGGAAAAAATTATCCTAGTTCAGGCGATAACTTCAACAAGGATTAATTTGGTTTTTTTTTTCCCTCAGATGTTCCAGACTGGTGATATCCTGCACACCGTCAATTTTTTGGCATTTTTTAAAAAAAAATCAAGTAACGTTAAAAACCGCTTCAAAAATTCTGAAAAATATTTTTTTAAATTCTTTAAATGTAAGTAAATGTATGTGCAAAATTTGAAAACGATATCTTTTTTTCTTCTATGAAAAAAAATTCCTAAAATTCCTAACTTTTTTAAAAATTTGTAACCTATATGCCCCCTTAAAAAATCAATAAAAATATTATAACGCTTATTTCTATATTGAAAGAACAACTATTACGTAAGATTAACTGTAATCATCATTTCCAAATGTTAAGCAAAAGTTTACTTATTTGTTGAATCTGTAAAAACTTAACAGCAATTTAATTCATAGGCTTTTTCGAAATCAGAAGCTTACATTAGTAAGCTTGTTGCTAGCACATTCAAAGCTATTTTGACTGATTGGGTTCTCTTTAGCTAAAAAACTGTTGCTGTCCACCTGTAATTGTATCTGTTAGCTTCATTTTGCCTACGGCTCTCTGCGTTTTATTGTGAGTTACAATAAGAAAAAATAAAATATCCTTTTCCTGCAATTCTAACAATCCGTGAATATATATTTTTTGAAGTGATTTATTTTTTTTTAAATACCTGCGAAACTTGACTGGCTTTTTTTATAAATTCTACAAAAGCCAACCGCCATTTTTCATGATTGTATTTAATAAAAAGTATTATTATGGTTGTTTATTTTTATTTTCCGCAGCAATAAAAATATTTTTATTGTATCTCGTTTTCCGTTTAGCCTACAGCTATTTAATCTGTACATTTTTTATTGCTTTTTTTGACCAGCAGTAGCTAGGGTACACCTACACCGGGAGTTAGTATTTGGGGTTGTTCTGGGCTTGGCCCATGTTTGTTAAGCTAATTTAGAGTTCATTATAGAAAATAGAAAAAAAAACGTCATTTATCAAGGACATAAAAGCTTGGTATTTGAGCTTTAAATGTAGGGCTACAAACTGAGTTAGTGGGTGAATGAGTGAGTTAGTAAGTGAGTGGGTGAGCAGTAGTGAAACAGTAGCAAAAGAGGAAAGCACAGTGAAAATTAAACTTCCCTCTGAAAACAAGCATAAAATTCATCAAAGAGCATAAACATCACAATCAAAGAAATTACATCACAAAAGCGGAAGTGGAATGTAAGTACGTTATTAAAATGCTATTTCCAGAAATTTAACTTATTTCTATTTAGCTCTTAATTCTTAAGCTTTATGAGCTATACATGAAAGGGCATTAAAATGCATGTTCCAAAAGTACCATATAAATTATAAATTTTTTCGATATTTATTTTCGAATTTCGTTGTAATTTATTGCTTATTATCGGAATCGAATGAGAAATTTTAAGGTAGAGAGCCTTACGTTACTAGTAGCTATCATCATAAAACAAATTTATTTTTTTTTTTATTTTTATTTTATTAGAGAATCAGGGTGTATCTACGTAGAAACAAGTGAAGTAATGAGCTATTTTAAGCAAGGCAAGGCAAGGCAGGACAGTTAATGAACATAACATAAATGATGAACAAAGCAGTTGAGGAAAGATTATATCGCTAATGTTTATTCAATGAATCCACTCAATATGTTACTTAGCTATATTAGGCAACCTACAGTGCTCCGTTCTCATACAAACCTAGAACGAAAATGGTGGGAGTTGAAGGAATTTGTTTTCTTTTTGTTGAGTACTTAGAGAAAATTATTGTATTCGTACCCAGTGAAAAGGTTACATAAAGAATATAATTGAAATAAAAATAAGGGTACCACGGGGTAATTTTCTCTATCATCTGTTCTTAAATAAGAAAGTGAGATTGAAACCTCATGCATGAAAAAAAATTAAATTTGATTCTTTGAAATCCTCTCAAGGGGCTGAAACCCTCTCGAGGTAAGCTCTGATGTTAGGAGATGAGGTTACATATTTTGTTTGTGAAGTGACCTGTCATACTCCACAAATACTTCACAAAGCATATTCTTGGAAATTTCTGCACAATTTTCTCAAATTTGATCCTTATCCTTTGAAATCAATTTTTTATGTAAATTTTATAGAGATAATGAAAATCTGTTTATAATCCACACTACACATGTCTACAAAAGTCCACATGGAAGTCATTAAAATTGAGAAAAATTTTGTATATTTTTTTATTGAGACACAGGATCTATTTAGTAGATTTAATTGCTTTTAAGTTGATGGAAACCCAAATTTTAATTTTAAAAATGAACATCCGAAATCTCTCTCATAAGCTTTGTCATAGTTTACAGTGAAATGACGCTCGGACGGATCAGAAAAATGTATTTCAATTGAAAAAATTTTCAGTGTCAGATGGGATTTGAACCCGAGATTGCCTTATTTTAAAAATTGGCATAGAACGGTCCACGTATGGTAAAAATGTTCTATATTATTGGCATGGGTACATATAGCGAATATTGAAATGATTGCTTTCACAACTTTCTATGTCCAATTCACGTTCTGTGTTAAACTAAAAATTGCTATGAAAAGCTTTTCCTCCTTTCACCAATTTGTTTTTTTTTTTTTGCATTAAGTCTGTAAAAAATATATATAATTTGAAATTTCTGAAACAATTTTTCTTTTTTTGTAATGAACTTAAAAATTTTGTGTTTCTAAAAAATATTTTAATACTTCTTTCCTTTCCATCCATAGTCAGTGGATGGGCATCGAATAGTCTATTAGACCGTTCAAATTTCTGCGTATATTTTTTACTACATTGGCCTAAATCTCTATTGGATCTGCGTCTCTATTGGACAGTGGGGCGCGTTATTTCCCTAGCAGTCGAAATTTTAGAAATTATGAAAACTTATGCCTAAATATAACACGTGTCATAATTCCTACAGAAAAACATAGTTATAAAAAAAAGCTTATTAAAGCTTAGCTCGAATATTGGAATCAGAGGTAAATTTTATGAAAACTTATTTGCACAAAAAATATATAGGAAGTATATATAAAACTGGAAAACGAGACATGGCAAATTTCATATTATCCTAGACCTCAAAATCGTTAACTTGACACTTACATGTTAGAACCTCGAGAATTCAAATTGAAAAAAGGTGTGATAATTACACTCCGTTACAAAAAATTAGCTTTTGTTCTGTCCTATGAACTAAATCTACATTTTCGGAAAGGGGATGAAAAATAAAAATACACGTGTATCGCCGTTTTTCATGTACACGTCAGAATTTTTTTTATGTTTATGTTCTGAGGTGCCACACAGTGGGATAGCTCCATACATTTGTTGCAAAAAAATAGAAGGAGCTGTTGGAATTTGATGAAACTTCATTTCTAAAAGTATAAGGTACGCTAGTTCCAAAATTGATATCAGCTTTTTTTACCGGTTTCGGTTGGATAAAATTCAGTAATTTCGTTGATACCTAAATACTTTATATGTTTAATATCTAAATGTTCGAAACGCAAAACGCGAATAAAGAGTTATCAGTGCTTTATACGTTTTCTATATTTTACAATTATCGTCCGGAATTATCGGAATTCGTACCAACACCCAGTGAACTTGGGACTGCAGCGCCGTCCAATTCACAATTGGAAAATATGCTGCGATCTGAAAGCAGTCGGATTACTCATGGGTGTTAAGCGTGGATTTCCAACCCACCAGTGTTTTTTGTACACAAATTGAGCGACAGACGAATCTATACTGAGCTACCGGCAAGCTCTCATCAGAATCAGTCCTCCCCACAAGATCAATATCTGCTGGGTCCCCGTCATCGTGACATAGAGGGAAACGAAATAGCAGACAGATTGGCTAGGGAGGGCTCTGAACATGGGAAGGCCGCAAAAGAGATCAGCCTTACATTGAATTTAAGTGGACACGCACATGCTACAAATTAGGCGAAGACGGTATCGAGCATCTACCATTGGTGCAGCCATCGCAAATCATTTTGCCACCGCTACAAATCAAACTTGGTCTCGTATCAAATTTTGTTAAAAAACTGGATCGTGAGAGCGAGGCAATTACGAGTTTGTGAAAAAGTTTTCCGAAATTGAGCGATGCAAAAATGTATGCAGGTATTTTTTAAGTAGTCATTCAGTAACTTAATTGCTTTACATTTATGTGTATGATTTTAGGTGTATTCAATGGTCCGCAGATAAAGAAATTAGTTGCAAATGTAATTAGTTGCAAATTAGTCAATTTTTACTGTTGAGAAAAAATTAATGAAAAAATAAAAGCCGCACCCGGTACAAAAAAAAGTGCATTTCTGATATCACTGCAAGTATTCGGCTATTAACACAATTATTCAAAAAAAATCGGTTCTTTAACAAACCGAGACCGGTACAAAAAACCGATACCACTTTTGGAACTAGCGTGCCATTATATTTTCAGAAATGAAGTTTCATCAAATTCCAACAGCTCCTTCTATTTTTTTCAAACAAATGTATGGAGCCATCCCACTGTGTGGCACCTCAGAACTTAAACATAAATAAATAAAAAATTCTGACGTGTACATGAAAAACGGCGATACACCCCCTTTCCGAAAATTTATATTTGGTTCATAGGACAGAATGTGTGTAACGCAGTGTTGTTAAAACATATCATCACATAAAATTTACTACAAGGGAAATCTACAGTTCAACTCAAAAACCTTAAACGTAAACGTAGAGAAAAAAATCAAGCATTCTATGCTTGAATCAAGCTTGAGTTTATGCTCAAGCGAAAATTGCTTAATTCAAGCATTATTTTACTAGAATTGAGCAACTTTAAAACATATGATATTAAGAAGAAAATGCTTAATTCAAGAAACATTTGAAACTCAAAAATATTTCTTCTATATTCAAGACTAATATTTGCTTGAAGTAAGAAAAATTTGCTTGATCCAAGTAACAATT
Source organism: Pherbina coryleti (assembly GCA_943735915.1). Lineage (NCBI taxonomy): Eukaryota > Metazoa > Arthropoda > Insecta > Diptera > Sciomyzidae > Pherbina > Pherbina coryleti. The sequence goes on along the minus strand of OX030952.1, from coordinate 124,690,308 downwards.
TGCTGAAAACTAGAATAATTTGCTTGACATTAGAAACGTAATTTTCTCATTATAATCAAGCAAATTTTTCTCACTTCAACTTATATTGGCATGCTTTTAAATGACATGTTTACATGGACACATGGTTAGTTTGTCAATTCGCACCATCTTAAACATGTTTTCATGTAAACATGTTATGAATTATAAGCATTCCAATACAACTTAAAGTAAGAAAAATTTGTTTGATTCAAGTAAACAATAAATATTTTCTTGATTCAAATCTCGTTCCAGGTTCTAACATCAAGTATTTTATTCTTGTTTCAAGCAATCATTTATTTTACTCAATTTTAGAAATAAATGCTCATTTCAAATTTTTTTTTTTTTTAATTTTAGTTTTTTTTGCTTAATTTGAGCAAATGAAGCTTTTCTGAGATCAAGCAAAATATATACTTAATATAAGAATATTATTTCTCTCCGTGTAATAACTTGGCTCCTATAAAAACAAGACTGCTTAAATTAAGAACTTATGCGGGTATTATCCTATTATGAATTCTTGGTTCCTGGCATTAATGAGGGTATTTTTCTTTAGGACAGCCATTTTTTTTTTTCATTTCACCAAAAATAGTCTACTGAGCGTAAATCGGCTAAATTGATGCTTTAGCTCAATTCAGCTGTAATCAAATGTTCCCCTCAGATATAAATGTAGCTTGTTACGTTTTAATACCAACCTATGAAAATTTCCTCGCCCTCCACAAAGTCTCCATCATCAGCAACAGCCTCATCTAGACCATTTAAATAGGTTTCCAGTAAATAATTTTTCCCCAGCTCGCGTTCACGTGTTCGATGGTTTTCCTCTTCAATTTTTGAAATCTGACGTTCTTTTTCTCTGTACACGACAAAAAAAAAAAACAAAAAAATAAATAGAAGAAGTGTAGAAGAAGAATATTAAAAAACATGTATTGCAAACAGCCTTCACAAGCGAGGCAAGAATAAAATTAAGTCAAACCTCAAGAGCGTTAACTGTCGATGTATCGTCTCATCCTGAGCCATGATAATCTTCAAAAGCCGCTCATTGGCAGCGCTGCCACGTTGCGACAATTTCGGATGTAGTGTGTTACCCTGAGCTAGCCAGCTGATGGTGGACTTGTGCTTTTTGCGACGCAAGCGAGCACTACGTGAGCTGCCTACAGGGCTGCCCATGCCGCTGTCCTTGTCGGTGGAGAGCAGCGAACCCAGACCAAGATTTCCGCTGCTAGCGGCATTATGGGGCGAGTGCGTTAGACGTCGCAAGAAAAGCTGATGCTGCAAGTAAGTAAGCAGAAGGGAAGAGGTTAAAGTCAAACGGCAAACGACAAGCGACGAGGTCGCCATAATGCGCGCGTATGGCATGTGCAAAATTTAAGAAAAAATATATTGATTTTTTTTTTTTTTTTCATTTAGAAACTTTATTTTTATTGATGTTGTTGTTGTTTGTGCTGCTGCTGCGCCAAAATGATTGAAAAACAATTTAAGTTGCGTGACCTGTTCTGACGTTGCTGTCATGTCGTTGAGACGCACCACATCTTAAACTTAAGTTGATGGGTTGAATGTTTGTGATGTGGTTAAGATTTCATATGATGGACTTGGAATATAGTACTAACCTCTTTTCTGCCTGCCGCTTCTCCGCTAGCCACTGGCAGCACATCAAAAACTTTTGTGCTGCCATCTAGGAACTCCTCGCAGTGTCGATGCTGCTTGACAATGACGTACGTAGCGTGCTCGTTGCGGCATGCAGCAGCGATATTGAAGTCCTCCAGGTTATGAGGTTTTTGTAAGTTCAACTCGACAATCTCATCGGCTACTGGTGCTTCAGCTTCTTTGGTATTTAACATTGATTGATTGATGGAATTATTAATGTCATGGTTGTTGTTTTTATTGTTGTTGTTGTTGTTGGTGTTGTTTTTACTGTCTTCGTCACACAACTGTTGGTCATCCTGATAGCTTAGTAATGCATTGATAAGATCCGTGCATGTTGTATTCGCATCAACTCCGGACACCCAGTGCTTCTCACCATCCACCCAAATTGAAACATTGTCCGAAAGTGTTTCCATCGACGCCAAAGAATCCGTCTCATCGTTGTCCTCCTCATCGTGCTTTTTGTTATTTTTGCTGTTGTTGATGGTATCATGTGGCAGATAGAGTATCCCATTGGAGTAACCTACGGCTGCAGTGGCAGCAGTCATTATAGTTGGCGGGGATTGATTTGTGGTTGTTGCTGTTGTTGTTGTTGTTACTGTTGTTACTGTGCCAGTTGTTGCTGCTGCGGATGTTGCTGCAGCAATGGCAGTTGTTGCTGTTGTTGTTATTGTTGCTTTTGTTGTTTGCTTGCTTGTATTTGTCTTTTGTGTACTAAATTGTATCCTGATATATGATGACATAGTCCAGAAGCCATCATCAGAAGATAACAGAGGTTAGCATGTAAAGAGAGAGTAAAGAGAAGAGAGAGAAAAAAGCGTTAAGTACTATGTTGTTCAATTTTATTTTGTTGTTATTTTCATTGCTTCAAATAAATAATTTCAATGGATGGTGTACTGAATAATTGTATTGATCGCTGAAGTGGAAATGTTGCTGCAAAGCATTGCTGCCATATTCAGAGTGAACAATTTAATTTAAAGAATTTTTCACTTTTCAACTTTGCAAGGATTTAATCTTGTTGGATAAAGAATACATATAAAAGTATTTAATGTTGAATATTTTTACCCAATCTGGTTGTTGGGTCAAAACTTAAGCTTTAATCCTTAACAGGCGTATTGGCAGCGAGATTCATCGAAGTTCTCTAAGATAAGTAGCAATATTCCACATAACCTTAAATTTTGTGATTTTTTAACAACGATGAGAAATGAAGTCATATGGTGCATGGCCAAATTAAGGCTAATAATAAGCAGAGAAAAAATAAAGGTAGCCGTACAATTTTTTTTTTTTCAGTGTAAAATGTTTTACGACGCCAAAAAGTGGTCCTTAATGGTTTCTTATGAGAAGTTATGAAACCACTCAGAGTCTGTACGTACAATCACCCAAAACCCAATCGCCCAAAATTCAAAAATGAACAATAGCCCCAATTTGAGGAAATTTTTTGGGCGATTGTTTATATGTGTTTTGGGCGATTTTGCATATTGCATTTTAGGTTATTATTCACAATGAACGATCACTCAAATTATCAGAAATGATTATTTATATTAAATGTTGGGTGATTATTCATTTTATTCAATTGGTCTGAAAATATGTGTTTATGCAAAAAGTTAACGTCGCTCTTACCCGACGCGACCTATGCGTCGCAGGTGTCCTACGACTTCATGTCCACATAAGGTGGAAGGTACATGATCCAATGCAGTTTTTTACGCCGATCACGGTAGTGAGAAGAAAAAAAGACCGCTTGGACTTAGTTTAGAAGTAAAAGGGGTCATTTTTCCGGGTTGGGACAATGGGTGTAAAAACTTGTAATTTCTTTAATTTTCCTTCAAAACTAAGCTTTATGGATATCAAAAGAAATGTTATGACTACGGCTCGGAATCTCATGCAAATACATGTTTTTACTGGCCATCTTAAAATTAAATAGTTAAGTTATCTTTACGAATCATGAAATTTCCTTTAAAATGACATTCAATCGTTAGTGCATATTTTTACATATTTTGCAATAAATGCATGGTTTTGCATATTTTACAAAAAATTCCTTTTTTTGCATATATTTTGGGAATATTTTTGTATATTTTACAATAAATGTGGTTTTTGCATATTTTTCATTTATTTATTTACAACGATTTAAATTTAGTTTGAAAACAATCATGGTATAATCAATTGAATACACCATGCATCTGAACCACCCTGCTAAACTGCCAATGTTTGAACTGTCAAAAAAACAAAAATCGTAGCTATCTTGCCGCACGTTATTAACATTGTTACTTTCTGCTTGATTTGTGATTTGAAGCATAATCGCGAATAACGTTGTAAGCGACATTTTTTTTAAAAGTGTTTTTTTAGCGGACACCAGTTATAATTACTCTCTTATGCTATATAAAAACAGAAGTAAGTAAAAATAATGCAGGTTGGGGCATTTTTAACGCATTTTTAAATGCCACTCAGTGGAATAACGTTGCACGTGCTTGTAAAATGAATAAAAGCAAACAATCGAACTTGGAAATTGTAAAAATTTTAACTATAAAAGACTAAGAGATAGTGGTCAGTCTCATATTTCGAGAAATGGAGAAACCATACAAAATAAAAATGCTTCTGTGAATGTAATTGGGAAGAACGTTGTAAATACAGTTAGCTGTAAGTGTAGTCGTTTTAAGTAATGGAAAAATGTTTAAGCACCATAAGTCATATGTTATGTTCAGTGGAAAAACGTTTCATCAACTATTCAATTTTTGGATATAAAACGTTATTCCACTGAAAACCTTTAAACGGTAATTTAGATGTAATAAAATCTTTTATTTAATTTTTTTTTTTATATTTTATGTATGGTAAAGTTTTAAATGTTTTCAAAAATAAACGCCTACAATGTTTAAAACGTTTTTTATCTCTAGTGAAAAATTACAATTTTGTCGTTTATAACATTATTCGCGATTATGCTTCATTTGCTAGGTTCAAAACTTTCTGTGTTATTTTATTAAAAACACCTTTTTAATGTTAGAAAGTGAGTTCAATTTGCTAATTTTTTCTGTAAAATCGTGCAAATTAACATTTGATAATGTTTTTGAGTACAATGCGGAAATTAAAATTACTTTTATCTGCAAACCTAAATAAATATGTGTTTGAGCATCCTCCTTTGTTTTTCAAACCAATAGAGCCGTGTTTTTTACAAAGTTTGCAATAAGCGAGTGGTCTGCGAAAGGAAATTTCAAGTTGACCAGAATTTGAAAAGTCTGAAACATAAGGAATTATATAACCGGTGCTCTGAAAAAGCAGAGCCTTTAATGACTACTTCTGTATCAATAGGTCTTAACAAATTTTCTATGGATTTATTTATTTCCGCTTATATCCCGGATTTCGCGAATATAAAGTGAAATACATTTCTACTTTTTTAACCGACGCAGCGCCCTATGTAGTGAAATCGGAAAGGGTGTTACAAATATTTTATCCAAAGTTGTTATATGTAACTTGTTTGGAGCATGTTATTTACCGAGTAGCTGAAGATATCAGAAGTAATTTTATCAGAAGTAAAAATATCTTTTTAAAAGCGGCTTCGCGAGTAAAAATTTTTATTGATAAATTTCCTGACACTCCACTTCCTCTAGAGCCAACTATAATTAGATGGGGAGCATGGCTTAATGCGATTAAATATAATGCCCAGAACTTCGAAAAATTCGGTGAAGTAGTGAAAGAGCTCGACGATTCCGATTCGACATTGAATAAAAACATAGAAGAACTTTTAAACTTGCCTTTGAAGTAATCACAAAATTAGAAGGAAGTAATTCTTTGAAAAATGATGTCGATTTAGTAAATAACTACATAAAAAATAAATGATGTAAATATTTTAATTGGACAAAAAATTATTGAAAATTCAAATTTCGTTCTTCACAAAAAAACAAAAGTGTTTTTGAAATAACGAAGATTGTGGGCATTTTGGAGTTAAATGAAACATCTGTTGATGTGGAGCGATTATTTTCCTTATACAAAAACTTCTTAAGACCCAATCGGGAAAGTTTTCTATTTGAAAACATAAAAAATAATTTTGTTATTTACCCCAATAAGGCAATAAACAAATATTGATCTCATGTTTGTATTACTTAACTGCCATAATTTTTCTTAAACTTATGTTCAATTCATATTTTTTATAAATTAATTTTATATGTACCTTTTTTAAAATGTATTTTTTTTTGCTTTTGCTACCGATACTAAAAATCGGTAAACCGATAATTTTACAAATAAAATTATTTTTGATTGCATATTTTACCTGTTTTAAGCGTATATTTTCGATTTCTTAGTGTATGAGAATCCGAGCCCTAGTTATGACCCTTGATGATTCACCCTTTTACGAAATAACCAAAACGTAAGTATAAAGAATAATTTTTTATATATACTCCCACTTTTTCTTAACCAGATCAATATTTCCACGCCTTTTATGAAATCATTTATTTATTCTAATATTCCAATTTTGAAAAAAAACCATTCAAAGGAACATACAAAGTTGGTAATACCTTAAATATTCTGAGTTATATCTTCAAACAGTTATATCTTCAAAAAAATGCATGGATTTTTGTGGTTAAAAATACATACATTTTGGTTGTTATTTCGTAGAAGAGTGTATAATTTGTAAATGTATAATATGTATGAGTGTTATATGAGTCAAGTGTGTATAATATGTAAAATGCATTGTTTTCAAAAGTCATGTATGGATTTTTATGGTTAATAGTGCTTTGAATACGTAATAGCATAACCTTTTGTTTCATATTCATAACGCTTAATTTTGTAGGCAAATTAAAAAAATAAAATTTTTAGGCCCATATTCCCAATTTTGGGCCCCTATAACTTCTTAACTAAAGTTTTCTTCTATTGAAAAATAAGCTTATAAAAATCAATTGTTCATTCTGTGAAACCATTTATAATGATCAATCACCAAAAAATTTGAGCAATTGTTCATTTTTACTTTTGGACAATCGTTCATTTAAATTTAGGACGATTTTGCATTTTGCTGGGGTCTAATTCACACAAAGACCCAAAAACTTTGGATGAATTTTTTTTTTTTTGGCCGATTGGGTTTTGGGCGATTGTTCGTAAAGTTGTCGAGCCTACTGGTGGCTTGTTCTGTAAACAGTATCTTCTTTTCACAAGTCAATACGGTTCATTTTAGGTCTTATCAAAATTTTTAATTTCCCTGGTGGAACTTCTCGAAAAAACTGTCGGTAAGTTTTATTGAAGAAATATTATAAATAAATTTAAATATAATGTAACTCTCTATAATTGTCGTTATAATAAGTGTTTTTTAAACGCGTTAAAATATTTATTGTGAAGGGGAATATAATAACTTTGAATTGATTTCTGCTTTTCACTTACACTTTTTCTTGCACTATAATGCAAATATTTTAAATCAGATTTAAAAAAAAAAAAAAAAAAAAAAACAAATGTTACTATCTACGTATTACATAGTTTAGAAATTTTTTATGACTTTTCGTTATTGCCTTATATAGCACGCGAACTCAATTATTACTCATTTTGGCGTCTAAATAAACCATCCATACGTCTCAAATATATTCGCTTGGATTATCCAAATTTTCTTAAACAAAAATTTGGAGTGTGAACTCAAAATAGTTTTCTTAATTTGGTGTTTTCTTGCCTATTTTAGACATCTTAGAAACCGTTATATTTAAACTCACACCAGCACTATTCGACATTATACTCATATGAATATTAATGCTAACTTGTCCAAAAGTTATTTAATTAAATATTTAAATATCTACGCAAACACAATAATCTCTTATAAGCTTTAATTGATGTTTCAATTTGGCGTCTTTCTTAAAAACCAGCCAATGTGTTTTGCTCGAAACGCGTTCTTCTCGCTAACTGATCATTACATATATACGCTATGATCTTCAGCCTAAACGCGATGACAGCATAAAATTAAAAAAAAAGAAAATAAAAAAAAACAAAATTAAAAAATATCAAAATCTTATTTATTTAATGAATTTTTTTTTTTTTTTTTTGTATCTTCGGTGATTTTTTTATATCTTTTATGTATTTTGACATCGCATAAGTTGAATTATGAGTTCTTGGCTTTTCATATGTTAATTTATACAAGCTTAAAAAGATATTATTACGGTCTACCATAACGATCTGTTTGTGGTCTTAAAAATTATAGAAAAAAAAAACTATTAAATCAATTCAAAAATTTAAGCGCATGAATATTAAGTAACTTTGATTTATGATATGATTTGTTACAATTTGTTCAATATTTATGTTGACATAAATTTTACAAAAATTTTTATTTATGTTGATGAGAAAATATGAGCATTTTTTTAACAAAAGATATTATTAATCTGACATGATTGTTTAACAGACATATGAATCGTTCGATAAAAAATTATGTCAATTGTTGGTAGTTCGTAGTTTGAGGCAGTTATTAAGGTCATAGCGTAAGAAAGAATTGTCTAGGCAGCTCCATGATCACAACAAAAAATGAAAACAAATAATATTTCACAGAATTAGACCAATATTTTTTTTTATTAAAAACGATTTGTCCCCAGTCTGAACAGCCATTAAATTTTCTACTGGGTTGACTTTAGACCGTGAACAACTAAGAAAAACTGTGTAAACTTATTTTTAGTTCAAAGTTCAGTGGAAAGATGATCCATCCATCAGTATAACAACGAAACAACAAAACGATAAACATACAATGCACAAAGGAAGTTTGAAGTTGGAGGTGGTTCGAAAACACAGGAAACTGTTGAAACCTCTTCAGCTTTTGACGTTTGTGATATGTTGAAAGAGATGCGTGGTCAGCCGAGTGCTACATTTTATATAGACTGTTAAACACAAAAGGGTAAACGCCGGAAATACTTTAAACAGCTATCAAATGCACACAATCACACTCACACACTCGCACACACACACATACTCCTGTATAAATGAAAAGAAATAGATACAATGACATAAAAACATGCAGTCATTTTGACGGATGGACGAATTTAAGTCAACAAACAATAAAATGAAGCCGAAAGTAATGTGATACACTTAAGAAAAACCTTTAATGCATAGGACTGACTGACTACCTACGAGCTCCATTCAAAGAAATGCGAGAACAATGCTTTGGTTGGTTACACAAACAAAACGGGAAAAACAAAAAAAAAAGCATCACACACACACAAAGCAGAAAAAATTAGTTAAATTTCACAAAACTGTCAATGTATCATGTTTTGAAAATAAAAAAAAAGAAGAACTTTGAAAATTCGTCAGTTTAAGCTCACACTTTAAGTGAAAACTTGGCTCCGGAAGCTAACTCTCTAACGAAGCGATAACTGATATTAAAACTGCTTTAAGGTCTTTTCCAAGTTAGCTTAAAAGCTTAATAGAGAATTTACTCAAAGTTTCCAATAAGCTTCCGAAGACTCTTAAACAAAAAAAGGTAAGGTATACTGCTTATAAAGTTACTACCATAAAATTGCGGAAAACAGAAAAAAAAGAAACTACTGCCGATAAGTCTGCCAAGTTTCCATAAGAATACATTGGAAGGTTTATTGAAACTTAACCGGTTCCTTCTACTAATTTTGAAAAACTTATTTATCAAAGCTTTATGAAAGTAACAAAATCATAGCCAGTCATGACTTCAGTAGCTTTTCGTGCAAAGTCTATTTGTTCTATAGTACTTTTTACTCTAAAGGCCTCTATCCAGATCTCAAGTAAAGCTTATTTTCATACAAAAAACTGAAAAGTAATCAAAAAGTAATTTTTTTTTGACCAAATTACGTAAAACTGAATCCAGCTCGTAAGAAAAAAATTTTTTTTATTTTTACTACTTTTTCCATTGAAAAGTGATTGAAAAGAGTATGCAACTCACATTATTACAGCAAGTAAAATTTTAGCAAACAACAGTCAGAGGTAAGTTCGCAAATTATTGTATCGACAAAATTACTTTCCTACTAATACTTTACACTCAAGAAATAAAAGTAACATTTTTCTTGAGTAATTACTTGAGAGCTGGATAGAGGCCTTAACTAATGAATAATGAGCAAAAGAAATATATAAAGAACTAAATTTTTAATAATCAACTTATCAAATTATTATTGAGTACACTTTGTCATCTTCCGCCAACCTCGATCACTCCGGTTGAGATATCCTCAAGTATAGAAATATATACTCTAGTAGGTTCAATAGTAAAAGTGCAAAAGTGCAGATTTTGTAAAGTAAATTTTTGCACTTCTGCATAAGTGCCACAGTGCACCATTAATAGAGCACTCCATTTGTTAATGAAATGAATAATTTTTAATTTTAACCTGGTTTTCAAAGGATCGGCAGTTTGTTTATCCTACAGCACCTTTATGTTAGCCCTTGGTTTGGTTTTCTTTTTAGATGTAATTTATTTTCAAAAATCATAAAGACAAAATTTGTGTGTGAAAAGCTTAGTATGTATTGAATAAAAATTTTAATTAAATTAAAATTGAGTTTTCGAAAATCAAAAACAATTTCATTATTATTGCCTACTTTTTGCCTTCTGCCTGGTCAAATTTGGCTATTCCACAAACCAAAATTATGTAACTTATTTTATCAAAAAAAAAAAAAACCTACGAACAAAAAAAAAACAAAAACAATACAAGAAATAATACAAAATATAAAATACAAAAGAGCGGAAAATAATACAGAGCTTCACAGCTTTCTTAAATAGTTTTTATCTTAAAGATTCTAAACTCTATTTTTATTTATTGATCAGGGATAGTTTTGTATTTCGTTTTTGACTCAAGATATAGTGGAAAGAGTCAAACCACTGTCAACAAATAAATAAAGCAAACAAAGAAACTAAGAAGACCTTTAAGAATTTAGAAATCATAATATAAGCTGTGTATTTCTTTGGAGTTCAAAAGAACTTGATTGCAAATGTTTTTTTTTTCTTGTTGAAAACAGACAAATCGGCAGGATTACTTCTGAGTATTCTGCAAATTATAATAAGTCTTTGAGAATAATAAGTTAACTTTATTTTATTTTGCAATATAAGGATAATTGATATATGCCTCGGAGCATCTTTCTCAGAAATGTGAAAATTAAAACGTAGCTTTCTCAAAACTATGTTTTTGAAGTCGATGAGCAAGATTTCTTGGAGACTGCTGAACCCATTAGTTACAAATTTTTACACTAGTTCTTTTTCATAAACAACTAAAAGTTGCTATCTGAATTAAAAGCAAACCAAACAACTAAACTAAGCTAAATGTCATTTTAAATTCACAAAGAAATACGCATAATTTAATTAACTCTTTTAATACTGTCGAATGAAGTAAAATTCAATAATTCGTGCAGGAAACAAAAAACAAAAATAGGTATAAAAAAAATTTTTTAAATGTTATTATATTCATTTTTAAACTTTAAAAAAATTTTTAAATAAACTACATATGAACACTCCTTTTGATCCATATTTGAGTTTAAAGAAAGTTGAGTTTTTAACATTTGAGTTTTTAACATTTGAGTTTAAAGAAAAATGAAAAAATATTTGATGGCACATTAATGTGTTTTTGCAGACTCAACATGCAGCCCATCAAATATCAAATCGGTAAGCGAACACAACTTTTAGCCCGGGCCGCGGTGACAGGGCGCGTTTTAGTGGTTTTTTTGTAGTTTTTGCCCTAAACATGAAAACTAGCGCTCCGACTTTAACTATGTATTCCAGAAGAGAATTTCATTACATTTTGATAAATTTTTTAAAATGTTTCCATATACATCTTTGTTTTAATTGGTGCAATAGTTCTTGAGTTTTGCGGTTACAAAGATACATCTTAAGGCCTTAATTTATGTTGAAAATCTGTATATTTTGCATGTTTATAACTAGAGACTTCTCAAAATAAATTTCTTAAAAACGACTATTATTTTATTATTCCTTCGATTAAATACTAGATAATACCTCATGTTCAGATGATCTAGTCCAGAGATATCTTTCAACAATGAACTTTTTGGATTGTCTGCAATCAACTGATCAGATTTTAATAATGAATTGCTTTGAAGAAACTCATTAAATATTAACAAGCTTAAATTTTTGTATGTAGCTTTAACTTAACTTTTTCTGTGGGTGTGTTCGTGAATTGGCATCAAGTACACTAAAGTGCAAAATGAGCAGCAGCAGCTGCAACAACATTTAAGACAACGCTCAAAAGCTATTATGGCAAAAAAAAAAAATTAAACACGATAAGGGTTTCATGAATGAACGAACATATGTTGTGAGAACCACTGAGAACTTCAGCGAAAGAAAAACAAAATATAAAAAACAGAATATGCCTGTTTGTCCACTTAATAAAAAGCATTTAAAACTGAAATTAAGAATTTCACGCGACTTTAGGTCACAAGCTTTAACTTTAGCTTAAGCCACACTAGAGCCTATAAAGTAGTTCACAGATTCAACAAGAAGCACAAAAAAGAAACACGAAAACCAGCGACTTATATGAGCTTTCAAAATAATTAAAAGCCTTCACAGACTTAGACGCTGCAGAGTGCACGCTTAGTTGACGCTTATTTGTAGAATGGCAGGAGTGCCAAACTGCTGCAGCAGAAGCCTGGGAAATTGCGCAATAAACAAGCGAAGGTTGAATGTGCAATAAAAAACTCTTGTTACTTGCGGACAGTGCCGTGGCGAGTTTTAGGAAATTTTTGGGCACTGTTGTACATAGTTCTGTTACGTTAGGCCGAGTTTATAGTGCGCGCTGAAGCTGGTGCGAGCTTATACTGGAAGCAGTTTAATTCAGCTTGTAGTGTTTATAGTGCAATCTTGTTGCTTGTAGACACACTGCTCCTGAAGCAACTTCAAGTTGACCTAAAATGGCAACGTAAACTGAATGTCTCCAAGTGTTTGTAATGCTTTTCTGATGAAATATCACTTTGAATTAAAATCCCAGCTGATTTCGTTTTAAAAATATCTCAATTTTTGCATTTTCACGTGATTGAACCACCTTGTACATTAGACAGCGCAATATATTCAAGTATAAAAGTGTTTATATATGTATGGATGTATGTATGTTTGTATACATTTATATATATATTATACCTACGTGTGTGTTTGTGTGTGTGTATGCGTGTAAAATATTGAGAATTGGGATATTGTTTCCACACCATCTACGGAGATAAATATCGCGGCGCGTTTTGTTTTTAAGTGGTATCCCTTGTAGACTTATTCCACTATCCCGTCCCGTCCATAAATTACGTAATCACTTTTATACTTAAATTGAGTCAAATTGGACAGCCTCTCAGAAATTCAGCCATAGTCAAAACTATTTACACATCGCTAATATTTTTAAATGTTTTTCTCTGGCGTCAGAAGTATTTACACAGCCTTTCTTGGAGTCAATAAACACAATTATTTACAAACATAAGTGCTGCACGACCTTACTTTTTAGGATTTAAGGAATATACATGAATGTTTTTCCAAAAGACTCCTCGAATTTACAGGAAGACTCATCAGTCCACAAAACATTGTGCAAAAACTGTATAGGGCAGAGAATAGTTATATTTTGATAATTTTTTTTAATGATATTTTTCGTTAGGTGTTTTAAAACATGTTTTCTTTACTTTGCATACTACAAAGAATACAACAACCAAAAATTTCTTTGCGAATTATGCAAACAACAAAAAAGGCAAGCGCTTTCTTTAATCTATTTCTTCTGAAAGTGTAAATAAATTTGACTTGGGCTATATACATCTATCATTTATTACAAATGTTGCGAAGTAAATGTCACTGCAGCATTTTTTAAGCGACTTGAGTGTGAAGAATCTTCGATAAGATTAATTTTAAATCGCTCCCAAAACTTGTTAAATTCCCTGTGAATCGACTCTCCAGCCTGCTCCGACCACAACTTCCCGAACTTCATCTTTTGCAGGGCTTTGTCAATCATTTGTTTTGGAGTGGTATCCTACCTCTTGTTGGGCGGGAAAAAACATTGATTTGGGCCACAAAGTTGAAATTAATGGCTAAAAATGATCAAGGAGAGATCTTTGAAGGCAATGCATGCAGACAACTTTTAAAGGAATCTGCAAAACTTAATGACCCCGATATTTATGAAACGGTTGGACCTTATGTCTTGAAGCCCTTTGAGTGTGCTTTTCGGACAATGAATAAAATTGTAGATTCTTGTTTTATAACCAAAAAAACCGATTTATCCGATTTAGATAAAAATTTGATAACTTTTCGCAAAGCCATTGAGAGAACTGGTGTCTCGAAGACGATAAAAATACATATTATATTAGATCATTTGAAGGATGCTATTATAAAACTAGACTGAGATGGTTTGGGATTGTAGTCGGAGCAGGCTGGAGAGTCGATTCACAGGGAATTTAACAAGTTTTGGGAGAGATTGAAAATTAATCTTACTGAAGATTCATCATACTCAAGTCGCTTAAAAAATACTGCAGTGACATTTACTTCGCAACATTTGTAATAAATGATAGATGTATATTTCTTAGAGGCTGTCCAATTTGACCCAATTTAAGTATAAAAGTGATTACGTAATATATGGACGGGACGGTATAGTGGAATAGGCCTACAGGGGATACCACTTTAAAAAAAAAACGCGCCGCGATATTTATCTCAGTAGATGGTGTGGAAACAATATCCCAATTCTCAATATTTTACACACACACACACACACACACGTAGGTATATTATATATATACATATATATATATATATATATATATATATATATATACATACATACATACATATATAAACAGTTTTATACTTGAATATATTGCGCTGTCTAATGTACAAGGTGGTTCAATCACGTTAAAATGCAAAAATTGAGATATTTTCAAAACGAAATCAGCTGGGATTTTAATTCAAAGTGATATTTCATCAGAAAAGCATTACAAACACTTGGAGACATTCAGTTTACGTTGCCATTTTAGGTCAACTTGAAGTTGCTTCAGGAGCAGTGTGTAGATAGGACCGGCTTTATTGTATAAGCCAGCCTTATTATATAGGTTGAGACCAGGGGACACAAAAAAAAAACCACTGATCTCCAGGACAAATTGGTGGTACGCAATAGAAAAAAATTCTTTTTAAACTTCAGACGAACTAAAAAGGGACCTAAATTTCGAAGTTTCTGTTAAAAAAGCAAATTTTCCAACAAAAAGACCACGTAAGGTAACAATGGTAATGCACAAATGGAGACTAGCGTTAACTAAATTAGAAAAATGTCTTGTAGTTGGTCGAAACAAATATAAATTTATTGAATACGATGGGAAAGTTGATGTACGCATTCCCCAAATTCGACCTATGAGCCAAAGTACACTAAAAATACTTTTTATCATGGAGGGTTTATCATGCTATGGGGCTGTTTTTCTTTTAACAATGTGGGTCTAATTTATTTGATAGATGGAGAAATGTGTGCATCAGATTATGTCAATATTTTAAGGACAACAATGTTTCCATTTGTGGTAGAGGAAATGTATTCAATATGAGAGTTCATGCACTACATCTTTGAGCTTTCGAAGCTCGTAAAGAAGCGGCTAAGCGGCAATAGTGTAAAGATGGCCATCGCAATCACCAAACCTTAGCCCCATAGAACATCTATGAAGACCAGGGTCTTCAAGCCGGGTGGTGAAGAAACGACTAGGGATCTTTAGGGCACGAAATAAACAAGAACTTTGGGAAAAGTTAAGGAGTAATGACATTCAATAACGCCGGAAAGATGCGAAAATCTAGTTAATTCTATGAAGCGTAAATGTATGAAAGTAATGCGGAAAACGAGGTTCAACCAAGTATTAAATTAGAATAATTTTGATTTATTGGTTACTTATGTGCAGTTACGCTAACACAAGCCCTACCAACTTGGCTTCCTTTTGTTTTTTTTTTCCGCAACACTCTTTCCACTCACAAAACAGAATATAACAAGTTACCAACAACTCAATATATTTTTTTTTTATTAAGACTGTGGAGAACAAAAATACATAAAAGGATGGAAATAAAAAGAAAACATTCCATTATTGGAAGATTTTCCAATAAAAAAATCGTACACACACAGAAATAAGATCAGTAATAAGAAATCAAAATAACAACAAATACATTGAAAGAAACTTGATAATATAAACCACAACCAAGTTGAAGTTGTAGCACAAAAAAAAATCACAGAGGTACCGGGTTCGAATCCCAGCCAAACCGTCGTCTTACGCTTAAACCTTTCTCATTTCTTTCCTCATTTCTAATATTCTGAAATTAATATACCTACGATTTACTTACGACTCAAAAGTTGTAGTTGATGGTAGAGAAGTTTGTGGAAAAAATCTCTTAGCAACTTGAATTAACTGAGGTAAAGACAAAAAACCATGCCTCAGATCCAAATTCACATAATCGTACGGCTTTCCGCCACTCTTAGATTATCCCACAAATGTTTCACTTCATTGCTCCTTCCTTTCCATT
Source organism: Pherbina coryleti (assembly GCA_943735915.1). Taxonomy (NCBI): domain Eukaryota; kingdom Metazoa; phylum Arthropoda; class Insecta; order Diptera; family Sciomyzidae; genus Pherbina; species Pherbina coryleti. The sequence goes on along the minus strand of OX030952.1, from coordinate 124,674,248 downwards.
TCTCTATCACGTCATTTCAAATCAAGGCAGACTTGACTGAATACGTTAAACACCTGAAATCCTTGGTTCAAAGCTGAAAAAGACTAGGCTCAAGCACAAAACCAGATTTCACTATTAACACTTTGAGCTTTTTCCATAAGATTACTTCCTAAGCTTTTTTCAGCAGTGTTTTCCATCTTCAGCTTCAGCGCGACCTTAAAACGCTGCTTAAAAATCGACAATATAAAAAAAACCATATAAAAAAATTCCCGTTCGACAAGATATAAAAAAATACAAAATTAAAACTGTGGAAGCAAACGAGAAGGAAGATCAAGCCACTGAAAATCATCTTGTAAATAGCTTCAAGCTTAAAACCAGCCTACACAATAAGCACTTTGAGCTTTTTCCATAAGATTATATCATAAGAGAGCGTTTCTCAGCAGCTTTTGCCATCTTCAGCTTGAGCACGCACTTTAAACGCGGTGTAATAACCGAAAACCATATAAAAAATCCAGCACGACAAACATAAACAAGAAATCAAAGCTGTTTAAACAAACGAGCAAGAAGATAAAGCTCCTGAAAATTATTTTGTAAGTAGCTTCAAGCTCAAAACCAGCCTACACCAGAAAAACTTTAAGCTGTTTTCATAACATTACATATGAAACTTTTTTCACCTTAGATCGTAAGAGGCGCAACAAACATCTACAATCAACTCCACTAAACGCCACTGGTTATTTTTTTTTTCCTGTTTTTTAGTTGAAGCTTTCAAAATGTTGCTCTAATTCTTTTGGCTTTATTTGATGCTTTGTGTTGGTTGTTCTTCTGCCAAACTGAGATATAATTAAATATGTCCGTAATAATAGAGAGCAAACGAGTATGTAGACAAAAGTGCTTTTTTTACAGTCTTTTCTTCATTTTTTTTTTTTTTTTTTTTGTGTTTTATTATTTTGGCCTATGCTCTGTGTTCCTTTGGCCAAATTTAATCTGATGTCTGACTTGGAGTCTATCATAAGACGGAGTAGAATAATATTTTAATTTCGACAGACTGTACTTAAAATTAATTATGATGGTGGGTTGAAGTCGACATTTAGGCGAGGTTTTAATTGCTAGTCATTTGGTACATTTTACTACAAGACAACTTTTTAATGTAAAAAATTAAAATAAAAAGAAATTTTAAATGCCCCTATGAGTTAAAAATTACTTTTTGTTGATTTTTAAACTTTGCACTTAATAATATTTTAAAACTCTTCATTTAAATTATGCAAAGATTTAATTCTATGTAAACTGAAGAAGCTTCTCATTGAAAATCTTTTGAAAATTGCTCAAAAGCTTTAAAATTTTCTCTCATCCAATCAATGTCAATCTGTTTTGACTTATTTTAACGCCTTTTTGTTATGTGTTGTTCAGACATGAACACGCTCCATACATTAACATTATTTATTTATTTTTTTTTTTTCGTTTCATTACATTTCTCTCATAACCCACTCGAAACTCATTCGAAACTCACTCAAAAACAAAATTTTAATTGAAAGTTAATTCAATTACGCGTGACAGATTTTTAATGCCATTACGTTATAATGCAATTACGAATTATCGTAATTTACGTTTTATTATAGATGAAAGTTACTCGTTGTCGCACACTCACACACATACAATCACAGAAAGAAATAAACACACACTGAATTACACATACGCGGTAAGCACAGACAATCAGCGGTTATGTGGGAAATGTATGAATTTAGGAAGCTAATTATTAATACACGGGCTCTTCACATAGCTGACAGCACCTGGTGTGACTTAGAGATGGGTATAGCACACGTCGAGTACACATTTAGTAACAATGCCTTCGGGCTGACTTGAAGAAACACTAATTAACCCGATAATTAAGCTTAACCAGGACACGGTGTGTTAAGAGTGAACTTTTAATGTTCCTTGAATAACACTTAGTACGAGTGTCTGCATTGTTTTTAACCAATGAATTTTTGAGATAAAAGTTTTTATAAGCATTTTTTTTTTTAATTTGTTATGAGAAAAGTATCTTATTTAACATTATTACATTTTAATTATTCTGGATGAAAATATATTTGAATATTTTTTTAATATATATTCGGCAACGTATTTTTTGTAATAAAGCTAATTTTATCTTTATGTTTAAAAATACAAATTATGTTACTCCATAAGTTACTTTTCTTTATTACATTTTGTTAAAACATAATTTAATTATACAGAAGAATTAAGTCTCTACTTCGTTTACACTAGCCTTTTAGCAACTCTATTATATCGTGCTTACAATTTCGCATTACAATAGGATATGTCATCTATGTATATGCACCAGAAGCTTGACAATTTTAAAGAATATTCGCCTATTTTTACCTCTTGCAAAATTTTTTAAACAAATCTGTTTTCACACGTTTAGGTCTGTTTTCACACGTATAATCGGTTTGGAAATCCAAGTTTTTAAAGGAATTCTCTATTGAGAATGAGATTGAGATACAAATTATTATATTCATCCGATATTAAAATCCTATATCAAGTAAAATAGAAAAAAACCAATTCGTTGCCTCACATTTTTTGTGGCTATGGTTCGATTGAGTTAGTGCACTGAATATTTTCTGAATGTTTATAACAAAATTATCATTTATGGAAACCTATTTATTGTAAAGTTTAAAAGTTACAATATAGTTTCTTGGTTGCCTCCTTGTGTGGGAAATAATGGGTCTTTAATGTTAGCTATTTTTCAAAGTGGAAATTATACGTAGGCTGCCTTTTAAGGTTCGCGCCTCGGCAACACTAATAGCCCTATTCTGGCAGCTTAACTAAGCTCACCACATTAACAAAATAGTTAATATTAACAAATTGTTAAGGTTTCGTATTCTGGTGATAATTTGAAACCTCCTTTCTTTACTATTTTGTTAATGGCAGAAAACAACTTAACAACGAAAGATAGTTCAGTATTAAGGCAAACAAATGCTGTGTAAATAAAATAAAATAAAAAAATGGATGAATTCTTACTTCTTATTTCTTTTTAGAATTGATACTGAAGAAGATCAAAAAAAAAATAAATTTTAAAGACTGCAAAACACTCGAATATTGCTTGGCTATTGAAAAATTCATTTTGAAACTTAAAATGTATCATCTTACTTGTAGAAAAACAAACATAAGCAATCAAAATAAGCAAGAAATGAACAATATAAAAACAGCTAACGCTTTATGTCTAAGGAATTTACATTTTCACCATGCGTGGTGAACTTTAATAGCTTTTGAGAGCTTTCAAATTGTTAATGATTTGCCAGAATACGAAAATTTACTTTACATAACAAGAACATTAACAAAGGCTTCTTTACGATTCCTTGTTATGTTAACAAGCAGAATAGAGCTGTAAGTATTACCAGATAAATTTTGACAGTTCCCTTCGAAAATTTGACATTTTCTAGCATAAACGTAATTACAATATTTTGGTGTATCTACGCTTATTGTGTTACTTACATTAGTTTTTCATTTGTATTTCAGGAAAACAAATGGAATTAACACTTGAACATTTTCGGGTGATGATTTTCAACTGTTTTCGACGTGAATTGACAAGAAGAGAATGCATCGATAAACTTAGTTCGTCTTTTGATGATGAAGCACCACACTTAGCGACTGTTAAGGTTAATATACGTGTAAACTTTTCGAAAAATAAAATTGTTTTTTTGTATAATGTGTTCTTTACAGTTTTAAGAATATACATACACATTTTCAAATCGATATTTAAAAAACACAGAAGTTATAACGGTGTTCGTTAACTTATGTCTAAGCTCCATACAAAGAAATAAAAAACTTTAAACGCGATTTCCTACAAACTAGTTTTTTTAAAACGGTTCGATGGATAACTCGAAATCTATTGGTTCAATTTCAGTGATTTTTTTTTAATTTTGTTCTTTATTTTGTCCTCTAAGCATCCCCCCTAAATGCAAGTATCTATTTTTTTTTTTTTATATATAAACAAAAAAGCGCGCGAAAATGTATCTATTTTTTTAACTTTTTACTTCAACTTCCGCCATAATTAAAAAAACAACCCCCGGGGGTCTTGCGTAGGGGGAATGCATATATGGTCTATGCTTTAAAATGTCATTTGATTTTTTTGTTTCCGATACATGGGAAAAGACATATCCATCGAACCGTTTTGGATGCCTTTTTTTCAATGCCATTTTCAGCGCCCTCTATATAAAAGGCAGAACTGTATTCAAAAAAAAAAATTTTTCATAAATTATTTTTTATGAACAATAACCTGTATAAATCTAAAATAAAAATAAAAAATTCTTATATCTAAAAAAATTTCTTTTCTTGTTTTTTTTCTTTTTTTTTTGGTTGTTACACGTATATTATACCTTAAACGTTGGTTTAATAAGATGGAGTGTGGTCGTCATTCTCTCCAAGGCGAATTTTGTAAAGGTAGTCGAAGAACGGCTCTTTTGGCAGAAAACATCAATACTGTGCGTAAACTGTTGGAAATAGACCGGCATATGACATACCGTGATGTTGAGTCATTCTTGGGAATTAGTGGGACTAGCATAGGATTTTACATGAGCATTCAGGCGTCAGGAAGATTTGTTCCCGTTGGATACTCCATAATTTAACTGTGGCTCAAAAACAAAAAAAGAAAACTCGTGTCGATTAGGGCAAGGAAATGCTGAAAAAAAATACAGCGGAGTGGTTTGAAACACTTCTACAACATCAGCACAGTGTACAAGAAATGGATCTACGCTTATGAGCCCGGATCAGATCAGCAATCCACAGTCTATCAAAGTGAGCAAATCCCGACAAAAGTTGTCAGCGGACGGATCACAACCAAACAAATGTTTGCCACTTTGTTCAGAAAAACCGGTCATGTCCCAAATGTACCACTTAAGCAACGGAGAACTTTTAATGCTTAATGGTACACAACCATTTTTTTGCCGAAATTGAGGAAAATCAACCACCGAAGAAAGATCATCCTCCACCACGACAATGCGTGTTCGCACACATCAGCTCAACCAAAAGAGTTTTTGGGCACTCAAAACGTGAAATTTATGGGTCATCTGCCTTTTAACTTGGCACCCAATGACTTCTTCCTGTTCCCTCACATTAAGAAAATGAATTCGTTGTTGCCTTCAACAACCTGGTTTCGGTTTCGGAAGTACCAACTTCAGAGTGGTAAAACTGTTTCGAAAATTGGTTCAAACTAATGCAAAAGTGTATTTTATCTTCTTGGAGAATATTTTGAAAAACAATTAAAGCATTTTAAGTGATTATCAATGCTCTTTAATTATTAGGTTCAAGACTTAAAAGGCAATTCTCCAATCACACGGAAACTCTTTATTCAAAGATTATATAATTTTCGAAAGAATTCCATAATAAACGTTTATGAGTTGTTGAAGAGCATTTATATGAGAATTTCTGTCATTATGTTTTATTATATTATTTTATAAAAAATAAAAAGGGTATTCACAACGTGATGAATTTTCTTTTGAATTGAGTATTTGTGATACATTTAATGTTTGCAGTATTTTTGGTCATTTACAAAAAAAAAAATAAACAAAAAAATATTGATTTTTTTTAAATCGATAAAATGTATAGTATGCCTTGTTAGTCTCATTTACGGAGAGAAGAAATCAAGCATTCTATGCTTGAATCAACAAATAGGCTATCAGTTTGCACTCAAGCGTTATTTCGCAATTCAAGCAATATTTAACTAGAATTGAGCAAATTCAAAACACATGATAATAAGGAAAAACATTCTTAACTCAAACATTTTCTTAAGAACGTTTTGCTTGATATTAGAAACTTAATTTTCTTATTATAATTAAGCAAATTTTTGTCACTTGAACTTATATTGACATGCTTATAATTCACAACATGTTTACATGTAAACTTGTTTAGCATGGTGCGGATTAACAAACTATGGCATGGTTCAAAAGCGCAGTAAGAAACATGTAAGTCCAAGTAAAGTAACAGATAAGACACTGCGTGCCACGCCATAATTTGTCAATCCGCACCCTCTTAAACATGTTTTTATGTAAACATGTTGTGAATTATAAGTATGCCAATATAAGTTGAAGTGAGAACAATTAGTTTGATTCAAGTAAACAATTCGCTGAAAACTAAAATAGTTTTCTGCGATTGCTTAAATCAAGAAAATATTTACTTGATTCAAGTCTTGTTCCTGGTTCTAGAATCATGCATTTTATTCTTGCTTCAAGCAATCACTTTATAAGTTTATATCAGTTAATTTTTCTTAATTTTAGTCTTTGTGCTGGATTTGAGCAAATGAAGTTTAATTTGAAATTTTCTGAGATCAAGGAAAATATGTGCTGAAAATAAGAATTAGATTGCTCTCCGTGTTGTATTATAAAAATACTCAATTTTTCTAAAATAATTTATTTTATTTTTTTCTTCGACTATAATATATATTGTTTTGTTTTTTGATAACATGAAAACAAGTTAACAAATAAATATCCAAAAAATAATTTACTTTGAATGTTTCAACAGTTTCGAATTCATGTTGTTTGTTTTTGATAAATATATCACAAACACATCACATATTAAATACCCCTTAAATACCCTTTATTATATACAAATATATTATACTTGCATTTTTTAAAATAATACTAGTTATAGCTAAGTCACAACTATTACTATTTGAATAATAGAAATAATTTTGGCCTCCTTAATCGGACAAACACTCCACTGTACGATGTATCTTTTCTGATTTTGAAAAACAAACCATTAAATAATTATATTAAAAGCCATATGAGGATTGTTTTTATGTAAAGTCCCTTAAAAATAAGTATTTGAAACTGTTTGTTCTTAGTCCTTAAATTTATCTTAATTTTGTTTTTTTTTAAGCCTCATCTGCATTGTAAAGGAATTGAAGCCCTCGGTGCTCTGAACTGAGGTCCTTAATTAATTAAAGTTATTAACTTTTTAAAATCGTGTTCAATACTTTCATAACGAAACAATATTCTAAAGAATAACTTATATCAATTTTTGTTTAACATGAATTTTAATCTTAACAAAACGAGCACAGGCAAAAACCACTCTTTTCGCTCCAATAACAAAATATGCAACGCTGTAGAATTTAAAGGTACGCGTCCATTAAAAATCGAAGCCTTTCGAATGGTGTATCAAGTGGCGGTAAAATCATTATTACAACAACAAAAACAACAACAAAAAACCAAACACCAATATAACATAAATTTTAAATGAAAACCACAAGGCAGTGAAGCACCAACCAATAACAACACCAACAAAAAAAAACAAAAGCAATGACTTTAAAACCTCACACAAATTATAAAGATTAAAACAAAATAAAAACAATGTTAAAAAATTAAAAAAAAAAAAAAATAAAATACAAGCGAAAACTTGTAAAAAAAATCACGAAATTATTTAGTATTCGAAACACGCTCTTCGAACACCAAGGAATGAAGTGCAAGAGAAACTCAATCCAACTGAAAAATCTTTACAGAAAAATACCAACTAACAAAGTAAAACGCAAAACAGAAAAAATACTATAGAAGACATAAAGGCATAAAACATTAATTCAAAGGAAAACCAAGACCTAAGGCTTGGCAGACTGGATTATGGATGAAAAGTTAGCAAAAACAGAATTAAACACAATCTTATGGCAAAAATGAGAAAATTAAAAAAAAAAAAAAAGAAAAAAAGCAATATATATAACGCTGCTTAATAATAGGTACAACAAGAGAATAACAACAGAACCCAGTCAGCAGCAACTACAACGCCATACAATTGCAAATTGATTCATAAACCATCATTTAATCCATTAAGAATCTTAAACACAGCTTTTGACGCGCCAAGACATGCTTTTAACGCTAGACCAGTCAAGCTTAAGAATACCAAACATAAAAGGTAAGCGGATGCACAGTGGGCAAAATGGTGTCTATGCACCATCCATGTTGTTGCACCGTTGCTCGAACAGACACCGAGAGAGAATATAATCTAAGCACAAGGTCATTCAAAGTCTTTCACCTTATGGAGGATTTGCATAAGAGCACCGGAATGGTTGCAATTGAATTTAATTCATAAATTTAGAAGTTATAGTGTAAATACTCACTCACTCACAAGGAGGATCTTGTCGTGTACTGAAGAGATAAACTGTGAAACAAATTTAATGTGCTGAATTTGGTGGTTAAGCTTATTCTTTAAGCTGGGGAGGAGCAAAAGATTGACACATGATAAATGTTATATGTATGCTCTGGGAAAGCATGAAAAAGAAGTCGTTGACTTGGAATGAGTTAATTGTATTTCATTCTAATTTAACATATGTTGATATACTATGTATGAAAGAGGGCAACAAGAACCCGACTTCTTAATCAGTAATTTTTCACTTGTATAATTGCCTAATAATGCGTATCAACTCTCATGAGGTTGTCAGAAGATGTTTTACCAGATATCTACTGGTGCATAAAATAAATCATGCTGGGTGCATAAAGGTAAACATATTTGCTAGAGAATATGTCAACTTGATACAGTGAATCAAAAAAGTTTTGGCACAGACTATTTTTCTAAGGAAAGATTTGCTTAAATATCCAAAAATAACTATGTCAGAGATCTGTTATGAATACTAGTGAAATTAGTAGGGTAAATAAAGTAAGGTTATATCGTGATATAAGTAATATCGGGGTAGTTTTAAAATTAGCTATTACTTCCAAGATTTGCACCCAACGGTTCCAAGATTGCCAACATAGAAAGTTAAAAGAACGAGTGAGCAGTGTATACTTCTATTTTCAGCATTAGTAAACAGCACTTCGATCAACAAAACTTTATCATTTTAGCTTTATTTAAAGCTAAAAAAATATCAGTGTGAAGTAGTGTTTATTATATCCAGCGTAAATTTAACATTGATCGTAAGTTAATATAAAACTTTATTTATGTAAAATAATTACCCTTAAGTATTAAAAATAAATATAAATGTTCTTATTCATTCAAATTTTTGATGATTTATGTATAAAACCTTAAAACTCCTCAAGTTATATTATAACCCACTATCACGATATTACTTATCCTTGTCACGGTATTACCTTCCCTTTTCATATCATAAATTTTCGTATTTTTTGTTTTTACAAGAGATTAAGTAGGCAGAACGAACAAACGACATATTTAGAAAACAGAAATAAAATAATACAATAAAAAAGGTGTACAATGCAATGGGCCTTTTTATTAAATTTATAAATTTATAGGTTTTTTTGCAATTTCTCTCACGATATTAACTTACTTTACCTTTACTTAAGTCAATGAGCCATGACTTTTGGTGCAAATGTGTACTCATACCAACTTCACCAAATACTTTGAATCATTCTCACTAAAACCAAAAAATACTCTAGTACTCATCCTACACACAAGTGTGTCGGCAAATTATCACTCTATCGGTTGTGGGTTAATAATCTGATATAGCTCACTTGCTCATGTGAGAGTAAACTAAGTATCAGTGAGTTGAGTATAATTTTGTGTTATAGCCAGTGTTACCAGAAGAGGGAATTTTACCCGTTTTTCGGGAATTTTCGACCCAAAAGGGAATACGGGAAAACACTCTTGAAAACGGGGAAAAACGTATTGGCTGCGTTAATGTGCAAAAAGCTTAATCTCGTCACAAAGTCAACAAAATATATTTTAATTTTTTTTCCACATCTTGTATTTAAATACATTTTAAAATTATTGGAGTCACTCTCCGTTAGCATATAATTTTATTATTATCTGAATCAGCCTGTGGATTTAATTTGATTAATCATCAGCTGTAAGCTAAAACACAATTTCTTTTTTGTGCAGTGTCATTTGATGAACTTGCTTGACAAAATATGAAAAATGGGTAAGTATATTAGAGTTTTAATGAGTTAGAATATAATTAATTTAATTTCCATTAATTATAGCCTCTTTACAATTGCATAGTTCCTCGAAAGTCGTCAGCCGAAAATTTTGCAGTTCAGGGCTCGTTCATAAGCTACGTTACCGATTTTCAACTTTTTTTTACCACCCCCCCCCCCCTCCCCATCCGTTACTCTTCGTAGTGCATTTCAAAACACCCCTCCCCTCCCCCCATAGAGAAACGTAGTATATGAAATAAAAAAATGATTAAACAATGCTTGAAAATATATTAAATATATAATAAAATATAATATATTTTATAATATATAATAAAAATATATTAAAAATTGACTAGCTCTTGGTAGGTGTGCTATCATGACTAGATAATTTTAAGAAAAAATGTTTAGAATCCATTATTTTCATCGATAAAAACTATTCCATCTTCAATCCAAGAGACGATGCTATCAATCACTGGAATTGAAGAAGCTGGAAACTTTGGGGACTCTTCGAAATAGAATTCTTCAACGGATTCTATGCCGACCCATTCAAGTGTATCCTCATTTTTTATACAAACAAATTCGCCTGATGTTTGAGGAATACCCGTAAAGGCTGCGTCTGTACAGCAACAAGTTCAGTGTTTTTATAAGTATGCTTCCTTAAAATTGTTTTATTTAAATAGTATGTACTTTTTATACCAATTTATTTTAAATTAAATAAAACTCAGTTATGAGAATTCATTGATGTTTTTGAAACGAAATACAAGCCGCAATACAAATATAGGACACAATCTTAAACTGATTTCAGAATTTCAATTTTTTTCAAGTTTTTTTTATTTTTGGTCACGTTACTATATGTGAGACCCCCCTATCGTTACTTATCGTAGTACATTTAAAAACCCCTCCACCCCCCTAAATTGGTAACTTTGTTTATGAACGACTCCTCACAGGTAAAACGGTTGCCCACAAAGCTAAAAACGCGGAAGTAAAACTTTGTGCATTCGCGGTCAAGGACAATATTGCGCTATCAACATTTGATCACCTAACTGGACTATTGAAAACAGTTTTCAACGATTCAGAAACTGCATTAAACATAAGTCTGAGTCGAACCAAAGCTATTGCTATCATAAAGAATGTTACTGTAAAATATAGATTCGATAAACTTCTTTAAATCCTGAGGAGTCAATTTTTCTCCATTATTGTCGACGAATCTACAAGTGTAGATTCAACAAAAAGTATGGTTGTGATTGCGCGATATGTGGATGGAAATATATGTGTCAGAGAAGACTTTTTTTTGCATAAATTGAAGTGCCGGAAGCAACCGCCAACAACTTATTTCTAAACTAATAGATTTTTTTGAGGATAATCTTATACCATTTGAAAAAAAAAAACTTTTGGAAATTTTTAGTGCAAATTTGTTCATCAACTGTCAATATTCTTGAGTGTAAAAAATTCAAAGGTGAAGTCTTACCAGCTATCTTAAAAACGGAAATTTCCTTTTGCGATTACGGGCGAAAAAATTAGTCATGATGGGCCTGAATCTTTTTTATAATTACTAAGGTTATTGATTTAATTGTTATGGTTCCTATATGAAATAAAAGACTGAAGAAAAAATAAAATTACTGTTATTTTTCCTTTTATATACTTTTTAAAACAAGGGAAAATATTAAGGGAAGAACGGGAAAAACTCCTTGAGATGCATGGACAAAACGGAAATGATCTCTCTCAAAATCTGGCATCGCTGTATAAGAGCCTGAACAGAATCAACAATCGTTGCGACCAACGACCCTCTCTGGTCGTTGAACGCAGAGAATGTGTCCAGAATGATGCGATTGCGATTAACGATTCAAAGTTGCTTTTATTTAGTATTTTTTTATTTATATTTTCTATTTCATTTCAATGTAGTGGTCTCTTCAATTGTGTGAATACAACACACACAAACAAGAAATGTCAGAAGATAAAACAAAACTAAGCTAATTTCATGAAACACAGCCAATTCTTAGCAAAAATATGGCAACACTAATGGCACTCAGAGAGAGAATCGTCGGTCGCAAGAGAAGAAATAGAACATGGTGTAATTAACAAGGTGATCGTGACGTTTACTAATTTCCCTACGGTTGTCAAAAAATGTAGAGAAAGTAAGAAAAAAAAGAGACAAGCTGCGGAAAAGTGTCAAATCGCTTGCACTCAATAAAAAATTGTAATAGATTATTTGCAACTTTTGCTTTGAATTTACGAACAGCTGTTTTTGACAGGGGTGGGTAAAATTTTTTTGAGATAAGCTAAAAATTCACGATCACCTTGTTAATTACACCATGAAATAGAATAGATTCTAATTGTGTGATTTATCGTTGCGGAAAAAGAGCTGCGATTTTTCTACATTTTGCATGTATTTTCCAACAACAAAGATCGGAGGCCGCAACGATTTTTGATTCTGTTCAGGCTCTAACTTATACCTTTGCTGATGCTCTTTGCTGATTTGTTCACATTTTCGTGAGAGAGAATTTTAAAAATTTTAAAAAGGCTCGCGTGGATGCCTTTGCAACAAAGGTTGCAACAAAGGTTGTTCGATCTCGAAGCACTGCGAAGTAAATGTTCGCCTATGAGCCCGAACAGAACCAAAGCGGCTGTCGGTTGTCGGGTGCGCTGTGCAACAAAATATATGAAAATATATGCAGCCGCCAAAAATTAAATGGCCGTAGAAATCCGCGACGGAAAAACGCCAGAATAGAATCAATTCTATTTTTTCTCCGACGGCTGGCGGATCTCTCTTTGAGTGGCTTAAGTGTTGCCATATTTTAGCTAAGAATTGGCTGTGTTCAGTGCTATTTTCTTAGTTTTTACCATGAGCTGACGTTTTGTTTTGTGTGTTTGTGTTGCATTCCATGAGCTAACACATGGAGTAATTAACAAGGTGATCGTGAATTTTTAGCTTATCTCAAAAAAATTTTACCCACGTTTTTCAAAAACAGCTGTTCGTAAATTTCAAGCAAAAGTTGCAAAACAATCTATTACAATTTTTTATTGAGTGCAAGCGATTTGACACTTTTCCGCAGCATGTCTCTTTTTTTCTTACTTTCTCAACATTTTTTGACAACCGAAGGGAAATCAGTAAACGTCACGATCACCTTGTTAATTACACCATGAGCTAACATTTCGTTTTGTGTATGTGTGTGTTGAATTTGTACCATTTACACAACGAAAAGCAACGCTGATCCGACAACCGACAACCGCTCCTATTCTGGACGTGTTTTCAGCGGATTTCTCCGAGAGAGGTCCGCCAACCGACAGCCGCTTTGGTTCTGTTCGGGCTCTATATCTTCCAATAGAAACGTGGCCACGGTACTATTTGAGAAACATATAACGGTCAATTCGGAATGATACATAATCATTTGTTTGCCAGAAGAGCTCCGTGAAATAAGGAAAACAAACAAGCGCCAAAAAATTATTCCTCATCAATACAATGCGAGCTCCCACACATCAGCTCAAACAAAGGCAGTCTTGAGCCCCCAAAACATAAAATTAATGGGTCATTAGCCGTACATTTCTGATTTGACACCCAATGACTTGTTGTTGTTTCCGCACATCAAGAACAAACTGCGTGGACAACGATTTTCGACGCTCGAAGAAGCCGTTAATGCGTTCAAAAACTATGTTTTGGAGGTGCCTCAAGTTTATCAACTTTATCATTTGCTCTTGAGCTTTGATTTTATCAAAATAAAGATTAAATACAGTTACAACGAACTAACAGTACGAAATGTTGCTAAAAGAAATAGAAAAACTACCGGAGCTAGCAAATGGCACGCCAGTGTTTTGCTGAATGACTGAAGAGAACAGCTGCTATGGTTCCCAACATGCCAAAATGTTGTTGACGGACAGTTCGTAGTGATAACGTAACATAGCTTACGCAATAACGTAGTGATTAATAAAATGCAAATTTTAAATCCATGTGATGCGCCGCGTTACCGTTGCGTTTCATCACGGTTATTTATAAAATAATACCATTAATCAAAAAGAAAATTATTACGAAAAACAATAAAGTTATTATTCGTCTTGACACTTGTTATACACAGCGGGTCAGCCAAACCCATACAACGAATTTGACCGAAAACATAAAAAAAAAATATTCAAATCGCATCAACTATCAGTTGTCGTTTAGACGATCACCGTGAACCATAAGAGTTCTAAACTTCGTATTGGAAAAAATATTAAAATTTTATTTTAACCAATTAAAAGTTTATACTAGTGAAAAAGTACCACATTTCCCTGTTACTCTCAAAATATTACTTGATCTAAACGCAATTGTTTGCGCCGGTTGCCGATTAAAACTAACTTCGTTTGCTTGCGGTGTGTTGAGTAGACGAACGCAACCTCAAAAAAAAAGTTTTGTGAAATCACGTTATATGAAAATATTAATAATATTGGTAAATTCGTCAAAATCAAAAATGAAAAAAATAAGCTCCGTTATCGGTGTTGTGTCTAGAAGCTACGAAGGTTGCCTTTTAAGTCTTGCGCCTTAAAATTGTAAAAGCAGTGGTTAATCAGTGAAAATGCTTTTATTATTTTTCAGAGTATACTCCAAGATAATCAATATACTTTTGCATTCGTTTAAACCAATTTTCGAAACAGTTTTGCCACTCTGAAGGTTGTACCTCCGAAACCAGGTTTTTGATAGCCTCAACGGCCTGTACAGGCGTAGAAAACGCTCGTTACGCATTTTTTTCTTAAAAAACAAGAAAAATTTATTGAATGCCAAGTCTGAACTGTAAGGCGTATGATCGATCAATTTCACGTTTTGAATAGTTTAAAGCTCTTTTGCTTAAGCTTATGTGTGAGAACTCGTATTACTGTGATGGAGGATGATCTTCATTCGGTGGTTGGTTTTCCTCAATTCTATGAAGACTTCCGGCAAAGAAATGGTTGTGTACTATTCAACATTAACAGTTCTCCGTTGCTCAAGTGGTGCAGTTGCGACATGGCCGGTTTTTCTGAAAAAAACTGGCAAACATTACCTTGGATGTGCTCTGTCTGTGGACAATTTTTGTAGGGTTTTGCTGACTTTGATAGACCCAAATAGTGAAGTGTATTTTTTCAGCCTTTCCTTGCGCCAATCGATACGAGCCTTTTTTTTTGAGCAACCGTCAAATTATGGGATATTCAATAAATCTTCCTGACACCTAAATGCTAATGTATAAGTATTACGGAATGTATTGGGTGTTTTTTTTAGGGGTTTGTTTTTCGAATAGAGATAAAACTGGCATTTTGTGGTCAAATCTGGCAACTCTAATGTCATTTATGTTCAGTTTGGTTTGCCATTTCATCATGAACAGATTGACAAAAGAACAACGCTTGCAAATCGTGCAAATTTATTTCGAAAATAATGGTTCAGTTCGCGAAGTTTACCGCAAGCTCCGTCCATTTTATGGTCGACATAATCGTCCATCAGAGCAATTAATTCGGTTAACCATGGGTCGTTTTCGCACTACGTTTACTCTATGTGATAATACGCATCCGCAGAAACGTCGAACAGTGCGCACCGAAGAAACAATTGCCGCTGTAGAGCAAAATGTTGAAGAGGACCCGAATGAATCGATTCGCCACCGTGCACAGCAATTGGAGCTTTGTCCATCAACTTTATGGAAGATTTTGCGCAAAGATCTTGGCTTGCGACCTTACAAGATCCAGCTTGTGCAAGAATTAAAGCCGCGAGACCATGCAATGCGTCGTGATTTTGGTGTATGGGCCGAAAATGAGATTGATCTCGATGCTGATTTTCATCGCAAAATTTTGTTCAGTGATGAGGCTCATTTTTTGTTGAATGGCTAGGTCAACAAGCAAAATTGCCGCATTTGGAGTGAAGAGAATCCACATGAGATCCTTGAGACGCCATTACATCCACAAAAACTGACTGTTTGGTGTGCTCTATGGGCTGGTGGAGTCATTGGGCGATACTTCTTCCGAAATAATGCTGGAGAGTCAGTTACCGTTAATGGAGACCGGTATAGAGCCATGATAATCGACTATTTTGTTCCCGAATTGGATGGCATGAATGTGGATGAGTTGTGGTTCCAACAAGATGGCGCTACATGCCACACAGCGCACGTCACAATCGATTTATTGAAGGAAACATTCGATGAGCGCATAATTTCGCGGAATGGACCTGTCAATTGGCCACCAAGATCGTGTGATTTGACACCATTGGATTATTTTCTTTGGGGATATGTGAAGTCGCTCGTCTACGCCAACAAACCAGAAACGTTAGGGGATTTGGAGGCCAACATTCGTGGCGTTATTGCCGACATACGGCCCCATATGCTCGAAAAAGTGGTTGCAAATTGGACCTGTAGAATTGGCTTTATTCGAGCCAGCCGCGGCGGCCACATGCCCGAAATCATATTTAAACACTAATGGCATAAAATTATCCTTCCAATAAAGCCAAATTGATGGACATTAAAACGATTTTCTTGTGTTTTATTTCAATTCGAAGTTCTATACCTCTAAAAAAAACACCCTTTATATGCGAGTCCCATTAATGCCCACGGATGACTTCATCTCACGGTAGGTCACATGCCGAGCTGATTCCATCAGTACACGCACAGCAGCGATATTTTCTTTAACAACAGGCGTTCTGGGACAACCTTCACGAAATTCGTATTGGAGAGAACAACGACTACGCTCGAACTCATTGAACCAGCGTTTTACAGTCGCTGGGTGAAGTGCTTCATCAACAAAAGCCGAACTAATGTCGATTTTGTTTCTACCAAAAAATTTTGTCTTTTCATTGCTCTTTTCTTTGGGGTGAAAATTCGTTTTTGTTTCTGTAAATGTCTCACCAAAAAAAGGCACATTTTCTCCACTGTGAAACTTTGTCAGGGGAGATGGTTTCACCAAAAATCATATGATTGCTTTAAACGACAATGTTATGAAACACGTGTGTTAGACAAGGATAAATACAAACTCATATTAGGTGTTTATTTGACATTTTGTTTTGATGAAAAAATTTTTATTCAAATCATGGGAAATTATGATTTGTGTTCTTTTCTGAGAAGGCAAAAGCATGCCTTTTTCAGGGTTGAGGGCAACGTTTAAAGATTTTTTGCACCGTACAAGGGTAACATGGCGTGGACCGTGGCATGTACCGTGGCGTCCGTGGCGTAGTTGGTTAAAGTGCGTGGCCGCTATGTCAACGAACTTTGGAGACCCAGGTTCGAACCCCAGCAGCGACAGAAAATTATTTGAATTAAAATAATTTTTCTGTACGGCCGCCACCTCTCTGCAGACAATGGCAAACCTCAGAGACTAATAAAAATGCCATGTAAAGCTTCTTGAGAATAAGAACATTCCGTTCATCGCCGTTCGGAGTCGGCGTTAATACTACGTTTACATTAGAGCAAATGAGCCATTTCAAATGAGTCATTCAAATGTGTTTACACTGATTTTTTTGCAAACGTATCGCATTTAGTTTGACAGCTTGTTCTTTGTTTTCGAATTCACTTCACAATATTTTTGACATTTTCCTTTCTTTTTAGTGCGTTCGGTGTGTTTTTATCCATTCTGCATTGAATGCGTTCGAAATTGTTTGTAATTAGTTTCAAGAACGTATCCAATCTCATTCATTTATTTCAAATGAGATGATTTGCAAATGAGAATTCGTATGAGAAATGAGATGATTTCGGTTCTCATTTGGCTGAATGAGCTGAAATGAGTCATTTGGCTCAATGTAAACGTAGTATAAGCCTGTAGGTCCATTTCTCGGTCAATTGTGTACAAACTTAATAACACGCACAACACAATTGATCATAAGAAGCTAGGTCAAAGTCCTTTCAAGGGCTGAAATGGCCAGTTATTTCTTTTTTTTTTACAAGAGTAACATTTTTTGGTAGAAACAAAAAAAAACATAAATTGATCAATGCATTTTCTTATCAATCCAGGCTGAAAATCGTAAAAAATCATCACCCGAAAATGTTCACGTGTTAATTAAATTTTTTAGCTTGAATAAAAATGAAAAACCAAAGTAAACAACACCATTAGCACACATACGTTTATGCCAGAAAATGTCAAATTTTCGAAGGAAACTGTCAAAATTCATCTGGCAATGCTTAGTGTTGCCGAGGCTTAAGACTTAAAAGGCAGTACTCGTATAAAGTATAAGAACGGCATAGTACTGTTCAAGTTCTTGAATATCTAGCGTTGAAATTAACTTTTTCGAACTTTTATATACACTGAACATACATATCCCCACCCTTAAGTTTGTA
Organism: Pherbina coryleti; assembly: GCA_943735915.1. Lineage (NCBI taxonomy): Eukaryota > Metazoa > Arthropoda > Insecta > Diptera > Sciomyzidae > Pherbina > Pherbina coryleti. Next base: position 124,656,175 of record OX030952.1, on the reverse strand, counting down.
AGTTTGTCAGAGAAGTTCTCATCTTCCTCTTCAACCTATTGTTGAATAACTCAGACCTAATTTCTGTTAACAAACAAAAAGCACCTGACATAAAATTTCAATTATTTTTACTTTGTAGCAACTTATAGTTGATTTGCTACGCTTAGGTGTAAAATTTCAACTACGTGCTGCATATTTACAAAAACAAATATGCGAAAGAGATATAAATTCAAAGTGAATGAAGGATAGCCAGTTGTTGGTTAGACCTAAGTACGACGAGACGAGAGGGACGTGACGTAAAGGTGGGATGAACCAACATTTTTGAACGTAAAACAAAATTAATTTTTTTTTTTGTTTTTTTTTATACTTACATGCTGTAAAACTGCGCTAAATTCATTGTAATGCTTGATTTTATGCTTTAGATAACTGCTTGATATTTAAATAATAACACTGTAGAGCTCCTGATCGCACACGCACACAAACACACACACGCGAACGCAAGCACAAACACAAACGAAGAGACAAACTTGTGCTCTTTCTTGCTGGCTGCCCATAAGAAACCATAACAAAGTCGCCGCGAAATTTAAGCCGCGTTCACGCCGCACAGAAACAACGAGTGCGCATTCAACATGTTAACCATGGAGGAATCACGAACTTGAGGCGGATTTAGATGGATTTCATACAAAAACACGAAAAGTTTCGGACAGTCTTTGTAGCGAAAACAAACAGCAACAATAGCATTAACACCAGCAAAGAAAAAATAATAACAAAAAGCGACACAATAACAAAAAAAAAAAAAAACAATTTGATAGCAACAACAAAAGCTACAACTATTAAGCTATGCTGTAACCTGTTAATGTTAGCTAAACCAAGCCTAGCTATTATGGCTCCATGTAGCTTAAAGCGTTTTTAAAGCACACACAACCAACCGCACGCATGGAAGATTTCGAAAGAAAACAAAACAATTCAATAATTTCAAATTAAATACAAAGTTGTTGATGCTTATTTGACTTTTGAACGTGAGCTTTTGTTCATACTGAGTTTTTGTTGTTTTTTTTTTTTTATTAGGCTTAGCTTTTGTTTTAGTCAAACTGTTGTAATAGTTACAATTTTGTTCAACCAAAGTTGTTGAACTTGCTTCTGCGTGATAACTTTTAAGCTGCTAAGCTTTAATTTAAGTAAAGCTTGATTGGTACTTGTTCCTTTCTTGAACAAAAACTTCAACTTAATATGATTTTGTAAGCAATATTGTTGCTGTCAAGCTTGTGGTTTTGTTTTTAGATTTTGTTCGTTTAAAAAACAGCTTTTTGAGTTTTATATTCAATCTAAGCGCGTTATTTCACTCTTATTCAAAGTGCCTTGTTTAATGAGCAGCTCATTATGATCACCGCTTTACATGAAAGCTTTTTTCAAACACTTAATAAAAGCTTTTCCCTTATTTGATCGCTAACTTCACTGCAGCCGCTTTTCCGACCTTAGTTCTGGTTGAACTTTGACACAACGTCTGCGCAATTTTAAGCTTGAGCTTTTGTTTAACTCAAGCTTTATTTTGTTGCCTTACGCTTTAAGCTTTCACTTCACTTCACTGCGCAAGACGCACAGACGCACTAATGTCAGCTCTTTAATTTAAATATTTTCATAAATTGCGCTTTGCACATTGCCGCTCATTCAATTCTTTTGTTAATTTTTCTTTCCATACCGCTTACAACTGTAACTTTCAGTTATTGTTATTCTACGTGCGTACACGTTGTTTTTGTATAACTATTTTATAATATTTCATCATTAACTCTTCGGTAAACTTTTGCTCCCAATACGTTTCTAATCATCAACTATTTCTTTCTTTTGTTTTTTTTTTTTATAATTTATCTTTAGTTTATTTATTATTTCCCTACCACGGTTTCGTAATTTGCCTAAGTCACAGTTAGTTGAACCGTTGTTGTTTTTATTTATTCTTGATTTTCTTCTCTTTTCTTTTGTGATTAAAATCTTTTCCGATTCTTCATGTGTGCTTTGTGCACCTGTCGTTCTGTACCGCTCGATGTCTCGATGTTAACTGAATTTCTTGCTTTAACTTAAGTCCGACTTACTGACAAAACAACATAACATAAGAAAACTAACAACAAAAACAACAACAACAAAAACAACAACAACAACAAAAACAACAACGGTAGCAGCAACAACGATAACAACAACGACATAAACGTTAATAATAATGAGCGACTTAGCCTGGCTTCAAGCTTGAAGCTTATTACGCCAGCTCATAAGTTCGCAGCATTGGGGGAACGTTCAAAATTCGGGGACAGTGGGCGAAAAAAGAATAATCTGCTCACAGAGATTAAGATTGCATTTAGGATAGTCAAAATTTTAATAATTTAACCTTTCTTCTCTTAAGGGGGGAGATAGGCTTACTACGTTTTTTTATTGATTTTTTTGTGAATTTTTTTACAAATTAAGAATGTATATAATTTATTGAAACTACTTAAATATTTTATACATAATAAATTCAAGTATACATATATTCCATTTTTTTTTTTAAATATTTCTTCGAAAAATATGGGATATATCAGCTGCCATGCATCGTAGGGCACCATCAGACTTAACTGTTTGTATACATTTTGAAGGTTACAGTTTTCATCTGAAATCAATTAGTTTAAAAATTAACTTTAAGAACATGTTTTCCTTTTTTAAAATGACCCTAACTTCCCTCAAAATTGAAAAATTCTTTTCGAAAATATATAATTTCATACATAGCTGTTAAATTGCGATTGCGATTAGTAATCAATTAGATTATTTTTAAAAAGAGTTGTAATGATTATATAATCCTTAAGCAAGAATTTTATTATTAGTAATTGATTACGATTACAAATAATCAAAAAATAATAACGATTACTCGAGATTACGCAAAATAATCAAAAATAATCAAAAGTCATCAAATAAATAATTCGATTACTTTTAAAGATTATCTTTGATTCGTTTTTGATTATTTTAAGAATTTCAGTCTAAAGTACGGAATATTTTGTGAAAGTGATGATGAAATTGACACAACTGGTTCTTCACAGGACACCGTTAAACCTGATTTGTGATCCCAACAGACTAACTCTTCTGCTACTTGCATGACAATTCAAGTGCTGAAATGATTTGGCAAAAGTATGGCTTGCTGAAGGAACCATTTCTTTCATTTAATACTCCTTTAATGCCCTCAGCGCCAGTTGAGAGACTATTTTTTTTGCCGGCATAGTAAACACTCCAAGACGGCAATCATTTCGGATTTTTCTTTTAAAAAATTAGTTCTTATGAATCCAAATAGTAATTTAGAGTAAAAAGGTTTTATTTTTGTTTCGTTTATGTTGTACTATAATACATTATTTTTCTCGTTCTTGTTTTTTGTCAATCTTTTTTTTATAGTGAAATACATAACTTGGTTTTTTTTTAATAAAATTTAACAAAATTTTAGTACCTAACACTGAAATTCTTAAAATAATCAAAAAAGAATCAAGAATAATCTCGAAAAGTAATCGGATTATTTTTTTTTTGATTCCTTTTGATTCTTTTTGATTATTTTGAGAATCTCAAGTAATCGTTATTATTTTTTGATTATTTGTAATCGTAATCATGTGATTACGATTACAAACAGAAAAGAATCGTACTTAATCAATTATTTTACCTTTTTGAAAAAAAGAATCGGATACTCGAATTACTCGTCGTAATCATTACTTAACAGCTATGATTTCATATATAATTTCAAATCATAAAAAAACTTATTTCAACTTTATACCTATAAATTAGCAAATTTTAAAATATTTGTTCTATCTATAATATATTCTATATGCACCTTGCAGCACAACCCGAGCACAACACAGGTAATTTTTGAATTAAAAAAAAAAGCTAATCGGAATATTGCATGATACAAAAAATAGAGGTAGATGCAGAGTTGACAATACTCTCTTTTAATACTGCCGTAACTCAAAATCCATATAAAAAAGTTGTTTGCTTACATTCTGCGCCCTATTCTGCGTTTTCTTGATAAGTAATTTATCAATAAAATTTGTAAATCACGAATTCCACCAAAAAGTCAACCTCATAGGTCAAAAATCAAATTGTAAAGAGAGAAGAGAAACTATATAGAATATATTCTATCGAATTCGGACAACACGTTTTAAGTTGAATTTTTCAAGATAACGGTAGTTTTTCTGTGTTTTTTTTACTTTCGCGTGGTGAATAAGTTGAGCGAAAATTTTGCAGTTTTATTTTGATATTTGATGTGAGGGCGTGCGCTGTTTATTACAACAATTAAAAAAAAAAATATTTGCTTCAAATTTTTTAATAAGTATTTTCCTAATAATCATACATATATATGAATAAATAATTATCAACGACATACCGTGGTAAGAGCAGTTAAATAAATTAAGAAAATATGTAGCATGTGCGTGACAATATTGATATAAGTTTCAATGCAGACTCTAATATAAGAAATTTTTTGCGGAAAATGCTGTTATGTGTGGATATTGAGATGGCAAACCAGATTGAAAAACATTTTTTTTACTATTTCCATTGAAAAAAATTCCACGCGTTTCGCACATGTTACACTTTTTTCTATACAAAAATGTAGTTTTTACACACTACGGGGTCGTTCATAAATTACGTTACCAATTTAGATGGGAGGAGGGGCATTAAAATGTATTACGATTAGTAATGATATGGGGGGTCTCATATATAGCAAAGTGACCAAAAATAAAACAACTCGAAAAAATTGAAATTAATACACCCTTCATTTAAAAAATGTCCATCTTTACATCTGCATTAGACGGTCAAACGTCTAAATTGACGGTTAACTATAGACAAGTGTCAATATGAATTCTCATAAGTGGGTTTTATTTAATTTAATCCTTAAATGCCCAGTGTATCTTTTTGGCTACAAACGAGAAAATAAGCTAATTATTTTAAAATATTGCAAAAATTAAAATGCTGAATATGTAGTTTCACTCAGAAAATTGTAAATATAAAACAAAAATTTAATTATTGGCATAACTTTGTTGGTTTGGGAAATATTGACCGTCAAATTAAAAAACAGTTTTTTTAATTTTAACGGAAAATTCGCTTTTTGACATGAAATACCTTTTAAACTATTAACAATTTTAGAGTATCATTTAACAAACAAATTTAGAGTTATCATAAAAAGAATCGTTTTCCACGTTTTTGCCTTGAACTCCTTCAACCAAGCTGATTGATGGTATATGTCAGAATGCCCACTGTATCTTTTTGGATACAACCATGTTTTCTTTAAACAAAAATTTTTTCCAAAAAAAATAAAAACGGGGTCGTGTTCAGGGGATCATTTAGTACAACATAATTTTAATGATATCGGTGTTGTTGGGCATTTAAGGGTGAAAATAAATCGGAATATAAATTATTATTCAAATAAATCCATTTTAAGAAATCATATTCACAAAAACACTGAACTTGGTGGTACGGGTGCAGCCTTTACGGGTACTCTCTCAAAGGCCAGGCGAATTTCTTTGCATAAGAAATGAGAATACACCTGAATAGGTCCACATGGAATCTGTTGAAGAATTTGAAGAGTCCCCAAAGTTCCAGCTCCTTCAATTCCAGTGATTGAGAGCATCGACTTTTGGATCGAATGGAATAGAATAGTTTTTATCGATTAAAACAATTGATTTTTAAATTTTTTTCTTAAATGTATCTAGTCATGACATAAAAGAGATTAAAAAAAAGAAAATAAGAAATTTTTAATCATTTTGTTTTGTATTTCAGTTTTTAGTAAATATGGTCGAAGGTAACAGTAATATGAACGTACGGTGTAATTGTGCGTGACGAATGTAACATGTGCGTGACGGTGTTTAAAGTTGAAAAAATTGTTTTATATTTTTTTTCTCAAATAACTTAGCTACTAATATAATCTAGGATAACCTCTTATTGCTGTAAAAAAATATTAAAATTCTATCTGAAGTCAATTCGCAGAAATTTCAGATAGAAGCTGACATCAAATTTTTAAAGGGAAAATTTTGTAGCACGTGCGTACGCTACATTTTGCTTAATATCACCGAAATTCATAAGTGGATTCATTAAACCTTTACACATTTTAAATAGACCGAAAAATTAATTAATAAAAATTGCAAACCAGTTTTCGCAAAAATTTCTTCTTATGTAAATCAGTTGCAATTATTCGCAAGCTGTAACAGTGCGTGACATGGAATTCATGAAATAATTTTATCAAGCGAAAGCTTTTTGAGTATTCTACAGCAACCTTGATAAATAAATAGTTTTCGTAATTCACCAGAGGAGGTGAATTCCTGTTAACAGCTAATTGTTCTCATTAGTAGCATAACACAGAGCGTGAGCAGAGCGTGAGAAGCAGCTTGATGTGCATGAAAAGCAAAGAGAGGAGTGTGAAAAGCAGCAACACTCGATGTACGAACAACAACAGCAGCAATAATTAAAACGATTTCTGCTTTCATTTTCCTTATGTTCCACAAAATTGTATTAATTTGTAGAAAATAATTATTATTATTATTATTATGTTAATATTAACCTTGATATTGCCTGCTACGAGCAACCACAACTCTCTTGATAAATTTATCAATAGCAAATGAGATGTTGATAAATTTATCAATTAAAGAGTTTTTTTTCTATCACAAAATACCAAATCTTTATAAATAGTCAATACTTGATAAATATTCAATAAGGTGAATTTATCAAGTACGCAGAATCGGGCTGTTAATTTCTATGAACTTTTTCATAGCTTTGAGATTTTATATGCGTTGTCAACTTCGTGTTGACATCCGCGGCAGTACGCTGTCATCTAGCGAATCTACCTGTATTTATTGTATCATGGAATATTGTGTATTCGTTATACATTCCACATAACATCAATATCATTTAAAATATAATTGAGAATAAGCCAATATTTTTGCCTCAGTACAGAGAATTTGCTACACTGTGCAACAACGCTCGCACACATGCTCGAGTAGATGCGAGTAAAAACGATTACTTCTTAAGACGTTAAGTGAAGTTTGAGAAAATAAGTCATTTAAAATTTGTTGCTACTCGCGAGCCCACCATCATTATTAACATCGATAACAAAAAAAAAAAAAAAACAGCAATACCAGCAACAACAAGAACAACAACAAAAAGTACAATAAATATTAGCGACAGCAAAAACCAAAACGTAGTAATATGCCGCTTACGGCGAGTGTTTAACTCATTCACTAAATTCAGCTTCACAGCAACAACAACAACAACAACAACAACAACAACAAAAACAACGAAAGGAGCAACGCCTTCGCAAACGCCAACAACAAAAGTAACAACAACATCAACACTACAGCTACAACTACAACCGTTGCAGTCGAATGACGAGCCTGCAACACACTCATCATCGTCGTTATCATCATCATCATCATCATCATCATCATCGACAGCAACAGCAGCAGCAACAAAAGTAGCAACAGGCAGGCAACAGCAAAAATAATACTAACAGAGAGATAACAATAGTTGCAGCAAACACAACAACAACAACAACAACAACAACACAAATAGTAACAGCAAATGCAGCAGGAGCAGCTTTCCTGTCTGGCCACATTCTACGCGAGTCAAACGTTGCAAGAATGTGTGTTGTTTTAGCCATTTTATGCGCTACAACAACAACAATAACAACTGCAACTGCATCGGCAGCTTGTGAGACAAAATAAACAAGCCACTTTTTAAACTTTTTGTATTTATTATTTTTTTTCTGTTTTGTTTTTGTTTTGTGGTTACTTTTATGTGTGGTAACTTTGTTTCTGCTGCTGCTGCTGCTGTTTTTGTTGTTCTTGTTATTGCTGCGGCTGCTGCATTTTTGGCCTTTCATTTTCATGTTGGCTTGAACGGTTACATATTCGTTACGGGATTCTTTCAATAGCTGCATGCTTTACAAAAGCAAAAGCAAGAGCAAAACGTTTTCAAATAAAACAACAAAAACAAATTTACTGTTACAGCCTATTAAATTGTCAACAATGATCAACTAAGAAATCTGTTAATTTTAACTACATCATAAATTTTTTCATTTCCAACGCTTTATTTGCTTCAAACTTTAAAATTCATGTGGCGCAAACTATTCAGCTTCTTTCGCTAAATTAACCGCTATCTTTTAGTTTAAGCAACATCAGCTAATATTGCTGTATATTTCGCCGATTAAGATACATGACAATTGTTAATATTAAGTTATTAATTTTATTGCTGTAACTAATAATAATTCGCTATAACAAATGTTTATGACTTTACTATTTGGAGTTGGATCAATAAAATACAAAAAGATTGTCATAAAAAATGGAAACCAGATAGAAAAAGAAAATATGTTGCTGTAGTTGTTTTTTGTATCTAAAGACACAGTTTATAGAATGATACTCGTATTTACAGTATGGTGGCTTAAAGCGTGAGCAATCGATTATAAGCAATATGAAAAAAAAACATCTCCCATACAACGACAAAATTAGGAATGTGCACTTTTATGTAACATAGAGTAAACAAAAGTAAAAGTTATTTTGAATTGATGCTTCTACGATTTATTTCCAAAAAAACGAAACCCTATTGAAATAAAACCCAAAATAAAATATGAAATAAAAAAAAAATGTATAAATTTTCAAATTCCATTAAGAATTCAGACCTAACAAATCAAGAAAATAAAAAAACTGGCTATTTCAGCCCTTGAAAGGACTCTGGCCGAACTTCTTAAGATCAAATTATCCAAAAAGTCATATACAGTGAGAGTCAAAAATTAGTATACAGAGCATAACTTCAAGTTCAGTTGGACTTTGTCCATATTTTAAGTATTACCATCAAGGTCATAACATAGTATTTTATTTATCATAAAGTGAAAATAAAAATTAAAATTTGTCTTTAAGATATGCCGCAACAATGAAAAATGCAGTCAAAAGTTAGTATACATTCATATAAAAATCCATTTATTTATACCTAGACTAGGGGTGGGCACAATTCTTGCCCGTGCTGCGACTGCGGGCAAGCAGCGGGCAAGCAGCGTGCGAAATCAATTGCATGATGAATTTGGAGGTGAATCGGATTGTGGAACGGAAAATCCTCTATGTAATCCTCTCACAATATGCAATCACAAGAGCGCACTTGAGATTGCGTTAGTACAGAAAAATATGTATTAATCTCACGTACAGAACGATCAAAGCAGTGATGTGATTCTGATTAAGTAAAAAATCCCAATCACATCCCGATTTAGACCTGTTTGTCCCACCAAAATGACACGAAAAACCCACAAAAAATCCCACCCAAATATTTATACCAATAACGATTTTTTATGCAATTTTTGTAAAGAAATAAGGATGCCCACCTGCCGAACAGGCCCACCTACTACTGAGCACTGTGAGTTCTGACGTCTGTATGATGCTCTAATGTGTAAAGTGTCGCAGTAACATTTCATTGAATGTTCACTTTTGATAAATCATTGAGATGAATGCGAATGCTGCTTAAGTCCCACGGCCGTTGAGAAATAAAATATTCGAATAAAACGATGCTGAGCAAAAATAGTTCATCTCTATTTAGTTAACTTCAGAGTGTTTCTTATCGATAAAAATAGGTGAATATGAGTAGAATTCTATATTTAATGTTTATTTTTCACAATTTGACGAGCGATCGAACAATATTGAGAAATGGGATAAAAATATTTCACCGAACAAATTTTCAGAAATCGTGCAAGTAAAAAATTGTCATTTATATGATTGAAAATAGTGTTTGAAATTAGTTAAAATAGTTTTCGTGATTCTCGCCCACGTTCAGATAAAATTTTAGAATGGCGTCGCCTAAAAAAAAGTGAAAAGAAGAACGATTATAAATTTTGATGCGATGGCTGTAGCCATCAAATAAATTCAAATCTCTATTGTTTAAAGTTCAGTGAGTCATTGTGATCTATTGATAGAATAAACTTTTAAAAACTCTCAAAAACTAGTGTTTTTACTTCATTTTCTAATTTTTTTCAACGATTTGTTTTAGGTGGTCAGTAGCTGGGCTGATTTTTTCAGCGGTCGATTTCGAGACTTTTGCTAGATCGACTGCCAAAATTATAATTTTTGGAAATTTTAAATTTTGATTAAAATTCTTGTTAGTTATTGAACTTAGCTTCCAAATGAAACTAAGAGCTCTGAAAAATTATGTTTTAAACCAAACGTATAGCCTCCAAGCAAAACGTGTTTAGTAGGCGGGAATCCTACCCTACATTTTTTTAACATTATAATAATTTTAAAGTTTAATAATGTACATAATAAAGTTTTTCAGTAAATATAACAAATTTTCCACAGCAAAAAAAAAAAAAAAAATACGAAAAGTTAAACACCGCGTTTTTATAAAAACTCTCTTAAGGGTATGAAGTAATTGTAAATTTCTTTCGTTAAAACAAAATGGAACTGAGCTTATATTTTTGTTTTTAAATGAAGATCTTATTTTCTTTAATTTTAAGTCTTTTGAATATTCATATCCCTTTCTTACATATTTAGAATCAATGAAACAGCAATTAAACGAAAAATTTTGAAAGATTACAAAAAAGTGATACCAACCAGTTTTGCTAATTTACACTTTAAAAAATTATGATTCAGTAAAAAATCTCACCTAAGCATCCGAAATCCCACACGTTCTCAAAGAGGCCAAATATCCCAAAATGAGCCCGAAATCCCACCAAATCACATCACTGGATCAAAGCTTCAGTGTTCAAGCGAACGTCAAGCAGGCAACATCTGCGCTGGCCTGTTGCTTGAATAGATGACGAAAAATTGTACACTGTACAAAATTTCATGCATGCAAATTTTTTGATGCTTCTGCATCAAACTGTATAATTTTTTTATTGCAGTAGTTTTGTGTTCATACATTTTTTTTTCAAATAAATATAAATGTTTATTTTAAATCATCTACCCTGAAGTCCGATTTATTTTTTGTTAAAATCATTCAAGATCTATAACAATTTCTTTCCCAACAAACATTGTGGCGAGTGGTGATTCGTTAACGAATCACTTATGAATCGCTGTTTTAATTGTTTTCGAATAGTTCCTACTGCATCAGAGATTGGCTTGATGCTTAAAGAAAGCACCGATTGAAATCATGACTTTGTTAAATTCCATTGAGGACGCTTTTAGCATCGATTTGCTATCGAATCGCCTTTCAACATTTTTGTGGTTCGTTAGCGAATCAAGTCATTAAATTTAAGCGATTCGTTAGCAAATGGCTTCTTTCATTTTTAGCAATTTATTTGCAAATCACTACTTTTATTTTTAGCGATTCGTTACCGATTGACTTAAGCTTTATTTTGCGATTTGTGAACGAGTCCTTATGTCCCCAATTATTTCCGACATTTAATATATCTTTCTTATTTAAAAATTTGTGATTGTTACCTCTTATATTAATCCGCAAACTTTAAACCGCCTCCCTTTTTACCCCTTTTTTAAACAACACATTCGAATGAAACTTATATCATTTGAAAGCTCTGGTTCATACCAAAATTTTTATTCAAAATATCTGTCATTAAGATAAGATAAGATAAGATTCGTTATCGAATTGCTGTTTTTAGTTTTGGAGACTCGTTAACGAATTGCTTTTTATATTTTTGGGGACTCGTTAACGAATTCCTTTTTTTGGATTTGACGATTCGTTAACGAAGGAGGAATTTCTCCCGCTCGCGATATTATAAGTGAATCGCTTCTAATAATTGCTAATGAATAAAATGTACGAGAATGCGATTCGTTAGCGATAACATTAGTGAATCAATTTGTTTGTTGGGTTGTTTCAAAAAATCAACCAAAAAATTTTTTGTTATTTTTTTATTTTCATTTATCATTTTTCCATGAACCCATCGCCGTCCCATAATAAAATTTTGTGCACTTTTAGCCGAGATATACAAACCAAAAAATTTAAAATGGATTGTTTTCAGCTTTTTACATGTCCGTTTGCTTATCTGTATTTCACTTTAACCATCTGTCACTGTTTAATTTTTATAATCCGTCCACTACACATTTATTTCATTTCGCAGTATAAATAAGAGCAAAGAAAAAATCTCAAATATCTATAAAATTTCCGCAAAAACCACTTTAGCACTACTTTGTTTTCAGTGTGCTTTATAAATAGAAACCGTAAGAGCGAGAGCATGCTGTTGCGAAAAGTAAGTGCTGCATATCTAATATATTAAGAGGATTGCTTATTAAAAGGGAGTTTTTTTTTCTTTAAATTACTACCAGCAGCTATAAAATCGCTTTGCAAAAGCAACTTCTTGGCATATTTATAATTGTTTTGCAAGAGCATGCAACCATTACAACTCTACATCTGCCTTCTAACATATTTTTAACTAATATTTTGTTAGAACTGAATCACATAATAAATTTATACTTTTATTTTGCGCGTAACTACTTAAAAGCAAATTTAGGACACAAGACGTTATCGAGATATGATTGAATTCAACGTGATTGAATTCAATTAAATTCAAAATGTTAAATAGTAAAATTATAAAACGCCCTTTTTTTTATAAATGGCATGCAACATTGATTATGAACTGCTCTGAGCGCAATGAGCACAAGTATCATATCAATATCTATATTACGCTCTTCTTACGCTCTGTCTCATTATATTTGTGCATGTCCCTCGTTTCCTTTACCATCGACTTTATGAATCAATGCTGTCGCCCGTGAAGCAAGCAGCGGGCAACCAAAATACACGTACGGGCAAAATGCTCATACGGGCAACTTTGCCCAACCCTAACCTAGACGATAATAAAAGGCTACACTCAGAAAAAAGCAGCAATGTTAAATTAACGTTTTGTAATGTTATTTTCAATGTAAATCAGAAAACGTTGATTTTATGGCAAGAAATGTTAAGTTGACATGTATTATGTTGAATTGATAAGAAAAATATCAAATTGATAATATAATGTTTTACGTTGCAATATCAATTCTTAATGTTAAAAGTATATTTAAAATTTTTTTGTAGTATAACAATGTATTACTGTACAATTGATAGTATTTCATATACATTTAACATTATAAATGTGGATTGCCATCATGTTTTTTATAATGAAACAAACGATAGGTGAAGATACGAAACATTACTTACGCCATTTAACTGATTATCTCCATTATAATAAAAATAGAATATAATGTTATGGCTGTATACAAATAGCAAGCAAGTTTAAGCATATTAGACACTATTTAAATAGTAGAAACGTCTAAAAAACGTCTCCAGCAAAATGAAACCATAAACAAATTATCGATATACCATAGAAAACACATCACTATTAAACTGCAATTAAGAAATAGTTTGCTATGGAGAAGTATTCCCAATTAGAAAATTCTATTAACGGCGAGTCCCAACTTTACGCGATTATAGAAGCTGACCTGAGGGAAAAATATTTATTTGGAAGTCGGAAAATGTAAGTTACGTTTTTTACAGTTACTAATAGTAACAAAAGATTTCTAATAAGAACATATATTTAGTTCTAGTTCCCTGGGAAGGTTCAAAATGAAGCGTCAACATCGAACGAGCGGAGATGGATTGATGGGCAAGATTTGCACAACAGGAGCCGGACTGCATCGACTTCTTATATTTTTTTTATATTTTTGGTAAATAAATAATCAAAAGAAAATTCTCAGTGTTTTATCATTTTCTTAGTAAATTCAACATTAATACAGGCTAAATCAACATGAGTATCATATCAAAATAGCATTGATATAATATCAATTTTACATTTTATTACTACTTTTTCATATCAATTACACATTTTAAATGTATTAAATACATTCATGTAATGACACTTCAACATTTTCAATGTTAAAATAATATTATTTTATTAACAGTTTTGCATTTTTCAATGTAAGTTTCATAATGTAAAAATTACATTACTACAATATCAATTTTAACATTTTTAATGTCGGACGACTTTTGTCAACTAAAAATGTTTATTTTACGGTTGTTTAATGTACTTTTTTTTCTGAGTGTAGTTTAAGTACGTTGTGAGTTCATCTCTCATCTTAATAATTGCTTCCACTCTTCTTGGCATTGAATTTACTCGATTCTGGGTCACTGCTGGTGATATCTTGGCCGATTCTTCTTCCATTGTAGTTTTAAGATCTTGTTTACATGATATAGTCCATTTACGTATATTTCTGTCCAAAATTTGTGTGTTCAATTGGGTTAAGATCTGGAAATTGCAGTAGTGAATTAAGCCGTTTAGGGAGCCATTCCTTTATTATTAGGGCTGTATGCTTTGGGTCGTTGTTTTAAAATTTGCAGATAGCCTAACCAATATGTTGTGGACTCAATAAATCAGAGATTTTCGGTCCAAACAGCCGACATGCAACTCCAAACCATCACTGAGCGTCCACAGTGTTTAACGGTTGGAATGAGGTTTCGTGCAAGAAGCTGACTGCCAGCTGATCGCCAGATCTTATCTTTCGTTTTAGCTCCAAATATCTCTTATTTACTTTCATCGCTAAAAATAATGTTGTTCCAAAATGACTGGAACAACAACATAAAACGGTAGTTTTATGAGACTTTGCGAAGTTAAGGCGTTTAAGGTGGTTTGCGGCCGAAATGCATGGTTTTTCCTGGTTATTCTTCCGTGCAATCCGCTAGTATTTAAGAGTCTACGAATAGTTGAGTCACTTACTTTATAACCACTATCATAGGAAAGGTTTTGTGCGATTTTTACCGCACTGGACCTTTGTTTTTTTCTTCACTTCTCTTACAAATCTTCGAGCTTCTCCTTGTGTCATTACGCTAGGACGTCCACATAGCAAGGAAGTTTCTGTATTTTCACGAATATCATATCTTTAGATGAATTTTTGAACTGTTGTACGATTTTTTTCACAATACTACGCAGCAATTTGTTCAAGAGATTTGCCTTCTTCATGATGCTGGACAATTAATTTTCACACTCCTTGTGGGAGGTCTTTTCCTCGAGCCATTGTTAATTGAACGAAGTTTAAACTTATACGAACTAGACAAATGAGTGTGCAACTTTCGTCATAAAAAAATCATCTTCAGACCTAACGGTATTTCATAAAATAGGTTGCTGTGTAATCAATTGTATATACCCCTTTTCAGGCGCGGATCCAGGGGGGTTTTGGGGGTTCAAACCCCCCCCGAAATTCTAAAAGAACCTGTATTGAAATGTGATGTACTGATGTTTATTATGTGGGCTAAGAGTACCAAAAAGAAAAACATTGGTTTTTTATAATTTACTTTAAATATTCACACCCCTATGCTGTAAACGTTTGTAGCTGTTTCTACACGTATTGGTAAAATACTGAATTCTGTTCCAGTTTTTGTTTGTTTTTGCGATATCGCGCCTGTAGCTGTAAACAGTCACACATACAATCTTAACCTGAAATCACAAAAACACCGCATTTTTTGGATAAAATATATCCAAACACCGCACAGTTTTAATTTAAAAACCCACAGTTTCGATAGTATCGGAAGTGTAGACGTAAAATTCCTTTTTATACAGTAATGGAGAAAAATTCCGGCTTTTGTAGTTTTTATTTATTTTGATGTTGGTTTTATGTTGGCCTTTTAGATTTGTATTCGGGTCAAATAAACAGAGAAATAACTTTTATTATTATAATTATCTTCACCCCAGCGTCAGCTTGTGGTATTTAACACAAAAAAATAATCCTGAGCACCACACAATCATATGGAGTCAATATGGAGTGAAATGTGGATGGCTATTTTTTTCGTAGCAAAGTTTTTTCCAATAAGTGGAATAATTTTTTCACATATTGCAGCAAAACACAACAAATTATAACCTTCTTTTGAAAAACCAGAGGCTCGAAATAGATTTTAGACTAACGGTTTCTTGAGCAAAGTTGAATTTGCTCCGTAGAACATTATCCACGCCTACGATTTTTTGAAAAAAAAATTAACCCGCTCTAATGTACACTCTAAACGATGTCTGTTGAATTTTACCACGATAATCGTCGGCAACGCTTTTTTGACTAATAGTGTCTAAATTTACACATGCACATTTTTAAACATTTTTTGTTGGATATTGCACAGAAAATGTTTAACAATTTACGCAACTTGTGTGTAAAAGTTGAAACTCTTCGTGTTTATTTTTCAACAAAAAATGTGTAAAAATATGCCCCTTCCTTCGTACCATTGCTCTATTTCATTACTCTTGCGTAAGTAAGTAATAAGTAAGATATCACGAATTCCACGAAAAAGTCAACCTCATAGGTCAAAAATCAAATTGTAAAGAGAGAAGAGAAACTATATAGAATATTTTCTATCGAATTCGGACAACACGTTTTAAGTTGCATTTTTCAAGATAACGGTAGTTTTTCTGTGTTTTTTTTACTTTCGCGTGGTGAATAAGTTGAGCGAAAATTTTGTAGTTTTATTTTGATATTTGCCATGAGGGCGTGCGCTGTTTATTACAACAATTAAAAAAAAAATATTTGCTTCAAATTTTTTAATATTTTCCTAATAATCATACATATACTTATATATGAATAAATAATTATCAACGACATACCGTGGTAAGAGCAGTTAAATAAATTAAGGAAATATGTAGCATGTGCGTGACAATATTGATATATGTTTCAATGCAGACTCTAATATAAGAAATTTTTTGCGGAAAATGCTGTTATATGTGGATATTGAGATGGCAAACCAGATTGAAAAACATTTTTTTTAATATTTCCATTGAAAAAAATTCCACGCGTTTCGCACATGTTACACTTTTTTCTATACAACAATGTAGTTTTTACACACTACGGGGTCGTTCATAAATTACGTTACCAATTTAGAGGGGAGGAGGGGCCTTAAAATGTATTACGATTAGTAATGATATGCGGAGTCTCATATATAGCAAAGTGACCAAAAATAAAACAACTCGAAAAAAATTGAAATTAATACACCCTTTATATAAAAAAATGTCCATCCTTACATCTGCATTACACGGTCAAACGTCTAAATTGACGGTTAACTATAGACAAGTGTCAATATGAATTCTCATAAGTGAGTTTTATTTAATTTAACCCTTAAATGCCCAGTGTATCTTTTTGGATACAACCGAGAAAATAAGCTATTTATTTTAAAATATTGCAAAAATTGAAATGCTGGATATGTAGTTTCACTCAAAAAATTTCATATATAAAATAAAAATTTAATAATTGGCATAACTTTGTTGGTTTGGGAAATATTGACCGTCAAACTAAAAAGTTTTTTCATTTTTACGGAAAGTTCGGTTTTTGACATGAAATATCTTTTAAACTATTAACAATTTTAGAGTATCATTCAACAAACAAATTTAGAGTTATCATAAAAAGAATCGTTTTCCACGTTTTTGCCTTGAACTCCTACAACCAAGCTGATTGATGGTATACGTCAGAATGCCCACTGTATCTTTTTGAATGCAACCATGTTTTCTTTAAACAAAAATTTTTTCCAAAAAAAATAAAAACGGGGTCGTTTTCAGGGGATCATTTAGCACAACATAATTTTAATGATATCGGTGTTGTTGGGCATTTAAGGGTAAAAATAAATCGGAATATAAATTATTATTCAAATAAATCTTTTTTAAGGAATCATATTCACAAAAACACTGAACTTGGTGATGTACGGGTGCAGCCTTTACGGGTACTCTCTCAAAGGCCAGGCAAATTTCTTTGCATAAGAAATGAGAATACACCTGAATAGGTCCACATGGAATCTGTTGAAGAATTTGAAGAGTCCCCAAAGTTCCACCTCCTTCAATTCCAGTGATTGAGAGCATCGACTTTTGGATCGAATAGAATAGAATAGTTTTTATCGATTAAAATATCTGATTTTCAAATTTTTTTCTTAAATTTATTTAGTCATGACATAAAAGAGATTAAAAAAAGAACATAAGAAATTTTTAATCATTTTGTTTTGTATTTCAGTTTTTAGTAAATATGGTCGAAGGTAACAGTAATATGAACGTACGGTGTAATTGTGCGTGACGAATGTAACATGTGCGTGACGGTGTTTAAAGTTGAAAAACTTGTTTTATAATTTTTTTTTCTCAAATAATTTAGCTACTAATATAATCTAGGATAACAATATAATCTTATTGCTGTAAAAAAATATGAAAATTCTATCTGAAGTCAATTCGCAGAAATTTCAGATATAAGCTGACATCAAATTTTTAAAGGGAAAATTTTGTAGCACGTGCGTACGCTACATTTTGCTTAATATCACCGAAATTCATAAGTGGATTCATAAAACCTTTACACATTTTAAATATACCGTAAAATTAATTAATAAAAATTGCAAACCAGTTTTCGCAAAAATTTCTTCTTAAGTAAATCAGTTGCAATTATTCGCAAGCTGTAACAGTGCGTGACATGGAATTCATGATATAGAATGTTTTTTTGTTTTATAATATATTTTTGTATTCAGTAGTATTAAATTCAAATTGTAGTTATGTGAAAACATATGTTAACTCAGGTAGCTTATTATCACTTTAAGCTTTAATTCATTTAAGAAAATGATAATTAATTTTATAATTAATTTATAAAAAAATAATTGAAATAATGTAATCACTTCTAAGAAAATAAAAAAATAATAATAGAAATTGAAAACTTTTAAGTTAAACTTTCCAGCTTACTAATAATTGTATTGATTTTTTTTTTATACTATTGATGTTTTTTTTTTTTTGCCTCGAACTTCTTATTTTAAATCACGTTGATTTAGTTCATTGATACCAAATCTTCTTCCGTGAATGAAATTACACATTTCATGTTCACCATTACACATTTTCGTGTAATTTTGCACATTTTTTGTCATATTTTAAATTTTTACACATTTTGAGTTTAACATTACAATTTTTTATGTAGTAATTTAAACCTTTTTTGTGTAAATTTAAATTTTTCACAACTTTCTGTTTAAAAATAAACAATTTCTGGTTATTTTCATTAAATGACACCAAAAGATAATAATTGTAGGCAACAACAGAAAATTCAATTAAAATTTACGGTCATTTTGATAGTAAATTTCAACAAATAGTTTAGAGTGTATATAAAGGGTGGTTAAATTTTAGGGCCGATGTTGAATATAAACCACACCTAAATGTCAAGTTCTTTTCTGCATTTCATTTGACATTTCTCAATTTCAGACTAACTCAATTTGAACCGTTAAAGTTATTCAGGCTTATTATGTAAATGGGCTTTCAAATCAAAATGCATATCGAGCACTTTGTGATTTTTTCGGTCAATTTAATCGTCCAAATGTGCGTACAATCGGAAAATCGTGCAAAAATTTGAACAAACCAGGTCTGTAGGAGATGTGAAAACACCAGTGCATACTCGTACAGCTCGTACTGCAGAAAATATTGCTGCTGTTCGCGATAGTGTGGCTGAAGAGCCGTCCATCTCAACTCGTCGTCGTGCCCAACAATTGCACCTCTCACGCTCGTCGTTGATGAACATTATGCATAAGGACTTGCATTTACACGGTCAGAATGGTGGCAAGAAATGGCAACAGTGGATGATAAATTTTCGAAGAAAATCATCTTCAGTGATGAGGCACATTTTCACCTCAGTGGATTCGTCAATAAGCAGAATTGCCGCTTTTGGGCCGCTTATCCAAGAGTGATTGTGGAAAAACCAATGCACCCACTAAGAGTGACTGTTTGGTGCGGTTTATGGGCTGGCGGCATCATTGGGCCGTATTTTTTCCAAAATGAGGCCGGTCAGACAATAACTGTGAATGGTGTTCGCTATCGTGAGATGACAACGAACTTTTTATGGCCCGAATTGAAAGATATGGATGTGGACGATGTGTTGTTTCAACAGGACGGTGCCACTTGCCACACAGCTAACGAAACAATGGCTCTTTTGCGCGACAAATTCAATGGCCGTGTTATCTCACGTGGTGGTGATGTCAATTGGCCGCCAATTATGTGATTTGACACCGTTGGACTTCTTTCCTTGGGGTTATTTGAAAGAAAAGGTGTACATCGATAAGCCAGCAACAATTCAAAAGCTAAAGGATGAGATAATTCGGCACATTAATGGCATAGAACCTCACTTATGCCTCGGCGTCATCGAAAATTTGGACCATCGTATGGAGGTGTGCCGCCGAAGTCGCGGCGGCCATTTATCCGATATTTTGTTCCATGCATAATTGAACCATACCAATATTATCATAATAAAAAGAAATAACAATAATTTCCTTAATAATTTGTGTTTTATTCAAAATCAACATCAACAGCCTTTAAAATTTAACTACCCTTTATATATATAACGTACATAAATATTTTTAAAACCCCCCCCGAAATATATTCCTGGAACCACCCCTGCCCCTTTTACATTGATCAAGACTTGAATTCAATTCTTTGCTATTCCCTTTTAAACTTACCCTCTCTCACGTTGATGTCCGCATCTTTTATCAACAAGCTCACAGACTTGATTTCAAGTCTTGACCAATGTAAAATGGGTCATACTAACTTTTGACTGCACTTTTCATATGGTTTTTTTCATTGTTGCGGCATATCTTAAAGATAAATTTTAATTTTTATTTTCACCTTATGAATAATAAAACACTATCTTGTGGCCTTGATGTGTGTACTTTAAACTCTTTTGTAATAATTAAATGATATATTTTAAATAACTATATAGATTAATATTTTAAACGATATAAATTAACAAACGTCCAACTAAACTTGAAATGAAGTGCTGTATGTATTATAATTTTTGACTCTCACTGTATATATAAATATCATTTTATATTTTAGACATTGGTCCCAATCTTTGTTCAAATCATTGCTCTTCATCCTTTTTTAACCCTTGTCCATATCCAAGCCCTTGTCCTCATACTTGTGCTTGTTTAAATTAAGGTTTTTTTTTATTTTTGTTTTTATTTTTGCTTTTTCTTTGGTGTTTTAAAGTTAGTTTAAAAGATTCCCTGAGAGACCTCGGTCATGTGACCAAAGAATACCTTTACTGTCGTTCCATGAAATTAACCGTAGAGCCAATAGTCACGAACTTATTATTATAAGTTCATGCAACATTTTTTCATTGTTGTTGCATTTTTATTGTTGCATTCAGCGGCTGCCTCCGTAGTGTCGTTGCTCCAAAAATTTTGTTTTTATTTTCGTTATATGGTCAAATAGAATTTTTCTTTGCACTTCTACTCGCCGAGTCATAATTCCATGCAACAATATTTAATTATTGTTGCACTAGTTTCTAGCTACGCGATTCATAACTTGTTATTTTATTTTTATCGTAAGGCTAAGTAATTCTTCATTTACGTTTTATAACATTTACCGTAGCGCAAATACTCACCGAGCAATAATTCGATGCAACGCCGTTTTTGGCATGATAGCTGCATTTGCCCATGATACAATTATAAGGTAGGCTCATATTGGAGAGCAGGATGCGCTAGTTGTCAAAATCAGCTTGTAATTTTTAGTTTTTGTAATTGTTGTTGTTGCTTTTGTCGTTTGACGTTTGTATCTCCTACAGCTTTGTTTTTGCAAAATTTCTCAATTAAGCAGTCATCTTAAAATGAGCTTACCTTGTAATTGTATCATGCATTTGCCATCTTGGAGTAACTCTCTCCGCGTTTTTATGGCGTCATGAATTTTTTATCTAGTTTTGTTGTTAGAGCGAAAAAGCAGCCTTTGCTGGTGTATAATAACTTTTACCGTTGCACTTATAAATAGCGTAATATTATTCCATGTAACAAATTTTCAGTTGCGTTGCTTAAGCGGCTCTCTTCGCATCCCGATGACTTCTATAATTTTGTTTTTTATTTTTTTCATAGAATCAAAGAACTGACCTTTACTGTCGAACCATTATTCTTATCATAACACCCACACTGAGCGAGTAACAGATCCATGCAACGCGAATTAATTTTGAAAAAATGTCTTTCTACTTTTTTGGAAATCAACGTCAAAATGACACTCATTTTCGACAGAGAACAGAAACTCACAATCGTTTTGACCTTACGACATTGTTCAAGCCGAAATTATCTTGCTATGTATCATATGTATTCTTGAAGAAAATACTCTAGTCATCTCATTGTCGACTCTGACCGACTGAATCATACCTTCAATTTTTGAATTCCCTGAAGGCAAAAAGTACACGATGAAGATAACTGAAGGTGTGCTTAAGAGCTGAAAAAAATACTGTTATTTTGTGCTAAGGTTGTGCAGAGAAAGTAAAAGGAATCGCCGGAAGCCATGATTTCCAGTAATGATCGCGTTGAATACTACCTGATAAGAATAAAACCAATAGGAACTTTCATTAAAAAGTCATGCAATTTATTTTCCAAAATGTGTTTGCTTCTAATGTATAAACAGTACTCTCGGTACGCCTATTGAACTCAAAACTCTACTGAAAAGTATTAGCATAAAAAACAACTTTATTAATTTGTTCATCGACTGCCTAACTGCTAAGTTTAGACAAGTTAGGCAGGCAAATACGAAATCCGGCCATTAGCGCTACAGATACGCGCTTAGACCAAACGATATAATTACTCAACTAAAACTTGAATAAAACAAGATTGATTCCTCTGCTGAAATTTATACATTTTATTGAAGTTAATTCTGTGACAGCGGATTGTGTCGCCAATAGATACATTTGTAAGCTTGTTATGCTAAAGTGTGGCTATGTAAGTTTTTGAGTTAAGCAGTTTTTGGTGTAATCAAAAAATATTTCGTTTAATTTTTTCTATTTTTTCTTTTTGTTGCTTGTTTTTTAGTTTGCAACAAAATGCATTGCATTATGTGTCCCGAGGTGATGTTGTATCATTTGTGGCTCCGCTCAACACGTGAGTTCACTTAAGCCTGGCCATGAGTTGCAAGCGGAGAGTCTATCGGTTTGTCTGTTTGCGGGGAGAATGATAAGGATTGTTTTAATGGGATTTATGCAATATTGTATATGTTGCTGCTGGCAATTGCTATAAAGTTGCTGGTAATTGCTGTTGAGTGTGCCAAAAACGAAGGTGTTTTAATTGAAACAAAAAAAAAACACACACACATACTAGAATGAAAAATACTAGATAGTTCAGTACAGCTCAAATAAGTGTCAACAAATTATTAAAAATGTTTTTCGAGACTACTTAGAAGTATAATTTTGTGTGTTGTCTATGGTCCGTATATTTATGAAGTGGGTTTCTGAATGTTTTTTTTTCTCCAAATAAAACAACATATAAAATAGCAAAACTTGCCAAAACAAGTTATTACAATTAATTTTATGCTATTTAGAGCGCGAAAATGGTGGCGATGATAGAGTAAGATTTGATTGACAACTCATTGGATTATAAAAGATATATAATTTGTAAGCAACAAGAACAAAAAACAAAAAAATACTCCAAGACGAGGACAGCGACATTGTAGCGAATATGATTTATGTTATGGCATTTAACTCGTTTTGGCCCTAAGTGATTTTTTATATATCAATCAATACTTTTCTCATCAATATATTTGACATGTAAACCTTGGAAAAACAATTTAAGATCAACTTTGACCCCTCTACGGCCTCTGATTTAGGAGATATAAGCAAAATAAGTTTTGTTATTTTGTTTTCATTATAAAATTGGAAAATCGTATCGCACAAGGACAACTTAAGTATCAAATTAAAGTTTGAAAAAGCACCTTTACAATGGTGTAATTTTAAATGGTGCAAATGCATTGTCGCTACACAATGCTCTTATATGAGGTCCATAAAATTTTTTGATTAAGTGTTAATAAATAAATATAGCTGTGTATGAAATATGTAATTTTTAAAAAGCTTATTAAATCTTTAAAAAAATAATGAAGTAAGTCATTTCCTGCTCTCTCTCTCCTCTCTCATTATTTCTACTTTATATGCATCTTTGTTGCTTCTGAAACCATTAAATTCATGATAATTTTTGACTTTTGACTACATAACGTATATTTTATAATTTCTCTCAAAAAAAAAACTATCTGACATCATTAACATTTTTACCTCATACAAAAAAAAATAACCAATTTCCCTTAAAAATGCACCAAATAACTCGAGTAATTGCGATGGGCTGTATTAACATTTGATTTATGAGTCCGCACACAGAAATGTGTCTGCCCTTAATGTGTCTATCTGTCTAACTATCTAATTATGGGCGTAAAGTTATTATTAAGTTAAATGAGCCGATGATTTGGCCTGACCGCTTTCTACATTTAATGAGAGTACAAATCTTGAAGCATTCAATCATTTAATTATGACGTAATTTTAAGCTTTGATGTTTAAATGTAAAAAAGAAAAGTAGTAGCTAACCAACTTGAATTGTTTCCGCTAATTTTTCCACATTGAGCATGAATTAATCCATTAATATACCGATACGTGGCAGCAGTTCACCAAAATATGAGAATATGAGCAATTTTCAGCAGCAAAAAAGTGAGTAATTCTGCTATTTTCCGCTTATAGCTATTTCCCTTTCATAAACATATAGAAATGTTCTGCTAACTACTTTCTAAAGACCATTTTTTGTGATTAGATACTTTGGAAATTTGTGAAAATAGAGCTTTCAATTCTTTATACAAACTTCTAATATTTAACAATTTTAAACAAAGTTCAAAAAAAAAATTATTGAAATACTTTTTTAATTAAATAAAATATTAAAATATTTAAAATAAAATTAATAAAAAATATATTAAAATTATGCACGAATATATTTAAATATCTTTCAAATATTTACTATTTGAAAATAAAACTATCACATTTAAAGAAAATTTATATAAAAACTAGCATATCCGTTCCCAACGTTGCTTGGGAGTATAAATATGATATCAAAAATTTTGAAAAAGATAAATTTTCATATCTCTACGATATATTGGACTTATGACAACACTGCAGCAGAAATTAACTGAGTGTAACTATCCACTCAAGATGGTAGTGCGTTGAGTTGTAGACTCTCACCTTTCTCGCTCAACAAAGAGCTTAAGCTATTTTTCGCTGTTATGGCAGCATGGATTAAAATGCATGAATTCTTAAATAACTAAATAAAAATTTATACCAAAAACGTAGTACCCAGTAGCAGGGTCGCTTATTATAGCAATTGAATAGTGAAGGAATTATTAAAATCGGTTCTGCGGTTACCCCGTGATTGAACGATAAAAATCCGAGAGAACCCTTTTATATAATAGTATAGATATTGAAGTTGAAAAACAATTTATTTGAATATTTCCCACGAGCTGCGTCCATCAAATGCCATTTGGTAGTATATTTTATTTTCTTTTTTCGTTTTCAAATTTATACCGTTTTTGACAGTTGGTGCAATATTGTGGCATCAAATGTCAAAAATAGTATAAATAAATTATAAAAAGAAACAGATAAAGAATGGAAGCAAATTATGCAGGTAAATGACAACCGGTTCAAGACATTCTTGTGAAAATGCCGAGTTGTCCTCTACCCTACATGATTTCATTATGCATCGCACTCACAAATCATATTGGCCAAACACTCAGGCTATAGTACCCTTGCAACATTAACTAAATGAGAACTATAAGAAACCTGCAACTGCAAGAAATAAACTGCAGTAACAGAGTGCGATGCTGTTGCTGCTTGTCGGAATATGTGTGTACATGTGCGATGCTGTTGCTGCTTGCTTGTATGGAATATGTGTGTACGTGTGTTGTATAAATAAAATTCAAATACGGAAAAAACGAGTTGTAAGGAAAACATTTGATTTATCCACGTAAATATTTAAATAAAATTTATACTCAGGCGAGGATAATGCTAATATGCGTTATTTTCCTTAGTTTAGGAATAAATTGTGTTGTGCGTGTTATTAAATGTTTTTACACAAATGATCGAGAAGGGGACCTACTAGTTTCTATGCCGACTCCGAACGGATAATGTGCATGTTCTCAAGAAACTTTACATGACTTAATTTACTCTCTGAGGTTAAATTTCGTGGAACAACGTGCGTGGAAGAGTTTTGTTTCGCTGTGCACTAATTTCCTCGGAAACCATAGAAGCGACGACTATGTCGCAATTGCGTATGAATTTTTATGTGCATATGGTGCAATAGGATGCAACATGTACATATAAATATTCATTTTCTCCATTCTCATTTGGACTTCTTTCCAGAGAACTTAGGCCAGTTAAGCGGTGAGCAAGGAGAACACTTTCACCAAGAAATGGCAACAATAGAAAAACATTTTGAAGGAAAAAATAAAATTAAAATGATTTAGGAGTATTGTTGGTTATTTACAACGCGAAACTAATGATGCCAACTTAAAAAAAAAAGATCAAGAAAACATTTTTGAGTTGTCATACCGAAAATGTATTTTTGGAAAAAAATCTCTTTTCATAAAAAGTTGAATAACTTTGTCAATTACTGACCAATTTTTACAAACTAAATTGCGTTAAAATTCCTAATGAATGATTTTTATGAATCCGTACAGGACTAGTGTGGTCTCAATATAATTTAGTGTATAGAAAAATCATAGAAGTTGAATAAAGTCAAAAAAATTGAAAAAAGTTGTATTTGCAGAGTAAATACCATCAGCTTTCTGAAGTTGTCCCAAACAGTATATATATCGTTTGAAAGGTTCAAGTATCGTCTTTCAGGATCCGGATTTTTAAAATCGGTTGGCAATTAAGTAAGTTATAAGCCAATAAGTGGGTAGAGGTAGGCAAAATCGGTTTTTTTACCGTATGTCCAGATTTTGGGGGTGTCCGGCAAATTTCAAGTATAGAAAATTCTTTAACTCGACAAGACCTACAAGAAAAATAGCATTATCTCCCAGGTATTTTGGACTGTCGCACAGTGTTATTGATTGATAGCGATAATCGTTATTTTCGGTCCCTTTCATTCCGTTATTTGAGTATTTATTCCCATCATTATTTTTATTGTTCCAAAATTGGAATGTTGGTTTATGCAACATGAAAAGTTTAATGTTGAAAAAAATCTTTTTATAAAGTTCCGTCCTTATTTCCTTAATTTAGCATCACAATTTTTATTGAGAATATTTAAGTTAGACGTTTTTAACTTTTTAATTTGTTTAGCTTTGATTTTTCTCATGTATGTTTATCATAAGAGTGCTCTCTGATATACAGTCAACAGCATTTTCTAAACAGAGTGACAATGTAATATTTCTGAAAAAGGACATTGAACATTTTTGAAGACCAAAATAAAAAAAAAAAACTCAGACGTGCTGGACTTTTACTGTGTTCCGCAAAAATTGTCAGCATGAAATCCTGTTTAAGATATACCTACATATACCATAGTAGCTATGTTGCATTTAAAAAAATCCTAAAATTTTGGACCGAAACAATATTCTTAGAAATTTAACGTGTGTAGCTCTATATTTAACCCACTGCAGCTGACGTGCTCCAAATTTAACAATATTCCTGACGTGGGATCTAGCAGACCTCACTTTTAAACTGATTTTTTATGATGAAGTAAGTTTCTGACCATTGTTGAATAAATAAGGTTATGTCGGGGCTGATCGTACTCTCTTCTCAATACCCATAATTGTCAAAATCAATGAAAAGCTACAACAACAACTTCATTGGCTTTACATGTTATCAATTTCCGCTTTCAGATTTTGTATGAGCTGTCAACTTCGATTTGACACATATGGGAACTCGCTCTCACCCATGTGACAACATTATTTATTCAACCATGTTTCTGGCTGTAACTCTCTTGACCTTATTCCATATAACAGCTAATAATTATTAGGCTAACATAAGAATAAAATTAGAAATAAAATAAATTAAATTTATTAACAATTTTTCACAAATTTAACAACAAAAAATCCGCCGGAATAATGTTAATATAAGGATAACCCCTTCATTCTATATTACGAAATATCACACTAACAAGAGACGAGCAGCGATAGGTTTATGGATGATACCAAGGTTGCCAGTTATGTGGAAAAAATCCCATTCGTGGTTATTTTTAATTGCACTTGGGAATTTTTTTTGTTGGGAATTCCCATGGTATTTTTTAATTCAGCGTGGTATTTTTTAATTAGTGTGGGAGTTCACGGTGGTATTTTTTAATTGCCGTGGGATTTGGAAATTTTTTTTTAAAATAATTTTTTTCACATTTATTAAGCGAAAACTTCAAATGAAATCATTGCCATTATACCCATCAAACGCTCGGTTTACACAACGGTTTTATGTCGTAAGTTACGTATGTAAAATCCCTTAAATTTTTGTTGCATATCCGATGTATTGTGGTATTTTTTAATGCGAGTGGGATTTTTTGGGGATTTTTAAATGCATATGGGATTTTAGGTGGTATTTTTAAAAAGCGTGGTATTTTTGATGTAATTTTTAATGATTGTGGGATTTTTTGTGGTATTTATTAATTTTGGTGGGATTTTTTTGTTTACTTTTGCCGTGGTAATTTTGGTGGTATTTAATTTATGGTACTGTGGGAAAAAGGTAATTTCCGTGGGAATTGTTCCGAATTTTAACTGGCAACCTTGGATGATACAATTATACAAGGTAGGAGTGACAGTTTTTTCGTCTTGCACCAACTGTCAAAAATAGTATAAATTAGAGAGTGAAAAAAGTAGAAAAGAAAATAGAAAGTAAAATACACAAGCAAATGACAGTCAATACGAGACACTCGTAAGAAAATAGCCAGTGGTCACTTCTACCTTGTATAATTATATCATGGGCTTATTTATGCAAGAAAGTAGTGCTGATCGTTTCTTTTTTGTCGTTCGTACCTTGTTTCGTGATAAAGAAGGATGGGGTGTTTTTTTTTTTTATTACAAATTTTTATTTTCTTGGTTTTTTGTCTCTATTCGATGCACTGTGTGGAATATCACAAAGGCCTAAAAGTAGGCACTGAAAATTTGCTACAACTTCATAAACTTCTTTCAAAAACTGCCGCCCGCTAGTTTTTGTATAGATATTAAATAAACAAAAGAAATATAAACGAAAAAAAAAACCTTATTGGCTGAGATTTTAAATTATTAGTTCATGATGCATACACAAATGTTAAGTTACACGCTTGTTGGCAATTGACTAAATGAGCGCAAATAATTGCATTTTTTATCTTTAACTATCACAGCCATAAATTAAGCAAGCAAACACTACATTCAAAACTCCGAGCAACAAATTAGAACAATTAGAACGAATTAGAAAAAACCAACAATTTATAATCAGTTTAATAATGTTTGCCAAATAAGTGATTGTTCTATTGATAAGCAGCGTGATTAACAACTGTATGCAATATAACAATATTAAATCAAATAATAATCTTATCGCTTGAACATTTATCGTAGTTTGTGTTGGCAACTGAAAACTACTAAAATGCCGTAGAAGTAGAATAGAAAAAATAAAGAACTTGTCCAAATATGCAATTTCAAAATGCCGCCAACATTTATTGTCTTAAATTATTTTAACATTAATATTAATTAACTTCATTGATTTAATACTTAATACAGATAATATTTGATAATAACAGCATTGTACAAGTTATAAAACAGCAAAAACAAAAATATAGTCTCTGTCATTATAGGACAAATGCTACAGTTTTTTATATAGTTTTTTTTTTATTTCACTATAACTATTCGGTCTAAGCTTTATTAAAATATTTGAATGTTTGTAAAATGCTTTTTCAATTTGTGTAAGTGTGAGTCAAAAATGCTTAAATACACATAACAATAACTTTTTAACAATACAAACATTTTTGCGATTTTTATTTTAATTTTTAAAGTTTTCTTTTTCTAAAGCTTATAAAACTGTTTTTGTTCGAATTTGCTATACTTTTTGGCATTTTTTTTTTTTTTGTTTTTTGATTTAATCGGTTTTATTTAAATTCTATTAACTATTGGTTCTCATATATTTGTCATTTAATGTTCTGATAAAATTTCCGTGAGTTTTGGTGGGGTTCTAAGCACCTGTTCGAAGAGTATTTGTTTTTAATATATTGCATTTGTTATTTTTTTTTTCTTTTTTGCGTTTATAAAAGTTCCCTAAGTGTTGTTATTATATTATTGTAAGCTTGAAATCCTTTGTAACTGATTTTTGTGCTGCCGTAGAAACTTTTTGTATCGTTGTATATGTATTTGTCGGGCGAATCATTTACATGTGACTATCAGCTCGGGTCACAGCGGTATGAATGGCCTTGGCAATGTATTCCACATTATTTTCATTAACGCCACACATGCTGATACGTCCAGTTTTCAGCAAGTAGACGTGGAATTCCTCGATTAAAATTTGCACTTGTTTTTCTACAGATGAGAAATTAAAAGGAAGTATAGAGAGATAACACTTTTTAAAAAATTCAAAATGTCTACAAGAACAAAACACGCTGATCGCATGCTTTTTTTCTAATAGACATTGGTTGAAAATGTCTTAACTAATGCATACCATTCAATCCTGTATACGAGAACATGCCAATTTGCTCGACAATATGATTCCATTTTCCAGGAGTATTCAGTTTGATCAGATGTGTAAACAATGCCTCACGCATCTTAATAATTCTGCTGGACATCGTGCGTATGCAATCCATCCATTCTTGACGCAAAACAGCATCATTTAGAATAGTTGAAACAATGCGGCTGCCAAATGCTGGCGGATTGGAGTACATGGCACGCACAAGCAAAGTAAACTGTGAGGCAACAGCAGCAGTGGTATCAGCGGACTTTTGCACAACGACTAAATTGCCAACACGCTCACCTGGTAAAAAGAAATTTAAAAAATTATTTTACACATAACATTTGTTTCTTCTTCATTACAATAGAGGCCAAAATTCTTGGCAAACGATTGGGCGCACAACAGTTCAAAGCCACGCTCAACAAAGTAGCGCACAGCCCAGGCATCTTTATCGGGATCACCGCTGGCAAAGCCTTGATAGGCTGAGTCAAAGAAAGGAAATAGTTTTTTACGTTCCACCAAATCGGCTATTTGTTTCCATTGTTCTTGCGTGGGATCAATGCCGGTGGGATTGTGTGCACATGCATGCAGTATGATGACAGAACCAGTGGGCGCAGCCTCAAGGTCGGACATCATGCCAGCAAAGTTGAAAATACGATTTGCCTGATCCCAGTAACGATAGGTTTGAGCCAGTTCGAAGCCGGCATCCAAAAACACTTTGCGATGGTTCTCTATAGGAATGATATGTCGTCTTTGAGCAATTTAAGTTCTAATAAAATTAACAAAATAAAATATACACACCCCAAGTGGGATCGGAAAAATAGAAGACTTTGCGTCCCAAATTGCGGCGCAAGAACTCTGCGCCCAAACGTAAGGCACCAGTGCCGGAGAGTGATTGTATGCCAAAGCCCTGTTTGGAAAAAAGTGGATGTTCATTCGATGGGTGATTTATTTATAAGTATTAATCACTTACCCGCTTCTCAGCTAAAGCCACTGAATTTTCACCCAAGAGCAATGATGTTGCCGCTTTTGTATATGCATCAGCGCCTAACATTGTTGTAAATCAAAAACTTAGTATTAATTTAAGAAATTTTTTTACTATTTTGTTTTTCAATTTGAACTCACCACAGACTGGCAGGTACTCGTGGTTGAGTGCATCATTGCTGGCCACTTGAATTTCTGTTTTGCGCACAACAGGCAGCACCCAAGGTTTGCCATCATTTGTTCTATAAGCTGCAGAGTACAAAAGAAATATTAGCATTTATAAAAGCGGACAATACTGAAAAAGTTATATGAACATTTTTAAAAAAATTGAAAAAAAAACAACAACAGCCATTGTTGTCGAATAATGAAGATTTTAGTTTAGTTATAATAAATTTTGCAGATGAGCTATAATTAATATTAAAAAAAAAACAAGTTGCTATTTCATGCAAAATCGGTCAATAATCGTTTGTTTTTATTTGCATCCCGTTGTAAGCTGATAACAATAAAAATTTGAGCCAGAAAAACAGAAAAAAACATTGTTTTCGTTTCCGCCTTTACGCCTATAAATTGGACTTGCATATTTTTTTTTTTTTCTATATTT
The DNA here is from genome assembly GCA_943735915.1 of Pherbina coryleti. Taxonomy (NCBI): domain Eukaryota; kingdom Metazoa; phylum Arthropoda; class Insecta; order Diptera; family Sciomyzidae; genus Pherbina; species Pherbina coryleti. The sequence goes on along the minus strand of OX030952.1, from coordinate 124,624,285 downwards.
TCATAATCTTGTGAATGTGCCAAGATCAGTACAAGTAACGTCAGGCTTGTTGTTTTAAGCAGTCAATTTAAGCTTACGAAGCAAAAATAGCTCGTATGTAGTAAAAAAATATAAGTATTTTATGAAAGGTGATATTTGGGCCTATTCTGCGCAATCTTTTATGAAAAAATTCTGTTATTCTGTTATGATTTCCCATACAAATTTTTTAGCTGTCAAAAAATCTGCTATGCGTTCTAAATTCATATTCTGCATGACAAAATCTGTTATGAAATCTGTTAAAAATCATAACAGATTAATAACAGGTTGCCATAAAAGTTCGATATACTGAATACCAATTTTAACAGATCTTTTATGATCGACATCTGTTACGATTGATAACAGAAAATGCGTAACAGAATAACAGATTTCGCCGAATAGGCCCAATTGCTTTGTTATAGCTATTAGATGGCAGGAAACATGAAACACTTTCTTTTAATTTAGAAAACATGAGAGTCAAATATAGAGAAAATAAAAATAAAAAAACGCTTGCAATAACATCATGTGATGCTTATCAGTGAGAAAAATTGATTAAGAAAAATAGTCGGGCGTAAGTTTAATATGGTTGGTTAGAAGAATTCTATAAAAACATTTCAGCAGCTCTAAAAACTAAACTCTAAGAATCTCTCAAAATAGTCTCTAAGACACAGAGGTTATCAAACCGGGGTTTTACGTCAAAGTGTTGAATCCAGTGTTGAGTGATGAACAATTACAAAACAAGTATTTTTCAAATCTTTGAAGAGTAATAAATTAGCTGATAATTGAAATAGAAAAAAACCGGGTGTGAATATGTGTACAGAATGTATTTAACTTGTACACTCTTATCTATAGATAAAAATAAGATGAGATATGATAAGAACATAAAAAAAAAATTTCAAAAGTGTTCTGAAGTGAGAAAACGTTCTTCAAATTCCAAACTATGCAGCAAGAAGTTCTTTCCAAATTTATTGAAAACTAAATTTAGACTCGCGGCTGAGAGCCAAGAGTAAGTATTTTATAGGTTTTTTGTTTCAATTTTTTTTTCTCGTTAGTGCAGTTGTGTGAAATGAGAGTCAGGTGATTTTACAAAAGGTAAAGGCCAGGCAAAGAAGACTTAAGTACACAAGAAGTACCTGAAAAGGCAAAGCGGCAGATACTTCAAGAATCAAACGATAATTTAGTGTCAAATGTTGGTACTAACCACTTATACCAGGAGTGGTTTAGACCACTACGGACACCACTACGGAAGCCTAATATGCAATAATTTTGGTAGAGACAATGAGCTGTGGTACAGATGTACTTCGTGAGGATTATGAGCTTACGTGGACTGCACTGGGTGGAACTCAGCTGAAGGTTACGTTTGCGATATCTGTTAAATTGTCTCTGACTCCGATTAACCACATGGTGACCACCATTGCCCCCACTTCGGTGCAATGAGAGTCAAATCTGTTATAACTTCCAAAGTTGATTACTAAAATCTTTAAAACTGATCTTAATCAATAGCTAGATAAGTAAACTTGAAGTTTTTGCGGTTTCAATAAATATTTGATTATAAATTCAGATTTTATTTCATTTCTCGTTTAAATGACTCCCATTACCCTATTCTCCCCTATCCATTAAAGCCTCCATTGGTATCGCTGCATTTTTGCATAACGCAAGAACAAGCGCAGTTGGAAATTTAAGTGCAAGAGTTCAAACAATCAATCTTTCAAACCATATTTTTACGTTTCTATGAACTTTGTTATTTTGGCAACTGTGAGTATGAGCTTTGATGATCATTTGATGAGATAAATCCAAAAGACTTAATTCATAAAAAGATAATATCATAACATCAAAAGAACTAAAGAATACTTCCACTAAACAACGACCACTGAGCGGCAGCTGCAGATTTTCAAAGAATTATTGAATTAAACCTCAACACTCTAAAACAAAATTACATTGAACAGAACACATTTAATTTTTATTTTTTTAATTTTTGGAGGCACTGTCAACAAACCAGGCTTAGTTCAAACAGTTCAAATAACAACACATCGTTTTTTTTTTTTTGTTTGATTTGTTTTTATTTGAGATCAAAAACTTAAAAACTAAAATACATAGGAAGTGTCAAGTGGTAATCTATGAGAACCTTATCATGACTAAAAATTAAATTAAATTTTCAATTTAATATATAAGAAATATAAATAAGTACAACGGCAAAAGTTAAATAAAAAGCCCATGTGTTAAATTAAAGCTTTGAGACAATCGTGAATTAAAAATCAAGAATTAGTAATTATATAAATAAATAAAAATATATAATTAAACAATGAATTTAGCTGGTTTTGTAAACCAGCCCTGGGCCATTTCCATATCTAGTGTTAAATATATTAATGGTATCATTCACAATTAGATTACCAGAATTATGAAGATCCAGTAAGCTTGGCATGCAACTGTATGTTTGGTCATTACCAAATCTGCGCAAAATTGAACCAAATTTAGAGTTTTCAAAATAAGAACATTTGTTATAAAAACCAACATGCGAAAGAACAGCAAAACGGTCAATTCCCATACAATTTGCAACTTCATATATTCTAGAAACACGAATGTGTTTAAATGTACCGCGAGCGCTCCTTATATTGGTAGTTGATTTGAGGCAGCCCCTCTCAAACATCCTAAGCAATTCCATTTGGTGACTGGACAACTGAGGTTGCCGGCACCAAACTGGAGAAGCATACATTAAAATTGGCCGAATGTACAGTTTGTACATGTTGGTTTTGATTTTAATATCTATTTTTGAATTTTTAAAAATACGGTTTAAATGGAATTTAGCTTTTTTGGCTTTATTTAGCCTAATTTTGACATGACAAGTAAACCTGTTATTTGTTTAGATTTGCATGCCAAGCAAACGAATATCATTTTTTACGGGCAGTAATAGCCCATTTAGACAAATTTTCATTTTGCGAACATCCTTTCTAAGCTTTACACTGGTGTCTCGTACAAAACCCATAATGTGTATAAGTTCAGTCTTGTTGTTGTTTAAAATTAATTTCCAGTCTTTAAAATACTTGGAAATAGTAATCAAAAAAATATTTAGCAAATTTTGAGTTTGAGCTGGGCTATTGTGCACCACGTGAAGCGTGGTATCATCAGCAAATTGAGTGATTTTAATAGTATTATGTACAGGAATATCATAAACATAAAGTAAAAATAATAAAGGGCCTAGCACGGAGCCTTGCGGAACACCGGCGTTCATATCGAAAATATTGGACATATGTCCATTAAGTCGAACGGCAAATCTTCTAAAAAAAAGCATTGATTTAATAGTTTTGGTGATAAATAAAGGAAACTTAAGTATATGCATTTTGTGCAAAAGGCCATCATGCCAAATGGTATCGAAAGCTGCTTTTAAATCAAGCGCTACAACCGTGGTTACTTTGTTCTCATTTAGACCATTGTTTATATCAGACTGTAATCTAGCCAAAGCGTGATAAGTTGAATGACCTCCAAGAAACCCAAACTGATTTTCATAAATATCAAGGGAATCACGATGCCTGTTAAGCCTGATTGCCAATATTCTTTCAAAAATTTTTGAAATACAACACAACATAGAGATTGGACGCCAGTTTTCTGCAAGAGTAGAATCCTTTCCAGGCTTTGGAATAGGAGTGATGATGGCGAGTTACCAGCATCTTGGAAAATATGAAATGGCAAGCAAATGATTAAAGAAAATAGTGAAAATGGAAATAATGCTTAAATTGAATTTTTTAATAATGGAAAATGGCATATTATCAGAACTCGATGATTTTTTTATTCGGACGTGAATTAATAATATCAATAACTTCTTCAGTTGAGGTGAGAATACCACGACATTCCTGTGACAATTTGGAATTTTGTTCCGAAAGCATCTGTTTATTACACACATTTGGAGAAATATTTTGATTGAAATTAATGATTGGATTAGTACTATCAATATAAGAAATTGAATTTTGAACAGCCTCGGCAAATTCAGAGTTTTGGTCTATGGAAAGTTGATGATTTTTAAAGAAATTTTCCGCAAGTAGATTTGCTATGTTTTCATCGCCAGAGATGGCCGCATTTTTGTCTGAATCCAAAAAGAGTGAACCGTTTATGGTAGCTGATTTTTTATGACCAGTAAATTTTTTTATAATTTTGTAGGCTTCGCGATTTGATTCAACAGAGTTAAATATATTAGTGAAAAATTTTCCCGTTTCATGTCGTACACTCTTTAAAATCATACCTTTGACAAGCCTCAGACGAATTTTTAAACCTTGAAGGAGCCGAAAAGGAGGAATAGGTCCAAGAGAAAAAATCTTTCTTTGGATCTTTTTGGATTCACGTTGCATAGCCAAAGTAACTGAAGATAAAAACACCTTATGTTGTGCGTGACTTGAGGCAGGCACAAATCTATCAACTGCAGAGTTGAAAACATCATTAATTAACAGAGCAATTTGTTCACAATCTCCGTCCATCAAATTGTAGTCAAGAGGCAAAATTAATTCATTTAATTTTCTCAAAATAAACAAATTAATGTTTTTTGTATTTGTTTTATTAAACAATTTAAGCTTAATGTCGGAAAAATCACTAGTTGGCGATTCCAAAAGAATCGCACACTTAACTGCAAAATGATCAGAAAAAGAGGGAACTGAAAAAACAAAACCAGATGGGACAAGATCTGAGTTTGAAATAAATTTGTCAATAAATGAACCAAAAACCGATTTAAGACAAGTGGGTGAATTTGAATTAAAAATTTTTAGATTTGTGGTATCAGCTAAATCATTTAAAAATTTACCATAAATGTTGTTAGAAACATCACCAAAGGATACATGTCTGGAATTAAAATCACCTCCAAAGAAAGTGTTAGAAGAATTAATAAAAAATTTTTTAATAGTATCAAAACTCAATTTGCCATGCGGAAAATAAACAGACGCAAAACTGTACCAGGAATTGGACAATTTGCATTCAATAGAAGTGGAATGAATACCATCTCTAGTAACCTTAAGATTTCTGACCGGTATATTATTTGCCACAAGAATAGCAGTGCCACCCCAGCCACGCTTCACGTCACCACGAAAAACATTATAACCAGGTATCCTGATTTTATTCTAAGAATCAGTTTGGGTTTCTTGGAGCATAATTATATTAGCATCATTTTGCTTAATAAATTGTAAAAAAAGAGACAATCTATTCGGATGAACTATGGAACCAACATTTAAAGAAATAATATTAACAACCATCTAAAGGAGTTCATCAATGATACCGCAAAGTTGTTCGAAAACCCTGCGCAGTTTATTTTTGTTACTACCATCATTGCTGTTACCAGAAGGATTGCCATACGACTTACCCAATTTAATTTGTACATCTTTAGAATTTACATTTTTTTGTTGGCTTTTATTAAAATAAGGATTATTTGCTGGTGTAAGTATGTCCTCCAAGGTGCTATGCTTGTTGAGACCAGATGTGAAGAGCTGTCGATTTGTCTTTGCAGCTGTAGGAGCAGGAACAGAAGAATGTTAATTTGCGTTTAACTTCGATGAAGAGCCAGCGCCAGAAGAAGTCACTCCACGCTTATTTTTGATATTATTGAAGAACTTGCAATGCAGTAAATCATTAGCAGTATGATCATGTGGAATTAAGCCAGCCATTTTACAATTGATACAGCCAATTTGAATTTTCTTGTTTGTTAATCTAGGGCAAGACCCAGGACCGTGATCTCCGACGCATTGAACACAACGAAATTTGAATGAGCAAGACGAAGCTGTGTGTGAAAATCGTTGACAACGACGACATTGAACAGTTTTTGTGTTAATCATGCATTCAAATTTTACTCGAAAAGCATCAATATTTTTAATTTGTGCTAGACAAGAAACATCTGTACTACCGTCCAAGACGACCTGATATAGGGGAGTAGAATCTTTGTTGCGTTTCATGGTCGGCGTTTCGAAAAAGGAAATGTTGATCACACCAGTAACTTGAAATTCATCAAGAGTGCTTGCAATTAATTTGATGTTGTCATCAATGTTGCCATGTATCAAACCACGCACGATGTATGCTTTGCGCTTGAAGCCCTTTTCAGCGAACGTGTTGTATTCGTATCCACCCTTAGTTAAGAAATCCATGATGTTCTTTTTAACTTGCAAATCTTGGCAAAGTATGCGCGGCGCAACGCTTTTTCATGCGCAAGTTGCTTAACAGACAATTGTAGTCACCATTTTCAATGATGCCAAGCTGAATTGGCGTTGTCTTGTTGCTACGCTGTTTGTTGATATTATCAGAAACCACGTCAGCCCAAGTGTTGGTTTTTAGCTGATTTATTGGCTTTGTTGAATTTTTAGCTGGTTTAAACAGGGGCTTGTTGGTGGCAGCGTTAGTGTTACCATTGCTGGTAGAATAGAATCCACAAAAATTTTCACCTTCAGAAAAGGTGTCAGAAATGTCGTCAAAACTATCTTCAAGCGACACAGAATTTGCCGCATAAGTAAGTACATTTCTTTTTTTGTTTTCTGTAGCCACAGCGTCACTTGAATTTTCGCAGCGTCGCTTGCCAGAAGTACAGCTCGATGACGCCGTAGAATTTGCAGCTTTGCTGTCCATAGATTTGGTGAGGGCCGCAAGATTTATATTTAACTGCACGACACTATTGTTTAAACTTTCAATCTGAGCTGATTGAAGTTTTATTTGATTTTTTAATTCTGCTATAAGCAGATCTTTGTCATTAATGACTTTCACAAAGTTAAGTTTTTCGTTTTCCTCCATTTTGCCTGGAGTTAAACGCATGCGCGTGCGAAACGCGAAGACAAAATCAGTTTTTTATAAGCACAATTTTAATTTTACCCGCACTTATATTTGAGTTTGTTATTTCACAATTATTGTGCAGTAAATGTAAAACAAAATTACAATTGTAATTGCACTTGCACATTAACTTTTACTTTAACTTTTTCACAAGCAAAATTTTTAACTGAAAAAAAGTTGTTGATGATAACAACACATCGTCACCTAAAATGCAAAATAACGTAACATCACTTTTGATAAGTTTACAGGAGAAGCAAAAAACGATATAAAATTCAAACAACTTGAGATATTGAAACGAAATTTTCAAATCAAATAACTTGGTTATTTTTTGTGGCAGAAGTTTAAAATTCATAACACACATGTAATATAATGTAGTGAATCGTAATCAATAAAAAACACAATTTCGAATTTTTTGATCATACGTTTTTTTGCATTTTATGTGACGACATGCTTTCTTCAATCAACACGTAATACTGAGTTGATGAGAAAAAGCAATAACAAAGGCAATATTTGAACAAATAAATTTGTTAAATAAATGCAAAAAAAAAATTTATCAATGAAGGCCGTGTGCTATTCGGAAACTTTTCACTCGGATGATGAAATTTTGACAGTCTGAAAGAGAATATTTGGCACTTGTGAGGTGAATATGATTGTCAAAAATTCATGTAGCCCCAGGGGCTAGTATAATTTTTGACAATCGGAAAGAGAATTTTTGAAACAAGCAAAAATGAAAAAAAAAAAACACTTGTGAGTTTGTGAGTCGTAAAGCAGTTAAAAATTTTGTGTTTCCGACAGCATAGCAACCAGAATCCCTTATTTTCAATATATATCAACAATTTCGCAAATTAAATTAAATTCTTGTGCTAATGCACTACCAAAATCTAAAACGTCAACATTTCTAGTTGTCAAAATTTCATCGTCCTTTTGGCACAGCAACGATTACAATTTTATTTCAACAGACAGAAATTGTATTCAACTCAGTAAATTTTCCCCTAGCACGAGTGAAAAGTTTCCGAATAGCACACGGCCGAAGATTACAAAATAGCGTCAAACGCACATAAACTTCAACAATTGCATGATAGTATATAACTTTTTGAATTAATTTCGATGCGCAAATTTTAGAGAATTAAGATTAAAACAAATATGGATGCATGTCAATTTTAAAAAATTAACTCTTATCAGAATATGAAAACAACTCCACCAACACACCAAAAAAAAACTGAGATTGACCGACAAGAACATATTTTAAAGCCAAACATATAAGAAAGGCGTTTATTTGCTAACCAAATACGCTTTTATAACCGCTATAAACAGACTGGTTAAACAACTGAGTCCACATTGAAATCGATTGCTTAGGGTGTACATTTCTCGACGAGTGAAAGTAGTTCCTAACAAAAGCTGAGAAATGAATTACTACCAATAAATTTTCTTTTTCATTATTACTAGAATAAAGTAGAAACTACGCATATTATGCTTCGTTAACTACTGTTTTACTGCATTGGAATTCTAGTCAGCTGTGATGACTTATCTTCAATCAAGAAATAACAAAGTAGTCATCCACATACATATGTATATATGTATATAAATTAAATTTAGATAAAATATAGCAAAGACAACTTTGTTCTGATATTTTTAACCGAATGAGATACATATTTTTATAGATAAGTTTTGTTCTCTCAACTGATAGCGTCGTCTGTTGGTTCGTCTTCTTCCGCAGCCTACATGCATTTTGATAATGTTAAAAAATATTCCATTTTGCTTTATTTACGATATTCGTTTTTTCTATTTTGGCTTTGACTTGACAATTAAAGAATACATCTCTAAAACAAAAACAAACAGCCATGGTTGAATAAATAAGGTTGTCGCATGGGTGAGAGCATGATACAATTATACAAGGTAGGAGTGACAGTTTTTTCGTCTTGCGCTAACTGTCAAAAATAGTATAAATTGGAGAACGAAAAAAGAAGAAAAGAAAATAGAAAACAAAATATACAGGCAAATGACAGTCGCTGCAAGGTACTGGTGAGAAAAAAGCAAGTTGTCACTCCTACCTTGTATAATTGTATCATGGGTGAGAGCGAGTTCCCATAAATGTCAAATCGAAGTTGACAGCTCATACAAAATCTCATGGTATAATAATAGAGGTAAACTCGCTAGATGAGAGCGTACTGCCGCGAATGTCAAAACGAAGTTGACAACTCATATAAAATCTCGAAGCTATGAGAATGACAAGAGAAAGCAAGAATTGGCAAAATGTAAACGAAGTTAAACGGTTGAAGCTGTCTTGTTGCATTAATTTAAAATTGTAGTAAATGGTTATTTTTCGTGTTTTTATTGATATTAAACTAATTTAAAATTGTTTCCAGCCAACCATCATTGAAAATTAAACGCAAAAACTATTAACCGCAAGCAGGGAGCACAACTAAACAACAACAAAAGTACAGCAGTAAGTACACAGCTGATTCTGACAATATCGGCAGTAATGACAAAAGAGAGCACAATCAGCGCTGCGACTACCTCTATTATTATACCATGGAAAAGCCGTTGAAGTTGTTGTTGTTGCTTTTCATTGATTTTGACAATTATGGGTACTGAGAAGAGAGTACGATCAGCCACGAGACAACCTTATTTATTCAACTATGCAAACAGCAAATTAAATAAAGTAAAAAATAAATAAATTTTATGTATTCGTCACCCACCTTTATGAGAAATTTTTTTGATCTGTGAAATTTTCTTTTGTGTGATTTCAACTTGAAATCGTTCAAGTTCAATGATAATATAAAAATTTAAATAAATTTATTTTAGGGTTCATGAAGGTGCGAAACAACGTTTAAACTTGTTTCGATTCAATAAAGTTTCTTGACCTCTTTTTGCAAGTGTTTTATCTTTTGATGCAATTCCTGGTTTTGCAAAGACAAAAAAATACGACTGCAGAGAGGTAAAAGGCCTTTAAGGGCCCACTAAAGTTTTTCGGCGACCAAAAATCAATTTTTTTTTAACATTTTTCTTCAAAATATTCTCAGAAAGTTTTAAGTCAATTGAATAAAAATTCATGCAGTTATAAGCACAATCGTCCGGAGAGAAGACAGCAAAATATATATGTACTTGCCTTACTCATACCAGCTGCTACAAAAACTCTTCTCTGCAATATATCTTTATTTTTTAATACACTCTTTTAAGTGTCTATTATTATTATTTCTATTCACTCTTTCTATAAGTATGCATAAGCATAGGTATCCACATGGGGAACAAAGAGGGGAAAGAAAGCCCCCCTAGTCTTCAGAAAAAGGAAAACCTTATATTGTAAAAAAAAATAAAAATAGCAGTAATAATGAGAACTTCTCCCCTGGCATAAAATTCTGAGGACGCAATGTGGAAATTGGCAAAAACTGCCATAGATTTATAAAAAAACGTTGTTTCCTCGCGTATTATTCTCGAAAACAAAAATGCACAGGACACCACGCGCGAGGAAAGAATCCTGAGAAGACAAAGGCAAGTTGAAAGACTTTATTTTCATTTTAGAATTGATGATGAGGGTATCTTATATGGTCCTGGAATAGATGATACTATGTAAGTTAAAAAATTAATGTATCCGTAAATAAACTACTTTTAAAACTTTAAATGTGTTTTTCTCGAAAAGGTTTAAATAGCCTTTTGGATGTTGGACAGCATTACTCGGAAACTATGCTAAGGATCGCTACCAAATTTATTTCACTTGTAAAGCAAATATGACCGGTACTTTTAATCGTTCGATTTTAATTTAAAAAAATATTCTTTTTATAACCTAAAAAAAATACTTTTTTAGTCAAAAATTATAAATAACTGGCCATTTCAGCCCTTGAAAGGACTTTGACCTAGCTTCTTATGATGAATTGTGTTGTGCGTGTTATTAAGTTTGTACACAATTGACCGAGAACCGGACCTACATGTTGAACGCCGACTCCGAACGGAGATGAACGGAATGTTCTCGTTCTCAAGAAGCTTTACATGGCATTTTGATTACTCTCTGAGGTTTGCCATTGTCTGCAAAGAGGTGGCGGCCGTACAGAAAAATTATTTTAATTCAAATAATTTTTTGTCGCTGCTGGGGTTCGAACCTGGGTCTCCAGGTTCTTTGACATAGCGGCCACGCACTTTAACCAGCTACGCCACGGACGCCAAGATTACATTATAATTACTTGTTTTTTTTTTCTTCAAAACATATATAATTATAATGTAAAAAAATTACCGAAAATAAACAGTAGCTTAAAAATTAAACTTTGAACACAGGTAATTTGCGCTTAAAAAACTTTAGTAGGCCCTTAAGCTTAAAAAATAGACAAAAGAAAGAGGGGTTTTTCTAAAATTGATCAAGCAATATTGTACGAATAGCTTAAAGATGCATATGTTTGTCTGAGCCAATTGTTTTTCGATATCCTTTTAAGCAAAATAACGAAAATTATTTTGCTTAAAAGCTTATAATTTTTTTATAATATTTTTATTTTGCTCACATTATTATTTTTTTATTGAAAATATCAATCAAAGAAAGTTTGTTACATATATTTTTTTTTTTTTTTGTTTTTTTGAGGCCCCAGGTTTCAAAGCGTACTTTGTCCGGCCCTGGAGAGAGCTTCAGAGTATGCATTAGCTTAGAAACTGTTTTCTTCTGTTCGTAGTTTCTTTTTTTTTTTTTAGTAAACTAGTAAAATCAGCTGTTTTTAATATCGTTTTGGAAATATTTTTTAAGGCTTTATTAACGTAAAATATAGAATTTCCTACAGCAGTGATAGTTTCAGAATTATTCGCACTATTGATTTTTCCATTTAATATGCATACGTTAATTGCTTTTCTCGCATTTCAATGTCCTACGTAGGTAACACTCTTCTACTTTTTATCGATTTTTTCCAAATTAAAAAAAAAATTCTAAAACATTAACAATGTTAATTTAATTCTAAATGAGGTTCCCCTGCCACCTCAGCGAATGATTTTTGGAATGAATGAAAAACAAAACCAACAACAACAAAGTGACCTCTACAATGACCTTTGCTTTGTGAAGCACCAAACTTGCAAGGAAACTGAGCAAAAAACCTAAGCTTGCACTTGATATCAAAAAGATTACAAGAGATAACATCAGCTCATGCAGTTTGAGCACAATTGTTTCATTGTACTTAATGCACTTACCGCCAACTCCCAAATTAGCCTTATTCGGATGTGTGTCCTCGTTGAAAGCTCGATTTAGTGCGAACACCTCGATGGCTGGACCCAACTCAACATCTGCAAACACGGAGCCGGACATGATTATGTGATATTAGATTTTTTTTTCTTGTTTATGTAAGAATTTTATTTTCCAAACCAATGCAAAAAATCAATGGAACACTTGAAAGGCCGACTCGAGCAAAACTGAAATATGCAAAAAACAAAAAAAAGCGAAAGGGGAACAAGAAAACAAACACACGTACACGTTAAAAGAAACTATATAAAATTATTTCAAGCAATAGCAATTGAAGCGGTGAAAGCAATTTGTATGCCGGAAAAGTACGTCATCCGAGCTACTATCCGCTCATACCACCGATTCAATCAAAATGCAATTCAACGGTCCAATTGTATCTTGTGCCAACCTAAGCAGCGAATTCCGCGTCACGTATATTGCGAAGTTGAAAGTGAACTAAACTTTAGTCGCGCCGCCAATCGCTGTGGAAGGCTACGAAGAGCCACCAGCAAGTCAAGCTAAGCAAAACCTAAAAAAAGATGATATACTAGCATGGCTATTAAAAACGCAGCTACCGGCATGAAAAACCTTTTTTGATTTGTCACTTTACAGCCGATATATGTATATGACTCATATATAAACAAACCCACTGCGAAGAGTTCCGGTTTTATTCATTTCAATTTTAATGAATGAAGTAGTCTATGTATTTATTTATCACGAGCATTTATTAAAACATTTTTAATTTTTACTCCGTTTCTAAAGAAGAAAACAAAATAGAATACACACAAATCTAGACCTTCCTTAATACCCCCACCCACCCATGCACCCACCCACAAACAACCGACAATAACAAAAATTAAAACAAAAACAATTATTTCCTGCTGTGAATGACGTTTAAATGTAACAGATTGGATAAAATGTAAAGAAGTTTAAAACAAATTAACCCATAGCTCTCATAGGCGACATTATGGTCCAATTAGTCTCGCATAGCTTAGGACCAGGGACCGTAACTGTTATGACTTTTTTAAAAAAAGTCAATAAATAACAGTTAAAATTTGACTTATTATTTTTTGGTCACAAATAACAGTTAAAATTTGACTTTTATTTTTCCGATAAAAAATAACAGTTAAAATTTGACTTATATTTTTTCGGTCAAAAATAAAAGTTAAAATATGACTTTTATTTTTTCGGTCAAAAATAACAGTTAAAATTTGACTTTTATTTTTTCGGTCAAAAATAAAAGTTAAAATATGACTTTTATTTTTTCGGTCAAAAATAAAAGTTAAAATATGACTTTTATTTATCGGTCAGAAATATTAGTTAAAATTTGACTTTTATTTTTTTGGTCAAAAATATAAGTTAAAATTTGACTATTATTTCTTAGTTTACTGTTTTATTTTTTATTTTATTTTTTTCTATTAAAAATAAAGGTACACAATTTGACAGTGACATCCTATATTAAGTACTTGCTTACCCGGCACACGTTGTTTTGCAGCCTAAATTTATTTGTCGTGCTCTTTTTGGATTTTCGCGATTTTTCGCTTATTTGAAAATGATTTTTATTAATATTTAATTATTATACTATGCAACACAACTTTCTCAACAAAACGATGAAAGTTCCTTTTCTTGACTTGAAGACGAAAACTAGATGGGGAAAAAATTTTCGGCGTCCTTGTTTATAGTTATTAGTTATAAATAGTATATAATAGTATATATTTGGCCCACCCTGTATAAGTATTTTACATATTTCATTGAGCAAGGATAGGATATAGAACAACAAGCAACTCTGGTATGGTTTGAGTATCCGATTTCAGTCCGTTACTCATTTCAGTTCTGTGATGTTCTCTGATGATCATTTCAGTTCACAACAATGACAGGGAACGCAAGGTGCAGTGATAAGCCAAACAAAGGCAGATAAGAGTAGAGTGAATAGAATTTATACTTTTGTTATATTTTTCCACCTTTTAACCGAAAAAATAAAAGTAAAATTTTAACTTATATTTTTGACCGGAAAAATATAAGCCACATTTTAACAGTTATTTTTGACCGAAAAAGTAAAAGTCATTATTTGACTTTTATTTTTGACTGAAAAAATATAAGTCAAATTTTAACTGTTATTTTTGACCGAAAAAATAAAAGTCAAATTTTAACTGTTATTTTTGACCAAAAAAATAAAAGTCAAATTTTAACTGTTATTTTTGACCGAAAAAATAAAAGTCAAATTTCAACTTTTATTTTTGACCAAAAAAAAAAATCGGTCAACAATAACTGTTATTTTTTAACTTTTTTTAAAAAAGTCAAATAAATAAAAATCTTTTAAGATTATTATTCCTTAGTTAACAAGCATCGCTATACTTTATTCAAATATCGAAAAGACACATTTTTTTCGCTTGACTTTTTGAATCGAAATTTCGAAAATAACAGTTATTTTCGGTCCCTGCTTAGGACTGCATGGAACATAAATTAGCGGCTAGCACATAGCCAAATAAATAATGATTATTCAAAACATGCAAAACACAGGCACTTGGTCAAACAATTTCACAACAGCTGTTTCGACGAAACGTCAAATGCATAGAAGAATACACAGAACACAAAATGAAACAGATAATCTGTGTTTATCTATGTTTCAGAATGAATGACTGTTTTTATCTGAGCGTTGAGATGTATATGTTGTTATGTTGTGCATAACCAGATACAAGCAAGTCCCATTCAACAGATTCCCATGTGACACTTGTTAAGCCATGCCGCTAGGCTATGCGAGACTAATAGGACAATTATTCTTCATCAAGACTTGAAATAGTTAAAGCGTAGCCTTTTCCTCGATTCTTGTTAGATTCATTTTGCAAATTATTTAAATGCTTAAACTGAGTGAACAGTCAGTTGAAAAAAGTTGTATAATATGAATAAAGCAAATAACACTAAACAATCTTACATAATTGGGTAGCGCTGTCGAATTAAGGCGTATAATTTATTGTGAAGATTTTATATAAGCCTGGATTCTTACAGTATTTAAACATACCGAAAGATTACACAATATAAAAGCTCTCCTGACAGGGTAATTTTAAAGAAACCTGCTATTGCATTGCTGTTCATTATTTTTAATTGTGGCTTACAAACTTCTGACTGTTAATGGTACTTTTCAAATTCAATTAAGAGGAATTTCAAACCCATTGCCAGTAATCTTGTTAGCAGAATAATAAATTTTAGTTATAAATATTGCAAGAAGACAGTCTTCTGGAAAAATTAACTTACGGAATTTTGTGCCAAATTTTATAGAAATATTTTTCGTTGATAATTTTATTTCATATGCAAATTTCATATGCATTACGTTATTCATAAAACTATGCAAATGCGAATAATGGAATTAAGAAAAAGCTTTGTTTATTGAAATATTTAATCCTAAGTTAGTTTCAAGTTATGGTCTGAGATAATTCACCTCATTGAATAACTAATAAAAGCGAATTAGTTTGAAAATATGCTCAAGGTTACTATGCGTAGATATTAATTATTTTTCATCCTTATTCATAGTTTAAAAATATATTATAAAATGTGTGTAAAATATGATTGTACAATTTTTTGAAATTTTTTTAAATTTTATGAAATCCATTATTTAAGCAACATGTATATTATTCGTGGAACATCCCACAAACTGCCACCTTGTTGATTTTCTATAAAACCTTACTAAGAAATTTCACTCTGAGAAATTGTCCATGATGTTTTGGCATAATTGTAAAGTTATTGGAACAACGACTCGGTCAATTCTACCCTTGAGCTTTGGAATAGTATTTGGCTCATTGGCGTATATTTTATCTTTAAAAACCCCATAATAAACTTGACTCTGTAAAGTTTCACCATTTATTTAAGGAATTCCACAATTTCTATGCCTCCCTAGCTTGTGTATTTCTTCGTAAATAAACAAACAAATGAAAGTATACGAAGATTTAGTTTTTCATGTTTGTTAACAAAACAAAACAAAAATGGAGTGATATTTAATACCTATACATAAGTTCCCTGTAAAATTAAAATCAATTAAACACAACGACGAGATAATGAACAACAGTGATGCACTATGATATATATCACATATACTTATGTTTGGACAATTACCAACAAAAAAAAAAACCGGCACTAAAAAGGTCAAACAACGCCCAACTAACAATATTCAAAATGCACTCATAAATCCTAATATATGCACTTTTGTCGCCTGACTGTTTTCTAATTGTCTCTGAAAGAATTCTACTTTCTTGTCGATTACATATGTATCCTTTAAACGTAAAAATTTAAAGAAAACTTTAAAGAAAACAACTAATGATGTATGACAAACACGGTAATTGAGTTCCCAAATCATATTCCCTTTTACTTTTTAACCGACTTCATTAATATATGCATGTAAGTCTAAGCAGTGCCTTAAATTAAAAATCTCTTACAAAAATTTCTAGAGTCTTAACAATATGGCAACACAAAGATTTGTTGTCATATGTTTTTTTATTAGGGGCTTTCACATGGACGTACATGTCATCCGACTTGGGCATGTCCGACGACATGTGCGATCGTTCGAAAGCAAATGAGACGGTCGGACCGACATGTCGGAAGAAAATCAAAAATTTTTGATTTTTCTGCCGGTCGGTCCGACATGTCCGACGTGTGAAAGCATGTCGGTCCGACTCGCTGCATTTATCATTAGGGCACCCCAAACGATACGACATGTCGGATGGACCTGTCATGTCGTCGCACATGTAGTATCGTTCGTGTGCTAAAAATGAAGTTGGATGGACATGTCCGATGAAAGACGAAAATTTTTGACTTTTTGCTCGGTCCATCTGACATGTGCGATCGTTTGTGTGCGTGTCCATCCAACTTAGTGCATTTTCTCATTCGATAAAAGTTCTTGAGTGAGAAACATCGAGCGGAAAAATGACAAATGTTATAAAAGTACATTTTTAGAAGGAATTTTTTGAGCTGTATAGAAGGCTCACAGTGACTCTGAAAAATAAAAGAGGAATTCATAAAAATAAAATTTGTAAATATATCGAGCACTGCACAATGCTCGATGTTTACTCGCTGGCAACTTTATAATAATGAAGTCCATCCAACATGTGCGACCGTTTGAGACCAACGAAAAATAGTGCCGTTATTTTGTCGAACTACATGGCCATCCGACATGTAGTATCGTTTGGGGTGCCCTATTTCTATAAAGTTTTCATCGAGTAAACATCGGCTCAGGCAAAGCAAAAAAGGTTTTTACTTCGTTTTTTTACCGATGTGTTACGCTCGAGAGTCTGCAAAAAATGAAGTCGTCGTACATGTCCGATCGTTTGAAAGCTAAAAAAAAATATTCCCGTTAGTTTGTCGTCGTACAATGTCGGCTGACATGTACGTCCATGTGAAAGCCCATATTAATATTTTATTGAATTATCAAAAAATCTCAGACGCAAAAGAATTCCTAAAAATTTCAGTGCATTTAAGGCGATAAAAAATCTTTGAAAACATTCGAATAATTTGAAAAAATATGGGAGCAGTACTAGGACTTTGTTCCGCAGCGCAGGTAAATAAAAATATATCGAATTATAAGTAATTTCGCAACAATATGTTTGAGTCACAACACAAAGGAATTCTTTGTTAGTGGCTTAAGTGGAAAAAAATCAATGAATATATAGCTACATACATACCTTAATTAAGAATTACATATTTAAGCTACATAATTGATCATTTATTATTTGGCATAAAGCTCAAAATATAATTCTTAAAAAAGATGTTTTTTAAGAATTATAAAATTAACTATATCTATAACTACTAACTATCAAAACTACAAAATACTTTAATGCAATTTCTATAATATTTTTTCATTATTAGTGCGCCTTATGCTGCACTGGCACAGCTGCCAGTATGTGTTGCAGCGCCTGCCCATCCTGCAAAAATTCCACATCATCGCGTTTTATGTACGCTCTAATGCTGCTGGTGGGTACAATTTTGGGTGCTATCGCACTTTCACCCGGTTTACAGGGCACTCTGAAAAAGTTGCCCTTTTGCATTAACTCTACGTCATCGGTCAGCTCAACAGCATTGAGCACCTTCTCTGGGAGCAGCCTGCAATTTGATTGCGAATATGCGTTGGGCTACATGGCTGTGTATCGTGTTTGTTTTGGACTTGCTTGCTTTTTTACTCTAATGGCTTTGATTATGTTGGGCGTAAAGAGTTCACGCGATCCGCGTTCGCATATACAAAATGAATTTTGGGGCCTTAAGTTTATTATATGCTTCGGTGCTGCCATTGGCGCTATCTTTATACCGGACGGTTCCTTTGGGCCGGCCATGATGTGGGTGGGTCTATTCGGTGGCTTAGCTTTTATACTGGTGCAATTGGTGATTATAGTGGACTTTGCGCACACGGTCGCAGAAAATTGGATAGGTAAAATAAAATAAATAATTGTCTAGTAAAGAGAAAAATTTTTACTAAAATTTAATTCGTAGAAAATGCTGATAACAATCGTGGCTACTATTATGCTCTGATATTTGTTACTCTAATCAGCTATGTGATGTCTATTGTGGGCATTTCATTGCTGTTTATCTACTTCACTAACGTAAGTGGCTGCCGTTTAAAATTGAAAAAATTTAGTAGTTAACACTTTTTTGCTTATTTTTTCTGTGCTACAGTCCCATGGATGCGGTCTAAACAAGTTCTTTATTTCTTTTAACTTAATCATCTGTCTTATTGTGAGCGTCTTGTCTGTGCTGCCAGCAGTACAAGATAAGCTGCCACACTCTGGTCTCCTACAAAGTTCTTTGGTTACTCTCTATACAATCTATTTAACCTGGTCTGCTGTCGCTAATAATCCAGGCAAGCCTTAATCTTATTATTTTTATTATTTATTTGATTATTATTATATTTTTTCATAGAGAGAGAATGCAATCCGGGAATGTTTGGTCATATTGAGGGTCACAATATTACCACTACGCCCACTTCACAACACTCTAAAGTCACCTTTGACACTACAAATATAATTGGCTTGATTGTTTGGCTACTTTGTATCTTGTACAATTGCATTAGCTCAGCTGTAGAGGTATCTAAAATCAACAATGATGGTGAAAAACGAGGTAAGTGAGCATAAAATTAAACTTTGTTAATAAAATTTTATCACATGTAGACAATTCACACATCAACACATAAAAATTGCTTTCATTCGTTGAACATGCTTTAATTTGATATATGTTTCCAACTGCTTCAATTTTAATTATGCTTAATATTCAAATTCTGTATGCAATGCTTTTAATTTTTTGTATATATTGCTCCTATTACTCACTACAGTACTTCCATGTTCATTTAATTTTTCATTCATCCATTTATTAGAATTGCCCAATATTTTTATTCTTTCCTAACAAAATATTTTTTACTTCTTTTCCAACTAACTTTTATATTTTCTCAATGAACTTCATTCTTTGGTTTGCTGTGGTGTGAACACTAAAATTAAAAAAAAAATTTTTTTTGTAAAAACTTTCAATCTATCAAAATACTAATGCAGTCTTAACAGCTGCTCTATCAGATACAGAATCCGGCTCCGGTGGCGATAAATCGAATGGTGACACTGAAACCGAAGGCGTCTCATACTCTTGGTCAATGTTTCACATTGTTTTTGTATGCGCTTCGCTTTATGTCATGATGACGCTTACCAATTGGTACAAGTTAGTATTAATACACAATTTAAATAATACAAAAATAGTTATATCTCTGATTTTCAATTTAGACCGAATTCCGACATAGAACTTTTCAATGCAAATGCTGCTTCCATGTGGATTAAAATAATATCTAGCTGGATGGGTGTCTTAATTTACGGTTGGAGTTTGATTGCTCCTATTGTTTTATCCAATCGTGATTTTAGCTAAACAGCTATTGAGTGCGTGTAAAAAACGAAACCTTTTAAAAACTATTGAACTGCAAAATGCACTCAAGCAAAAAAATTAATGTTTAATTACTTATTTATAATATATACTCTCCAAGCTCTGCAGATGGTTTGAAAATTGACGTTAATGAAATAACAAATGGTTAAGAATATAATATGGGGCAGAGTCAAAGAAATATCAAAATCATTATCAAAAGTATTGGTGTTGTGTACAAATTTGTTTTCCAACCCTA
The DNA here is from genome assembly GCA_943735915.1 of Pherbina coryleti. Lineage (NCBI taxonomy): Eukaryota > Metazoa > Arthropoda > Insecta > Diptera > Sciomyzidae > Pherbina > Pherbina coryleti. The sequence goes on along the minus strand of OX030952.1, from coordinate 124,604,165 downwards.
AACATCTGAATGTAATTTAAGCTATTTAAATACTTAAAGCACTTCAACTGATTAAAATATTCATGTCTTCTTTATTTAAATGTAAAATATAAATATATATATATATACTCGTATAATAAAGGAAAACCAACTGAAAATAATAGCACTTTTCTAATCTACTAAATATTGACGGCGACAACAATACCGCCAATAAGCGAACCCAAGTAATGATGCCAGTTTTAATGTTCTACTGACCTTAACATGGATAACAGTTACACACAGTATAGCTATGGCTTTTTTTTCAGTACAAGAGTTGCTTATTTAAAAGCCATTGACGTATGAATTCTGTGGTATACATATTATTGTCCTGCTTTACATCAATAATAACTGTTTTTAATTAGTTGAAAGAAGCTGTATAAGATAAAATTATAAAAGATAAAATAAAAACAAAAAATCTTAAATTAGGATTAGGATATAGAACAATAGGCTCAGTTTAGTCTCTTAATGCTTGGCTACGCTGCTTCACTCAGCTTCTGAGTCTCTGGAGCAACTATGCCGGTGCTCAAACGTTCTATAACTGCATCTTTGCCCAAAAGTTCCATCATTTCTGCTACACTAGGTCCTTCCTGTATTCAGAATATGTACATTTAACGAAATGACAAAAATTTTCATGGCAACTAACCTTTAACCCGCTCAGCATAGATCTCAAAGTCTTCATAAATGGAGCATATTTAATTTTTTCCTTGTCTGCGAAGTGCTTCAATGCAGCACTAATATTTTCTTTTGAAAATGTAAGTTTTTGCAAGCAAGCAATTAATTGCTTTGCTTGAGCTAAAATTTAAATGTGGATATATTGATTATTTGATTTATACAAACATTTTATACCATTTGTTAGAATATCCATGTTTACACCACTTGATTTCACCCATAGAAAACTCATGTTTGTGGCGAGTAGATCCTTCAAAACTGTTATACGCGATGTTGACCATTTAAGGATGCTTAATATGTGCTGTTCGTTAAGATCTAAATTTATGCTAACACAGTACAAAAATTAAATTAAAATTTCATTCACTATATGCAATGTATACTTTTCGGGATAGGCTGCCTTAATAAGCGTTTGAACACTTTTTACTAATTCATCCGCCGTGTCGGAATTGCTTAATAATGCAACTATTTTTAAACGATTAAAATCATCCAGCAAGAGTGGGTTTAAACGACTTGGATGCGAGTTTACCTTTTCAATGCTAAACTAGAGAGAAAACACATATATATATATATATTTCTATTTATAATGGAAAATGTGTTTTGTCACCCACCTGTTGTGACAAATCCAACATGCTGTAGAATCTGGGCTTTTGTGATTGTTCTCTCTCAAAGCCACCACCGGCAGACATGACATAGTTAACCAGCGCTTCGGCAAAGTAGCCCTTATCTCTATAAAGACGAATTTTTTTTTTGTTGTGCTCCAAGCTTAATTATGACGTGTTTTCTTAGCGTACCTGAAACTTTTAATGCCAATATCGCCTTGACGTTTGCTCAATTTGGTGCCATCCGAGTTGACAAGTAATGGTAGATGACCATATTCTGGGGGCTGCCATCCAAATGCTCTGCAAATAGATCACTGCTTCAATGTGTGTAAACAAGAAAGTGTTAATGCTACGCACTTGTAGAGCAACAAATGTTTAGTTGTCGATATTTGCCATTCGACTCCTCTAAAGACATGCGTCACGCCCATCATATGATCATCAACGACATTAGCAAAGTGGTAAGTGGGAAACTTATCGGATTTCATTATCACTGGATCACCCTCATTGACGCTCACGTTATGCTTAACCTGCCCATAGATTAAATCGTTCAGCGGCTCATTGTGCTCGATTAGTTTAAAACGTATGCAAAACGGTGCTTTTCGCTCCATGAATTCATCTTTTTCTTGTGCTGTCAAATGGCGGCACCTGTTGTCGTATCGTGGCACCTGACGTGAACGTAACGCCTCCTTACGCAAAAGCTCAATTCTGCGTTCTGTGCAAAAACATTGATAGGCCGTACCATTGGCCAGCAGCTGTTGCACCGCTTCACTAAAGCATAAAACTTAAAATTATTGAAAATTTTACATACTTATGTTTCGGCAACATACGCATATATCTCAGTACGTTCGCTTTGTACATAGGGTCCATAATGTCCACCAAAGCTGCCTGGACCCTCGTCTATTTCTATACCTGACCAAAGCAAGTCTTCAATAAGACTTTCTGTGGCACCCGGTACCAAACGCGATTGATCAGTATCCTCAATACGTAGAATAAATTTTCCTCGCAGATTCTTGGCATACATGTAGTTATAAAGAGCCGTGCGCAGTCCTCCAAGATGCAGGTAACCTTTTGGTATGCAATTAATTTTAATGATTGTTGTGTTGCAAGGATTTTAATTTTATTCCAACATACCGGTGGGACTGGGTGCAAATCGTACACGAACTTCTTGAGTTCCGTCACTTTGACTGCTTGCATATCTCTGTAATATAGTAAGTTGTCTAGCTTTCCGCAGTGCGCACATTTTTATTAAAATGCTTTTGAACATTATTTCCTAATATTTTGAAAATTATTTTCTGGTTTTTCGTTTAAATTGGTGCCGAACAGCTGTTGCTGATTTATTTTCGAACTTTCTTCTTCATCAAAGTAAAGGTATTCACAATATTTTAATGACGTAAGTAAATGTCACAGTGTTGCAAAACACGTCTTCGGAATACATTTCGAACTATAGGGTTTTCCAATAAGAGGTATTCTTGTGAATCGCCCGCTACTGTGAATCGCTCACTTTTAAGCCCTAACCAAAATAGACGAAACGAAACGATTGCAACTTGCCGAACGTTTGCATTCGTTACGTCTGTTTTGACATTTAACCCAAAATGAAACGAGTACCTCCAATCGTCTGAAAAAAGAAGAAAACAACTCTGCACAGCTGTTGTTGACGAGCTGAGACGCTAAAAGTTCGGTTCTTGCGGAACAAACCGTCTCGTCACACCGTTTCGTTCAGTTCGTTGAGTTTACGTTTGCTTATTTTGGGTAACAACATTGAATTGCATTTAAGCGAACATTTTTGTCTTCACTCGTTACGTAGCGACTCGTCTATTTTGGTTAGGCCCTTAAAGCTTTTATTCTTTAGGGGCTTTCAGATGAACGTACATGTCAGCCGACATTGTACGACGACCAACTAACGGGAATATTTTGTTTGAGCTTTCAAACGATCGGACATGCCCGACGACTTCATTTTTTGCAGACTCTCGAGCGTAACACATCGGTAAAAACCGAAGTAAAAAACCTTTTTCGCTTTGCATAAGCCGATGTTTACTCGATGAAAACTTTATAGAAATGATAAATGCAGCGAGTCGGACTGACATGCTTTCACACGTCGGACATGTCGGACCGACCAGCAGAAAAATCAAAAATTTTTTATTTTCTTCCGACATGTCGGTCCGACCGTCTCATTTGCTTTCGAACGATCGTACATGTCGTCGGACATGCCCAAGTCGGATGACATGTACGTCCATGTAAAAGCCCCTTTTGACATTTGACAAGTAGAAACTACGCCATTACTAAAAATGGAAGGATACACACTTCAACAACGCATTGAAATTATTAAAATTCACTACAAAAATGGTGAAAATCTTGGAGTCACAGTTCGCAAAACTAAAGCATTTTTTGGGCGCCGTGAAGCAGCTTGTCGGACCGCAATACAGAAATTGTTGATCTTGTGATTTAACACCTTGCTACTTCTTCCTTTGGGGCCACGTGAAAGATAAGGTCTACGCCAACACCCCAGCATCGATTGAAGACCTCAAAGATGGAATTCGTGAGGCTATCGAGGACATAGGGCAGCTACTTTGCGATTTGGTTATGGAAAATTTCATGAAAAGGATATTGTCCTGTAAGCGTGGTCGTGGTGGCCATTTGGCTGATGATGTTTTTCATTATTAACGGCGTACCTTCCTCTTTATTATGAAATAAACATCCAATCATTTATCTCAAAAAATGGCATTTTTCTTTGAATACCAAAATAATACCTCTAATTGGAAAACCCTGTATAGTATGCTTTTAGAAGCAATTAGTATAAATTTTGAAAATTTTGATTTTTTGTCTTCATATAAGAATGTTTTTACAATACGTATGCGATGTATTATAGTAATTCTTTTTCATTCTTTTCGTAAAGCCCAAAAGGAGGCATAATTGATGTAGAAATAATTGTATGGAATGTTATTGACCAGCATCTCCAACTAAGCCGATTTAGCATTAATATACAATTTAAAAGGTGGAGAATTTAGTTAAAAAATCTTCCAAATCGGATGAAAACTTTTCAACAAACAAAACAACAGCTTTACAACTTCTAAAAAATTAATTTTAAAAACTTGATATTGATCAAATACGCAGTGTAGCCAACACTTTTTTCTGATATTTTCTTGACTCATAAGAGGTAAACATTTTTTGAGTTCAGGTAAAAATTTAACAAATTCTGCACACTCAGAGGGAAGCAATTTTTGTCGAGAAAAAACACTATTAGTTTCAAACTTCTCCCAAAACTATGTCTACATTCTATATAAAGTGGCGTCATCAAAATAGCAAAATCTATATAAATTCCACAAAAATTAATGTATTGACTCGCTAATTTACACATAAACTTTAATGTTTTGAACGTACAATGAGTTTCAAATATCGATAAATTGGAGTAAAATCCACTCCTATCACATACACAAACTGTTGTCATCAAAATAATTAAATCTACATAGCTTTGGATATAATACATATTACACACAACTATGGGAATATCCGACCCATATCTTCCATGATTCGTATTATTTTAAAAGATTCAGAGATTATAGGCTCGCAAATTGATACATTCGTCAATACTAATAAAATATCGTGCTGTACTTAAAATGTATTTTTCCACAACCCTGTAGTAACTACCTATGCAAATATCATTGTGAATTTGACAAGCCAACGGGTGTTCTGTCAAAGATTTGATGACGTTTTGCAATAAATTTTTTCTACTGCCCTGCAATTCTCAACAAAGCGCTGCACGTTTCTTCGCAAATTTTGTGATCACCATTAGCTACGAAAACTATTTAATATACAATTAAGTTTTCATAAATATTAGCATCATTGCAAAAAATGGCGACTCTTAAACCAGAAGAGAAAAAACAGCTGATTATCCGAAACCTGCAGGAGGTGTTTGGTGAGGACAAGCTAAACAGCATTTTGAATGAACGTGATCTTAAGATATATTGGGGAACGGCCACAACGGGAAAGCCTCATGTGGCCTACTTCGTGCCCATGTCGAAGATAGCTGATTTTCTAAAAGCAGGCTGTGAGGTAAGCAAGCATATGAGTCATCATTATGAAATATGAAAATAATGGGCAAAAATTTCGCAACTTTTAGGTGACCATTCTCTTTGCCGATTTACATGCCTACCTGGATAATATGAAGGCGCCTTGGTCACTTTTACAGTTACGCACACAGTACTATGAGGCGGTGATCAAAGCAATGCTAAGCTCAATTGGTGTACCACTGGACAAGCTAAATTTTGTCAAAGGCACCGACTATCAGTTGAGCAAAGAGTATACGCTTGATGTGTACAAGCTAACATCTGTGGTAACACAGCACGATGCAAGGAAAGCAGGTGCTGAGGTGGTAAAACAAGTTGAATATCCTCTACTCTCGGGTCTGCTTTATCCTGGTTTGCAAGCTCTAGACGAGGAATATCTAAAGGTCGATGCGCAATTCGGTGGCGTAGATCAACGAAAAATATTCACCTTTTCCGAAAAGTATTTGCCGCAACTGGGCTATGAGAAGCGTATTCATTTTATGAATCCAATGGGTAAGCAGCTTAAAACATGCAGAAAATAGCCAAACATATTTTTTATTTAAATTTAATAATTTTTATTTAATTAAAATAATTTTCTAGTGCCCGGCTTAGCTGGTGGAAAGATGTCTTCATCAGAAGAAGATTCTAAAATTGATCTGCTTGATTCACCCGCTAACGTAAAGAAAAAGCTGAAGAAAGCCTTCTGTGAGCCCGGCAATGTGGCTGATAATGGACTGTTGTCATTTGTCAAGCATGTTTTATTTTCGCTCTTCAAGGAAGGGGAGGGTGTGTTATTTATAATATTTTCTCTTAAATGCACCTTTTCTAAGTGAATTTTTTATTTTTACTTCATCAGGTTTCGAGGTTAATCGTGCCCCTGAAAACGGTGGCGATATGACCTTTACGCAGTATGTGGACTTGGAACAGTATTTCGCCGAGTGTAAACTACATCCTGGTGATCTGAAAACAACTGTGGAAAAGTATATTAATAAACTCTTGGCGCCTATTAGGAAAACGTTTGAAAGCCCTGAATTGCAGTAAGTGCTCATATAATTTTATTTAAAAAATGCACCAACTACAAATATTATATTTGAATAGAAAACTGAGTGCTGCTGCTTATCCGCTACCTGTCAAAGTTAAAAACGGCACTGCAGCAGCGGCTGTAGTTGGGCCCGAAGAGGATGGTCCACAGCGACTGGACATACGTGTTGGCAAGGTTGTTGAAGTTTCACAGCATCCTGATGCCGATACGTTGTATGTGCTTAAAATTGATTTAGCTGACGCGCAGCCACGCACTATCATTAGCGGCTTGGTCAAGTTTGTTACCATCGATGAAATGCAACAGCGTCTGGTGGCAGTGCTGTGCAATCTCAAACCTTCAAAAATGCGTGGCATAGTGTCTGAAGGCATGGTTCTGTGTACCTCAAAGTGAGTAGACCTTTACGTTCATAATTTAATTAATCTCATTTTGATGTATTGCTTTAAATCTTAGCGCTGATCATACAGTTGTGGAGCCTATTATTGTGCCAGCAACAGCTGTACCAGGTAGTCGTTTGGCCTTTGAGGGTTACAGTGGTCAACCAGATGAGCAACTTAATCCCAAGAAGAAGGTATATATCTCACGTTCTCTCATTTGAAAATCGTCTTAAAATTTTCATATTTAATTTAAGGTTTGGGAAAAACTGTCTGTTGATTTGCACACGGACGCAAATGGTGTTGCAGTGTGGAAAGATAATTTCCTATTAACTACTGATGGCGAACAACTGACTAGCAAGCTGGCTAACTGTTGCATTAAATAATAGTTTCCTTGTTGAAAAGAAAATGTGCTCATTTCGTCATGCATTTCAGCAGCATATTGAGTTGCATTTATTTTTTTAGTAAACTTTTTTCTTTTTTTATTTACTTTTTTTTTTTTTTTAGAATTGATTGATATTATTTATTTTTATTTTACAGTTTTTCTTTTTTTTATTAAAGTTGTAAACATTTAAAATATACTCGTTTATAAATAAAATAAACTGCGCCTTGTAAGCTTTTTCATGCCCATTTATGAGTATTTTTTATTCTTGGCTTTAAACTTTAGCAGTAATTTTTCGAATGCCAAATAAGACTATATACGTCGAAAAATTTAATCTTATTTGGTCGAAATTGAAAACGTATCTCGAAAAATTAATAATAATGGCGGACTCCTCTGGCTGCGTAATCTACACTTGCATGTATGAAACTTCCGGTTTTTTTTTTTGTTTATGCCTCAGTTATGTCAATGTTTTTTAAGATCTCCATATTTTGGAGATTTTTTTTAAAAATATCCACATCAGAATATTTGACAATTTTCTGTATTTTCTCCAATCCTATAATTAAAATTATTTATCTCCACTTTTACTGATCTGATTGTATTTAAAAAATGTCTTATATCAAAATAATAAGAATTTCATTTTTTAATGTATTTTTACTTACAGTTACCCAGCTAAAATTAATTTTAAATGATACCATTTTATTCGTTATTCTATTATCTAAAAAACACGCTTTACGAAAAAATTGCTTCTCTCTTGGATCGGAAAATATTAAATATTTACGAGTGAAAGTAAAAAATACCTTGAAATAGGTTTAATTATTTTTATGTATATTAATTGCAAAAAAATTTTCAGCCGATTCTAAAATGTCAAGTGGAATAAGGTGTGCGATTTTTAAAAGAATGACCCATATTTGTGTAGAAGGTATAACAGTTACAAATGTTAAATATACTCACCATTAAAACTAATAATAATATTCACAATTAGTATTTATTTTAATATATTTATTTATTTTGATATATGCAACTTGATACAAAAATTCATAAGTTTACAATATTTAAATTGATTTAAAAAATTTCTAAATTTTCAATAATTTTTAGAAATGATTATTTTTTACATTTTTCACCAAATGACGCTTTAATATAAATACAATTTAAAAACCAAGCCAAAGTCATATATGCCTTAAAATATCTACAATACGATAAAAATCTTTGAAAATAATTCTTCGTTTTTGATGCTTACAAATATAATTAACATTTACGAAAGATAACAGCTGAAAAAACTACCGTTGCTATCTGGTCACCCTTTATTGCAATGTTAACAATAAAACATAAAACATTACATTTGAACAAATTCTTTAATTTAAGCTAGAGTTGGGAAAAGGTTCACAAGCGCACAATGTGCGACCATGGTGTAATTATCGTAGTATTTTACATAAATATTCAGAGCACATCCTATACCCAAACGTCAGGGAAAACATGAATTTCTATGCCGATTCACTACAAGAATGTTCGAAAGGGGTGGAAATTAAATTATCTCTAAAACAAGACTCATACGTAAACTTTCAAAACGCCGATAAAAGTATTTTGTTTTTTGTCCCCTCTACCAGAATCCATTGTCGGAATCTTATTTTCGAAAAAAATTGATTTTGTTGTTCAGTGTAATTTAACTTATAATGAAATAATTGAATTAAAAACGAATTCTTGGATTTTACATTTTGTAAACAAACATATATATATATATTTTTTTTTTTAAATTTATAAAGAGAAAACTGAAAGTAACAATGCATGTATTGTTTTTTTTTTATGGTAAAATTTGTTGGTACATAGGTTGCAATCAAATTTGGGAAAGGTTTTTAGTAAAAATTTGGTAAAATAAAATGTTTTAAGTGGCAACGCTGGGCTGCATTGCGAAAATCTTAATTTCGCTCAGTACCGACCAAAACCAATGTTCCTAGCAGTGTTGCCAGTTTAGCCTTTTTGAGGCTAGATCTAGCCTTTTTTTCTGTCGTCTAGCCTCGAAAAATACCATCTAGCCTCTAGCCTTATTTTTAGCCTTTTTTTTATTCGTTCTAGCCTTTTCTAGCCTTATTTGATATACTGCTTAAGGTAGAAGTCTGGTAACTTGGGTTTAAAAAATCGAAAATTTTTTGCTTAATTTGAAAGTACAATGTCTTGATAATATACTGTGAAAATTTCAGACAGAAATTCGAAATATTTCGGGAGTTATAACGAGTTTCCTAGAGCACCTCGGAGTCCAACCTTTAATGTTTATGAACTTTAAACGCGTTTTTCTCAAAACATTGTTTTTCTGGTCGGCCCGGGTCCAACTTTTTTTTCTACTGAACCGATTGCTTTCAAATTTTAACAGGCTGTTCTACACACTTATAGTTCGTTACACACGTCGGTACTAACGAGAATTTTTTTCACCACTAACTTTTTATTTTACAACCCTATCTTTGCTTAAATAAAAGGACTTTTTTTCAAAGTCCGCCATTTTGTTATTTACCCTTGAAATTTAACTTCAGTAGTTCCGACCAGAATGACATGTCTATAGATTCAGAATAATCAAGAATATTTTATTTCAGATAACATCAAGAGCCAAAATCACCCGGTCCACCCACGTGCATTTTTTTTTGAGGTTCCAACTTCGAGTGACAATAATAATAGTAATAAACTATTAAATTTTTTCAAATACATTTTTTTTTATATTTTCAATATGTAAATAAAAACACTCTAAATATTCAAGATAATTCATTTTGATTTTCCTATAAAAAACCACCCTCCAAAGAAGTCATGAAAATAGGCATAAGTTACCAGACTACTACCTTAAGATGTATGGACCAGAAATCTGCATGAATGGATCCATTTGTGTTTCAAGTTCCTTTAATTTTTCAACTCCCTGCAATTTTGCACAAAAGTTTGGCGAATCATAGGCAGCAAGAATAAAATCGCCAAATGTAGAAAACTGGAAATGTAGAAACTTGAAATGTAAGGAAAAAGTAATTATTTTGCCTACAATTCGTTTATTTTCAAGTCTGTTTTCAAAGTTTGAGGAAATAACTTCGTGTCGTCAGTGCAAACTTCGTTTCTCGAGTTAAGACTACAGTTTAACTTTAAGGCATTGTATGTTTGTGTTCTTTTTGCTGTTTTTTTTATTTCCTGCACCTTAACAGGGGAGCTTTAAGTAGGGCCGGGGAGGGTTAATATGTATGACCGACCCCCATTACTTTTGCAAAAGAAACATTTTTCTCTTGGTGACCCATTCCCTCCGACCACTCCGTAGGGTTTAATTAATTTCGTCACTTTGTATAGAAAAGTATAAGTAGACGCTCGTCAGTGGCTTTTTACGGCAGCGCAGTCGCTTAGACTTGAAAAGTAGAAAGCTTGATTTTTTCTATCAATTAATGTAGGGTAGAAACAAAATAGAATCAAGTCTGACTTATGATTCGTTTTTCCGAAGCTAGTCGTGGCTTGTAGGTTCGAAACATATCAAGTTTCTACAAGTCAAGTCAAAACTTGATTTTTTTCAAGTTACATTATTTTCAATTGACTTTTTGCAGATCTCTGGTATGGACCCAGTGCAACCCTGTGCTCTAAAAATAATATATTTGGCAGCACTTCATAAATGAAACGTTGTTTCAGCTGGAAATGGAAAAAACAAATTTACTGGATATTTCAATAAAGTTTTTAAATTCCTGCAAGAAATGAGTTAGAAAATAGGTTAATCTAATGATGAAACTGAAAGTTCTTCCAGCTCCAGCAATGGGGCTTCGTCTGATTAATAGAATTTGAGGAGCCTCTGGAATTTTGAGCCTCTAATCTGAAACACTCAAAAAATACGGTTTTTACACTTATTATATATTTGAGCTTGAAAGACTGAATTCAATTTTAATCAATTTCAAATATGTTTTGTTCTTGGTGTTGTTTTATATCATATTCATATAGTATGTAAATATATAAATACGTACGTATATTCACAGAGTAAAAAATAATGCTAACAAATCTAGCCTTTTTTTAGCCCTTTTTTTTAAGCCATCTAGCCTTTTCTAGCCCTTTTTTAAAGCCCATCTAACCTTTTTCCCCAAAAATTTCTGGCAACACTGGTTCCTAGCTCAGTGATTCCAAATAAAGGGCATTTTATAACTTCTCGTTAATATTCGGCATATAATGCAGAGACCGGTTTGAGTGTGCAATTTGTACTTAAAGCCAAAAAGTTTTAGTTATCTTTCCACTTTTAAAATTTTGAAAAAAAGTATTTTTTGGGCTTTTATTTTTTTAAGGCAAAAATACAAATTTTGATTTTTACATTTTTTGAGCACAAAATAACCGGTAATTTTTGATTTTTAGCTTTTAAGGCAGAAATATAAATGAAAGTTAAGTACCGTTGAGGTAGATTTGTTTTGACATTGTTTTGCGGAGCTCTTTATAAATATGTAAAAAAATTATTCTGAAAAGTAATTTTATAAATGAACCCTGAAGACCCTGACCTGATTGGCAAACAAATAACATCGTTTTTTGTAGCTACGTCAAATAAAAAGAATCCCTTGTACAAGTATGTCCAGCAAACACAAGTCAAAGTTTGGAGAATTTTTTTTTCCCCAATTTGATTTCAAACGTGATTTCCAAATCATTTTCAAATCGAGAAATAATGTTTGATATTAACATTTGAGTTCGATTTAAGGTTGTAAAAGTAAAAGTATGTTTGAAATATTGTACATCACTAACGATAATCACTAACTAATAATAATAAAAAACTAAAAAACTAAAAAACTAACATTTTTAAATTAAATTTTGGCATTCATAGTTCATAATTACAGTTTAAAAATCACATTTAAAACTGGTTTGAGAACAACGTTTGCTATAAATTTGAGAATAAACCTATTTCTTAATTGAGAATAAAGTCCCCTTTTCGTTGAGAATGCTATCATTCTCAAATCGATATCAAACGTTTGACGTTTCAGAAATACATTTGATATCAAATCTTAGTCAATTAATTATGATTTATAGATATTTTTTAAAACTCCAGTTAATTTTGTAATATTTCTTTCTTCCTTTTTTGACTATTGATAAAATTAGTCGCAATGGGTTATAATAAAATACAAAATAAAATATAAATAATAATAAAAAAATTTATCATTCAAGAATATTGTTATTGCTCCTAATAAGCAATAGACCTTTTTATTTTGAGCTTAATTAGCACTCATATACATAAGTCGATTTTGGCCAAATGCAAAATAACAGTAACTTTGTGCTAACCTCAAACTACAAGAATGGATTTAACTTGTATAAAGCAGTTTTTTTTTTAATAAATTAACTATGAAGTTATGTCTAAAAGATTTCTTTCTACAAGTACTCATAAAATTACGAAAGATCAATCCAATTAGTGATAAGCTAATTAAATATTTGAATCTTCACCTTTATATTTTAGCACTTAATTAGCACTTACAACCGTATATCGTTTTTAGCCTAATGCAAGACCCAACCTTTACTTTTAACTAACATAAAACTACCGATTCAGAGCAAGCTGTGCAAGCGAATGAATTTATCTTGTATGAAAGGGTTTTTCTTTTAATATATTTAGCTGTGTAGTTTTGCTTTAAAAAATGGATGGTCAAATATTTCATACAATTTTGGAAAAGCAATCCAATTCGTTAAATAACAAATTAAATATTTTCAACTTCACCTTATCAGTTTGCACTCAATTGGCACTTACAACCGTTAATCGTTTTTGGCCTAATACAAAACCGAACTTTAACTTTTAACAAACATAAAACTACCGATTCAAAGCAAACTGTGTAAGCGAATAAATTATCTTGTATGGAGGGGGTTTTTAATAAATTTATATGTGTAGTTTTGCCTTAAAAAAAATGCCTGGTCAAATCTTTCAAAAAATTTTGGAACAGAAATCCAATTCGTTTAATAACAATTGAAAAGATTTTTAACTACTCCTTATCAATATGCACTTAATTGGCACTTACAACCGTTAATCGTTTTTGGCCTAATGCAAGACCTTCATTTCTGCTATTCTATAAAAAATTTCTATCTGTCTTCGAAGCTGCTTTTTGCGTACTTAAAAAATTGCATCTGTTTCACAGAGTTAACCAGCGAGTTTTGTTTAAAATGTGCGTTCTTAAAGTATGTACGTATGTATGTGTCATGATAAATATTTTTTGCAATAATTTTAATGATGACTTTGGCTAATGTTATATCGTAAGGATTTGCTCTAAACATAAAACTTACTTAAAGTATTTAAATTATTTTTACAATGTATAAAATCATTGAATCGTTAAGTTTCAATTGACTCAATTAATATTACTATAAATAATAAAATTTTTAATAAATATTTAACTATATTTTTACGCTCTTAAGGTATTCATCTAATATAATTAGAAAAATTATAGAATGGTATAAATGCCATGCTATAAGATTGCATTATATATCCTTAAGTTGAGCACTTACATTACATTTTAAGAATAAAAATAAGGAAAGTATACAAATCCATTGAAGAACCGTCCATTCAAATTACTTTTTGGGGGAGATAATTGATTGACTTGATGATGCTAGAACTGTCCTGACAAGATAAATGATATCCGGCGCAAAATTGCCTTTGCTGTAAAATAAAGAAAATAATTATGATTATTAATAAATAAAGTTTTGTTATAACGTTAAATTAAGATAAAACAATTTCCTGATGAATGCGAAAAATGTGTTTATTATATTTGATGACTTTTTTTTTTAGATGAAGTATGTTGGCAAGGCATGCCCCTTGCTCAAATTAAAACTCAATTTTTGCATCTTTTATAAAATTCAACAATTCTTTCAAAACATCCATATTTTTTGATTAAGTATTTCAATAAAAACGAAAAGAAGTTATATCTGATGTAACTAAGTCTAGTACAGTTGAAAATGAGGTGTTAGATAGATCCAAGATATCACACTCCAAGCATATATTAGTATCATGTGCACCAATCAAATACAAATAGTCCTTATTATATGAGTGCCCCGTCATAAGTCTGTTTACAATCTTTACATCTCTTGCATTCATTAGTTTATCACGGTACCATGGCTTGATCGAAATATCTGAAAAAAAAATCCACTTTCCCTTACTTAAGGACAAAACCACAAATTTTGCAAAATATTTTTTGAGATTTGTAGTTTGAACAATGACTACATCAAAAATTGTAGAAAAAGATAATTTCTTAAAATTAATATAATTTTTAAGGCATACCGCAACACCTCCATATTCGTCTGGTCTTGTTTTGGCAACCATGTTAAAATTAATTAATTTGTGAATGACAGAAGGGTCACCATGTGAGAAGATCTCAGCTAGGCAACAAATATCAACATTATAGTTATTGATGAAAAACTCGATGTTTGATTTATTGTATTTGAGACTCTGACAATTGTATTGAAATATCTTCATTCTGTCCATTTACTTTCGAGTCAGTCAAACCATTATTAACAAACTCTCTGTCTATGTCAAGAGATAAGTTGTTTAGTGTTTAAACGATTGAAAACATTTAGGCAGACGTAGTTGTTAATAACCATAATTTTGTTGATTTCTTCTTCACTACCCCACTTAGGACATTTAGTATTGTCGACCGATGAATGATCCTGACCATTATATAAAATGCATTTTATGATGGCACATGAAGGTGAACATTCACCTTCATTACCTCATCTGAGACATCTTTTTTTTTTGACTTGCAAGCCTTCTGGGTGTGTCCCAACCTGCACCATGATCTACATTGACGAACAGGAGAGAAATAGTGATCAACTTTTAGAATTGTGTAATTTAGGATTACTTCTTCAGGTAAGTTACCCCCAGCAAAACCAATTTTCACCAAAAAGGAGGGAACAAATTTGTTAGAATCCAAATAATCCCTTTTTTTTAAACGAAAAACCGACAGATCTTCAAGGGGAGACGAAATGGAGTTTTTAATCTCTTCATCAGAAAGATATAAAGGGACATTACGGAACACCCCTTTAAAGGATAAAGCGACTGAGGAATACTGGAAAGATACGACAAAGAAGAAGCAACACCACTATTAGCCGAAACCTTAGAACACGACGAACCCATATCTACACTGTTGTCGACCGCCATGATACCATGATGCAACAAAGGTTATGCAAATTTGTTGTAAAAGAGAGCGGGGGGCTTACCACTGACGCCATCCGCCATTAGGTCTGTTTCCGTACGCACACTGTGTAACTTGTGGGACGCTATTTTCTGTTTCCGTACTTTCTGTGCTTAAAATGGGAGAAGAAGAACAAGCATAAAATCGCTCTCTCGAGCACACAAAGTGCACAGAGAGTGCTAGAACTCAAGACTTCGAGTTAAGTAAGAACAAGCATCAAGAAGAATAAGCATCAATAAGAAGAAGCAAATTTCAAATTACATTTCATAATTGTTTATGTTTTGCGATAAATAAACTCACAAATTGTGTGCCTAAAAAGAAATTTACGTACAATAAATAAATAGTAATAAATAAAAATTAAGTAATTGTTCAGTTTTGCATTAAAAATGGCTTTTAACAATTTGAGTGAAAGTGTTTTAAATTTTGTGCTGCCGTCTGCAGTCAAAATCAGCTGTTTTGTGCTCGAAACTTACTAGAAGCTGTTTCCGTACTTTTGCAACTATTCTCACATTTCGTTTTTACTCTCTAGCACACGTTTTACACAAATCTTACACAGTGTAAAGTACGGAAACAGACCTATTATGAACGCTGCACCGACGCCATTATTTAGCTCCAAATTAGAAAATACTTTAAATTTTTTGCACTTTCCTTTTAAGATTTTCAATGTGCTTTTTCTGACACCTTTATGAGGTCTAAAAGATGAGGAGTCCTCACATTTTAGATCCAGAGCACCCTGTGCCGCAGTAAGCGACAGAGGAGTCCTATCAATCTACATGCTCGGCCGAGACCAAAAAGGGTCCAAAAATTACACAAAAAGATGCAAAGATTAAGTGCTCAAGAAGAAGTTAACACCACGAATACACTAATTTAAGTAAAGTTTCAATAACCACTAGAGAAAAGCGTACCACCATGTACCTTTTTGACAACAGAAACGGAAGTGTATTTTATGACTTTACTTGCTAATAAATTTTGAGGTTTAAAATAAAATTGATTTTAAGAATATATATGACATACCTTTGTCACTGGAAAAGTTGTAAGTGTTCGTTGATCGCAATCTCGATCAAGGTTGCATCGGAGAAAAATAAAAAAGTACTATTGAAATAATAAATGTTGCCACAAAAATAAAAAACTGCATTCAAAAATAAAACGTGGTGCCACATTTATAAAAAAGTAACGGTTTTCTAACAAGGTATGACTTTAGAAAAAAAAAATTAATGTTTTATATTATACAATCGTATATTATTATGTAACTATATGGATTGACATTTTTACCATGCATATTCAGTAAAATAAAAACTTTGTGTTTTTTTTTTTTTTTTTTTTTTTTTTTTTAATTTAGTAACTTTTATTCAAAATTGTATTTCTTTTTGTTCTAATATAAATATTTTATAGCCTATGTTTTGTATATTTAAAGCTGATTTTAAAAATTTGTTACTAAAATCCTCAGACGGAGTAACCGTGTGTAAGAGGATATAAAATTAATCTTAAAACTAATAAATAAACAATTGAATGTTATATACAAATTTTTTAAATTATCACATTAATGAGATCATAATATAATATGAACTTATCTTAGATTTTTAATGTATGAATTTAGTTTTTGTTTAAAAATGTTTAAATTTCTGGCATTTTTTATTTCTTCTGGTAAGTTGTTGTACTGTCTTATTGCGCTGTGTTTTAGACTATGTAGCTGCTTTGTTGTTCTGGCCTTCGGAACGTCAAAGTTGTGTTTTTGTCGCGTGTCGTGTTGGTGTATTGTGTTTCTTGTAGTTAGAACCGCATTTGTTTTCATAAGGTTGTTCTTGATTTTGTAAATGTATTTACATTTTTCTGCGTATATTAGTTGGTTTATGTCCATTTGTTTAGTCTCTTTGTATAAGTCTTTTGTTGATATTTTTGCGTCTTTGTTGAATAGGACTCGTAGTGATTTATTCATTAACCTTCCGATCTGATCGACTTGAAATTTGGTACATTGGCTCCAGCTGCATATGTTGTATCTGATTTTAGAAAGTATATGTCCCGTGTATATTAGTTTAGCTGCTTTCTCCTGTATTGTTCCAAGTCTTCTTACTGCTCGTATCATTGGTGTTATGGCGTTTTTGATTCCATTGATGTGGTTTTCGTAATCGAGCCTGTCATCTATAACCATCCCGAGATATTTTGTGTGGTGCACTCTTTGTAATTCTGTGTTGTTGATTTTTATTCCAATACTTACATCTGCATTGCTACGTGGTCGGAATATTATATAGTTGGTTTTGTTGATGTTGATGCTTAGTCCATTTCCGCATGCCCATTCGTAGTAGATTTTCATGTCGTGGTTGATGTTCTCTTCTAGCTCCTCTGCTGTACTTGCCGTTGTTAAAAAGATAGTGTCATCAGCGTAAATGTTGTATGCTGATTTGAAGGTGCAGTTCTGTATGTTACTGATGTATAGAAGGTACAGTCGTGGTCCAAGTATTGAGCCCTGCGGTACGCCGATTTTGCTTATAAGCTCGCTGCTATGTACTCCATCAATTTTTACAACGTGAGGCCTGTTGCTCAGATACGTTCGTATTAGCTTGTTTGCTATTCCCCGTATGCCCATGTCATTCATCATGCTTACCAGCTTCTCATGTTCAACTAGGTCGAATGCTTTTGATAAGTCGATAAATGTGGCTGCAACTAGTTTCCTTTCGTCCAACGCATCATTTATATGTTCCATAGAGGCTGTGATTGCTGACTCCGTTCCACTGTTCGCCAGGAATCCGAATTGGTTGCTATCGAACCGGATTGTAGAATTGATGAAGTTTTCTATTCGTGTATCAATTACCTTCTCAAACACTTTGCTGACCGCACTTAGCACAGAAATTGGCCTGTAGTTCTCGCAATTGTCTTTTCTTCCTTTTTTATAAATGGGCGTAACCATAGCTTTTTTAAGGCAATTTGGGAAGTCTCCTGTTGTAAGACATTTGTTTATTGTTTTGACCAGGGTTTCTGATATTATTGGCAAGAGCAATTTAAGGTCCTTGACCGATATATCATCTGTGCCTTTCGCTGCATTACTATTGAGACTTGTAATAATTTGCTGAATTTCTTGTTGTGTTGTTGGTTTTAAAAATATGGATTTTTGATTGTGTATATTTGGTGGGGTTCTCGTGTTTGGTATAGTTTTTGCTATGTTTGTTGCTGCTTCGTTAAAGAATTTGTTAAAATCGTTTGCTGTATTTATTTTATTATTGGTGCCTTGATCTTGACTGCTTTTGGCGCTGGATAAATTCTCCTCGTTGTTTTTTATTGCTGTGTTTATTATGTTCCACAATTTTTTCGAGTTGTTTCCAGATTTTTCTATTTGTTCATTTACATGTTTTTCTTTGCTGACTTTAATTAATGTTTCTACTTCTTTCTTTACTTTTTTGTATTCTGCTTGTTTGCTTTGATCATAGGGATATATTTTGCACGTTTTGTACAGTCTTTGCCTGTGTTTAAGTTTTCTTTGAAGTTCAGCTGTGATCCAATTGTTTTCGCGTGTTCTGATTTTGATGAATTTAGTATTTTCCGTTTTTGCTCTTTGTATTGTGTGTAGAAGATGTTCAATGTCCATGTCTGGGTTTTCAATCACCTCGTTTTCGACCATTTCTGCCATTTTTTGGTAGTTTATTTTTGGTATGAGTTGCTTTTTCATTGGTTTTTTGTATCGTTTTATCGCAGTTATTGTAGTAATTATGTATTTGTGATCGGAGATGTAAGTATCTTCCAATATGTAGCTTATTTCATGTGTTGTATCAATGTTGGTTATGATGTGATCAATCAATGTATTCGTACTTGATGTTTGCCTAGTTGGTAATGTATTATTAACAAATATGTACCCGTTAGCTTGTACAAGATCTGTGTATTTAATCACTGTATTCGTTTGTTCTAGCAAATTAATATTTACATCCGCGAAAAAAATACAGTTTTTTGAATCTACCATTCTTTGTTCAATGTAATCAATAAATACGTTACAATTTTCATTAGGAGCTTTGTAAAATGTGCCTATTGCTAAAGGAATTTTTAAATTTTTTATTTCAATTACTGTCAAATTGTACTTTTCATCTTTTGCTATTTCATTGTAGGTGTAGCAGTCTTTTACAAAAATGACTGTACCGCCTCCTCGTTTGTCTTTTCTGCAGTTATGTATAGCCGCGTAATTCGGTATGTTGTATATTTTTGTTTCATTTTCGTATAGCCATGTTTCTGTTACAATTATGACGTCTATGTTCTTGGCATTTTTAACTATAAGCTCTAAATCGTATAATTTGTTTCGTAAACTACAAATATTGACATAAAATATTTTAAGGTTTGTGTTGTTAATCATCATTGGTATGAAATCTGTTCACGCTCACCTCTTAACTTCGCCAAATGCACACTGCAGTTATGTGCTCCAGTTTTATGTTCACACATAAAAGCTGCTCCATGCTCATAAAGTAGTGTTGTCATAAAGTATTATATATTTTATTTATTTATATTTTAAATATTTTAATATGTATTCAATAAAGTATTTAAAGTCCATGAATGCATTTACCTGTCAGTAAAATATATGTTTGGCAAGGTATAATTTTCAGCGGTCACATCCAGTGACAAAAAGAAAAGCAAAGTGATCCGTCTCAATTCCCCCATAAACTGAGTTACACAGGGGTAACGTGGTCAAGTTTTGCCTTTCAAGTTGCAATACACTTACACTTTTTAACTTACACACTTTCGAATTTGACTGCCAGCTTGATATAAAATTTTCCTTGATTTTAATTTAATTTGACTGTGGCAAAAACAAATATTATATATTTTAATGTTTTCAACATTTACTTTATTTAGATTTATTTGTTTTTGCATTTTATTAACTTTCCACAATTAAAGCTTTCAAATAACAACGTTTACTAATTGCATCGTATGAAAAATTCTTATTATTTATTTAAAACGGCATGGCAACATCATTTCATTCTTTCACTCTGTTTTAGTATTATTTGTAAACAAACTTAAAACGAATACGATGCAAAGAGTAAAGTATGAGGAATACCAAATATAAAGGAGGTACGAAATAGTACGTACTTGGTACCATTAGATTTGTATGAAAATTTCATATAAACTGGATGGTACCAAGTACGTTCCATATTTCGTATTCCTTTATATTTGGTATTCCTCGTACTTTCCTCATTGAAATGGTATTCCTTGTGTATTTTCTGTATCCCATACGTAAACAATCTTGGAATAGCTATGGAGTGCTGCCATATAACTATAAAGAAAGTAAATCTAAAGATGTTTGGCAACACCCATAGTTGAATAAATAAGGTTGTCTCGTGGCTGATCGTACTCTCTTCTCAGTACCCATAATTGTCAAAATCAATGAAAAGCAACAACAACAACTTCAACGGCTTTTCATGTTATTAATTTTCGTTTTCAGATTTTGTATGAGCTGTCAACTTCGATTTGACATTTATGGGAACTCGCTCTCACCCATGCGACAACCTTATTTATTCAACCATGGCAACACCAAGAACAAAGTTCATAAGGGAAGGATGGAAATAAAATTGTACTAGTACGAAAAGATTAGTACTTCGTATTTAAATAATAAAAAAGTATCCAAAATGGTACAAAAGTACGTACTTGTGCAACCTTGATCTCGATACAAGTAAAATATTGGAAATCATTTATTTTTGGTACAATTGCCCATTTATATATCGCAAATATGTTCATTGCAAGGATGCGCCATTACAAATATGTTTGCCCGCGTCCTGTTCTGTATTTTGTATTTTCAAAAGCTTTCAGTTTTCCACATTATTCAATTTATTCCAAATTCTAAAATAATTTTGTTGCTTACGGTTTGTTTTAAACTATATGTAGATTTCAAGTTGAATAGTGTTTTGACCAAAAGCAACAATTTTCTATTTGATGTACTAGAAAAGAGTCTTGCTTGATAGGTTTAGTTCTTCCAGCTGCATTAGTTATATTTGTTTTATTTGGGCTGAACAGCAGATGCTGCATACACTGATTAATTTAAAGATCTCACTTTTGCCCTAGTCAACAACTTAATAAGTTTTTTAAACCACCACTATTATAAATTATTAATTTAACTGCAAAATATGAACTGCGGATAAATAGAAATTAAATTTTTATGAAATGCGGATATATGGAAATTAAATTAAACGCCACGCAGGGTTGCTATTTCCTCAGCGTTGCAATATTACTGTACCTGTACCTGCTACCATGGTATAATAATAATAGGCCTGTTCGCGTACTTTTTCAGTAAAAACTTTCCAGTAACAGTCAAACCTAATACTACGTTTACATTAGAGCAAATGAGTCATTTCAAATGAGTCATTCAAATGTGTTTACACTGATTTTTTTTGAGAACGTATCGGTTTTAGTTTGACAGCTTGTTCTTTGTTTTCGAATTCACTTCACAATATTTTTGACATTTTCCTTTCTTTTTAGTGCGTTCGGTGTGTTTTTATCCATTCTGCATTGAATGCGTTCGAAATAGTTTGTAATTAGTTTTAAGAACGTATCCAATCTCATTCATTTATTTCAAATGAGATGATTTGCAAATGAGAATTCGTATGAGAAATGAGATGATTTCGGTTCTCATTTGGCTGAATGAGTCATTTGGCTCAATGTAAACGTAGTATTATAGACGTGTATAAAGTTTATTTTGTGCTATTGGTGGTTTGTTACACATTTAAGTGGACACAAATGATTTAAATTTATTAAAATTTTCTCAAAAACGCAATACATATATTAAAAATATACGCTGACACATTTTACCCAATATTTGAGCTTAACTTACCACTTTGCAGCTTCATGTGCCTCCCTCCTGTATCGGTTATTTGATAAACACAGTTGCCAAGTGTATAAACAACTTTCATCATATTACTTCCACTCATTTCTTTAATTAAAAGTAGTAATTAATTAAAATTTTTATAAATTTTTCCTTATTTTGCCTAATATTGTGTTATTTGGCGTTTTATACAATAGAAGCGCTTTCATTTTCAAACATTTCAAACTTTGTAATTAAAAATGACATCATGTTGAATAAATGTAGCGAGAAAAATAAAGCATGGTGAAAAAGAGACAACATGTTGTGAGTAGCGGAAACTGATACTTGCCGTTCAGTAGACTTTTACTCAACAGTTGCACAAAATTGAGTTTCCACAACGCACCCAATATAATTCGATACAGTAATATCGCTGTATACACAAACTCATACTTTTTATATAATAGGTGCGTTTTTTTGTCATCGCTATATGCGCTTAGCAAGAAGCTTTACATGGCATTTTAATTACTCTCTGAGGTTTGTCATTGTCTGCAGAGAGGTGGCGGCCGTACAGAAAAATTATTTTAATTCAAATAATTTTCTGTCGCTGCTGGGGTTCGAACCTGGGTCTCCAAAGTTCGTTGACATAGCGGCCACGCACTTTAACCAACTACGCCACGGACGCCACGGACGCCACGAGAACGAGAACGAGAACATTACGTTCATCGCCGTTCGGAGTCGGCGTTAAGCATGTAGGTCCGGTTCTCCGTCAATTGTGTACAAACTTAATAACACGCACAATACAATTGATCATAAGAAGCTAGGTCAAAGTCCTTTCAAGGGCTGAAATGGCCAGTTATTTATTTATTTTTTTTATATGCGCTTAACAATATTTTTCATACAAAAAATTGCTTAGCTAAGACATGATAATTATAGCCGCTATAATTGTATGATAGTACAAAAGAATTCAATTTTTATATATTCTAGCAGTAAAAGCAAGAAGTGGAGCCGTGAGGAGACGTTAGGATTCCTTAAATGCTACATGTCCAGAAAGGATGATTTCAAGCATGCCAGAAAGAAAATCAATGTATATATTGACTTGGAAGTGGAGTGACCTCTTTGAGCCAATTAATGTGCCAGAGTCACCAGAACTGCAGTCTGAGATGCTTTCTACATCCGTTGCTGCTAGAAGCATCAAAAGGAAGAGTCCTCGAGACCTGTATTATGCAGAGAAGAATTTGTTAGTATAATTTGTTAGTAGTTAGTATACTTTAGTTTCCTCAGAGCTGCCTATTTTGAGCAGAAAATGTGTTTTATTTGTTAATTAAAATTTGTCAATTTGTGCGTATTAATAATTATGTTCAATATTTGACAGTTACACTCAATGCTGCCAAGTTTTGAAGAAAAAAGTTAAGCGAAATATTAAGCGCCGATGAGCGTTTTTTTGGACAAGCGTATATAGCGATGCCAAAAAAACACACCTCATATTATAACTAAACTTATAGGTCTATTCGCGTGTCAAATGCAAATTAAATAATTCAAAAATTTTTACCACAAGGTGACTGCAAAGCGTTATTTTACTGTGAGGATTGTATAAAAGAGAGAAAATTACATTTTTTCTTCGTTTAAGTTTTTAATGTTTTTACTAGAAGAATTTCTTGTTGTAAAAAGATGAAAGCTGTCAAATGGTAGCTGTGTGCAGCTGGCTATTTTTTATGTATTTTACATTTCTCAAAAACAGCTGATGGTAAATCCTAAGAAAAAATTGCGAGATAATCGTTTCCATATTTTATTGAGTGCGAGTAGTTTGACACTTTTAGCTTTGTCCAAACTTTTTGACACTTGTAGAAAAAATTTGTAAACGTTACGTTTATCTTGCTAATTACACCAAGATTGAAACAAGCACGTGACTTATGGCGTTTTCTTTTCTAAAAAATTCTGCATTTTTTCTGCCCTCTTTGAGAATTCTGCCCTTTATGTGTTCTTTTCTCGAAAAAAATTCTGACCTGTAAATTAAATCGTGTTCTCTTCTCGAAAATGTTGACCTCGAAAGTAGAAAAAATCCAGAATTTTGCACTCTCAACATCAACGGTTTTAAATTCTGCCCTCTGAGTGAACAAAACAGTGACATGTAAGGAAAATATTAAACATTATAATTGACATTTCATTAAAGTTTGAGCTTTTTCACGGATGAAAAAATAAATACTTTAAAAAATTGTTCTCAAAAGTAAACAACGGTACAGCCAAGACAACATCGTTGAAAAAATGTTAAATTTTTCTGATACTTTCTCAACTAAGAGCAACTCAACATTTTTAGAGTTGAGATCAAAATGTAAAATATTCCACACTCTTAGGGCCAGTTTTTTAGTGCGAGTTTAAACTCTAGTCAAGTTAAACCGAGGTTAACTCACCAAAAATGGACGTTTAAACTCAGTTTAGGCAGAAAAGAAAAACATAATATGATAATTTAAGTCAATTTTACTTCAACGAATGCTAAAATATCTAGTTCAACCAAGTTTAAACGTCCAATTTTGGTGAGTTAACCTCGGTTTAACTTGACTAGAGTTTAAAATCGCACTGCAAAACTGGCCCTTAGAGGGCAGAATTTTTTGACGAGAAAAGAAAACGCCATTATATTAAGATCAGAGACCATATAAGATCAGAGAATATATAGTCTCTGTTAAGATCTCAAACTAGGTGTTATTTGTTCACTGTGTAGGTATGACTATTGTGAAATGACATGAAAAACAAAAAACAGCTGATAAACAAATCATTTCACTTTCGCAATCGAATGAAATGTAAACAAAACACGTGCGACGAAACAGTTCCAAACAGTTTGATTTAAATTCAGTATTTTTGGAATAAAGTTAACGAAAAAATGCCACTAGTCGAAGCCAGTGACTTAAAACAATTACAAAAAAAGATCGAGCGGGTGCGCAATATTTGTATTCTGGCTCATGTCGATCATGGCAAGACAACGCTCGCGGATTCGCTGGTAGCAAGCAATGGAATCATATCACAGCGTATGGCTGGAAAACTACGATATCTAGACAATCGTGATGATGAGCAGGAGCGAGGCATAACAATGAAAAGTAGCAGCATTTCGCTACACTACAAGGGCGGCGTAGAGCAAGCGGATTATCTGATTAATCTAATTGACTCACCGGGCCATGTTGACTTCTCGAGTGAGGTATCGACAGCGGTGCGGCTATGCGATGGGGCAATCGTAGTGGTTTGTAATGGTAGTTGATTATTTAATGCTTTTTAAACACATTTTATCCGCGTACAGGTGGATGTGGTCGAAGGTGTTTGCCCGCAAACGCGTGCCTGCTTGCAACATTCCTACCTGGAGCATTTGAAACCAGTCTTGGTTTTGAACAAAATCGATCGCTTGATAATGGAAAAGCAAATGACGCCGCTTGATGCATATTTGCACATTAGCCAAGTGCTAGAGCAGGTAAATGCAGTGCTGGGTGGTATATTTGCCTCGGATGTGCTGGCCAAGGAGGACATAAGCAAAAAGGTTGGCTTAGTACTGGGAAAGCCCAAGGTTCCATTATAAAGACATTTAAAATATTTTCAGGACAACTACGAATCTGCTCTGGAAGCAGTGGACGACTCGAGTATATACTTTACGCCCGCTTCGGGCAACGTAGTTTTCTGTTCAGCTTATGATGGCTGGGCATTTTCTGTTTGCAACTTTGCTGCTACATATGCAGAGCGCCTGGGAATGTCACAAGCCGACTTGGAGCAGGTGCTGTGGGGTGATTATTACTATAATGTAAAGAAGAAATGCGCTGTAGGTGGTGCGCAGGAAAAAGCAAAAAAACCGATGTTTGTACAATTCGTATTGGAGAATATATGGAGCTTGTACGATACAATCATGGTGCGCAAGGACAAAGAAAAACTGCCTGGTAAGAAGAACTAATTATTCTTTAAAAATTTAGCTCACACTTTCAACTTAGTTATTGCTGAGAAGCTGGGCCTTAAACTATCGCCTCGTGATCTGCGCATCAGCGATGCAAAGGCACAAATTAAAACTGTTCTAGGTCAATGGCTGCCCATTGATCACGCAGTGCTTGAAATGGCTGTGCGCCATATACCAGCACCCAATGTTATCACAGATGAGCGTGCACAACGCCTGCTCTTTCCAGCCAATGCTGAGCTAAGCACAATGCCGGCTGAAACGCAGGCTTTACTAGAAGAATTTAAAAAATGTGATAGTCAAAGCGAAAACATCATAGTTTTTGTCTCCAAGGTAAGTCAAGAAAACTTATGCTTATTGTTGGTAAAAGTTACGGTTTTATCGCTCAAAATAGATGTCGCCGGTGCATATTTCTCAATTGCCACAAAATAAACCCAAACGTATGACTGACGCCGAACTGCAAGAGCGTCGTGTAGAAGTTCGCAAACGCATAGAGCAACGCAAACAGTTTGCGGAAGAGGCGGCAACATTGCAGCAAATAACAATAGGTGTTGAAAATCTTTCCACAGAAATAGCTACAAATAATGAACTAGGTAATGAAGTAGTTAGCGAGGTAGAGCAGGAAGACTACGTTTTTATTGCTTTTGCGCGCATATTTAGCGGCACGCTAAGGCCAGGAATGAAGTTGTATAACTTAGCGCCTAAGCATGATCCACGTAATAAGGAGTAAGTAGTGTATTTAGGCATTTTGGGCAGGATTATTAAGTGTTAATCTTCTTTCAGCCAACTTACTTTGGACGCACCCTACATCAGCGAAGTGACAATTGGTGAACTTTATATATTCATGGGTGGTGAACTACAGGCCTTAGAGGAAGTGCCAGCAGGAAATATTGTGGGTATTGCTGGCCTAGAACAGGATATTGTCAAGACAGCAACGCTGAGCAGTACCATGCATTGCACAGCTTTTAGTGAACTGAACATTATGGCTACGCCAATATTGCGGGTAGCCATTGAGCCAGTAAATCCGCAGGATATGCCAAAATTAGTCAAAGGCTTGAAGCTCTTAAATCAAGTAAGTGCAGCTTGAGTTCTCTTTGCTCGGATGCAAGACATCAATTAACACATTATTTTAGGCTGATGCATGTGTGCAAGTTTCTGTCCAACGCACCGGTGAACATGTCATCACCACTTTAGGTGAGGTTCATGTGGAGAAATGCGTACATGATTTAGAACAGAACTATGCCAAGATCAAGGTGAATGTCTCCAAGCCAATTGTTTCATTCCGTGAGACAATTGTTCCGGCCGCTACAATGGATATGGTCAATGAAGCAATTGTCCAAACAGGTGGGTGTCAAAATTGTGTTACACTACAAAATATTCTTCAATCTATGCCGCCTTTAATTTGTCTCCGCTAGCCAACGACAAGGATATCAGTCAGAAAATAGTCACCCTTCAAACGGCTAACAAATTGTGCTCTATTCGTGTTATTGCTCTGCCGTTGCCGCAAATAGTGATAGATTTATTAGAAAAACATAGCGCATTTTTTAAAGTAAGTGTTTCGAATACATCGCCTTAACACTGCAAGGAAAGCCTTAACAATATTTCTACAATTTTATTAGAAACTCTTTAGTTCATCACGAACATTTATGCTCTCGGAAAAATACGTCGCTGTATTGGCGCAAATTAAAGCAGACCTGGCAGTTGGCCTACAAGAATTCGATTTTATGTCATGCACTGCTCTTACGAACGCACAGATATCTGCTGCAGATTTAAGCGAACGCATTTGGTCACTAGGTCCAAAAAATTGCGGCACAAATATGCTACTCAATCTCAGCGATTATGAGCATCCGAATTTCTGGTCAACATATGATGCAGTAGAGGATCAAGCTGCAACTGACGATGTGCGGCGCGATTACAATAGTTCTTTTGTTAATGGTTTCCAATTGACCACTGCCGCCGGTCCACTTTGCGAGGAACCAATGCAGGGTGTCTGCTTTGTTGTGCTTGAATGGTCTGTAGAGGCCAGTGAAGATTTAAATTCCAGAAGTTATGGACCTTTTTCCGGTAAGTAGTGTGTGAGAATTTTGATTGAATTTGTGGGCATTAATTTTCAATTGAACATCCTTAAAGGTCAAGTTTTAAACTCAGCGAAAGAAGCTTGCCGTCAGGCCTTTCAAAATCAACCACAGCGTTTGGTCAGTCCCATGTATAGTTGTAATATTGTTGTCAATGCTGAAATGCTCGGTAAGTGGATATGTTATAGTTGTGACACAACAATTTTTTTATGATGTGAATAAAACGAAAAGCCCAGCCAAAATTAAAAAAAAAACACACCTATCGAGGGCTTATTTCAAGATATCAAAGCATCAAAAGACTTTCCCCGCTCTCGTCTAAATGATAAAATAAATGATAAATGGAATGATATTTAATTTCTCTAAGTCTCACTGTGGCGTCCGTGGCGTAGTTGGTTAAAGTGCGTGGCCGCTATGTCAACGAACTTTGGACACCCAGGTTCGAACCCCAGCAGCGACAGAAAATTATGTGAATTAAAATAATTTTTCTGTACGGGCGCCACCTCTCTGCAGACAATGGCAAACCTCAGAGAGTAATCAGAATGCCATGTAAAGCTTCTTAAAGAGAACGAGAACATTTCGTTCATCGCCGTTCGGAGTCGGCGTTAAGCATGTAGGTCCGGTTCTCGGTTAATTGTGTACAAACTTAATAACACGCACAACACAATTGATCATAAGAAGCTAGGTCAAAGTCCTTTCAAGGGCTGAAATGGTCAGTTAATTATAATTATAAGTCTCACAAAAAGGTACGCGTTCGTGGACGAAGGCATTGTTATACTTAAAACGGTATGCGTTCGCGAGCGTCTACGATTATTTGTGTACCTTTTCGAAACGCTCACAAAGGTACGCGAGCGGATAATTCCGTACTCTGCAATGTATATTCAAAGCCTTGTGTTTTAATTTTATTATAATTTATTTATTTATTACATTCCATAAATGCAACACATGTTTGTTTAAACAATTTATATATATATATATGTATATTTTTATATTAACTAATAAATGCAACTTAAAACTAAAATTTAATAAATTAAAATACGCGTAATAGTTTTCATAATTAATGCATTCGGTGTTATTATAACTGCTTTTTAAATTTAACTAAATTTGCTTTTTTAAAGATAAATGCAGCTAGTTTTTATTTAAGCTTATATATAAAAAAAAAAAAAAAAAATTAAAAAAAGAAACGTAGAACGCAACACCAAACAAATTGTTCAAACAATTTCTTAAGAACTATTCAAACAATTCGTTATTTAATTGAAAAAATTAATTATTTGACCCCGAAAAAATTCAACTTCTCATTCAATTAAAATTATTTAATTTAATTGCAGTAAAATAAATGCTTTAGTTAAGATTTTTTCTCCTTAATCTTTAAAATGCAAACGCAGCTTAGATGTTAAAAATTAATTAAATTATTTATAAATATTTATTAATTATTTTTTAACTGTATTTTTGTCGACAAAAATACTAGAAATCATTTAAATTATTTTAAAAATAAATTGGTAAAAAAATGTTTAAAATTAGAATATTTAAATTTAAATTTTTTATAATTATGCTTTTATGATGCTTCAGTCACAGTTATTTTAATTTAGTTTTCACTTTATTAATTTATATATTTTTTTTTATTAAGCTGTTGTAATTTTATCTTGATATTTCCAAGTTTGAAGTATTTCTTTTAGTTAACAGAAAAAAAACTCTTTTTCAAGATTTGAGTTTGAGAAAGCTTTTTCTCACTTTTTTCACTGTCTGCCTCATTCTCTGCGCTCACTCTCTGACTTAATCCCAAATGATCGATTGTTGAAATTCAATAACCCGATCCCAGGGGAACTCTGGCATCTGATTGTCGTCCACCAACTCCGAAGCTTCCTCCACTATCGAACGCTTCTCGCGTTCCTTGCCTTCTGCAACTGAATTCGTCGCCGCTACAGGAGCCGCTGTCTCCATCGAATTTAAGCTTTCTTCGCTAAGCGTTGTGCGTGTCTCTGTGCCAGCTGCTGCTGCTGGTGAGCTTGTTGTTGTTATAGCTACAGTTCTGGCCAGATCTTCTTCAGTCTCCGTAGCTGTAGCGGCTTGTATAGGTGTTTCTCCTTTACGCTCGTTGGTTCTTCCATATATGCTGCCACCACCATTGAAGCTGCCAATCGAACCTAGCGTTTCTGGGTGATGAAAATTATTTGAGCTGCCGCTATTGTGCGAGCTTTCGGGCCGATTAAGATATTGATAACTGGACGGTTGCTGATTTTGGAATGCGTCTTGAGATTGATGATGATAGCCGTTGTTGTTATTGTTGGCTGCCAACGATGATGCTGGCGAAGCTCCGTATGTAGGTCTGCCATAGGCGTCTTTAGTGCCGTACTGATTGTTGCTGAAGGTGCTGGGATTCGAAATGCTCGGACGATAGAAGGGCTTTTGCAATTGATAGCGTTTTGGTGGCTGTGCCGATGGCTTGTGCACCGAATAACCCGGCTTAACACACATCATACCAAAGACGCGTATGCCGGGTACACTAGCGTAAGTGGGCTGGTCGTGCGCCATTGGACCCTCTGAAATATAAAATATAGATAGTGTCAATAAGACGTCTTATCATGATAATGTCCTGTTGGTGTAAACAACTTACCCATTTTGAAGTGATCGGGACATCTGCATATGACTAGGTAGTGTGATTTGCCAGTGCGTGTATTTTGTAGTGCCAATAGGGACCAATCTTTAGGCGAGCGACATTCGCGCATTTCAGTTGTAGCTTCGCAGGTCTTTGCCAAGGTTATTGCCTGTGAATGCAAAGAGAAAAATAAAAATTTAAGTAAAACTTTACAAAAGTCGCAGTTAAACTACATTGCGACAAAAAAGTCGCTTGCTTTCAAGTCATTGATTGCAATGCGTTTCTTATAGCAGTGCGAGGCTTAAAATGTCGCAACAAAACTGTGCGACAAAAAAGTGTCGCTTCGCTAAAATAACAAAAGAACTATATTTTTTTGATTTTTAACTCAATAAATTTATTACACTACCCGAAAAGTCGCAATTAAACGTTGAGACACAAAATGTGTCGCTTTGCCAGAACGAGTTAAGCAATATTTTTGAATAATATTAAACGTTGATAAATTAACTGGGCGACTCACAAAATCGCTTGGGGCACAAAAAAAATTACCTGAGCTAAAAGGCAAACAAATTTTGTGCAACCCAAAAGTCGCTTGCCTAAAAGCTACAAAAAAATGCATTTTCGACTGCGTTAAATTTAAATTTGTTGCATTTGCGCCAAGAAGTGATTTTCTTTTTATTTATAGTGCGACTATACATACGTCGCTTGTTCAAAAAGTCATCAAGCTATCTGTGCGACTCCAAAAAATAATTTCTTGAAAAATGAAACACAACTGTGCGACACAATAAAAGTAGCTTTCACTTTTAACTCTAAAAATGGATCTCTTATGTATTTCTGCCAAATTACACAATTTTTATGTGGCGTATGGTCAGGACGCTTTCCGAAATCGGAATTATTAAAGTAGTTGACTTGAAAAAGTCGCATCAAAACTGTGCGACAAATAAAAGTCGCCTGGCTCTTAGACCAGTCGAACTGAATTTTAATGCTTTTATGCAACATTTAATACATTTGTTGTTATTTTCACAGAAGTCGCAACAAAACGATGCGACAAAAAATGTGTCGCTTGTTTGAATTGCATTTTGAACTGAATTTTATACTAGCTAGTCGTTTCAAGTTTAAAATTGATCCCTTTCTTACTGATCTTTCAAGATGCTGCCTAAAACCAGTAACTGCTTGTCTAAGGATTCAGAGGATACTATTTTGTTTAAATTGGAAAGCATAACCTACTGCGCAGCTAGCTAGCGTTGCAAATTGTGCTTTTTCATAGCAACCAAAAAAAATAAATAAAAAAAAAACACACTATCGAGGACTTATTTCGAGATACTGCGCCAAACACGTTCATTCGTCGTTCGCTAAGATTGACATGATGTTGGCTCTAATGGACAGCAAAGTGTCTACTGTTTCTGGGCGAGTTTGTGTGTCAAGTTGTTGCCAGCAATCAATGTTGGCACCATTTAGGCTTTTATAGCTGCCGGTGTAATATTATTGCTTTAATGACTTGCGATTTGCTGCCACTGCAACGCCAGAGCCCCTTGAAGTCCCCTCTATTCGATTGCTATGTTGATTACATTGATTTGCTTGGAGGAGTTTATTTCGCACTGATTTTATTGTAATTGTTTTTTGTTGTGGATTTTTTTTCGCGTGCCCAAGGATATATGTCGCCAGTTTACAATTTAAGTTCATTATCTCCCGTATTGCACAAAAACATCAACTCAATGGTTGGTTTTTCATCGTATTCCTTGCGATAGGCAACACAATAAAGCGCGGATCCAATTGTATTTTATTTTCTTTCTCAACCAAGAAACGTGATGCTGTTCTTAGTTTCTGAAAAGAGCATTCAAGGTGATAAGATTTAAACATAAAAGGCACATTTGGGTCCATTATTGAAGTTTATATCAGATCTTCTTTAATTCTTTACAAACTGTGGTTCAAACGAACAATTTTTTAATGAACATTTTTGGGTACACAAAGTCTACCTTCCCTGAACTCTTACGCATGAAGTTGAAATTCCTCGTAAACTGAGAAAAACGATCTTAGAATGACGACCTAAGTTATATGAATGATGTACCTACAGCCATGGACACATAAATAGCACAAATGTGAACTTATTTTTTAAACGTTTCGTTTGAACCTAAAAATGCATTCATTAACTGTAGTTATAATTTTTTGAGACTCCAGTGTGACGTTGTTTAAAACTCCGAGAGAGATGTACCGTTACTTACTTTTATTTGCTCAGGCCATCTCTTTCTGTAAAGGCATATACGATCTGCTGTGGTCATATAAATAGCACACATGTTAGTTGGTGAATAAAAGTTAACAAGATCGGGTGTTTGTAAAAATTTTAGAGTTGTATTCAGTTAATTTTGCCGATTTTAAATAAAATGGGTTGTGGGAAACATTGCACTCCGGAAAAAAAGGTATATAACCCACGAAGTAAGTCGAAAAGGCAAAACCATCTGAAATTGCGGATATTCTCCAAATTTCGCGAAAAATGGTTTATAATGCACTCAAGCTGGTTAAATTAAATGGTTGAAATCATTTCGAGAATAAGCCGCACAATCCTAGACCGCGTAAAACCACCGCTTCTACTGATTGACTTATAGCTCACAAAAGTAAGGCTGATCCTTTCAAGTCAGCAAAGCAAATTATGAGGGAAATAAATGAAGAAAATAACCCGAATGTTTCAAGAAAACTAGTATCTAGGAGACTACATGAAGCTAATCTTAATGGACGCATTAGCCGAAGAAAGCCGCTCTTAGCAAAAAAAAATTTAAAGGATCGATTAGCGTTTGCAAGGGCCCATGTGAATAAAGAAGACCAATTTTGGAAAAACGTGCTCTCGACTGACGAAACTAAATTTAATAGGGTTAGACCAGATGGAAAAACTTTTGTTCGGCGCCCCAAACGCCAAGAGTTGAATCCTAAGTATACAAAAATATCATTAAAGCATGGAGGAGGGAATTGAATGGCTTGGGGAGGTTTTTCCTGGCACGGCGTTGGGCCAATTTTTCGTGTACAAGGAGTAATGGACAAAAATATGTATTAAGATATTCTTAATAACCAGATGGAACCATTTGCATTTGAGAATATGCCTATTAGGTGGACTTTTATGCACGATAATGATCCAAAAAACACGACAAAGGTTGTGATTGATTGGCTAAAAAAGGAAAAAATAAATATTTTGAATTAGCCGGCTCAAAGCCCAGACCTCAATCACATAGAAAATTTATGGAATGATGTGAAGGTCAGCATAAGCAACCAAAATTTTCGAAATTTAGATGAGTTATGGAGTGGAATTGAGAAGGCTTGGTACTCTCTTCCGAAGGATAAGGTCAGGAAGCTTGTGGAGAGTATGGGACGAAGATGTCGGGCTGTTTTGGACAATTCGGGATACAGTACCAAGTACTAGTAAGCATATTCGTAAGCTCATTGTAAAATAAAAATAAATTACTATGTCTTTTTTTCAGAATCCAAATTGTGCTATTTATATGTCCACCTCAGCTAAGGAACAATTTCAGATTTTTGATTAATTTTCTAATTTTTAATTCGTAATTAAAAAGTTGCTACTGATTTTAAGTTCTTAATGTTTAAACTCAAATACCATGAAATAAATTCTTGTTTTCCTCTATATATTTTATTTAAATTCATGTGAAACACTCTACATGTATTTTTGTGCTATTTATGTGTCCACGGCTGTATGTGTATAAAGGAACGGTTCCTTCCTTAGGATTCTAAGATCATTCCCTCAAAGTTCTCAATTCCTCTCTTCATAAGAAAAAGAACATTATCAGATAATGTCCCCAAAATAAAATTTTACTTTAGGTTAAAATTCAGTGATATAATACTTAAAAAAAAAATTAAAAAAATTATCTTAAGTTATTACAAAAGGAAATAGATTGTAAATAATTGTAAATTAAAAAAGAAAAAAATTGGATTTAAGAGATATATGTTTATAAAAAAAGTATTTAAATATCTAGATTTTGGAATGAATCTTTTTATTTGGAGGATTTGAGGGCACTTTTAAAGAAACTTATATAAGAACTAGGCAAAAAACATTAATGGTTCCATTCAAGATGGCGGTTTAAATATGTCGGTTGAAAATGCTTTAACTATCAATTATAAAATGACAGTTCTCTGTTAGAGTTTATACTCAGGAGATTTCGAAAGCGCTGTTTACAATTTTTAAAAAAAAACTTGTCCAATTCACAACCTTAGATTGGGGATCGAAGTTGGTAGACGTAACGTGTAAAGAAACATATAGTTTTCATTACTTGAGGCGTTTCGGGTGATGTTGATTTAAATTTTTGGGTCGAAATTATTACGAAATCATGTCTCCAATAATAAAAAAATAAAAACTGCCTAGAATTATTTCCGGTTTAGCCTAAATTAAATTATTTCTTTAGACGAGTTGAAGTATATTCGAAGTTGTGGAGATAATCTTATTTTGCTTACGTCACTTTGTATTGGGGATAGTTGTAGTTTTCATCCAATTTTTCTAAATTGCAAACTTGGAGTACGTTTTTAAAATCAAAGCTTCTGCGTAAAATGTGCAGTAATTACATTAATTTTTGTGGAATTTATGAAGGTTTTGCTATTTTGATGACATCAGTTTGTATGGGAGGTAGGACGAGAGTTCATTCAATGCCGTCAAATTTGAAAGTCAGATTGCGTTTTTGAAATTAAAGATTAAGTGCAAAATTTCATGTCATTACATTAGTTTTTGTAAAATTTTAAAGTATTTAATCTCCTTGATGACGTCACTTTGTATTGTGGTTAGGTAAGTTCTTAATTAAATTTTGCCAAATTTCAAACCTAGAGTGCATATTAAAAATCAAATGTTATGTGCGAAATTACAAGTCATTAAATTTATTTTGGGGACATTTTTCAGAGAGTTTATCGTTTCGATGACGTCACATTGAACGAGTATGGGGGTAAGACGTGGTTTTCATTTGTTAAAGGTCAGTGTGTGTACTTGAGATCAAAGCCTATGTGCAATATTTCAAATAATTAGATTAAATTTTGTAGCATTTAGGAAGGTTTTGCTGTTTTGATGACGTCACCTTCTATGGCAGTTTTCATTCAATTTTGCCAAATTATAGACTACGTTTTTAAAATTAAAGCTTGTGCGTGAAATTTAAAGTTGTTTGATTAGTTTTTGTTAATTTTTAAGGGATTTTATCGTTTTGATGACGTCACTTTGTGTGGAAGGTTAGCTTGGCTATTATTATATTTGCCTTATTTTCAAACTCAGTGCATATTTAAAATCAAATGTTATGCGCGAAATTACAGTCATTTAATTAATTTTGTGAACATTGTTTAGAGATTTTTTCGTTTCTATGACGTCACATTGAACGAGTATGAGGGTAAGGCGTGGTTTTCGTATGATGTATCTTTCATTGTTAAACCTCAGTGTGCGTACTTGAAATCAAAGCCTATTTGGAATATTTCAAATCATAAAATTAATTTTTTGGCATTTATGAAGGTTTTGCTATTTTGATGACGTCATTTTCTATGACAGGTAGGCGTAGTTTTCATTAAATTTTGCCAAATTTCAGACTACGCATTTAAAATTAAAACTTGTGCTTAAAATATAAAGTTATTCCATTAGGTTTTGTGGAGTTTTAAGGGATTTTATCGTTTTGATGACGTCACTTTGTATGGGAGGTTAGCTTGGCTATGATCATATTTGCCTTATTTTCAAACTGAGAGTGTATATTTAAAATCAGTGGTCTTGTGCTAGATTTGTCAAGTCATTGGACTAACTTAAAATTAATTATCTTTTTGATAATATCAGTTTGTTAGTGAGGTAGGCGTGGCTTTCATGCCCTTGTTATATATATTTTTTAAAAAACATTTTATTTATTGAATTGAAAAACGATAACTCTAAAACAATGGCTGTTGTCGTGATCACAGACAGACAGACGGTGAGATGAGCATAGCTATTTCGTCTCAGGTGGATTTGCTCATCAAAAATAAATGTACCTTTCTATATCTGCAAAGCTACCTTAAGGCCTCTTTACAAATTTCGGCCAAAATTTTTGGTATAGATTTTCAGCTTTTTTCGACAAAAAAAAAAAAAAAAAAATGTGGTTTGAAAAAATTAAAAATTTTGTTATTTTTTGCCAATAAAGCCACCATTTTAGAAAATGGTGCTCTTGGTTCATGAAAATGGGCATGGAATCGGAAAGAGCACTCCTTAATTTTTTTTTAAGGTTTACTATGTCAAACACAATGACGAAAAAATCTGAAAATTTATGCCACTTTGGCTCGAGACGGGTTAATATGCCCCTTACACTGTAATGCGAGGGCGTAAACAAATACTTAACCCTCTAATGCATGATTTTTGCGTGCGAAACGCTCACTTTTAAAATTAAAACTTATAATAATTACAAAATGCGCTAATCTAGAAAAAATTTCCTTTACAAAAAATATTATCCGAAGTGCATAGAACCGATATACAATCTAATATTTGACTTCTGAATTTGGGAAAAACGCTTTTAGTTCTAGATTTGAATACAAACGTAAGTGTACCTAAAGGCATTGCTATGCATTAGAGGGTAAATATTAGAATGGAAACCAATAGCCTTCAGGTAAACGAAATAGACCATGAACAGACCATCCTTAAAAACTTAAAGTAGATCTTCCAACTTCGCAAGCTTTCATGAAGCTTTGTATTCGCCCAGAGTTGCGATTAGCAAGGAGAAATTTAACTAAGTTTTTTGATTATTTTTTAATTATCCTGAAGTCGTGCACTCAAAATTTCGAGATATTCTAAAGTATATGTTTATATGCTGTCAAACATACCTTGCATATCTACATCAATGCTTTTTTCATAGTTTAGAGACTCAGTTTTGTTGCATAATCTTACTGCTTCCAACCTGCTTTCAAGGCTGTATTGAAATTATCTCTGTTATTAAGCAATCTATGCTATTAAATCTATGCAAACTCCAAAAAATACTTCCTTCTCTTTCTTATTTCTGCAATATTTACTTTCCTGTTTTAGTTTAATTGCAGCTAATGTCGACAAACTTCTTCTGCGGAAGCTATGCGTTGCACTCTTTTTCAACATTTAAAAAGCAATTTAAGCCAAAGTTAATGTCTAAGTTTTGCTATTAACTCTAACGTGAGGCAAAAACCAAAGAGCAAAAATATAAAAAGATAACTAAATAGCTACAGAAACACCCTCTTCGCTTAAGCATAAGGAGTAGAAGGTGAAGAGTTTCCTGTTGCAGAAAAGATTCACACAGCAATCCATCGTGTTCAACATTCATGTCTCATGATGAAGTCTTTAAAGTTGAAAGACTGCAGTTAAGCCAAAACCGTCTACGTCCTAGAACGTCTACGATCAAGCCCAAAATCAAGATAAAGCCAAAGCTGCGCAGATTGCATCCAGGCGGTGCTGTCTAGAAATTAAGTGGCGACCGCCTTACTCTGTGGGCTGTATTTTTTTTTTATGAGCTTCCCCCCTCCCTTTTTACTCTTAATGTGATCCATACTTTCGACATACATAGGTTAACATTAACTTTTGGCAGCTTCTACTCAGCTTTTCTTAGCATCTCTTTTTTAAAGCGTAACTAGCAGAGCTTTTTTCAAAGCTATTTATTTTCACTTAACCGCTTATTTTAAATAATTATTTTCAAATGAAGACGATGCGTGATCAATTCAGTTGCCAACTGTTGTTGTTGTTTCGTTTGCTGTTGTTGCTGTTGAAGTAGTTGTTGCTACTGTTGTCCGTTGCTCTCCAGCAGCAACTTCTCATGTTAGTTAAATAGTAATGAACAAAAAAGTAGTTTATTTTTTAATAAGTTGTGCCTACCTTCTTTTTGCCATCACCAACCAATTTTGTTGTATGTTGATCATCTTCGTTTAAACTGGCGGAACATGGATCACGATACCTGCAACATGGACAACAAACAAAGGAATAAAAAAGGAATTTAACAACAATTGCAAACATTTAATTTCATTCATATATCAGCAACAGCAATAGCAGCAACAGCAGGAACAGCTTCATGTTCGGCAGCATTCCGAGGCACACCAGAGGGCGCGCTGCTGCCAATTGCTCACATCTAGACATGTACTTCTGCGGCCGCTGCTGCTGCTAATACTACGAGTCGTTGTAGAGCTCTATTCTTACCTTGACGGACAGGCGCACAGCGGCTGCGTATAGTTCAGGCGCACATAGACTGCATTGCATACTTGCTGTATGGCACACTCGGGTAACAGATAGATGTGCTGGTTATGTGGATAATAGTGGTACTTGGTAGGCTTTGCGGTTGCCGAGGGTTTCTGCAATGGTAGAAATGATAGAAAATTGCGTTAGAATTAAGTGCTTAAAAGCTGGACAATCTGTAGGAAGTAGCAAGCAAGTTTTAGCCAAACGGTTTGTCGTGTTGCATGCTTACCGTAGTGGTTGTTTTGATTATTACCTACTTTTTCTTTTTGCCAAGTTAGTTATTATGTAATTTAGTAATTTTAATGTTTTCTTCACTAAGTTGTGCGGGGCTACGTGCGAAAAGAATTGTTCAAATTGATGCGGGAATTATTGTTTTCTTCCAAATGGTTTGAAAGAATTAATTTATTAAGTAATTAAACTGTGTAAATGTTCTCTATTAAAAGTCTGCGAAGAATAATTGATAAATAAGTGATGTTTTTTTTTTAATAAATAAAGAATGAAAAAAGAACAAAAAATAAAATGATCAAGATGGGGATTGAGCCTGGAACAAGCCTCCCAACTAACACACGAACTTTTATAAACTATAAAGAAGAAGATTTAACAGTTGAAGCTTCGATTCAACTTCTATAGGGCTTGCAATCGAAAGCTTACTGCGGGCGTTACCTTAGCTCATAGAAAAGCTGTTAAAAGGTAATTTCAAAATTAAAGAGACTTTCTAAATGTTTGACTCAAATGTTCCGATAAGCTTACGGAAACTCGCTGGCAAAATTTATAGCAGCAAAAGCTTCCATAAAGCCTGAGAAAAAAAATGCTGCTGTTGAAAGTTATGGGAGAAGTTTTAGCCGGTTGTGAGACCACGGGTGATACACGAGGAAAAAAAAATGTAATCAAACGTACGACATGATTTACCGCAATTAATAAGTACAGTCTTAATAAGACTTGGTTTATTCAGTTTATTATCTCATCTTTTAGTGACTGTATCTGATCTATTCTAACGCACTTGGCCACGACTCAAAAAGTCTCAAAAATACATTCTTTTTTGAAAATTCGAAAAAATTTTGAAGTTTGGACTAACAAACCAAAATATTGGAGTAAAAAATTCGAAAGACAAATAATTAGAAAAGTCGAATAATATCCTAAACGCCGTTTTCCGTTATATCTTATCTAATTTATCTCAGTTATCTAGAAACAAGTGTTTACGATTTTCAAAAACTTATTTGTGCGTAACCATTTTTTTTTATCAATAGTATCGTATCACGGAAACACACTATAAGACATGATATTTTCTGAACTCTGTCCTAATATAATTTAGCTCAAAAGAATAGAGTTTGAAGTTCTGAAAGAACTATTAGGGATACTTGGGGCACAATGGACTCACTCAAAAAAGAAATGTTTTAATATAATATAAGTCTTTTGATTCCAATAAGTATTAAAATAGTATAAAATCCTATATGTCAAAATAATACAAATGGAAAATGAGCTCTTCTTTTCAAATTTCAAAAATTGCTTGGAAAAAAAAAATATAAGGATGCATTCCTTGTGTATTGATATTTTCTGAATTTTGTTCCTACGACATTTTCGTAGCAAATAACAACCCTTGGTGTTCCAAGAAATAATTTGCGACACTTTGGGGCAAAATGGGACACAAGGGGTAAAATGGGGTTTTGCTCAAAATAGTTATTTTTGAGTATTACAATATGTATAAGTGCTCAAAAAAATAAAACATCTTCGTTTCCAAAGCGCAAACAAAATCTTTATTTTGAACTTGCAATTACAGCTTTGAAACACACAAAAAATTATCCGGGGCTAGGTATTGTCTTCCCTAAAGCGTATTTGCATGCTCTACTTCTTGCACGAATTGTGATTCGCAAAATTTTGCTGTACAGTGTAAAAAAGCATTTAAGTTGAACTTTGTGCAAATTCATTGAATCTCTAGCTCTTGCTGTGCATAACAGAAATTTCGCATCTAAAAATCTTTAAACTATTTTATTTTTTTAGTCTCTAGCCATTATCAAGTTTTGAGTGAAATTAATTCAAAACTCTTTAACATATTTTTTTAAGAGACAAACATATGAAAGAGTTCAAAACCAAAGTTATAAAATTTAACGCCATTCCAACAGCTTTATGCGCAAATATTTGCCACATAACACTTTTTGCCACATTTAAATACACATTCAACACTTTGAGACGGACGGCAAGCATCATTGAAGAAATCGTTTAAATGGGTTGTGGTGCCGGTGCTCAAGTCTGACAGCTAGCAAATATTGACTAAACTGCTAAAACCATAAAGGCAGGCAGCAGTTACACTTCACATTCACTATCTCACAACTAACATTAAATATATACATTAACACCGCATTGTCGCAATTTATAACAAATTTGCGTGCATACTTTCAGGCGTGTTGCAAACCAGTTTCAATGTGACTCAGTTTAGTTTACGTGGGGCTGAAATCTTATAGCAATAATTTGCAATTCTCAATAGCTGGCAAGATCGTACAATTAGTTGCTATAAAATTATAGGAAGTCACAAATATTGTTTGATAACAGCTGGGTATGATGCCAGTTGTAGATAGGCGGTGGTATAAATGTTTTTATGAATGGTTTTAAAGGCAGCTAGATGTGAAATTTTATAAAGAATCTTAAAAGTTAACTGCAATCCTCTTAATCCTCACTTTAATTAAAATATTTCTCACGACAGTAAACTTTAAAAGCTTTGGAATTGCTAGCGTGACCAGCTTTAAACCCATTATAATAGTTTTTAACCATTTCAGCGCTCTAGCTAAGTCTACGATAACATTTTAGCATGATGACAAAAGAAAAACTAATCTTTGCGAAGGCAAAAAAGTAGTGCAAAAAATTCCAAGTCAGTTTGTCGTCCACACAAAAAGTTCAGATGAGTCCTCTACAAGTTGGTGCAGTAAAATTAATTCTAATAAAAACCAAGAACATCCTGCTGCGCTTAAGTGGCTCAATTCATGAGCATTTTTTTTTTTTTTTTTTTTTTTTTTTTGCAACAACTGCAATAATAAAATCTTGTCAAGGTGAGGAGGAGAAAAAACTACCAATCTCCGCTCGCTTGTGGTGAACTCTTGATTGCGCGTTCGCATTCAATTGCAATTTTGTTGTTTTTTTTTCCTTTCAGCAACAAAGGCAGTGAATGAAAAAATTTCACTTTTTTCCATCCATCTACCCAGCAGCTTATTTTTTCCCCTATCATATTTCAAATTTAACGTAATATTTTCACTGCTCTCTCACTTTTTAAACCAAGTTTCCATAACGTATCTTTTTCGTTGTCAGTTTGTTTTTTTTTTTGTTTTCAATGGCCAACAAGCATAAATTTCTTTTTTGTTTTCGTTTTTATATAACTATGGCATAAATTCACAACGCCATCTATATGCAATTATTTAAAGTATCATGTGTGAAAAGTGAACACAAGCTTCTGCTCGCATCCTGTAATTCAACGCATAGGTCGTCGGATTGACTGTGTGAGGTTTGAGGTGTTTTTCCTCCCTAAAATTGGTGTGTGGAGTTCAGATAAAAATTTCACCAGTAAAATAAATAAAAAACTAACTGTACATAATGGCGACCACTTTTTTAAATTGAGTATCTGCTAAAAGAGTTGTGCAAGCATCAAACAAATGGCTTGCAAGCCATATGCCATGCTTTCAAATAACTACTTCCTCTCTTTTGCTCTCGCATTTCAAAATAAGTACTGCTGCGATAATTTCAAAAAGCTTTCAAATTATGCAGCGTTTGTTTTTTTTGCTTCGCTTCATTAGAACATTTTTATTCGACATCAAGGCTGCACTGAAAAAACGGAAACACGGAAGTACTGTATAGTAGTGATATGTGATGAATAGAACGTTCTATGCAGCTCTTTTGGATCTGCTTATTCTACTTATGTTTTGTCATAATACCTTAAATGAACTTTTAAATAAAAATGCAACTTTAATCAAGCAATTCTTAAAAGATATCCAACTCTAATTTAATGTGCAAAATTGGGCAAACCGTGAACAACTAGTTCTTAAGATAGAAGAAAGTTTAGTTGAGGGTAGTGGAAAAAAGTTCCAAAATTGAACAGTGGGCTCGAAGAACTAATTATCTCTGTATTGCTCAGATCATAATTAGGATAAGAGTGTAGAGTTGGTCAGCTCGATATTTCAAGATTTTTGAGCTAATGGCAGCGGTATCTGAATTGCGTTAACGAAAGGAAGCCACAGAAAATCGAGTTGTATTAAAAAATAAATCTTCAAATTTATCTTTAGAAGCAATAGGTTACGATTCTCTAAGCAAAATTTGTAAAAAAATATCTATTCGCATGAACATATTTTTACAAATATTTCAAATAAATGAAAATTCAGCATAGAAAAGAAATAGGCTTGGAATTGTAAAAGAATAAGGTTTGGAAATTCTGAAAAGATTGCGAGAACTTCGGGTAAAATGATCTCATCCAAAAAAATAATCGTTTGGAGTTTTTAGATTTTAAAAATCGTTTAAAACATATTAAACTGCATATTTAGTTAATATAAATCTCCAAATTTCAATAAGAGGTCGGAAAAAAATATAAGAATGTATTCATAACACATTAAAATGGTCTGCATTTGGTCTTTTCGACGTTTTCCTTAAAAGTGATAACCCTAGATGCTGCGAAAATTAATTTGAGGCACTTGGGGGCAAAATGGTATATCAGGGGCAAAATGGTCTATCAGGGGAAAATGGGATATCGTGAAAAATAGTCTCTTTTTAGTCCTTAAATTGTAATAAGTGCTAAATGGTAGTAAAAAATGTAAAGACATGGATTTAAATTAGTAAATATACTAGTTAATATTTTTAACTTGCAATTGCTGTTCTACAAAACCTCAAAAAATTCTTGGGAGCAAGTAATGTCTTCTCTGAAATGTTTCTCGTGCCCACGATTTTGTAATAATTCCATTATAATTTTTTTATACCTTTTATACATAAAATGAGTGGCGTCCGTGGCGTAGTTGGTTAAAGTGCGTGTCCGCTATGTCAACGAACTTTAGAGATCCAGGTTCGAACCCCAGCAGCGACAGAAAATTATTTGAATTAAAATAATTGTTCAGTACGGCCGCCACCTCTCTGCAGACAATGGCAAACCTCAGAGAGTAATCAAAATGCCATGTAAAGCTTCTTGAGAACGAGAACATTCCGTTCATCGCCGTTCGGAGTCGGCGTTAAGCATGTACATAGGTCCGGTTCTCGGTTCTTTGTGTACAAACTTAATAACACGCACAACACAATTGATCATAAGAAGCTAGGTCAAAGTCCTTTCAAGGGCTGAAATGGCCAGTTATTTATTTTTTTTTTTATGCATAAAATGAAGCTAATATTTTTAAAATTCCGTTTTTTATACATGTTATAAGTGGAAAAAAGAGAATTTTTTTAAAAACCTTTTAAAAACAAAATGGCTGTGCAGTGGCTAACAAATGAAAAATACTTT
The DNA here is from genome assembly GCA_943735915.1 of Pherbina coryleti. NCBI lineage: Eukaryota > Metazoa > Arthropoda > Insecta > Diptera > Sciomyzidae > Pherbina > Pherbina coryleti. The sequence continues at coordinate 124,559,919 of OX030952.1, read as the reverse complement.
TTATTATTCGTCTTGAGCAACTACCTATAGAAACTTTATTGCCTAAATTTCGTCTGTGAAAAACTGTTATGGCTTCATTATATCTATAGTAATGTCCTTAAGCATTTTGTAGCAATATCGAAAGTTGAGAATTTTTTTGTTGTTTGACAACTTTCCACTCACGTAACTAAACCAACATCCCTATCGAATGTCACAAAAAATCAAGAGAAAAGTGAAAATATCAAGAAAAACTAACAGCGATGAATATAGAAAAAAACAAAACTGAATTTCATGGTAAAACTAGATTTCATGCTTGCAGCACTTTACGAAATCGTGCAAAAGTTTAACATTGAAAAAAACGCACGAGTTGCACACAAAAGTTGTGTACTTAGCCTCTTTTTTGTTACTTTTTATCATATCCCGGGTCAAAGTTCGTGCGGCCGTACCTATACTTTTTCCTAGCCTGAATACTGTTTTTTATTTGCTCCCTTCTCGTTCTGAAGCGAATCGTGATTCAGTCAAACATTGGCTCACCGCAACTCACACAGACTCTAAAGACCACCAACAGTTGGCATGGTTGTCATCGTTAAATACTCATCATGCTGGCGTTGCCATCTTTAAGTAAAAGCACTTTTTCTTCCTGTGTAGAATAATTTTTAACTTTTGCTGACTTTTCTTATTAGAGAATAGATGGTAAACGAAATTGAAATTGAAATTGAAATTGAAAAGAAAGATGTATTGCTTTTCTTTTGAGGTTATTCGTTGATGCTCCAAGTTCTTTGTGAGTTTTCATAGATTTCGATGAGTGCCAAATTATTTCAAATTATTCGTTTGAAGTGTTGAGGATTCTTAAAATGTTTATTGGAAATACAAAGCTTTCAAATGAGAGAAAAATTTTACTTTGGTATTAAATTTTATTTTGTTCATAATGTCAACGTTCGGTCTGATGACAATTTGCTGTCATGCAAATTCTGATCTTGAAGTCGTTGATTGCATTTAATTGTATTAATTTATAGTCAAGTAAGTTGAAATCATGCCCAATTGACTTGAAGTCTTTTGATATCATTAAAAATTTTAAAAATAATTTTATATGCATAATAAATTTAACTTATTTAATCGAGCAAAATCAGGCTTTGAAAGTAAAGGAAGAAATATTTGTAAATTTAGGAGGGAAAGCCTTAAGTCGTAGCGTCTTTCTTAGAAATACGAAATTTCTGCAAACTATGTTTTTTAAGTCGGTGGGCAAGATTTCTCGGAAATGGTGGAACCATTCAGTCTCAAATTTTTACATAGTTATTTATGTTATTTTTGCAATATTTTACATTTTATAAACAATTTATGACAAAGTTAGATAACAGTTTATGTTGAAAATCATCTTCTTTTTGTAGAAAATCCGCCATTTTGTTAAAAATTAATATTTTTCTTATTTCTTTGATAAAATACTAGATAAAACCCTATATTTAACATTTTTATTTGTCTTTTTCATTTTAGATGATCCTGTCCAGAGATATCGTGCTCACCACAAAACGCCTTTTTGAAAGGAGCTCGCAGAGGTCGACTACAGCTTTAAAAATAATTATTTTTACAAATAAAAAATGGGAAAGTAAACTTAAAAGTTACTACAATATCTATATAAACTATTACGATAATAACTTAACCGGAAGAATTCTTTAAAACCTCAATTTTTTGACTGCGTATGACTGCGTATGACTGCGTATGAATATCCTGCGTATATGAAAAAACCTATTCCTTAAGACTTAGCACAAGTATCAAATTTCTTGAAACAGTGTTTACAGAACTAAAATTATATTTGAGTATGCAATTATATGGATTTCTATATCGTATACTGACTTTTGTGTAAGTGTGGTTATCACTTTAAATTTTGACAACATTATGTGTCAGAAACCTTTTAATTTACTTTTAAATTTTCTTGCTCTCAGTGTATGAAGAATTTTGATTACAGCGTTTTTGAGTTTTATACCCAGTTACTTTCGGCTACTCGCATTACACCCACTTTATAAAAGTTTTCAACTAACCTAGCTTACTCCTGCAGCAAATTCCATTATACAGCATCAATGTGAAATTATTTTTAGTCTCTCCCACCTATGAAATTTCTAAATTCCCCAAAAGACGGCATTGATGGAGTTTGGTGGAAAGTGGATATAGTGAAAATTGTAATTTATAAAACTGGTACCGAGATAGCTTTTCCAACAAGCCTTATTTTTTCCAATTTTGTTATTATTCCATATGAAAATTAGTATTTAAAATGAGCACACTTTTTCGTAATGCTCTGCGTATAACTTTTATAAAAAGGCCTCGCAAAATCGATTTAATTTGAAAATTTTTAAAAATGAAATAGTTTCGTTTTTACACAGCAGCCAGAATTGGATTCAGTATAAAAATTAAAATTTACTCCTAACAATCATGCTTAGTCTTCCATGAAATTCCATATTGTTGGCAGCGTTCGGACATAATTTTAACTTGGTATTTTTGTGTCCAGATAAATTTTTGTGTCCAGATTTATGTTACCCATGAATGTCATAAGCACATTCCTTATCTGCATAGATTGACAGGAAGATAGATAAAAGTAATGCATTCATACTCGGTTACAGACGATATTAATTTGCAATAAACTCTGTTGGTGTTCCAAGTCTTGCGCGTGCCTTGTTGTATGAATGCCGGACAGCTTAATAGTTTATAAAATAAACATGTTGTTGGTTGTTGTGCTATGTTGCTTGTCCTACAGTCATCAATTGCTAGCATTAATCTTGAGCTGTCATCCGGAAACCCGCGCGTGTGCACGTTGTTTTAATTTCAAAGGCGTTACAGGGTGGCCACTTTGACAGTGCTTAATGCAACGCAGCAGTTTGGATCGAATACACAAAAACAATTTAATGCGTGCTTGAGCTAACATGTTTCAGAAGGCGAAAATAATAGCAGCTAGGCCTCGGTTTGGCGGGGTTTGCTACGCGTTTATTGTGTCAAAACCACAGTGGCTCAATCCAGACAAGTTCAAGGCAAAACTGGTCTATTCAGCCTAGTTGAAAAGCTCGTTTGCACTGGTGTTAAAATAATGCGCAATCAAAAAATGCGTGCTTCTCTATTCAAAGTTATGCGTTGCTGCTGGTTGTGTCTTGTTGACGACGCACAAGCAACCAAGCCGAAGTTGGCAACTTGCGCCAACTTTAACGCTGCATTTTTTTACCAGCATTTATTTTGGTCAAGCCAACTTCTTGTTACGCGCTTGCAAAACTAGTTCAGCAAACTGTTATAACTTTGCCCACTGCTGTTGTTGTTGTAGTGCTTGTCATAATAGCTTTGGCAACTTTGCTTGTTGTGCTGGAAAAGTTGTCAACAGCAACTGTTGCTGCTCGGCGGTGGGAATGACCGACCTTAACTTGTTATTAAAACACCTCTTTGAAAAGGCGTTGAATTTTATGTTCAAGTTGTTGTTATTAATGTGATTAAGTTGGTTGTTGTTGTTGTAGTTGTTTTTTATTGTTCTACATTTGCTGCTGCTGCCGCTGCAACATGTTGCTCTTAACTGGTTAAGTGCTGTTGTATTTGTTGCTGCTTTTAATGCTCTCTTAGAATTTTACGTAACTTTTGCCCCTTGACGTTCTTCTCCGCTATTCGATTATCTCTAGTTCCTTCTTGCTTTTCATCTTCGCTTTGTGTCTCATTCATCTAGTTTGGCATTTTAATTATATTCATATCATTACAGTTAAAAGTGCATAATTCTTACACCATACAACTTATCGCTATGTTTGTGCTTTTTATTGGTTCATTGAGCTTTGGAGCATAAGATACTTCCGAAAACTCGTAGCTGTTGACTAATCGGCAATCTTTTAGACACTTTTTGGCATTTTTTTTGCTTTTTCTTCCGTATTTAAGGGTTGTTTGTTTTAGTTTGTTCTAGGCGTGTTTTGCTCTCATAATCTCCTCATTCATTAAAAAACGGATATAAATTAATTTCGTGAAGAGGTCTGCCTAATTTTTTTTTTACATGAAAAATTGATTGATCTTGTTTTCGATTGATAGATTTGTTCACTATACTATTATTAAAAAAAATTTTAAAAATTCGATGAGATATCGATATATCAAATCGAAAATTGTTTGGGATTTTCTGACGCCAAAATCTTCCGGCATAACCTTATAACTAGAATTGATCGAGGTCAATCCTCAGGTTCTTATTCACATTTTTCTACGTTTTTCCATCACGCTTAGAACATCCTCCGCATATTTCACTTAATTGCCTGCTTCTTTCCTACTTCCCACCTATCTACCATTTCGAATCTACCTTTCCGAATCAAAGCAGACTTAACTGAATATATATAATAACTGAAATCCTTGATTCATAGCTAAGAAAAAATTTAGAATATTATTTCTGAGGTTATAAAAACTGAAATATTGGAGAAAAAAGTCGCATTTTTCTCCCAAAACGATGATAATTTCACGAATGATTTTTGTCACAAACAAGGAAATTATCGAATTTACTAGGCTGTTCAATAAGTATTTGGTCCAATTGAGAAGAACGTAATTTTTTGACAAAATTAATTTTTTTATGCAACATATGTATTCTCCTTTTAGCTTGATACACTTAGTCCAGTGATCTTTCAATACTTCGATACCTTCTGTATAAAACGGTTATATTTTGATGTAGGAAAAAAGATAAAAGTCGCTTGGGGTCATAACTGGGACATACTGTGGATGCAGAAACAAATGAAAGCGTAATCGTTGAGTCTTACTATTGCTTTCAATGACATGTCCCGTAAAAAATATTTTTTTTTTTTCAAATGTGATTGTGTTGAGTGCATCTAAGTGCATTACTCAAATGGGCCAATAATGTTTCATAATATTCGTCTATTATTGCTGTCCTTTTTTCAACATAGTTGATAAATAATAAGCCATGAAAATCCACAAAACAAACCACTGCGCTAAACCTTTGCGGTTGATTGTTGTGTCTTTGGTCGCTTCGGAGCCATTTCATTTATCCGTACCTAAGAATGATGGAAAAGAGATTACGCGTTCCGCAGTCCCATTATCTAATGTTCTCTTTCTCAACTGAGTGCATGACGTCACACAGTACTTTTGCTTGACAAAAACGTAGTCAAATGTGCGATCTCTTAGGCAAATTAAGGAAATTGAAAATAAATTCTTTCGAGAAAGTAAAGTAAAAATATCTACTCTTCTGTATAAAAATATTTTTTTTTTTTTTTTTTTAATCATTATATTTCATTCATTATATCTATTTTACAATAATAAGCGAATTTGATAATAAGAAAAATGACTTCTAAATTGAGCTCCACTGAGCACAATTATACTATGTACTATAAAATTGTGGAACAATCTCCCTGCGAGCGTGTTCCCCGGCAGTTTTGAACTATGTTAATTTAAAACTAATCTTCACCGACACTACTCCATCTTTCCACCCTCCAACTAACTATCACCCTTCTTCCGAATCAACACAATGCTTTCGCATTTATAGGGGGCATCCCCTGAGCGTTGGTTTAGTCTAAAAAAAAAAAAAAGGTTTATGTTCTAAATGGTAGGTCAAGAATGTGGTGTCTTTTCAGTCGTTTTATACGAAAAATATTATTTTTTTAAACTTTCAAGATTTTTATCTCCTAAACTATTCGAGACTGACAAAATTTTAATGGACCAATGGGTTAAGGAGGTCCATATACATATTATAAAAATAAGAAAAAAATTAAAATATTTAGGCGTGGGAGTAAAATTATACCAAAGTCTGACAATATCGCTTGTGACGTCATGCTCTCTCATTTGCGGAACGCGTAATCTGGTTTCTATCATTCTTGAGCCGTACCCATTGGTTTGCTTCTTGTACCGAATCAGGTGTATAGTGGTGAATCCGCCAGTGGTGAAAAATTTGCATCCGATGGTCTGTTCACACTAACGCATTCGGATGCGATCGTATCCAAAAATAAAAATAGACTGAAATTATTTGATATGAATTTAAGGCAAAACGTTATTTTCTACGTCAATCCACGTCGACAAATAGTTTCTTTTATGCTTTTTTACTAATTTCATCTTTCTCAGAAGTAATTTTAAAAATATTCAATGATTTTGATTCTAATATTCAGCGAATAGCTGACACATTGACGCTCTCTTTGTACTTTTACCCAAAACGTCAGACTTCCTCTTGACGTCTCTTTGAAGCTATCCAACAACACCAATACTTTAATTTTATTATTTGTGGAAAATCTTTAAAAGCGAGAAACAATTAAGTGCATATTTAATTGTTTAAATATTAAACAAGTGCTTGTTTATTTAGTCTGCCCATTAATGACCATTAATGCTGCAACGTTTGAGTAGGGTTGCCAACGTGCCAACAATTACTTTCATTTATTTGTTTAAAGTATCCACCTCAAGTGATAGAGATGCATTGGATGGAGATGCATGTAGAAAGGCTTAAGCTAGGCATGGACAGAGATTGCGTGAAGTGGTGAAAGTGTTGAACTCACTCACTCACTCATTAATTTCTATTTAAATGTTGACACTTGATGATTTCGTGGATAATCTTGAAATTTGTTAATTATTAAAGAGAAATTAAGTTTTGATCACTTACATGGTTCTGATCTGTTTAAATATGTGTGAAGAAGAAAACTTACGCAAAGCTTTGCACAACTTTACACTTAAACTTTTGTTTTAATACCGACAGTAGCTGTAAATGTATTTACCTGTAAAGAAAAAAGAGAAAAAGAGTAAGAAATTAGTGTTGTAATTCGTCTTAAATTTGATTTTATGCAATTAATTAAAATTAATGTCTAAAAAACAATTTTATGATTGATTTTCTAGATTTTGCTCAAATAATAAGGACAATTATTTCTGCTTCTGTATGTATTCTAAATTCTTATAAAATGATCAATTAGTATATCAGTCGCTAAGAAAAAAAAAATATACTTTACTCGCCTAACGAATTATTTGCTTAGCCAATGATTTTCTTAATCAGGCCATTTCGATGACTTTCTTTTCCATTTCCATGCCATGCTGATGTGCTTAAGTTTCTAGCGTCGTATCGTCGACGACCGTTCACATTATAAAACTCTAGTCGCTGAAAATTTCTAGTCGCTGACATTTAAAGCTGTCATTATTTTGATTACGAACACTCTCTATTCTAGTTTCTGTTTTTGTTTTTGTTTTGTTTTTGCTGTTATTGCTGCAGTCTTAGCAGAAGCTGGCTGATTTTAGAAAGTAATCGTTTTATTTTTTGCCTTTAGTTTTGATCGAACTTGCAGCAGCTAACTGCAGAAGCTACTACTGTACTGTCATAAATATTATGATTATTTATTTTTATTTTTTTTTTAAACAATAACATTTTAATTAAAACTTTTGGACTGCTAATTTGTCGTTACTTTGGCAAAGCATTCAAGTTATACAGTTTCTATATGAAGTTTGGTAAATAGTTGGAAATAATATTTTATTGCTGCATTTGACAGTAAGTCGCTCCTTTCAGCAGCAAATTCTCGATCCGCGTCTGGTTGCGTTGCCCTCTGGCTATAAATCGTTTAACCGCAGTTTCTACTTTAAGATAATTATTAGTTTCCGCTTGATTCGCAAAGTCACCGTCACCGTCACCACCGTCATCGCCAACGTCATTATCATCAACGTCAACATCATCGTCAACATCGTCCGTCCAGTTAAAAGACAAAAGAAAACTTTTTGCTTGTTACATTTTTCATAATTTTTCTTGCGTTTTGTTTGTACGCTGGAAATCGGTAAGAAAGGCATTTTTCTAGAGCAGGAAAGCAACAAAAGAAATCAAAAGAATATGGAAAAAGTATTAGCAAAAAAGTTATTAAAAAAGTCAACAATGTTGGCCAAGACTTGCAAGATTCGCATGAAAATGCTTGCAGCTTGCTGAATTTTTTAAGAAAAACCGATTACTTAACAGTACCAGTTGTCTTTTATAGGTTTTAGTTTATCAATCTTTAGATCAGATTAGCTTCAAGAAAGAAATTTTATTTTTTTCCACCTTCAACATTTTAATCGATTTCGAGAAATTCGTTACATAAAAAAAAAATAAAATAAAAATATAATAAAATACATGAAAAAAAATTAAAAAAGGGAAAAATAAAAATAAAATTCTTTAAAAATTAATAAAGAAAATAAAAAAGGACAAATTAAGGAAAAAATTTTTTTAAATTTAAAAAAAAGATTAAAAAAAAAAAATTAAACAGTAAAACAAAAAAGTAAAACAAAAGTAAAACAAAATGGCTAAAATACTATCACGCATTTTTTCATATCTCAACAGTTGAATAAAATGATTTAGTTTATTATATTATGTTTTTTTTTTCAAAACACAGAAAAATGGAATATTCTTTTTATTTATATTTTTTTTAGTATATTTTATTTTATTATATTTTATTTTATTTTATTTGCTTTTATTTCCTTTTTTTATTTTTTATTTTACTTTGTTTAATGTCATTGTGTATTATTTTATTTTATTTTAATTTTAATTTATTTTTTATTTTACTTTATTTTTTATTTTATTTTATTTTTTATTTTACTTAAATTTAATTTATTTTATTTTATTTTTTAAATTTCTTGGCTGGAACCTAGATCAACATTTAAATCATATACAATTAAAATTATTTTTCATTTAATTTTTTGCAGAAATTGCGTAGTAAATATTCTATAAAAGACCTAAAAAATATTTGCAATTACTTATGAATTTTAAAATATTCCAAACACAGAACAATATACAAAAAAACAAAAAAAAAAAAAATTAAACAAAAAAACCAAAATCAAAAGTTGTCGGCAGTTATCATAAAAATGATTAATAAAAAAAAAAATCAAATAAAATCTTAACAAATCCCAAGAGCGAAAGCTATAAGCACTTCGTTGATAGTCCTAACGTTTTTTTAGGACACCTAAAAATTTAGAAATTCTGAATTTAAGGCCCCTTTAGCGGTCTTGGAAGTCAAGTGATAGCGCGCTTGAGAGTTCCTGGTTTGAATATCTGCCAGGTCCTACACTTTAACCATTCCTCATTTCTAGTTAACTGAAATTAAAAATTCATTAATTCTTACGACTTAAAAGTTGTAGTTAGTGGTAGAGAAGTTTGTGGATGAGTTTACCTTTATATCTTGAGTTGGCTGAGGTAAAGGTTTAACACTTGCCTCAGATTCAAATGCACATATTTATATGACTTTCCGCAATTCTTAGAACATTCTACACATGTTTCATTTGGTTACCCTATTCTGCCTACTAATCTAACACCCCATTTCGAACCCAGCCAGACTTGACTAAATACCGTTAACACCTGAAATCCTTTTTTTTCAAATAACAGTTATTTTCGGTTTTTGGCTTGAAAAAAAAAATTATATTATCATTATTTTTTTATTTAAAATTACTTCGCGTGCAAAAATAAAGAGTTGAACTTTTTATATTTATGACAGCTTTGGAAGAATAGACCTGATTTTATTTTCATAAAATTTAGGAATGTGGTTGTCGTGGCCTAGTATGTTAAAGAGCGTGAACCATTCGGTGCAAATTTTCGAACTATGAGGTTCGAATTCTCGACCAGACACAGAAAATTTCATCAATTGAAATTAATTTTTCTGATTAGTCGTCACCTCTCTGCAGACAATGGCAAACCTCATACAGTAAATAATGTCATGTAAAGATCTTGAGAACATGCACATTAGCCGTTCGGAGCCGGCATAAGACTAGTAGGTTCAAATCTCGATTCTTTGCTTACAAACATTTAATAATACATACAAAACAAATTGATCATAAGAAGCTTGGTAAAAGTCCTTTCAGGTACTGAAATAGTCAATTCTTTTTTTGATTTTGTTCTCAAACAACTGATTACTTTTTATAATAATTTGATTATCAAAGAAATTCCTAGTATTCAATAAACTTTTATTGCTGTTTTATTTCCTACAGTCCCGCGAACTCGTTGCATTGTAACAACATAACTCGTTACTTTTTCCCATTGAGTAACCGTTAGCAAGCTGCACACTCTAACATTTGCTCTCAATAGCGAATTCTTGACTTCCGCTTTGGTTATTGCATATTTTTTTGCCAACTATTTTTTCTATTGCTACGTTTTTTTTTTTTACTTTTATTATTATTGCTGTTGCCTTTACTTTGATTATTGTTGTTGTTGCTGTTATTTTTATTGCAAATGCTATTATTGTTGTTGTTGTTGTTGTTGTTCGTGCAACACTATAATTCTTATATTACCATGATTTGCTACAAAATAAGACATTAAACAGATAAAGTAGAAATCATAGCATAGCGCAAATAGCCGCTGTCAAAGTGTTTGTCTATCTGTCTGCCCGTTTGACTGACTGACGGACACTGCGTTTGTCTAACTTGAAGATTAATTCATACTTTGTTATAGTTGCAGCTGAAAATTAATTTCTTTATGTTGTTTTTGTTGTGGTTGCCTGCTGTTTGCCAAGTATATCAAAATATTTTCTCATACAATCAGAAAACTTCTCTCTACAAGAAGCACTGCTTCGTTAGTTTTTTCGCTGAATTCTCTTACTCTAACCATTAATTATAGAGTTAAGCTTAAGTTTAATTTGAAAAATCGTCTATAATTAAAAACTAAGCACCAACTTTTATCTTACAAAAGAAATGTCTATTATTAGCGCTTATAATCAACCTACAATTAAATCCCTACAAATGCTCATCAAAATAGTCAACAGAAAATGAGAAATACCTACGTTTATCTTAATCAGTAAATTTTAATGACTTTCTTTTATATATGTACCTAAAGGTATATAAAAATATAAATAAATAGTTACTATGACTGCAGCTTGTGTGGCTGAGTCCGTTCATCTGTCTGCCTTTGACAGTGATAACTTCAAGAAAAGCCTTAAAACTAGCATTCAAGAGACGTTAATAGCGGCCATTAAATCAACACAAATATCGACAATTAAAAAAAAAAAAAAATAAAAATTTGTTTTTTATAAGCAATTAAAGTTATTTTAATCTGCTTAATTAACCCTTTTCTTTAGTTAAAAACATTTCAAAGATTCGTTTGAAATAATGCAAAATTTTAAAATGAAAAAATTTTTTACCAGCGTTACATTAAACATTGTTAAAAACTTCTTTAATGCAGCTCAAGAGAGTTCATAAAATGATAACAAAAACGGAGTCTTAAAATATTTAAATACATACTCAAAAAAAGCATAAATTAAAATTAGTAAAAATAGTCGTTAATTAGTTGTAAGACTGATAAGAAAGTCAGTGATCATGCAGCGGAAGCTTAGTTTGTCGGAAAATGTTCCAGTTGGGTCTCTTCTTTTCAATGATTTTTAATGCTTACTTTAGCTCAAATTAATTGGTTATACACCGAGAGGAAAATAGTCGTTCTCCTTACAAAAAGTACTACTAAGAGAATTTTACCATAAAAACTATAAATTGAGAATTTTGAAGTAAACTTTATACAGCCTTTAAATATTCTAACTAGATTACTTTTATTGTCATATGATTATATGGTAAAAATAATAAAAAAAATAAATAAAAAAAAATTTAAATTGCATAAAAATATGCAAATAGCGATACAAATCACTGTAACCGTACACCGAGCAACCAAATGAAAATCTCCATTTAAAATCTAATCTTGTATACAAAAAACAGCTGAACTGATTAATCATTTCTTAAGGGGTGATACGCAGTCAGAAGACAAAAAATCTACATAAATTTACATATGAATAACGGGTGATGACAAAAAAATGAGACTGTTTTTAAAAACTTCAGAAAAGATTTTATTTTATTTTCATAAAAAAATTTATTACAAAAATATGTGTAAGTTACAGAAGATTAATAAAAATCTAATGTACAGTTGAAAAAGGTCCTTGATCAGCTTTACGGCGCAGCTTTGTTGGGATATCTCTGAAGGACAGCATTTTTGTCGATTTTACGAATACTTGCTCGAATTCTTTTTTCGAGTTCTTGACAGTTTTTTGCTCTCCAATTGTTTTTGTATACCAACGACGCAAGTTTGTGGGATTTCGCTTTTTTGGAACAAAATTAAATTTTTGTTTATTTAAGAAATCCTGCGCCTTTACGGCGTAATGTGATGATGCTAGGTCAGGCCAGAAGACATAATTTCCATCAGAGTGATGCTCTTTCAGAAAAGGAATCAATATTTTGGCCAAGCATTCCTTCTGATATACTTCTTGGTTAACTGCAAGTCGACTTGGTTTGAACCAAGGCTTTGAAATTCCTTTTTCCGATATGGCAATGTAGAGCATAACCTTTGGTTCAAATTTATGCTTGAACTTTAATTTCACATTGGGATTGCATTCAGAAACGTCATTTGAGTAAAATCGATCATTTCCAGGCACTTGAGATTTACTGAGCGGGAAATAACTTTCATCGTCCAGACATAAGATTTTTTGCGATAATTTCGAAGCATCCATCGACATTGTGATTTAATGATGGATATTTGATCAACGGTGCACTCTGGCGATCGGATTTTTTTCGACACTTTATCCGAAGCTTTTTCAATGTTTTGCAGATATAACTTTGATCACATTTCATCTCAGCAGCTGCGTCACGTTGACTTATTCTATCCGAATTGTTAAATTTACGTTGAAGCTTAGCCAGAGCCTTTTTAGCCATAATTGATGGAATTCTTCCACTTCCACATTTTCTTTTCACTTCCATAGTCTTCAGAATTCTATATAAAGTAGATTTTGGAACACCTTCGCTTTTAAAATGGTTCACCGTAAATATTTTGCCAAACTTTTCATTCGTTTTATAAAATTGCACAATGCGCTCACGGAGGATATGTTGCTTCGACGACATTTTAATGAAAACTGGGTTTGGTTCTCAATAATGAAAATCATGCAAATAATTTAGGTATTCATGGCAGCAATAAAAAACAGCGCCTACTAATTCAATTTGATAGATTTAAAATTATAGTTGTTTAAAATAAGTAACATTTTTTTGTCATTACCCGTTATACACAGAAAATTTCATGTTTATCCGACAAATATTCTCGAAGTTATACGCACATTTGTACAGATGCCTTTGAACGAAATTTCTACAAACTATGTTTTTTAAGTCGGTGAGCAAGATTTATCGGAAACGGCTGAACCAATCAGCCTAATTCGAACAGTCTTTTTTTGAAGTTTTTTAATCATATTCATAAGTATAAATTGATCAAAGGTTTTTCTCACCGATATTTTCCATCTTCTAAACAATTTAAGGAAGCACTTTATGTTGGAAATTTTTTTGTTTTGTAAAAATTAATATTTTGCTTACTCCTTCGATTAAATACTTGATGAAATACTCGATTGAATATTATTAATAAAACCTTGTTATTGAATTTTTTTTTTGGGTTATTCATTTCAGATGATCCAGTCCACAGATATCGTGCTCACAGCAACCGACCTTTTCTTAAAGTAGCTCCCAGAGATCGAATACAGCATCTTTAAAATAATTATTTTTACAAATAAAAACCATAGAAGTAATGCTTAAAGCTACCACAATATCTATATAAATTCCGGAAAAATTCTTATGAAATCTATTTTTTTACCTTCTGACTGTGTGCGAGTATAGCCCTTAAAGTACCCATACATTGGCTTCGACTAGAGCTGTTAAAGAATAAATTCAATTTGATTTTATTGACAAAACGCCAATAAAAAGAAAAAAAAAACAGTCAGTTACAAAACAAGATTCTTCTTTGTTCAGTCGATTGTGTGAACAAAACTGAACAAAAAAAAACTTCAATTTATATTCAAAATAAGAACTTAGTCTGTAGACCAAAAATGTGTTTGATTGCTGGTATCAATCTTGAATGCAGTAGAATTTGTTTGTATTTGTTTTGAATTTTGAACCAAGGTCTTACACCTATATAGTCATGCCTTTCTGGGTTCGAAATGGAATGATAGATAAGTGGGAAAGCAGGAGTCAATCAAGTGAGGCATGTATAGGATGTTCTCAGTGTGATGGGAGGCCGTAAAAGCATGTGAATTAGAATCTCAGGCAAGTGTTATGTCTTACCCTCAGTTAAAGTTATTTATAAGGCAATCCCATCTACAAAATTCTCTACAACCAACGTTTTAAATCGAAAATATTGACAAATTTTCATTTTCAGTTGATCATTTCCAATCAGTTCAGTAAAGAAATGAAGAAAGTTTAAAAGAATGCTTTTAATGGGATTTAAAGAATGCATTCTTATGATTATTCAGCTGAACTTAAAATTCCGTTTATGAGTGTAGACTCGCTTTGCAGGTGCCCTTTATGAGTTAATGGAAATATATATCTCAGAACCACATGCGAATTATTGCTATTTCCGTAGTGATCAGTGCAAAGCATGCCAAATGTTGGTGCACATTTATTATTATAATTTTAATTTTTTTTATTTTAATTTTTAAGGATTTCTTCTTCTAGAGATGTAAGCCTCTACCTCTCCAAATATTTTTTTTTCATCAGTTATGAAAAATGTGTAAATTTTAATACAAATCCAAAAAAATTAAATTTTTTTACCAACATGTTTAGCTTAAATGCCCAGTTCAGCTGATCGGAAATCTGCTTACGAGCAAAACGCATTATTTTTCGCCACACTTTATTATAGACCGAGCATATTTTTTTGTTGCATTTCAATGTCAGCAAACAATGACAAATTTTGCATGAGTTAAATGCTTAACCTCGCAGCGTGGAAACATGCTAAAATTTACGCTTTTGCAAGAAATGCCACTGCTTGGCATTTTCTAAGAAGCAAGCAGCTACTGCTACTACTACTATAACTACTACTACTACTCCTAGTACTACTATTACTGCTCTAACAATACAATAACAACACCAACAACAACAACAAGTATCATGGAAATGTATGCATGCCCTGCCGTGCATCGAAATACATTAAAAATATTAGTTACATGGTAGGAAGAGCAGCAAAATATGCTTAAATAAATGCAAATCATGTTTATTGCTTTACGTTTCTAACAAAATATGGCTTATTAAGAAAGGCAACTACGTACAACAGCAACCAGCAACATGGCCAAGATAGATTATTATTAGCTTTAAGCAATTCCTTAACTAGTTGCTGTTGTTGTGGCAAATAGCATTATTGCACAATTGAGCACTCAAACATTTACACAGACACATAAGTTGGGCGCATTTAGCGAATTGCATTTAATTTTTCATGCCTTCCATTTTCATGCATTCCACTTTTATTTAATAGAATGACGAGCGTAGCTAATCTTCCATTTTAAATCCGCTGCGGTTGCCAGTTTGGCAGCCATTTTTTTATTATGTTATTTATTTTTTGTTTACTAGTTGTCGTTGCTGCCTTTGGCCATGGCCAGTTAATTGGCCTTTTAATTTGGAACTGATGTTATGCCTGGCCATAAATTATGCCCATTAAAGACAACTAATGTCAACTTCATAAATAGCACAAAAACAAAAAAAAAAAAAAAAAGACAACTTGACAGTTATTAAAGCCTTACCTCTGCGTAAAACCAAATTGGCAACAATGACTCCTTTTTGTAGACATTTAAAATTTTTCTGAGGAAAGCATAAACAACAACTCAAACAGAAAAATATTTTTGTGTATTTTTGCTGAACTACAACTGGTTCCGAACTGGTTTTTGAACTGGTCCTCACACCCCTAAGCACCAAATAAATTGAAAATATGTTTTTTTATTTCTTATAGACTCCGTTTTAAACTAAAACTTATAGCAATATAGTTTTCAAAAAGCATTATTTTTTACGATATTTTTCCGGATTGATCCCCTCTGCAAAACTTTTGAAAAAGTTACTTAAAAGTACTTTTTATAAAGGAGTTGTGCGCAGTCAGAAGGCCAAATTTTCTTTATTTTATTTTCGTAATACACAGAAATTTAACGTTTATTCAATGAATATTCTCAAAGTTACACGCACATTTGTAAAGACGTGCCAGAGCTTCTTTCTTACAAATTCCGAAACGAGATTTTCTCGGAACTATGTTTTTTAAGTCGGTGAGCAAGACATCTTGGAAACGACTAAATCAATCAGTCTCAAATTTTTACACGAGTTTTTCAGGTATATTTATTAGTGGTAATTGACCGAAGACTTTTTTCTCACTAATAAATATTTACCATTTTACAAACAATTTAAGGTCTAAATATATGCTGAAAATCAAGTTTTGTATTTTTTTTTTTTTAATAAGACGCTACTTTGTCCAAAATTTATATTTAACTTATTCTTTCGACGAAAAACTAGATAATACCTTATGTTATTAAAATACTTTTCGTTTTTTCATTTCAGATGATATAGTTCAGAGATATCGTGCCACCGCAAGAACACTTTTAAAAGGAAATCCCAGTAATCTGCTACAGCAGCTTTAAAAATAATTATTTTTACAAATAAAAAACATGAAAGTAAAGGTAAAAGTTACCACAATACGTACATAAATTCTTGTGTTAACAACTCAAGAAAAATTGTTAAGAAATTACATTTTTTTTTTCTCCTGTCTGTGTACAACCCTTTGAACACACGGTTCTCAAGCTTTTCATGCGCCATGGAACTTCCTTACATTTTCCCTTGATTATTATTTCTTTCCCATGAATCTGTTCTTCCATT
Organism: Pherbina coryleti; assembly: GCA_943735915.1. NCBI lineage: Eukaryota > Metazoa > Arthropoda > Insecta > Diptera > Sciomyzidae > Pherbina > Pherbina coryleti. The sequence continues at coordinate 124,543,386 of OX030952.1, read as the reverse complement.
TTTGATCTTAACCAACCTAGACTATATTGAACACCTGAATACGTTTGCTTTCAGAGCAAAACGTCTCTAATTCAACTCAAAATGGATAAATCTAAAATGTGCTCTATTTTTAATAGGATAAGCACTGTATTCATAATGAGCTAAATAGAAACGTCGTTTACTTAAAATTAACAGGAACGGAAGCATTAATTTCACATTATTTGTCTTCCGTTCCTTAATTAAGACCAAATATAACATAAATTTAAATAAATTACTTTTCAATTTTAACACTGGGCAACATATGCAGTTTGAAAATGATCTCTCTGCATGCTCTACGGTATGCTGCTCATTAAGTTAGATCGATAAAAGTTCTCAGAACATGTTGAGATAATTCAATTAAACAAACAACGCATAGTTAATTATTATCCAAACGATAAATAACTGAATTAAAAAAAAAAATAATCTATTAACCACTGCTGAGTGTTTGAAGAAAAATTAAGACTTCACGGGACTTCAAGACAAACTGAGTGACTGACTGAATGTAATAAATACCGAGGTAAACAAGTTAAACCACAACCAACTCCAAGCATGTTGTACTGAACGAAACCGTAACAAATCAATCAACAAACAATCACAGCATTCAGAATTCATAACTGTGAGTGATCCGACATCAAGCCAAGCCAAAGCCAAACCAAGCCAAGCTACAACTAGCAGCTATCCATCATCAGAGTTAAGAGCATGGCGCGCAAATGAAATAGAATATGAATTGTTGAAGAAATAGAAAAAAAAAATATTTATAGAACTGAGCATAGTTATTAGAGAATAAGAAGAAGAATAAAAACGGATTTTTTTCTGCATGTTGAAAATGTTGATCATTCTAATGTTGGTGATGCCGGTGATCTTGATGATGATGTCTATGATCAGCACCAACTACAACGTCATGCTCAACATGATGCTGTTATAGATAGATAGATAGATAGATAGATAGAAAATAAGCAATAAAATATGGGTCATGATAACAGTTCCAAAATATAAGCTGGCATCAACAACAACAACAACAACAAGTACAATAAACCAAACAACAGCAATAATAAAAACATTAATAATAATATTAAGATCAGCAGCTAGCTTGAAGTCAAAAGCTGGCAACAGCAGCAACCATCTATTTGATAGCAGCTACTTCTCAGCTCTTTGGCACACACACAAAGCCAGCCAAAAATCTTAAATTAAAAAAAAAAAAAAAAAATTGAGAACTTAAGAATAGAATTTAGAAAACCAGAAAAATCATGGCAACACTTAACTGTTCCAAAGATACCGGTAGTTAAGTTGGCTCTAACGGTACTTAAGAATTCACATTAATATGAATGCATTCTGGCAACAGGTTAGTTAGGTCGTTGTGGGTTTTTTTTTTTGTTTAAGCCTTCGTTTTAATCTTGGCTTAAACAACAGCTGCGTGCCTAAGAGTTGAGCTACTTTGGTAGGAAGCGCAGCAGCCAAAAAAAAAAAAAAAAAAAATCACAAAACGCTTTTCACGATCACCATGCGAGGAAATCATGAACTTGCATGACAATGACGAAGAATATTAAATGCTGCATTTGAGAAAGATTTGGAAATAAAGCATAATAATAAATAAATTTAATTTTCCAAACTTGTTAAAAGCTGAAAATTAATTAAGCCGGGTGACCTTTCGAGGCTGCAGACTTATGTGGTATAGGTTGTAGAGGTTGTCAGGGGCAGAGATAATAACAATCAGGAAATAGCACAATTATGTGCATAAATTTCTGGAAATGCATAAGTCAAGACATGAGCGGATAACGACTTGGAAGAATCCAGAAACGATCCCAGGCTCTAGCATTGCGACTTTAAGCAAGGTGATGCGAGAAGTTCAGGCTGCAATTCTGCATGGTTTGGCTCAAATTGTCGATATGACTCATAAAATATATTATTGCAGATGCAATTCATTATATTATAGCCTGGCAAGAGAATTAGCTGTTGCAATAGTCATTTCAAGAAAATAAAAAGCGATGGAAATTTGACTTAAATACAATTTTATGCGATGAAATTGAGCGCAACAAATTTAATTGCTGTAAAGAATTTTGTAGAGTAAGACTTTTTGCAATACTATTAGTCGCAAAAATTAAATCACCAAAAATGTCGCAAGCACTATGTCGCAAGGATTTTGTCGCAAGGTTTTTGTCGCAAGAGTTATTTTTGTTTTAAAATTCATATTTAATAATTTATTGCAAAAAATTAACTTGCTACGAAATTCTGCATCCATGATTTTTTTTTTCGACATCAATTTCTTTCGCGATATTCTAAAGAATTTTGTCGTAATTAAAATTTTGAAGGCAAAAACCTCACAGTTTTTGTCGCAAGCGTCTTTTCTAAGGTTCTGAGTATTTTTAGACTCAAAGAGTTTTGTCGCATCAAAATCAATAGTTTTTCACATTTTTAAAAAAATTTTCTTAAAACTCTTTTTCATAGAATGATAACGTAACAAATTTTGCTGCAAATGTCTTTGCAACGAAGTCTATTCACTAGGACTAAAAATTAGGCAAAAAAAAAAAATCTTGAAACCAAATTCATTGCGACGAACTCTGTTCAAAATAATGTAAAATGCTGTTTTTTTTTTATTATTTTCAGCATAATAAAACCAATTTTAAATAAATACACTTGCGACATCAATTCATGGCGACAAAATTTTTCGTTAAAATATTCGATGCAAAAAATTATTGCAACATTAGTGAATAAATTGCTTGCCACAAATTGTGTTGCTTTTTTTTCGAAAAATATTTAGCTTAATTTTGTTATTTTTTTTTTTAACCATGACAACAAACCTGCAATAAAAAACAAATTTTACTGTGTCAGTTGAATTTTATTGATTGCAACAAATTTCTTTGCAGTAAAAAATATTACGAAAAGTAACATTGCTTAACGGATGTTATGTGCAACAAATTTGATTGATTGCCACAATGCCACAATTTCATTTATTGCAACATTTTGTGTGCAATAAAAAATACTGCGACAAGGAACAGTGCGACAAAGTTAGGAGCGACATTTTGCATTTGCATTTTTTCGCAACAAAATTCGGTGCGACTTTGCTCATTAAAATGATAAAATGGTTAATGTTGAGTTCTCAGTATTTGCGACAAAATTTTTTTGTGACAAAATTAATGTTGAAGTGGCTTTTCATTGCAAAAAAATTATATGCAACAAATTCATTTTAAGATATTTTGTTCGAATAAAATTCTTTGCTGCAAACTTCATTTAAGTAATGGCTAGAAATTGCGACAAAATTACTGCCAGCAGATTGCAAAAGATGCAAAAAGTATTGCGTTAATTGTATAAAAATGTATTGCCACTCAACAAAAAATAAATTTAATTGATGCGACAATTTATTGCGCCATAATTTTTTATATAATTCTATTGCGACTGAATGCGATAAATTTCTTTGAAATAAAATTGATTCATAGATTGATAAATTGTCAGAAAATGAAATTGTGACAGAATTCATACACGCAACACTGTGCTCAAGGGACTTAAAAATTAAAAATTCATTGCAAAAAATTGCAACAAAATGTATTGCGATATCCTGTTTTGAGAAAAAATTGTTGAAAAATGCCAAATTATATTTACTGCCAAATTTTTTAACGCCATATTCTTTATTACAAATTTGATTACAATGAAATGGCTTTGTGATAAAATTGATTGTGAAAAAATTGTTTGCGACATTATTCGATGCAACTAAATTTTTTGATATTTGAATTAAAAAAAAAGAATTCATATTTCATATAAGGTCTGTTCCCGTACTCTAAAGTTTTAGTCCAATTTACCATTTTTACAGGTTTTAGTCCGAGAAGCGTTCCCGTACTCGAAAAAATGGTTAAAGAGAGTGCAATCGAGAGAGTAAAAAATTTCCCCTCCCTGTCAAAAGCTGCAAGTTTTAGTCCGAGAAATTTCTTCTGGCAAAAATGGTAAAAGTGTCAAACTGCTTAAAATCATATGTTTACATGTTAGCAAAGAAATTGCAAAACAATAAAAGTAAAAAAAAAAAAAAAATAAATAACTGTTAGAATGGAAACCAAAAACATGGTAAATTGTGTAAAAAAATATACATAAATGTTTATTTGAGAATTAATAAATTTTGTTCAAAATCTTTAGCATGTCGTCTGCACTGCCAATGCTCCACATCAAACAAACGATTTTATTTGACAGTTTACACAATTTTAGTCCAAAAAGCGTTCCCGTACTTTTTTGTGTTTTTCAATATTTTTGAGAGGTTTTTCCTTACTCTCACGTTTTTGACAGTTTTACCATTTTTAGCCCAAAAAGTACGGGAACAGACCTATAATCGTAGCGTGCTCGGAATATGCTGTCATGTATCATAAAAAGAAAAGTTATAAACTTTGTAATAAAATTCGATTTTCGCCAAGAAAATTTGTAAAGTTGTAGATTATACTTAATAGAAGTGAAACATTTCAATTGAAGTGAAAACAGCAACACTGCGTGAACTACGTGAACAACGCTGATCTATACAGAAAGCATTTAAGCACCAAAGCTCAAACGCCTGCGGGCATAGGCTGTGGCGATCGAAGCACTCTATGATTTGAACTTCGCTACTTATTGCAAGAAAAAAAAAAAAGATGGAATTTAGGTGATAAATGCATTGAATCTTCTTGAAAAACTTTTTTCTACGGCAAATGATAGCATAACACAACCTTATTACAGCACAACCAAAGAATTTATGAGGAATTTCCAAACATGATTTAAATAAAAAAAAAAACTGATTTTAATGACTTATGCAAGTTATGTCTCTTAGTTTTCATATATTTTTTATTTTTAGTTTAAAATTTTGCTAACCCTTTGACGACCGCTCCTGAACCGCTTTAAAATTCGTTAATCCGACAACGGATTCGTGTTAAGCGACTCCAAATTACTCAACAAAAGTGTCGCAAAAAACAATTTTTTTTTCCTGCAAAAGTGTAAAAATCATGGGACCTATATGTTCTAATAGTCGTCAACGGTACAAATGTATACCACTATTTTCTCTCTTTGACAGTATGTGAACGAAAAGTTTAAGGTTGAATTTTGATTTACTTCATAAGAACTCGTTGTTTTTAATCTGTTTTAAAGGTTTACAAATGAAAGTTTAAAAAATAACTTTTGCAATGATTATACTTTGACCTCTATATGACTATTGGTTTAAGAGATATTCCCAAAATATTTAAAAAAATTTTTAAAAAACCCCAAAATTCTTTCATAATATCTGGTCTACTATATTTGCTACGACGTAATGTTTGTTATCCAATGAAAGGTTGAAAAATAACCTTTCCAATAGTGGTACTTCGACTTCTTTACGACTATTAAAAATATCACAAAATAGGTTAAGTTTTCCAAAAAATCGGATCTTTCATTTGATGCGAATTTCATTTTAACGAATTTTTGACCTATTTTGGAAATATCTTTTGGACCAATAGCCATAGAGTGGCCAAAGTACCACCATTAGAAAGAAAATTACACTTTTGATTTTGTGTTTTTATTTCAGTATTACTACGAACACGATCGCAAATCAAAGACCAAATTCTACTTGCGTCTTTTCTGCGATCGCTTTGATTTGAGTGTGCACAACCAATGGCGGATCTAGGATTCACCACAGGGGGGAAGGACTGAGCTAACAGTTTTATAGTCCAAGGGGGAGTCTGAAAAGGCTTTTAGCGCTTTTTTCAATTTTTTTTCTCACACAAAAAATTCTTCAAGGGGGATGGCGGCTAAAAACTTATCAACCCGTATATAAATCCGCCGCTGCGCACTGTGGTTACAACAAAATTTCTACTTCGAATAATGATTCATTTTCTATGCCTGCATTGGAAGTCCGCGGGCAACTGGCTACTCAAATGATCAATACGGTCACCAACCGCTGTTGTGTTGTTGTAAGACAGGTACCTAAGAGATTTAAACTTGCGGATATCACTTTCCTGTCCGATAATTCTGCACAAGTGAAACGGGACGTAAGGATGTATTTTCTGCTCAAAACAACACAAAGGCCATCGAATAAATAGTATTTGTGCCTTTTGCAAAAATCCATTTCGCTTCGCCAATGATCGAAATAACTTCAAATTTCATCATAAGAAAAGGAAAATTCAATGCATTGATCAAAAATGCAAACGAATTTATTTTTATTTCAAATAAATCAACTTTACAACAAAATTAAATATGTCTTAGATTTTGACCGTTGACGACCATTGGGACATATAGGTCCCGTCAGATTTGGTGGTCCCGTGGATAGCCCGAGTGGATCTATATCTTTATACCCCTACGTTTAAAAAACGTAAACGGGGTATATTAATTTTGCCACTCCGTTTGTAACGCCCATAAGGAGGCGTGGCAGGTATAGAAAAGTGTATATATTCTTGATCAGCATTACACCCCGAGTCGATTTAGCCATGTCCGTCTGTCTGTCTGTCTGTGATCACGATTACGGGCGTAATTTTCAAGCTATCATCACGAAATTCGATATTTAAGCTTTTGTCTAAAAAATAAAGGTCAAGTTCGAAGTCAAGTCAAGTCAAGTTCGAATGTCAAGTCAAGTTCGAATGAGCCAAATCGGATAAAAACCCCGCCTACTTCCCATACAAAGTAACTTTATCAAAACGGTAAAATCTCTTAGAATTCCACAAAAATTAATATAAGGACTTAAAATAATGCATATAAGCTTTGAAATATAACATGTACTCTGAGTATGAAATTCAACTAAATCAGATGAAAACCACGCCTACCTCCAATACAAAGTGACTATCAAAATTATAAAATCTCTTTAAATCCCACGAAAATTAGTATCTGGACTTGTAATTTTGCATATGATATAAAACATGTAATCTGTGTATGAAACCAAATCGAGTGAAAACCACACCCACCTCCCATACAAGTGACTATTGACTGCTTAAAACTTTGAATATAGTTTGGTTCGGCCGTGGGGGTATTTTAACTTCGGCCCAGTCGAAGATCATTTCTTACTAGTTTTTTGCTATTTTTTGTTAAAAAGTGGAAGGTTGCCCGCAACTTCCCCAAACATTTCTTAACTATAGCTCCTCCTTTCCCCAAAATATTGCAGCAAGAAGAAGGGGGAGAAAAAGGATTGATTTTTCGACTTTGTGGTGGTCTGGTAGGCAAAGGGATGAATTTATCATTGAAAATTAAGTACTTTCTGGAAGCCACATTCATTCCCTGTTGAATGATACCTTGTTAAGAAAAATCGTTTGCATAGTTTTTCCAGGAAAAATTCGAAGGTAAAAGGGTCACCGGTGTCCCGATGGTCGTCAAAGGGTTAAAATGCACACAAAATATAGGCAATCAATATGTCCAAATAATATGTCCAATAAAAAAAATTATGTCCAAAACAAGAAAAATAAATTTAAACGGTTCTTTTTTATTAGATAAAAACTAAACTTTATTGCGCTAGATATAAACAGGTTGGCTTTCCAACGAATTAAAAAATTACTGCTGCGTTTATTTAAAGAAAAAAAAAAGAAAATAAATATTTATATAAATAAATTTATAATCAAAATCGCCAGAAACATCTTCACAAAAATGTTCAAACAATTTTAACAGCAACTTTCACTCGTCTATGTCGCGCCAGGCAACAGGCGACATTTATCATTTATCATTTCCGGTTCAACCACCATTTGCCCCAGCAACTTTTGACATTTTGAAACATCCTGCGCTGTGTTGCAAAAAAAAAAACGCATCATATTTCAACACGCACAAAAAAAACAACGCCACCAAATAAACCAAAACTCGCAACTACTGTGCCTGGCCCATTTGTCGCTGTTGCTTTATCAGCGTTGCCACCATCTGTGTTTTTTTTTTTTTTTTGTTTTTCTTTCTATTTTAATTTTTCTTTTTAAATGCGTCCTAAAATTGCAAACGCGTCGTCGTCGTCGATGTCGTCGTCGTCGATGTCGATGTCGTCTGGAAAAAATAGGACACAAGTTGCTGCACTTCTGCATTGGTTTTGCTGATGCTGCTGCTTTGGCTACTGATAAACTCTTCTTACATTGGCAGAAAAAGCAAAGCTAAGCCAAGTAAACCAGCAGCAGCAGCAGCAGCAGCGGCGGCGCAGTAACTCAAACCCGAATCCAATCGATTCCAGTTGCCACGCAATAGAGTCTTACTGCTTGACTGTGCTTTTAGAGATTTTTTTTTTTATATTTATTTGCTGATCGACGCCACCCCCTCCCTCCACCATCCACAAACTTCTAAGGGTGCGTTTATAGTGCCGACTTATTGCCGAACCGAACCGAACCGAGAAGAAAAGCTGAAAAACGCTGCACATACAATCATATGAAATAAGTCCAAACTGCGTATAGTGCCAGCTGAATAAGCAGCTGAAAGCAGCTTGTGCAGCGTTATTCGGCGTGCCGATTGTTGCTTTCTCGCTCGCTCCCACGGTTTGCATGTGTTTTGTCTTATTTTACACATGGCGTACTTATTATATGCATTAAATAACAAAAAAAAAAGAGGAGCAAGAAAAAATGAAATAAAATACACACGTACACGTAGTTCTTTATTTTTTGTTATCATATGTTGTTGCAAAAACAACAACAAAAAAACAAACAAGCATAGCTTTATCAAACCAAAAACACAACAATAACAACGAACATGATTTTGTGTGCTTTACACCAGGGATTGCCAAAGAGTGATTTTTGAATCAACAACAACAACAAATCGTTGGATACGTAGTACAATCAGGAGCATAAAAAACACAAACAAAAAGCAGTCGGTGACGAAACCATACGCAAAATTACCAACAAGAAACCTTCAGCGTAGCATTAGTTGTACGCAGTCGCATGCGCTAATTTACCAACAACAACAAACACACGTTGTGTTGTTGCGGTGCAGCTGCGCCTGTGAAGGTTCGGCGAATTACAACAATCACGAAATCATGTGGCTGTTTTGATGCTTCGATTGTAAAAATAAAAAAATCAAGAAAAAAAAAAACAGCGAAAAGTTTATCTAAACAAACAAGACAACGAAAAACAGTAGAAAACAATTGGAAAAAAGTCGAACAAGTGTGGCTTTACGCGGCTTAACGCAGCTTTCAGTTTCTGAAAGTGCGTTTCAGCAGCGTTGTTTTGCTTTTTTCTCTATTCTCTTGTTGTCCGCTGATTTGAGTAAAGAAAAAAGCAGACAAGAAATCACGCGACTTGCAACAAGGCTTTTTGTTCTTTCTGTGCACTTCTTTTTTATCTAAAAAAAAAAAACAAGACAACGAAAAACAGTAGAAAACAATTGCAAAAAAGTCGAACAAGTGTGGCTTTACGCGGCATAAAGCAGCTTTCAGTTTCTGAAAGTGCGTTTCAGCAGCGTTGTTTCGCTTTTTTGTCTATTCACTTGTTTTTCGCTGATTTGAGTAAAGAAAAAAGCAGACAAGAAATCACGCGACTTTTTTGCTGCTCAAATTGCAATAATAAACAAAAAAAAAAAACGTTACATAAAGAAACAAACCCAAAATAGTTAAAATCCAGCTACAATAAGTCGGCCGCGGAAAGCGCGCACTATACGCACTACCAGTTTCTTTCAGCATGACGCGTTTTCAGTTCGGTTCGGTTCGGCAATAAGTCGTTACTATAAACGCACCCTAATGCATGCCGCAAGCTTTTTGCGTTTTCATGCTTTCGCTGGAGTTTTTTGCATTTTTTTTTTTGTTCTTTCTTTCGTCTTCGCTATTCGTGCGCTATACAATATATACGCTGCATCTGCCAGATACCAGATACAAGCTATTAATTGGTGCTTTTGTGGAATCTTACTCTAGGTTGCAATGCAAGCATGGCCAGTTTTGGAGTTCTTTGTTTTTGGAGGCTGCTCTGGTTGAGTTTGCTTATTTTTGCATAGATTTTTGGTTGGTTGGTCTTTTGCGGTGTGTAGTTTGGTGCCACTAGTTGCTGTTGTTGTGGTTGTTGTTATCATTGTTGCCTTGCGGCTTTTTTTTCACAATTCTTGCCTCGGACAATTTGTTATTATAATAGTTTTGTCTGAATTTGGTTTGATACTTGGCAGTAGAGTTTTGATGTTGTTGTTGTTGTTGTTTTTCTGGGTTGGCGCATATTTTTGACTGTCAGCGTGAGAAGGATTTTCATTTGTTCTTGTGTTTGCATAATTTTGACCTTCTTTCCTTGATGGGCCACCCCACTTTTCTTTTGTCTTGCTTCATTCGTTCATGTTACCTTCGTTCTGGCGCTGAGCCGGGCACATCTTTTGATTGATAGCAATCGTTGCCATAGCCAGGGATTAATTTAACTATTTTACATCTTCGCCTGCTAAGCCGAACCTAGCCGAGCAGCTTCCTCCACAACTTTGCTTTGCTTAAGCTTGTTGAATTTTATTATTTCTGGCTTATAAAATATGTTTTTTTTTTTGCCTTTTCCTTTAACGCTGCTTGCCAGCATAAAATTGCGCATTTATGAGATACTATCTGCATAGTTGACCCTGAGAGAGAAATCTGCGCGCAAAATTGCAGTCAGACGGTGCAAGAATTTGCAATGCAAAAATTTTCCAAGTTTCAAAGCGCATTCGAAGCTGTTGGAAAAAGAAAAAAAAAAATTCACAATGAAAAAAAAACCTCACAACAGTCAGAACACGCTATGAGCTAACCATAGAAAATTCAGCGCAAGAAATTGTTGCTGCGAAATGGCCATTTAAATAAGCAAAATTTGTATCTTAGAGTACAACCAACCAACGCACCTTTCAACCAACAGCTGTTGCGGGCTTTCATTTCATTACGGAAAGTGCAAATTATTTCCTAAGGATTTTTTTTTTTTTTATTTACTTCCTAACCAACTTCTCCAACTTGTTCATCATAATTTGTAGCTGCTTTGATTTTGCTTTGCCGCACCAAACCAAAGCGAACCAAAGCGAGAATGACTGCTTTCCGCTGGCTGTTCAAGAAAACTGGCTGCACGCCCGCCCACCTCTGATTCTTTTTAAATGATTGTGGCCAGCAAGTTTTTGGCTTCGGTAAATACTGACATTCCAGGTAAAAGTTGTGCCACACGAAGTATTCTTTACATCATTATTGCCATTAATAACAGCAGCAACAACCTCATAACCATCCATCATCATCATTATCATCATCTACGCCATCTTCATTTGTTTTATTACAATTTTTATTATGTTTTTGTTGTTGTTGTTCTGCTTCATTACGCCGGATTTATGAGCCTGCCAATGCCCATTAAGCGGACTTTCTTTCAAACATTTCTAAAAATTTGCACACAAACAACTAAAAAAGAAAAACAAAAAAAACAAAACACGCAAAAACAATCGGAGCGAATTGTTGCATTCAAAAGTTTAATTTGCTTAATTTATGGGTTCATGTCTGTGCTATGTAGTTAGTGGTTTTTTATTTTTTGGTTTTGCCTCTCATATTACTCAGCTTTTAGGGTTTAATTTTAAATATATGACTTTTGCTGCATTTTTTTGTTTTAAATTTCTCTATTTAACATTAAAGTTAATTACAAAAGACTTTAAAAAGTTGGTGGCCTTAACGTAAAGATACAATTTATACTGCTTCAAAATTTAAATTGCTTTACACACACAAACAAAAAAAAAAAAAATATATAAAAATACAGCTTATTGTTTGGCAGTTTTGAAAGATACTGTATTTCATACATAATCTCCATGTCTACTTTATAATTCAGTATAAATTTAAGAGATATCCAAACAATTGTTTAAATTTTTCCAAAAAACAAAACCTCTTGTTGATATGCTCTATATAAGAGCTATCTTTTAAGTTTTACGCCTCAGCAACACTCAAGAATGATAGAAACAAGATTACGCGTTCCGGAAATGAGAGAGAATGACGTCATGTGAAATGAGAATGACGTCATAAGCGATATTGTCAGAATTTGAAATAATTTTACTTTGGGGCTCACGCCTTAATATTTTTTTTTTTATTTTTTTAATATGTATATAGACCTCCTAAACCTATTGGTACAAAAAAATTTTGTCGGTCTTGAACAGTTTAGGAGATAAAAATCTTGAAAGTTTGAAAAATTCATATTTTTTCGTATACGAAAAAATTAAATTTTTTGTGCAGAGGAATATATATTTTTACTTTACTTTTCCGAAAGAATTTATTTTCAATTTGGTCAATTTGCCTAAGCGATCGCACATTTGCATACGTTTTTGTCAAGCAGATGTGATGTGTGATGTCATGCACTCAATTGAAAAAGAGAGCATTAGATAACGGGACTGAGGAACGCGTAATCTTGTTTCTATCATTCCTGAGCAACACTTAGCATTGCCAGATGAATTTGAACAGTTCCATTCGAAATCTAGCATATACATAATCACAATGTTTTGATGTACGTGCGCTTAGTTTGTTGTTTACAGTAGTTTGAAAATTGTATTTCAGCACAAAGGAGAAATATCACGTGAACATTTTCGGGTGCATTGGTCGAAACGAATGCAACTGTGTATTGATCATTTTGGAGATTACTTTGAAAAAGAAAAGTTTACATAAAAATAGTTTAAATAATTTTTACTGATTAACCACTGTTTTTTTATTGTTAAGCTCAAGACTTGAAGGGCAACCCTCGCAAAACGATCTCTTATGAGTAGACAGCGGAAAATATGAAATTGCATATTTGTATTGAATGACCGTAGAACAATTTCGATGACACAGATATGCGTCCCGTCAAATTCTATCTTGAAAAACACAACATAAAATTTGCATATTTTGCATATTGCATAAAAAATGCATATGCGCCTTTTTAGTGCATATGCAAATAAAAAATTGCATCTTTGCATATAATATGCATATGCAAAATGTATGCAAGTCCATTTAACCGCAACTGCATGTCTGTATCTTATTGTGAACCAACAACAACTTCTATCATAGGCATGGGCGTATGCAGGTGGTAGAAGGAAAGTGCTCCTCTTTCCCCTGCTTTGCATTTTTAGAAATCCTGCGGTCACCGATGATCATAGGTAAATTAAGTCAACCGAACCTGAGTTCTTCAAAAATAAAATCAACTGATCAAAATCAGTTTGTTGTTGTTAGAATAATTCGGACAAAGCGATGGCAAGAGTTCAAGGCCCCTTTTATAAAACTGAAATCCGGTGTTATTTTTCGGTCCATCTTGCTTCTTTTTCAAGATGTTGCGATCTTTTTAATTTTTTAAGGCTATTATTTTGACCGATCCCTCTACCTGTGCTTCTCAATTTCGAGACTCCCTTTGACTCATGGTCATTAACAAACTCTCTATCGCTAAATATAAAAAAATGTGTTTCCATGTCCTTCTCAAAAACTCAACTTCTATGTCCGTCCGTATATACCATCGATAGTTCGCCTTTATCTCATCTTAACCAATATAAAGACCTGGGTGTTGTCTTTGACACTAATTTCTCTTTCACCTCTCACCTAGACTTTATTATTCCTAAAGCTTACGCATTATTAGCCTTTATCCGTCGCCAATCAACATCCTTTTCAGACCCGTATACTTTTAAAACCCTATATATAAATCTAGTTCGCTCTCGTTTAGAATATGCATCAATAGTTTGGAATCCATGCTATGTAGTACATAAAATGCGCATTGAACGAGTACAAAAATCTTTTACTAGATTTGTACTACGCGCTTTTTACACGGAAAGTTCGCTCCCCTCATATAGTGAGCGATGCCTTTTAATTAATCTTAAATCTCTGGAAATTAGAAGAAATTTGCACTCTTTAATGTTTATCTACGATATTATTTCTGGAATTATTGATTGCCCTGAACTTTTGGAAAAAATTCAATTTAACGTCCCAGTTAGGTTGCTTAGAAATAACGATTTATTTTTTGTGGATACTTATCGAACAAATTATGCTGCAAATGCTCCTGTCTGTAGGGCCTTAAAACACTTCAATAATATAAATGCTTTTTATCGTATAGATTTCAATGTTAATAAGAATGCCATGAAGATGTTTTTAGAGAGTATTCTTTAAGTCTTCGTTCTTAAGTGTATGTTTAGTTTTATATATAAACAAAAAAAAAAAAAAAAAAAAATTAAAATGTATTAATAGTCTTTTAATCTATAAAGATGTATTTATCTAAAGATTAAAATAAAAAACTGAATAAATGAAATGAAATGAAAATGAAAAGATAACTCAAAATCACTGTTATTTTTGGTCTATCTTGCTTCGTTTTCGAGTTATGCTTTTTCTAATTATTTAAGTTTAAATTATATTATCGACTCTCTTTACTTGTGAGCCCCTCAGAAAACTGAAAAAGACTGCTGAAAATTTTTCGATGAGGTTTGATGGTGCACTAGGTATGCTCGCTATGATTTCCCGTTACTTTTACTTCAGTGTCCTTCTATGGTTTGATATTTTATTTCATATTAAAACCTTCAAAATACAACGACACTAACGAAAATCTTTTAAAATATGCAATTCTTGTTTTGTTGGCTTTGCTTCATACAGAACATTTTTGTTCGAAGTCATGGCTACACTGAAAAACACTACACCAACATAGTGTATACTATTCAAGTACTGTGCAGCTCTTTATTACCAACACATATAAATAGTATGTACTATACTACATGTGTATAAATTCATTATATGTGTTTCAGGTTGTACAATCATTAAATTTGAATGAAGCAGTGTTAGTAAAAACCGCACAAGAGTTATTGCAAAATTCACTTTTATACAGGAGTTTCATTTTTATCAATACCCATTTCGGACAATTTTTTTAAGTTATTACCAGTTTGGAAAGAAAGGGTATGAGCTTAAAGAAATCTTACGAAATATTTGAGAAAGCTCAACGAATTATAAATGAAGTTCCTGAAAATTTGGGTGACGACCTTCGCCTTAAATTCAAGCTCGTTATGGGAATAAAACAAACGAAATTTTAATTAAAACTTCGGTGGATTACCTGGAGTAATATAAAATTATTTTTTCTAAAAATCGACAAAATTTTGCCGACGACAACTTGCAAAGTTTTAATAATTTATAGTAGTATACATATGTTATCTTTAAGGCATGTTAAAACTTGATACGCTCGGTATTCGAGTGGAAATTCGAAATTGTTTTACAGGAAAACGGTAAGAGATAATTTAATATTTTTTTGGGAGAATAAATACACTAAAAACTTATTTACAAAAAATGTTTTTATTCATTTTTAACATTTTTTATGTATGAAACTTTAAGTTGAATTGACGTGTCGATATCGGAAAGAGCTGATTACCATAATAACTTAAGTTTGGCAGAACCTAGAAAAAAAAAGAAAAGAATTCATAAATAATATGAGTATGGTTATAGTGTGAACTAAAATTTCTAAGTTTGATCAGAAACGAAAAAATTTATGAAGATTGAAAAAAAAATCGTAAAAAACTCAAGTTTTTTGTCTCGATTTTGTGAAAAAAAATAATAAAAATGTTTGTAATATTTTAGTTCACACGGAAACTACACATGTGGAAAATATGCGGCTAAAATTTGGAGACAATCGGACAAGGTAATTTTGAGTAAAGTAAAGTATAACCAGGTATAAAATACATCATACATAAAAAATGTTAAAAATTAATAAAAAATTTTTTTTGTAAATAATTTTTTAATGTATTTATTCACCCCCAAAAATTTTTTTTCATTACCTTTTACCGTTTTCCTTTAAAAATTTTTTAATTTTTCACTCGAATACCAAGCGCGCCAAGTAGGGACATGCCTTAATAAAACGTTAATAAAATAATTTTTTTCATTTTTAACATTATCTTTTGCAAGAAACTTTTTAAATATATTAATTAATTTGGAAATATTATAATATCAGATTATTTTAATGACTCTATAAGAAAAAATATGCAGCATATTTCTTGCATATGTAGAAAATATGCAGCATATTTCTTGCATATGCTCTTACATATTTTTTGCATAAAATTTGCATATCATAGATATGGAGTAAAAATTGCATTCAGGAAGTCAAAATTAGTACAAATCCAAAATTTGACTGCAATCAGACTTCAAATAAATTTTGCATATAATTCCGCTGTCTACTTATGAGTAACGAAAACTGTAATTTCTGGCCAATTCTACTTCGTTTTTTCTTAGTTTTTAGTGTGATCATATCAACCGACCCCTCTATGAAAAAGGGTCCCCCTTTATGAAAAACGAAGAACTGTTATTTTTGGCCTATTTTGCTTAGTTTTTTTTTATTATTTTTTAAGATTATCATATCGGCCAACCCCCTCTACCTGTGTGTCTCGAATTGGGGTCCCCCTTTAGGAAAAACGAAAAACAATTGTTTTTGTTCTATCTTGCTTCATTGTCGAGAGAATTTTCTTATTTTTTAAAGTTTAATTGTAGTGACGACCGACCCTCACCTCCTTAGAAAACTGAAAACGATCATTATGATCATAGCGATCGCTCGCTATGATTTCCCGTTGTCATAGAATCTAACTTAAACACTGCTTCGACACTACACGGAGAGAAAAAAAAAATCAAGCATTCTATGCTTGAATCAAACTGATAGCCTATTTGTTTGAGGCTATCACTCAAGCGTAAATTTTCCAATTTAAGCATTATTTTGCTAGAATTGAGCAAATTCAAAATACATGATATTAAGAAAAAAAAACTTAATTCAAGAAACAGTTGCTTAAAACTCAAGAATATTTTTTCTATATTCAAGACTAATATTTGCTTGAAGTGAGAAAAATATGCTTGATTCAAGTAACAATTTGCTGAAAACTAGAATAATTTGCTTGACTAAAGAAATTTATTTTCCTGGAATTAAGAATAATTTGTTTAAATCAAGTAAACAATTTACAGAAAACTTAATAATTTACGTGATTCAAGTAAACAACTTTCTTAATACTAGAATGTTTTTTTTTGATATAAGAAACTTTATTTTCTTATTAGGAGCAGAATATGCTTGATCCAAATACAGAATTTGCTGAAAACTAGAATAATTTGCTTGATTTGTGAAATTTCTTTTCCTAGAATTGAGAGCAATTTGCTTGATTTAGCAAAGATGTAGGATGTAGGATAACTGATCATAAAAAACTAGTCGAATATACTAAATATATCTTCTAGACGCTTACGTGTTTCCAAGTAAAGCAACAGATAAATCACTGCGCTTTCGAACCATGCTATAGTTTGTCAATCCACACCATCTTAAATATTTTTTCATGTAAACATGTTGTGAATTATAAGCATGCCGATATACAATAAAAAATTTGCTGGAAACTAAAATAATTCTCTGCGATTGCTTAAATTAAGAAAATATTTTCTTGATTCCAGTCTTGTTTCAGGTTCTAGAATAGTGATGCTCACTACATGGTTTCCCATAACCTGCGGGCGTTGTGTGTTGTTGTGCTTTTGCACACGAAGTAACAATCGGCTCGCTGTGCTTGTACACTGTGTAAAAGTTTCCTTTTTTTTTCTGCTGTGCTTTAAAATTGAACTCAGTACGCTTTGAGCGTTCATGCGGTAGGGTCGTTGCTCGTTGTTTTATTTATGAATGTATGTTAATATTTTGCAATGTTTCACGAAAAACATTAATAACTTCTATTCTTTATTTTTACCTTTTTTTGATCTTTTCTATGATAAAATAGCGAAAAACAAACAAAAAAATAAAATAAAGACCATTATATTGAAAATCCAACACTCGACAAGATTTCCTTGCACCAAATGTTGTAAGAGCTTTTAACAACTTTTTGTTTCAGTGCAAAGTTGTGCATTCGGAAAGCTCTCTTTGTTATTGTTTGAACCGTGCGTTGATCACCACTGTTCTAGAATCAAGTATTTTATTCTTGTTTCAAGCAATCATTTATTTTACTCAATTTTAGAAATAAATGCTCATTATAAGTTTATTTTTCTTAATTTTAGTTTTTATTGCTTGATTTGAGCAAATGAGGCTTAATTTTAAATTTTCTAAGATCAAGCAAAATATTTGCTTAATATAAGAATATTATTTCTCTCCGTGCGGCTACACTGAAATATACTGTACCCAGATGCTGTACACTAGTAAAGTACTGTGAATAGCAGGTTTTGAAACCAAAGATGTTATTATATTGAATGTAAAAATTGATTTTGGATGTAGTAAAGAAAAAAAAATTAGAGAAAACAATTTTTTTCATGATTAACTTCAAATCATAATTCAACAACTTATACTTATTGTTGACTTGTGACAACTTACAAAATTAAGATTAAAAAAAAAACACAAAAGAAACGTTTATTTATAATAGAAGAATAACTGAAAAGTTAAAAATTTTTAAAATTTTGTCCAAAAAAGCTAACTCTTTCCATGCCAATCTACACCAAAAAACAACAAAAATATGAAACCCACAAAGAGCTTAACATTCCACCATTCACTTTGAACAAACACTTCTTGAAATCATAGTCAAAAACAAAAGACCTTGAATACGCCTAAATTTAGGCTAGTTGCATAAATTAACAACACTCTGCAGATGCTCTGTAGAATTGCTTTAAGCCCAAAAAAAAGTCCATTCACTACAAATTTGAATAACAAAAGGAAAAGCAAATCAAAATAAATTAAATAAAATAGAAATGGAAAAAGCAATAAAAATAAAATTAATTTTAAAATTCATGCAGCTAGAAATGAGACACAATGTCTTTCATGGTAATTTATATGCAATTGTAAATTTGGAACAATTGCCAACCTAGTTGGGCAAAAGAGCATAAAAAAGGCGGCGGCGGGAGGTGCGGGTTCCGAAGCACGGATGAGCCACAGTGATAGTAGATTAAAGTATAAAAGTAGTAGTAACAAGAAATAACAACAAGCGATCAAGTAGCATGAAAAGTCGACGTAAAAAAAAGTGAAAGACTAGATATAAATGATCAGCGATGAATACAAAAACTAAAAAAAATCTCTCAAAAACCAAGAGAAGAGTAGTTTGTCTGAGTTCGTTACATGGCACAAGTGTGGCACAAAAGAATTCAAGCTTATTTGTAAACAATTTCAATACGACTAAGGCAGGGAAAATAGTAAAAGACACCCAGTAGGAAAAAAGCACTTAAGTTTGTTTGGCAATAAGTTTACACTTCAAGAAGGATTTTTCTTAGTAATGCCCCTGCCAATAATTGTTTACATATTTTTTCAAGTTTTATAGCACTGTTAAAAATTGCAGGAGGTAAAATGGTCTGTGAGGAACATTTTGGCTCAAGTGCAAATTTTTAAGTGCTTATTTTTTGTTTTTTTCCACCTTTAGCTTCGAGCTTTCAGTGTTTAACAGCAACAACAGAAAAAGAAAAATGCAAACTTTGTTGATAAACATTTGTTTATAAACCAACGCGAACGCTTGTTTTCTGCTTGAAGAATTTTTGCAGAGTAAGTTAATAAAATTTTAGTTGTTTTTCGATTTTGTTTTATTTTTCTTTTTTTTTTTTTGTTCACTGTATTTCGGTTGGCTGCATTGGTTAAATAAGCGCCAGCAACTGTTGGCTTATCCGCCAGTTTACCATTTAAGTTAACGACATTGACATGAAATTCTTGTTGTTTTTTTTTTATTTAGAGCGATTCTTTGAAAGTGAAAATTATTAAGTGGCTCGATTGAAAACAGTTGATATAAAAAAAGGAACGAAATTTAGTTGAGAACAAACGGTAATGTTCTAAAAAACAAATGTCTCTTTAATTGTCATGGCAAAAATCTTCAATAACACTTGAATAAAGTGGAGCATATTAAAAAAACAATACCGCTAGAAAGAAAATTTTTCTTGCGTATGGCAATAATTTTTCTTGAGATGGTTGACATAAATATTGTTGTTAATATTATTTCTTTTTGAAAATGCAAATTATATAATGCATACATTTAACTACAGAGCTTCTAACACGTGTTTGTGATTACGTTATATAACGCATTTAAAAACTAGGCGATATATGCATTATTTTAGCTGTTTTTAGTTGAAATTAAATTAAACTTGTACATATTTGTCCCAAAGTGAGTTGGTTTTGTGAGATAATAAGTCGGAAAAGTTATTATTTGCCTCAAAATAAGCTGATTTTGTCTGACAATAAGTCGAAAAAATTATTATTCCAAATTTATATTGAATTACATTCATAAAGCGGTTGGAATTTTAAGGATTATAATTTATTTTTATAAATAATGTTGGCATTTTGCAGTATTAGTAATTTTCATCCTGTGTTTCTTATTACGTTATATAACGTATTTAAGTTTTAGTTAGAAGTCCTTTTAACATTCATAAAACGGTCATAATTTTAATGAATTTTATTTAATTTGTATAAAAAATTAAAGCAATTTTAATGAATGTTGCAATATAAGTCATTTTTATCATGAGTTTATTATTACGGCATATAACGCATTTATGAACTTTGTGCTTAATATCTCATCTGTTAGTTTTAGTTGAAATTTGATTAAATTTCTGCATTTAGCCCCAAAGTAAGCTTCTTTGATGTGAAAATATGCCGAAAAATGTTAGTTATAATTTAAATTTCAAACTATAACTAATTAGATTGTTTGCGACTACTTTGCGATTGCATTAATTATAATTATAAGGGCTGTAATTTTAAAAAATTTTGATAAAAACGACGATATAATCATGATTTTTGTAAGATAAGCAGTTTTCATAAGGTGTTTATAATTACGGCATATAACGCAATTACAAACTGTGCGCTAAATTCCTTATTTATGCTCCTGAATATCAAAATAAAATAAGATTTCTATGTATTGGCCCCAAATAAGCTGCTTTTGTGTGACATTTATTTAAAAAGTTATGAGTTAAAATTTTAATTTCAAAATTTGTACAGGGTGGCGCACGAATCGTGCTACAAAAACAAAACGTAATAACTTTTTTTTGTGTGTGAGTAATCGGCTTATTTTTTTTTATTTTGCAGATTAGTATTTAGATTTACTAAAATGGATGCTTGGGATACCGAAAAGAGGATTTGTGTAGTGCAGCGGTACCATACTTTACAGTCCATCATTTCCGTCCAAAGGGAATTTAGGAGGGAGTTTGGCGGCACTCCCCCGAGTAGATGGACCATTATGAGGTTGGTAAACATGTTTGCCGAATCTGGAAGCATCGCACGCAGACCGTACCATCGAGATCCCTATGTTCGGGTGCAAGACACAATCGCGGCTGTAGCATCGGCAATTCAGGCAAATCCACGCGTTTCGACACGAAACTTATCGGCGCAAATTGGAGTTAGCAGACGGTCATTACAACGAACAATTCAAGATGACTTAAACTTGTTTCCATACAAACTCAAAATTACAAGCAAATTAAACCCTCTGGATTTGCCTATTCGTCTGGAATTTTGCCAAAAAATGATTCAAATGGTCGAAGAAGACAACAATTTAATAAATTGCTTGTTTATGTCTGATGAAGCCCATTTTGATCTAAACGGCAATGTAAACAAGCAAAATTGCCGTATATGGAGTGAATCTAATCCAGAAATACTCCATGAGATGGAACTGCACCCAGCACGTGTCACTGTGTGGTGCGCAGTTTCATCAAGGTGCATTGTCGGGCCATACTTCTTCGAGGAAAACGGTGTAACAGTAACCGTAAATGGGGACCGTTATTTAAACATGTTGAAGGAGTTTTTTTACCCAGAACTGCGGCGAAGACGTATCCCTTTTAACAGCATTTGGTCCCAGCAAGATGGAGCAAGTTCACATATAGCCAGACCGGTTATGGCGGAGCTCCAACGAAAATTTCCAAATAAATTAATATCCAGAAACACCACTTTCCGCTGGCCCCCAAGGTCACCTGATCTCACCGCGCCAGACTTTTTTTTATGGGGTTATGTCAAGCAAGAGGTGTATAAAACGAAACCAAGGAATTTGACTGAATTGAAGCAGTTACAACAGTTACAACAGAAGCATTACAACAATAATTGAGGCGATCCCGACAGCTACCCTCCAGGCCACAATGAATAATTTTCTGATCAGGTGTCGCATATGCGTGAATGAGCATGGAGGTCATTTACGGTTATCATTTTCAAAACCAATTAGTTAAATAAAATAAAATTGAATTATCTATACAAAAAAAGAAAAAAAAATTGAATACATTGATTAGAAAAAAAGTTATAACGTTTTGTTCTTGTAGCACGATTCGTGCGCCACCCTCTATATTAACTGCTTTTTTATAGGTAAATCTATAGTTATTGCTATAATTAAAAAGCAGTTTAGTAACATTGTTCGCTAAACCAAATTTTGTTCATATTCTTCCCAAAATGAGCTGCGTTTGTCTTACAGGAAGTCGAAAAAGTTATGCGACAAAATTTTCAACTGGAAGAGTTGTTAACTCATGGCTGTTTTTTTAAACTTAATTAACACGAATGACTTAAATAAGGCAGCTTAGGCCATTTTGATAAAAAATTAAGATTTAAAGATGAACTTATTCAATAACAAGTCATTTTCATCATGTGTTTTTAATTACGGCATACAACGCAATTGAAACCCGGCATAATTTCTCGTGTTCCTTTAAAAACGTCGCACGCTCAGGTACAAGAGCCAAATTTTAAAACCAATCATACTTGCTGATAAGAAGAGAACGCTAAAAAATATTTTCTACGTAAGCGGCCACAAACGTGTGGGACAAATGAGACAATTGAGGCTCACGAGACAGTTCATGAGCCGTACATGGCAATGAATGTCAAGAATGAAAAGATCATAGATGAGTCTCAGGGATTTGTGTGGGTTCGTAAGATAATACTTTTTTAAGTAAGATTTTAAAATTAAAATTGTTAGTTCCGATTTAAATAACAAAAAAAAAAAAATGCAAAAGTTGTTTTTGCCATATATATGAAGCATTTATATTTCCTAGACTCAAATGTAGCCACATTTTTTGCTCGACTGCAACAAAGTATATGACTTCTTCTAGTTGTATATCTTAGACACCTAAACCAGACTGAATTTCATAATTAGTGGCAACAAATCACGGCAGCTTTAAGATAGCAGCGAGACGAAAAAAAAAAAATGAAACAAAATGGCAACAGCGCAAAAATGCGCCATTAACGATCTGTTGCCAATCGGCATTTAATGGCAAACGATTTACTACCCAGTTGCAATTCCTTTTTTTTTCGTAAAAGTGGCAACTGGTACTGCAATCATCAGTGAAACACATTAATGTGTATTTGTGTAGCTCTGTAGCATAAAAAAGTTGTTAACAATAAAATCGTTCAGTTAAGTGCACAAATTATAGACGCGGTTGTAGCGATGTGGCGGCAATGTTCTGTTGGCCAAAATCGTTGCAACATTGAAAAAATTCTCAAGAAAAGCCGTGAGTTTTTCATTGTCTAGATTCTAGACTCTAGAAGATGTATTCTATACCGAGATATACTCTTACAATAGCTGTCTTGCCTCTTCTCTGTCGATTAGCTACCTTCTGTGCGTTATTTCTATTGTTATTGTTGTGTTAGAGCTAGTTGTTGCTTCTGGGCAAATTAAGGAACACGCCCCAAAAATGCACCCTATTCTTTTATTCCGATAATGCATTTAAGAAAAAAAAAAAAAGTAAAACAAATACAGAAATGTTTTAATGATTTATTTTGCCTTCTCTTCATTTATAATTCCTGTTACACTCGCGTTAAAAAAAAATTGCCAATTAATTAACAAAAGCAACCCAACCATCCCTGATACAATGTTTCTCAATTTACGCCATATTATTTATTTCGCTTGATTAGCTTCTTTAGACGCTTCAATATTTTTTTCTTAATTTCAAATTAGTTAATTTTTTTATTGTCTTTTTCTTTTCATTTCGCTTTTTTGCTCTGCCCATTCCATTTCATTTTCGCGCTAATTATAGTGAGAATTGAAAAAGTTTTCACTTTCCACATTATAATTGAATTTAATCATGTATTTCGTTTGTTTGCTTTTTTTCCTCTTCTTTTTTCTACTATTTTGTTTTTGTGCTCTCGCTCTCTTGACAACATGAATTGAGCACTCATTTCCGTGTGGTGTGAATTTTGTTTTTTTTTTTTTTTTTTTTTTTTTTTTTGGAGTGTGTCAAAAATGAAGATAAAACTGAAAGTTGTCAGTTACATAAATTTTGAAACTTTTTTCTTCGTACATTTTGTGTCTCGTAATTTTTGTGTTGGTTTTTTTGTATGTGTTAATTATTTTTATTTTTAGACTGAGTTCTTTTACTGAAATTTTGAGTCTTTACCACCAGTGGCGTTTCACCAACAGAGGAATACACAGAGTGGGCTTGTGACATATGGTGTAAATACATTTACATACTTCAAAATGGCATATACTGAGTAGCAACTTACTTTAGTTGTTAAAGATTGCAATTATGCATCAGATCGATTGCAGAATCGGTTGTTTCGGTCAGAGGTGCGTGAACTACTCGATGCCAAGTAGAGACCAGGTTCGAATCCCAGCTGACACACAAAATTTTTTCAATTGAAATTAATTGTTCTGATCGGTTGTTACCTCTCTGCAGACAATGGTAAACGTCAGAGAGTAAATAATGCCATGTAAAGCTTGTTGAGGAGATCATGCACATTAGCCGTTCGTAGTCTGCATAAAACCAGCAGGTCCAGTTCTCGGTCATTTGTGTATACGTCACTTAATAACACGCCACAATTTGATCATAAGAATCTCGGTCAAAATCCTATCAAGGGTTGAAATGGCCATTTAGATCTAGTTTTAGTCGATTGCAAAAAAAAAAAAAAAACAAATTTCAGTCTTTAATTTCAGGACAGAGTCATGACTTTAAAATTATTTTGAAATTTGAAATTATTATTTCAGTATTTCAAGATTTTTTAATTTCAAGACTTCAAATTTTTGACTGTGCAAACTTTTGTGAAGTGACGTTGAAATAAATTGATAATTTTTCGTTTGAAGTCCTTTGATTCTTTCACTACGATTGAAGACTCTCTGAGTCATTGATTGCATTGAGTTCAATCAATGACGCTCTTCTGAGTCATTGATTGCGTTGATTATCATATTTGAAGTCAATGGAATCATTTGAAATCAATTGAAATTAAGCTTGAAGTCAGTGAAATCACTCGGAATCTTTTAGTCTTGATTTAATTAAAACATTTTTAAATAATTTTTTATGCAGAGTCAATTTTTGCTTTATCTGACCTTGAAATCATTGATTTCCTTAAAATTAATTGTAAAATAACTTGAAGTCATTTGAAGCGTTTTGATTTTAATCTGAAATTCTTGAAATCTTTTTATTTTTAAAATAAATTTTTGCTAAATCAAGCAAATCATACCTTAAGGCCATTCATCACATTAAATTGTTATCATTTGAAGGCAATGAAATCATTTGGGAGCAGTTAAGCAGATTTGAAGTTAGTTGAAATTATGTTTCAAATCACCAAAATTTTGAAATCACTTGATGTCAATTCAAGACTTTCTTTATTCAAGAATTTTTAAAATCATGCGGCACCAGTTTTGATTAATTCAAGCAAAATCAGTCCTCACTGAATGCATCTAACCGTCAACATTTAATGTCAATGTGTTCATTTGAAGTAAGTTCAAATCATGTTTGAAATAACTTGAATTTTTTGATAGCAATAAAAATATTTTCTATATCATTTCTTGTATCATTTTCTTTGGCCTTGAAATCAGTGGTTGCATTCAATATCCATCATTTGTAGTCACTGTGGTCATTTGAACAGAGTTCAAATCAAGCTTGAAATTTGTGATAATTTTGATATCAATTGAATGAGTTTTTGCTCAGTCAGTGTTAGGCCTTGAAGTCAGTGAATGCATTTTTTATTTTCTTGAAATCCAACAAATCATGTGAAGTCAAACAAATCATTTGAAGTCAAATAAAATCATTTGAAGTCAAACAAATCGTTTGAAGTCAGTTAAACTTATTTGAAGTCAGTTGAA
Source organism: Pherbina coryleti (assembly GCA_943735915.1). NCBI lineage: Eukaryota > Metazoa > Arthropoda > Insecta > Diptera > Sciomyzidae > Pherbina > Pherbina coryleti. The sequence goes on along the minus strand of OX030952.1, from coordinate 124,517,610 downwards.
ATCATGTTTGAAATCACTCAAATTGTGATATTACTTTAGGGGTTTTACGTGTTGAGGCGACTAAATTTTCATTTTTGCAATGTTCATATATTTTTGGGTGTAAGTACACGGACAATTTTAAGCTAACCCGACGAATATTCTCGAAGTTTTAAGCACGTATTTTTAAATACGTCTCAAAACGGCTTTCTGAGAAATTCGAAACTTTAAACAGGACAACTAGGAAAAGCCAAATTCTTACACAAGTTTTTTCAAATACAGTTTTGGCAATTATTGGAAGGTTTTTTCTACCCGATAAATATTTTCCATTTTATAAACAATACATTTTTGTACATTTTTGCTGAAAATCACCTCCTTTTTTTCTGAGAAATCGCCATTTTGTCAAAAATTAATATTTTGATTATTTTTTCGAATAAATACTAGATGAAACCTTATGCTAACGAATATTTTAAGTTTTTTAATTTCAGATGATTTAGTTTAGAGATATCGTGCCCACGGCAAGACGCCTTTTTAAGAAAAGCTTCCAGAGATCGGCTACTACAGCTTTAAAAAATAATTATTTTTACAAATAAAAACTATAAAAGTAAAGATAAAAGTTACCACAATACATATATATGGTTTTACATTTTATCATAAGTAAGATCGCTTCTCATGAAAAATTCTTCAAAAATATATTGTTTTTTGCTTTTTTTCTATAAAAAAGGCTTTGATATCTGAGACTATTGCTAAGTATAACAAAATTTGGCACTGAAGACAGCGATTGCATTCAAATGCCATCATATAAAGTCATTGAAATCATTTGAAGTCAGTTGAAGTCTTTTGATTTAATTCAAGAATTTTTTAATTACTTTGTAAGCAGAATGATTTTTTGCTTAATTTAGCATGATCAGGCCCTCGAAGTAAAGGCTTAACCTATATATTTGCTTCTGGGGGGCACACTTATCCAGAAAGTAGTAAAAATCCTTTATTTTCTTTTTGAGAAACTGTTAATGTATATATATCCTTGGTTTAAAAAGGATAAAATCCTACATTTTTTTAAAAACTTAATGAATGTGATGGTTGAACTTCACATGGATAAGTGTGGCCCCCAAAAGCAAATATATTGGTTTTGCCTATATTTCCAGTGACCTAAATTTTAACTAAAATCCTTCAAAACTATAACATTATTTGATATTAATTTTTATTTTTATCATTTCAACAAAAAAATTACTAAGTTCATTTATAAAATTAAAGAAAAATAGAGATGTTTTATGATTAAAAGTATCTAATCAATTGTCTCCAAAGACTTCAATTGACTTCAAATTGACTTCAAAGATTTCGACAAATTTTCAAGTGATTGCAATCTGAACTGAAATAAAAATTGTAATCAAACTGGTTTTGTAATCATCACTGCTAATGCAATTTTCACTGACTTCAGAAGTGACTTCAATTATTTGAAAGCAGCCAATTATTAAAAAATTATATCAAACATTTTATTTTAATCATTACAATCAAATTTGATTTAAAAATTGCAATTATTACTTGAAGTCATTGACTCTGAAGTCAGTGATTGCAATACCAAGTAATTGCTATTTTTACAACTCTGCCGCTAGCGTATTCCGTATCTACAATTAGTAAAGCTAAATTAACATATTTAGCAAATATTACGACAAGTAACAGCATTCAGACATTCAGTATTTTAAACAGTTCTCTTAAATATTTGCTGAAATTAAAAACCATTCAATACATAGAAATTTTACGCCAACTAAAAGCTAAGATGTACAAAAAGACACATAAATAAAAATGAACAAATAAACCTAAACAAATATTGTAAAGAAAAGAAAGGAAAATAAAAGAGAACCGAGACTGATGCTGATAAAGTTTATAGTTGCGCTAAAGACCAGGTCTAGTAAGCGTCTAGATTGTCTTTTTCCAATTTATATTTTAGTATTTAGAGAAGCTTAAGTGTAAGCCAGGCAAGTCAGCATGTAAGGTAGTGCTACCTCATAATGCATGCCTATGTCTATGGACATAAACATAAAAGAATCTTAATGTAATTTTTTTCCAACGTTACTGGCAGCAACTTGAAATACATGCAGAATAATTAAAACCATCAATTAACAGTGTGCACAAAATTCCTGAGTATTGCCATAATAATTTGCCTTAAGCATGCGCAAAATTTATCTAGGCATGTCTATGGCTTATGGCTAGAATATTGTGTCTGCACATGTGCCAGGACATATGTTGCTGAAAAAAGCTATTTAGAAGTCAATAATAAAGTTTTTATGTGGTATTTACATAACTAAATAGTATAAAAAAAAAATCAATCTACCAAACAGAAAGCTTTTTAACTGCATAGAACATAAAGTAATGCTTAGCTGTTATGTCTTTCTTCATGCATTACCATGTCATAAAAATGAATCTGTACAAATTGCTACTTAGTTGTCTAATGCAGTAAAGAAAAATATTTCAAGCCTACAATTTGTAAATATTTGACACCAATTCTAAGAGAAAAACATAAAAATACTTGTTGTACCCATTTTTTTAGAATTGCATGAAATCAAGCGTTGAATGCCTATCAAACTGCAACTGAAGTTTGAGGAAAGAGAAATCGCAACTATTAGAATAATAATAATAAAAAAACCACAACTTCCTGGTTAATCGAACAGATACTGCAACCGATTTCACAAAAAAAAAAAAAAATTAGCTTAAGTGGACACTAAACAGATTAGCTTAAGAAACGTGATTTTCCATGCAATGAAAAAGTGTAAAATTTTCAAAAGTTTATTAACTTAACATCAGTTTTTGACACATAAAATGTTATTTGTATTTTTAACTGATCTGGCGCCAATTTTGGTTAAAAATTAAGTAAATTGTAAGAAATTAAAAAAAATACAGTAGTTTCGACTATGTCGTAACACAAGACGTAGAATTATTCAATTCGCTTTTGATGACATCTTTTTTAAAAAATATTTAGCAAAATATTTATTCCACACACCTGAGCATATGACCTTTAAAAGAGTTCCGGAGAGGGTTAATATGTATGACCGACCCCCATTACTTTTGCAAAAGGAACATTTTTAGGGGGGCTCCTATGGGGGGCTCCTATGCAAATTTTATGGTTTTTGTATATTTATTCCATACACCTGAGCATATGACCTTTACGAGAGTGCCGGAGAGGGTTAATATGTATCACCGACCTCCATTACTTTTGCAAAAGGAACATTTTTTTCATTGACACCTATTCCCTCCGACCACTCCTTAGGGGGGCTCCCATACAAATTTTATGGTTTTTGTTTATTTATTCCATACACCTGAGCATATGACCTTTAAGAGAGTGCCGGAGAGGGTTAATATGTATGACCGACCCCCATTACTTTTGCAAAAGGAATATTTTTGCCTTTGACACCTATTCCCTCTGATCACTCCTTAGGGGAGCTCCTATAGAAATTTTATGGTTTTTGTGTATTTATGTCATACACCTGAGTATATAACCTTTAAAAGAGTGCCGGAGAGGGTTAATATGTATCACTGACCTCCATTATTTTTGCAAAAGGAACATTTTTGCCTTTGACACCTTTTCCCTCCGATCACTCCTTAGGGGGTCTCCCATACAAATTTTATGGTTTTTGTGCCGGAAAGGGTTAATATGTATCACTGACCCCCATTACTTTTGCAAAAGGGGCATTTTTTCCCTTGACACCTATTCCCTCCGACCACTGCTTAGGGGGCTCCCATACAAATTTTATGGTTTTTGTTTATTTATTCCATACACCTGAGCATATGACCTTTAAAAGAGTGCCGGAAAGGGTTAATATGTATCACCGACCGCCATTATTTTTGCAAAAGAAACATTTTTGCCTTTGACACCTATTCCCTCCGACCACTCCTTAGGGGGGCTCCCATAAAAATTTTTTGGTTTTTGTTTATTTATTCCATACACATGAGCATATGACCTTTAAGAGAGTGCCGGAGAGGGTTAATATGTATCATCGACCCCCATTACTTTTGCAAAAGGAACATTTTTGCCTTTGACATCTATCCCTCGGACCACTCCTTAGGTGGGCTCCCATACAAATTTTATGGTTTTGTCGATAAAACCGGATACTGTCGATAAATAGGTAGCAAGTTTAAGCAAACAAAAACATCAAATGTTGGCTTTATATTTCATGTAATTGTGTAAAATTTATATAAGTTAGAGAGTTCTAACATGAATTTTTGTCGCATTGAGCATCAAGCAGACCAACAAGTGCTAACATCAACATTGTACGATCAGTACTTTAGACCAACCAAAGGCTGAAAAAGTTATATAAGTACCGACACCTGATCACTATCAACCACCCTACTTACCTCCGAGAATGACGTATTCTACGTCAAAAACAAAAAAAAAAAATGCAATGAATGTTTTCATCACAAAAAGTTTAATTGTTTGTTTAAGAGAGGTTTTTAGATCTTTTTAAGAGCCTTCGGTCTGTTTAAGAACTTAAAACAGGAGTTTTTATTAAAAAAAAAAATTAATGCTAGTTCCTAGGAAAGGAAAAACTCCATCACATATCAATGCCGCTTATAATTTTAGATCAGTTGATGGCCACGACGAATATGTAGTCAGTTTTTAAACGAAAAAGGGGAAAAAAATAGATCTTATATAAAAGAATTATAATAAAAATTCTCAAAAAAATATACAATAAAAAAAATTTTTTTTTAAATGAAAAAAATCGGTAGTTGATTGGTAGAGCGTTTTAATGCCACCCTAGAGGCTCCGTGCTCGAATCTCCGCCAGGCTATGGTCCTATTCACTAACCGTTCTTTATATCTTTCCTCATTTCTAATCAACTGGAATTAAAAATTCATTAAAATTCATTGTGCTTCATCGCCAAAAGTCGAACTAATTTGATGATTCATTCTTTTCTTGTCAATCCACGTCGATAATCGTAAAAAATCCTCACCCGAAAATGTTCACGTTGTAATTAAACTTTTTTGCTGGAATACAATTTTTAAAACATTGTAAACAACACAATAACCCAGCGGGCTTTGGAGAGCTCTTTAAGGGCCTTACGAGCGCTCTTTTTGCAATACAAAGCGCTTCGTCTATATTTCCAACTACATTGTAATTTTAACATAACATATTATTGGAAGGGAGCACTACTGCTCTATGGATGCTTTAAACTACAGTGAAAGTATAGCACTCAATACTGTGCTCCGTTTGTGCTCCGAACTGCAGCATAGGTAGAGCTTTTCATAATGTCATTCGTTTGTTACATCGTTCGTTCTATTTCTTTGTATTTTGTTTTTCTTCTTAAATCCTCCGAAACTTCTCCTAAGCATAGAGTAGCAGGAGCAGTCGTCCGTTCTATTTAGTTTTTCTTCTGCAGTGCTCCTAAGGCTCTCCAAAGCGTAATGTAGCAGACTCACTTGGACTTCTTCTTCTTCTTTTCCTGGCTTTACACAAAAAGAGCTCAAAAAATAGTGCTCTTTGAGCGCTCTTGTTGTAAGCACTCCGATTTCGGCGCGTTGGAAGCGCACGTACACATACACTAAAACGGTGTGAGTAAAATTGAGTAAAATAAATGATTGCTTGAAACAAGAATGAAATACTTGATTCTAGAACCTGGAATGCTTGAAACAATAATGATTTACTTAATTCTAGAACCTGGAAGAAGACTTGAATCAAGAAAATATTTTCTTAATTAAGCAATTGCAGAGAATTATTTTAGTTTTCAGCAAATGGTTTACTTTATTCAATCAAATTTTTCTCACTTCAACTTATATTGGCATGCTTATAATTCACAACATGTTTACATGAAAACATGTTTAAGACGGTGGGAATTGACAAACTATGGCATCATTCGAAAGCGCAGTGTCTTATCTGTTATTTTATTTCGAAACATCTAAGCGTCTACAAGATATATTTAGCATATTCGAGTAGTTTTTTTATGAATGGTTAACCTACATCTTACATCTTTGCTGAAGGATTTTTAGTATAATAAGAAAATGCAGTTTCAAATTTCAAGTAAAACTTTCTAGTATTAAGAAAATTGTTTATTTGAATCAAGCCAATTATTCTAGTTTTCAGTGAATTCCTTACTTGAATACAGCAAATTGTTCTCAATTCAAGGAAAATAAATTTCTCAAATCAAGCAAATTATTCTAGTTCTCAGCAAATTGTTACTTGAATCAAGCATATTTTTCTCACTTCAAGCAAATATTAGTCTTGAATATAGAAAAAATATTCTTGAGTTTTAAGCAAATGCCTCTTGAATTAAAAATTTTTTTCAGAATATCATCTGTTTTAAATTTGTTCAAGTCTAGCAAAATAATGCTTGAATTGAGAAAAGCTTTGAGTGTAAACTGATAGCCTATTTGCTTGATTCAAGCATAGGATGCTTGATTTTTTATTATCGTGTATTATCGTATACACGACCGTATCGAGTCGTCACGGTCATTAATGATGGTGCTTGGTGACTGTGATAGTGAAGTGCTATACTTATGCAAGACAAACACTTTACCACTTGCATTTAAGCTTAGTCTAAATTACAGTAAAAACTTGTTGAATGTTGAGTGATGCATTTTAGTGGATGTTTACTGCATATAAGTCATTGTAAATTGCTAGAGTACAATGCATTTACGAGCTGTTGTATGTTGTTTGTTAGCTCAGGATGTAAGTGGTGAATATGGTAGCGAATTAAAGTACGCTACAGTCATGAACGATAATGTTTGTTCTCAGTGGTGTTGAAGTACCATGATTAAACCCTTCTGACAGGGAGACAATCGCAGATCTCGCTCATAGGGCAGTATCGTGCTGGCTGCGGTAGCTCAATGTCACAAGCAGACCTACATTGGTAGGCGTGGAGTTGGGCAGTGATAAAACAAGGCGGCAGTATTGTCAAAAATGTAAGTTGAGTCTCGATTTCCACCAATAAATGTGGTTTAAAATAACCAATACAATCCATAAATTCTAGTTGTTGCGTCAAAATACTGGTAACTATGGTAACTATACGTACGGAATATTTAATAATCCAGTATTGAAAATAGTATAATAGGATGCTTTTCACGGAGGATAAATGGAACTGACACCCATAAGGTGGTTAGATGAGCTTTGTCTTGGCATTAGCGCTAAGAAGATCTATCTGTTTGGACGTCAGTTCGTTGAACCTTCGAACCTTTGTCGAGGGACTTGTAAAACTTGGTCGACAAGACAGTTATTTACATGAAAACCTTAATTGGAATCTTTCAATCACTTTCCAAATCTAACTTTAAAATCTAAATCAATAGTTTTCATAGCGTTGCCAGGCCTTTATTGTATTATTTCGGCGTTCTCCTCTGATTATTTTTTAATCATCTCTAATTTATGCAGTTCAGTGTTTTACAGCGCCGTTTTCTCTCGTTGTTTTCTCTCGTAACCCATGAAAAGTGTCACCTAATTTTTTCCTAATGAGCACTTAAAGCTAAGTTTTTCAAAATAAATTAAAATTTTTTTTTTAATTTATTTTCTTAAATATGCATACAAATAAATGTCACCAGTTATTAAGAATGTTAATTTCTGTCGAGAAACTTTTCCGCTTACAACTGTAATAAACAAAAGATAAAAATCAACAGTATATGAGATTTTGAAAATTTTAAATTTTAACATTTATATTAACTGCACAATATGTTTTTATAGATAGAAAATTTTTTAAATTTATGCGTTTTATGCAATTGAGAAAGAGAGTTTTCTCCAAAGTCAAAATTTCCGAGTTGTGAATGTAAGTCAATTATGTGCGATAAAATGACATATCAAAAAAGAAAGCCATTTTATTGTTGACTTTAACTTATGGAAAAAAATAGAAAAATTATGTTAATCAATAAAGCAAAATTATAAGATTTATATGATATGAAGTTTATACCATAATTATGTCAAATTTGAAATTTACGGAAGCATCTGAATGTTATCTTGAACATTTAAAGTGTGCTACAACCATTTCTCATTTGTCATAACTGCGTTCTCATCTTGACTTTATTCTATGTTCTATATTTCTCGTAAAATACTCAAACTCTCCATTGTTTAAGCTGCTTATCATAAACGAAATTATGTTAATTATGCTAATTCTTAAAACAGAGCCAAAATTCTTTCACTTTTCTTTAGCTCTACTTAATCTCAAACATTTTTAATAAATTCAGTTCTATTTTATTAACTTTCGTTGAATAATCTATTGAAATATGATGGCGTTACCGTTAAAGTCTGTTTAACTAGATTTTATGCTGCATATATTTGAATTAAATAGGTGACATCTAGATAAGACATTTGAATTCAATAGTTTAACATCTAGATCAGAGATACACCGTTCTAAAAAAATAAGGTTAATCGGAGTAGTAGGAGTTTTTGCGATTCTCTTTTTTTTTTTTTTAAATAAAAAAATATTTTTATTAAATTTAATAAGAAACTTTTCTATCAAGACTATTAACATAGAATAAATTTGAAGAAAAAAAAAAACTGTTAACCTTATTTCGCTCAGTTCTTTAGGTTTTTATTTGACACAAGTGGGGCTCTTAATGAGGTCTAGTTTGAATTTCTCTAAACAATAACAAATATTTACTATTGTCATAATAATAGGTTAATAAGCTCACTTTAACCTATTTTAAACAATAGATGGTATATTGGTGACTGAAGAAAGAACAAGAAGCTCATAAAGTAATATATTATGCAAAGGGCGCTTAAAGTTCATAAAATGTCATAAATAGAAATTCTCTCTTTTTTTTCACTTAAAATTTTATAGTTTGAAATATTTTACATTTTATCGTCATCGGTTTTTCTGGAGTTGGAAAGGTGATAAAGGTGATAAGCCACTGATCAAAAGCATTGTCAGTGGATTTACATAGAAGTTAAAAATGAACTTTTAAATTCTATGTGAAGTTTACATAGTTTACATTAATTTCCACTTTTAATAGATAATTAAATCTTATAAATAAAATATCAAGTTAATATGTAAAAGTCAATTTACATTAAATTCAGGTAATAAAATCGATTCAACAAGCTTTATGGATCTCTTTGTTACTCAAGTAAGGTTCACTTAACATTTTCAATAGAATACTCACTTTACAGTGAGCGTTTACAACAGACCTTCTTGCTTCGATATTGATTATAAGTACCTACTATTGACATGTCTATTTCTTATAAATTTTGAAAATAACACTATTATTGAAAAATTAAAAAATAGAAAAAACAAAAAAAAAAAAAAAAATAGAATAGGAAAAATTTTTTTTTTTAAAAGTGACTCAAAACAAGAAATACCGACACAAAATATAGCATTAAAAATTCTTCAAAAATTTCTCAAAAATATATTTTCAAGAGCTATTTCTTTAAAGAAAATATATGGTTATTTCTAAATTTAAATTCATCATACTGCCAAAATTGTCCATAATTCTTTAGATATAACTTCAAAATCATAAATAGCAGTTCCCTTTAAGCAGTTTTTGTGTCGGGAAATTCAGTTCTAAAAAGGTTGGTATAGACCGAGATTTTAAAATGAAAGTGAAAAAAATTTTTAAGCATATGAAAATGCAGCTATTTGTCAATGAAGTATTCTTAAAATCGCTAAGCAAAGCGTATTTAGCTGTCGAAGTAGAAAAAATCGAGCATTAAACAAAAAAATTCGAAAATTTCATAAAATTCTTAAGAATCTTAATTAAGAGTTAGTAAGTCACATGAATACTTTGTAAGTTTTCATATCAATAAATTTAGCTTGTGAGCAGAGACTGTTTTATTGATATAAAGTGAGAATTTGCAAATATTTACGTTGCATTTGAGTTTTAGTTAAAATTCAAAGCTTTCGGATAATTCTTGTTTTTAAGCTTTTAACAATTGTCATTACGCTCTTTTGAGACTATTTTGGAGTTTTAATAAAAATTTTTTAGTATGATCATTCATGATTAATTTGAACTCTAAAGTCACCTTGCGAAAATATTTCAAACAATTACTGAATTGTAATAAACTCTTTTGAGCTTTTATTTGATTCTTTTCAATTCTTTATGTAAGTGTGTAATAAAAAACGACGAAACTACAATTGCGACTGGTAAAAAATTAAGATCCTTGTGAATTTCGTGTATCTTAATTAAAAATTTACCGTGATTTCGTATTTTTTTTAAATCAATTTATTAAAAAAAAAATCATAAAATTTCAAAAATATTGCAATTCTTTAAAATAGTATTTAAAAATATCAAAAAAGTTTGAAAGAGGATGTTATAAAAACTTTAAAATAAAAGATGGTGTCATGTAGTACTTCATTGTAAAATTTTAGGAATATTTAAAAAAAAAAAAAATTGAAAGGAAAATTGTGTAGGAAAAATGATAATAATCTTAAAATTGTATGAACAAATATTCGACACCAGAGTTAAATACAGGTTAGGTTAAAATTTTCAATACTCTAAAACAAAAATGTTTAGGATTTAAAGAAATCGGTCTTATCTATAGATTAATATTTGAGCCCAACTTTTTTATAGTAAACCAATAAATATGTTACATTATGACTCAATGGGACAAAACGTGACTTACAGCCTCGTCAAAATTATCGTGTGTTGTTTCAACACATTTACCTGTTTTTGCATAATTGTGTCGGAAAAAATTATGAATAGAAAATGCAGTTACAAAATTTGAACCAATCGAGCCAGCTGACACATTTACGACCATTTAACTAATTAAGTCAATCGACTCAACTGAACAAATTGTGTTCTGAGCTGATTTAACCATTTAAACAAATCGAGTCATTTCAACCGATTGAATCAATTGAGCCAGATGAGCCGATTGAGCCAACTGACCCAATCTATACTAAGGGAAATAACGCATTTTAACATTATCCACGCCTGAGTATAAATTTCATTTAAATATTTACGTGGATAAATCAAATATTTTCCTTACAACTCGTTTTTTTCCCGTATTTAAATTTTATTTATACCACACACCTACACACATATTCCATACAGCTGAAATAGCCGACAAGCAGAAACAGCATCGCACTCTGTTCCTGCAGTTTATTTCTTGCAGTTGCAGGTTTCTTATAGTTCTCGTTTAGTTTTTGTTGCAAGGGTAATATAGCCTGGATGTTTAGCCAAGATGATTTGTGAGTGCGATGGGTGGTCGCTTTATGAAATCATGTAGGGTGGAGTGACAACTCGATACTTTTTGACGGATGTCTTGCACCGGTTGTCATTTACCTGCATATTTTGCTTCTTATAAATTCTAATTCTTATTGAATCTAAATATATTGTTTTTTAAATTCAATATTTTTATATAAATTTTCTTTAAATGCGATAGTTTTATTTTCATATATTAAATATTTGAAAGATATTTTAAAAAAATTCGTGTATAATTTTAATATATTTTTTATTAATTCTGTTTAAATATTTAAATATTTTATTTAATTTAAAAAGTATTTAAATAAATTTTAAATATTTACGTAGTCGATTTATGCAAATGCGTTATTGGTGCAAAATTGACTCGCTTTTTGGATAAATAAAAAAAGTTTTTGGATAAATTTAATATTTTTTTCTCTTAGTGTAGTCAACTAACGAAATAGAGTCAGTTGAGTCAACTGAATCAATCGAGCTGGATGAGCCGATTGAGACAATTGAGCTTACTGAGTCGATCGTATTAATTGAATCAACTGAGCCAACTGACGCAATGTAGTCAAAAGACCCAATTCAGTTAATTGAGCCAATTGTGGTCAAAAGTGTCTAATAAAGCAAAATAAGCCAATTGAGTCAGATAAACGTTTTGAATCAATGGAGCTGAATCAAAGATTTGAATTAGTTGAAGCAAATCAAAGGTTTGAGTCACTTGAACAAAATCAGCCAATTGTTATCACTAAGCCAATTGAGCCAACTAAGTTAACTGAGCAAATTGAACGAATTGAGTCAACTGACGTGCTTCAGGCAATTTAGCCAATTAAGAAAAATTAGCCAAATGTGTTAATTGACGGAGTTAAGTCAATCGATTCATTACTTAAGCAAAATGAGACAACTGAACAAATATGAGTCAAAAGAGCCAATTTAACTAAAAGCTTATTGAGCCAAATGACAGATTTTAGTCAATTGAATCAAATCAGCCAATTAAGCCACCTAAGCCAATCGAACAAATTTAACCAACTTACAACTTTATGTCAATTGAGCCAACATAGCCAATTGAGCCAACTTAGCCACTAGCTTGGCAACTTTCTTTTGGAATGAATTCGTCTGTAGGTTAAGAGCCTCGTTTGAAACAGTGAGAACCACTCTAGCCGGTTTTTGTATTTGCGAAAATTGTTTTGTTTTTATTTTTAGTATTCTTCAAATCCTTAAATTTGTTTATATTAAGCAATAAAAGCATCCTTTTATCTTCTACTACTTCTAAGAAGTAGCTACTTCTTTGCAGGTAAGTTTACAGTGAAATATTTACCAACATAAGCTGAGTAAGTAATAAATACAAAAAAAAACATCATAACTGCATAACAAACTATTTAAAAAAAAATCAACAGACAATAAAATGTCAACCTTAACTCTTCGTCACATATTTGCCCACAATTGTCCGTTAACAAAACAAATAAATAGTAAAAGACACTCATGACAGTCATAAAATGTACAAACATATGTTTGCTTTTACAAAAGCCAACGTTGACAGTGTTGAGGTGTAAAGGGAAAGAGCAGCCAACATGACCAACAACATGACCAGCAACATTCATTCGTCATGGCTAGAAATATAACAAAAATAAAATTTAAGATGAAGAGCTATCCGATAAAGTCGAAGCAAAAAACTTGCCTTGACTAAACTGACCAGACTTGAAACGAGTCAGCTTGAAGTGTTTCATAAAATTTATAGGTCAGTGCCAAGAAAATCGATGTTAGTGGCTTAGTTTGTTTTAGACACAGGAGTTGAAGTTAGAAAAAAAAAATGAAAATTCAAAAATTAGTTTTTGCTTGTAGAATTGAGCAACTTCTTGTTAATTTTAACATTTTATTAGAATTCCTAGTTTCTGACCCAAAGCAAATCAAATTCATCCGACCATTGCAACAAAAACTTCTCGCTTTTTTATGAGCTACGACTGCTCCCAGCAGTTGTTGCCAGCAAGCATTACAAAAACAATAGCCAACAAAAAAAAAAAAAAAAAAAAAAACAACAACAGCAACAACCAGTAACAACTGCACTAAAGTGGAAAACGTGAAAATTAATAATAGTGAGCATGAATTTCTTGTAAGGATGTCCACAATGGCAACCAGCCAGTCAGCCATCCAGCCAACCAAACAACCAACCGAACAAATAGCTAAACCAACTTGCCAACGACCAACCAAGCGACAAACAAACAAACTGGTTGACTCTTTAGTTCCATCGAATAACCTTACAAGTAATGAAACTATAAAATGCAAGAGTCACCAAAGAGTCAAAAAAGCAAAAAAAAAAAACCATCGCCAAACATGAAAATATTTTCACATTTCAAATGACGAAAGTTTGAGTTGTGCTGAAGAGAATGACGCGACGTGATGGTTCTCGTTATGGCAGAGCGCAGTGAGGGAGAGGTTAAGAGGGGTTAGCGAAAAACTAGTAGTAGTGGCCAACAATTGCAATACAGGTAAAACAAGCGCCACATTGTTACGGCAACAGCTTGAAGCCAGAGCAATTCGAGACCACATCGAGAATTGAACTGAACAAGATCAAAACCGCAAAGAATATAAAATAACGCGAACTTGCTTAGAAAGAAGCATGAATTTATAGATGCAGAGGTGTATAGAAGGATAGATGGTTGGGATGAAAAGTTGAAAGGATGAATGGAAAAGCGGCTACCTATTGAAAACAGCTTGTTTAGCTGACACATAAAACGACATATTTCGACGATATGCCATTTCGTCTGCCTCATCGTACTCAACAGCTGCCACTTGTAATGATTTCATTCCAGAAAAGTATTGTTTTATGGCAACCATGGTTAGTTCATGTCTTCGAATAACTCATGCCATCAAGTAACTCATGTCACCAAGTTATTCATGTCACTGAGCTATACAAATGGAAATAATCAAACAATCGAACGGTATTTAATTAAATTTTGTTGAAAATTTGAAATTACCATTGTTTCTTTCTTACGAGTACTTTTTTTGAATAGTACAGAGCAGTGAAGCAATCACTGTCTGCAGTTTTATTAAGAAAATATTGCAAAAGTCTCGGAATTTTGGTGTGAACAATAATTTTGATATTTTATTTTATTATACTGGGTTAGTTTTACATAATTATTTAAAAATTTTTACAGAATTGTAATCTATATAAACCATGAATCAGTTCTAATGTCGAGAAATTTAGTTAAAAAGTTATTGCAATGGAAGAAAATTTTCAAATTTTAATTTAAAACAAAAATTGAGATAATTTCTTCTAATCTTTATAGGTCTGTAGATCTTTAAAGGTATAGCTCTTTATTTTTAAAATACGGAATGACTATTTGTTAACATTTTAGTTCATTATATTAACAATTTCATCCAAAATCTAAAAGATATTTCTCCATAATAATTGTCTGTAGTTAATACAAAGAAGTTTCTGTATCGAAAAAAAATTGACATGATCTAAACATTGCCATTTATAATTCTCTACAACTTAGTTCAAAATCGTTAACTAAAGTTACCACTAAACAGTGTTTGTAACAAGAAATCATGTTCAAAAGTATTTGGATTCTTAAGAGTAAAAGGTCAGAAAAAAGTCCTCAAGTATACTTAAATCTTCATGCTTTTGTATTAAATTTCAATGCTTATGGCTCCTATAAGTGAAGTATTACAAGAGTATTTAAGTTCAGGAATATTAACACTGTGCTGAATATTCGAAATTTTGAATGAGAGTGATGATGCTGTATGTGCTGTATGAATGAATGCTGTGTGAATAGTTGTAAATAGTCGCGTAAACATATAAATTCAGTCAATAGTGGAAGTATGAACTTTTCAACATTCGCAGGGATTCTCAGGTACAAAATAAAAACTATATCTTCAATATTGTATCGTTGTATTGTATTGTATTGTGTATGTAGGATTTCAATAGAAAAATAGTGCTTTGTTTATACGAAGTTATACGAAAAATGATTTAAGGAGGTTTTAAGATCTTCTACCCACAATATAACCAAAATTTTAAAAAATATAGTCCTTGTTTGAAAAATTTTAATAGAAAAATTCGTTTTACGAAAATAATTGTGAGGAGATTTTAAGATCTTCTACCAAAATTTTATCAAAATTTCGAAAATATGGTCCTTGTTGATGGTTGAAAAAAAAGTGCTTTCGACACATTTTTTGGAAATAAAATATGTGAAACCTTTTAAAAAAATTCCTTTAAGATCCTTTCAGAATCATAGCTTCCCACCACTTTTAACAGTTCTTCTGTTGAAAAATTTAGTTTGAGTGTTATTGCCAAATCTTAAAATCTTTAGTGTTCATGCACGGTATTTTAAAATTTTTATTTATCATATTAACAACATTGTCGATAATTCTTAAAAAATTCGTTCTGATTTTGAAACTGCACTCAACACTAAGCAATTCTTATGTCGAGAACTATAGTTAAAAATTTATTGGCATGGGTTTGAAAATTTCAAATATGTATATGGATATTAAGTATTGATTCATGAAGACCTTTTCTTAATCTAGCTTTAATGCATATATTCTGTTAGTTTCTTTGATTTTGAATTTGGACTTAAATAGAAAAAATGTAAATTTTAAATTAATTTTTTCTTTTTTATTAAAAAAAAAGAATTTAAATAATTGCTTAAGTATTGACTAAGCATAATTTAACTTTTAAATACGTTAAATATATGAAAAGAAATTTAGGAAATGCTTAGGAAATGCTTGTTTTCTATAAATCTGAGTTTTAGTTTAGAAACATTTCAAAATTTCTATTCATCATACACACAACATTCTGCATAAGTCTAAAAAAATCCTTTGAGAATCTGAACGTATTGTCACTATAAAGCACTTCTTATGTCGAGGAATTAAATTTGAGAGTTATGGACATGGGTCGAAAATTTGAAAACGTATAGATTTTAAGTTATCATTTATAATTTCTTAGTTATAAAGCAAGCTTCATTATATGTCAATACTTCATACAAACTTTTTTTCTCTTAATTTGAATTTAAACTCGACTTTTTGTATCGCTCTTTGATTTTTGGCTCCAAATACCTACTCAGAGTCAAACTTTGTCATGAATAATATTCGAAAAATTTTTTAGAATTTTTTAGATTTTTCTCTTAAGTTATCTAACTAACTGTTTAAAGTATTCACATGCATTGCCAGCATTGAGATCAACCTACTTAACCTTTTAGATTTCCTTCGGCTCAAAAGTTCCCACACTATTTTACACTTTAAAGCTTGTGCTACTTCCTCAATTATTCGCATGCTTCACTTACCTTATCGTTGTTGTTTTTGTTATTGCCGTTAGCGCCCTGTTTCTGCTGGTAGAATTCCTCGCGTGCCTGGTTGAGGCTATCAATTATTGCCGATGCATTGACTTGTGGATCGTAGAGCATCTCATTGCCAGCTGCTCCATAGGTTGTAGCTGGTGCCAAAGCAGCAGTAGCTGCTGCTGCTGCTGATGCGGCTGCCGCTGCCGAATTGCCATGTGGTATAATAGCTGCCTGTTGTACTGGTCGCTGATATGTTGGATCAGATAGTGGCGTAGCTGGAGTTAATGCGAGCTTATCGGCGGTCACTTTGGTCTGTTGTAGCTTGAACTTTTGATATGGTTGTGCTGTGGTTATAGTGGCTGCTGCAGCGGCAGCAAGCTTCTGTTTAGTGGTTGTTTGCTTATGCAATGCCGCAGTTGTGGAACCTGGTCGCTGACCACTGACACGCTTATAGGGCGTATTCGCGCCGGCAGTTCCCTTGATGGAGGTGCTACTAATGGGACGTTTAGTTGCGCGAATTTTTTGCAGTTTTCCATTTGTGCTGAGTGTACGTTGATTGCCGGCTGTGGTGCTTAACGGTGTAGAGCTGAGCGCAGCACCTGGTGCTGCATCGGCAGCAGTAATGGCGGCAATATTGCGATTGTTCGAACGCGCTGCAACATACTGATCATCCGCATCGGTGGCATCGGTAAGCATTGCATCGGTGGTAGATTCATATTCCATGGAAGAGGAAGCGCTATCGACACCATCATCGACATCGGGCATCTCAGTAGCTTGCTCCGTTGTTGTGTCAAGCTCACGCATAGGTGACGTCTGTGCCGTGACGGCTGCTTGAGCCGCAGCTAGCTCATCCATTGATGTCTGCAGTTGCAGCAGTGTTGTCTCATCGAGTACTAGAGTAGGATCGGTTTCAGCTTCTGCTTCTATTTCAGCGCTGAAGGACGACTCAGTTGTGACCACAGGTTCTTCTTCGGGCAAAGTGTCAGTTTGATTCTGCGAAGCAGTGGTTTCCTCAACATCGAGAGATTCCTTGAGGCGCGCTACTCGCTCAACTATGCGCTCAAGCATGTCCTTTTGAGACTCTGGTAAATTTCGTGTGTCCAGTGTTAGCAGCTTGTTGTATTTCTCGATATTCTGCTTGACAGTCTCGATGTCAGCCTGTGTTTTGGCGGCTGGCGGCGCATAGGTGTGCGCATCTAGCTGACGTCCTGAGAATGAAACAGGCATATAGTGTGTGCGAGCGCGTCGATTGCTATAGCCTACTAGCTCAATGACGCCAGGATATTCAGCGGAAGTTGTGGAGATATGTAGCAAAGCGAAACAAAGTGTTGCGAATAGCAGACCCAGGCAGGATAATGTCGGAGCTGCCATATTGAGACACTTATTGAAAACACTGTAGAACTCAAATTAATTTTTCCCAAAACTTTACTGTCCGTTTAATTCAATTTTTTGTATTTATTTCAAGACACTTTTAGCACTATCGCGTTGTGCCCGTTAATAACGTATTATTTTTATTTATAACGTCCTTGTTCTTTCTAGCGTTCACTCGATGAGTGTTTCTCTGTACTCAATACCTCGGTGTGGTTCTTTCACTTTGCAATAATGTCAACTAACTGTTCTTCTTTACAACTTCTTTACCACACACAGACACACAGCTAGTTAATCTCACACAGAGCTTGTCTCGACGGACGTTAAAGCAGAACACGAATCCGTATAACGCACGATTTTCTAAGCTGTCCGTAGAGATCAGCTTCAATATTCACTCAGATACAAAAAACAAAAAAAAAAACAAAAACGCTCAAGTTTAAATCAACCAACTCTAGCTGAGCAGACACCTAGCTAGTTTCAACGCAGCGGTACAAATGTTCCCAAGCATGCTGTTGCAGCGTCTTTTAAAAATTTTCTACTTCGTCTGGCATTGACTGTGCAATGGGAAAAGTTTTCCCAAACCAACCCAAGACAACCTCAAGCCAAGCCACGATAACGCTCAGGTTACAATCGAACTCTATGCAACAGAAACCAAAGCATGAACGAAAGACTTTTTGGTCCACAGTTCTATGGCATAGGTTGTTTGTTGTTTTGCATGTGTTTCTTTTTTGTAATATTGTGAGCTCTTGCAACATTTTGAGCTCTTCGACGCTCTTCTTCAATTTTCGCTCTTAGCTTTAAGCACTCAACTACCAATACTATATGATCTGTAGTTTTCCGTTTTTCGTTCAGCATTTTCGCTCTGCTCGTTTGTCTACCATCTCATTTGATGTACGAAGAAAATTTACTCATTCCATGCTTTGACCATTCCACGCTCCCATACATTTTTCGTTTTCTCTTTTTCTCTCTCTCTCTCTTTTGGATTGTTGGTCTAGTCTTGACCAACATAAGC
Organism: Pherbina coryleti; assembly: GCA_943735915.1. Lineage (NCBI taxonomy): Eukaryota > Metazoa > Arthropoda > Insecta > Diptera > Sciomyzidae > Pherbina > Pherbina coryleti. The sequence goes on along the minus strand of OX030952.1, from coordinate 124,498,890 downwards.
CACGATCTTGAACTTGGCCATAAGTTTTTCTTGTTCGGTTCTAGTGCTAGTCTTGCTTTAGTTGCAAATTCTTTTTAGTGCTTTAAGCTTGTTTCTTGCAGTCAAAGCAAAGTCTTATTGAGCAAGCATCATGATGATAGTTTAGACAAGTTTTTCCCATAGTTTGGGTGGCGCTTGTTTTGCTGGAATAGACTCTGAACTTGTTTCCATAAAGTCCTTATCGATGATGTGTCTTGACTTCGTTTCACAGTTCACTTTCCAGTTTTGATTAAGCTCCCACTCTCTTTAGTGCTCTCCCATTATCTCATAGTTTCTAGATAAATGAAACTTGCTACATATCCCCTGGACATCTATTTTATTTTCACATTTCATAATACAAGTTGTTTTCCTTCCGAAAGTTCCCGAACTGATCCCGAAATTTATCCTAGATACTAAAAGATCTATGAAGGTTTTGTTTTTCATTCAAACTGCATTATCGTCATGTTTTTCCACTCTATTCCCCGCTGCTCTAACCACTCTCGCCATTGATCCCTCTCATTTTCTTTAGCGCACTTGTTGGCAGTTCTCCAGCTTTGCTCTATCCTCGTCACATGGTGTTAAATTGATTTGTTGACTTAATGTTGTCCATCTCACTGTCTTTCAATACTCTCCTCTCTGTACATGTGCGTCAATCTTTTTTTGCGTGCTGTCCCTGTCAGCAGCTGACAGACGTTAATCTATAAACTTGTATTGATTAGAAACTCACAGGGAGTGAAATGGTTTTTTTTTCTTCATCGAGTGGATTAAGAATAATTGATGTGGTCTGTTGGTAGCACTGTTCGGTGCAAATGATCATAATGTCTTTTGCCGATGGTGCGTAATTTGTTTGTACCGTTGTTGTTATTGTTGTTGCGTTAGTTGTTGCTGTGGTGTTATATCTGTTGATATTTAATGAATTGCTTGTTCAAACTTAATCATAAAATTGACCAATTAAGCCTGGTTATCCGTATTACCAGTTATTCGTTCATAACAAGTGACGTTTGTTTGTTTTTTTTGTTTGTTTTTGTTTTTGGTTTTATAAGAAAAGCTGATAGGTGGCAGGCATGTCTGAATAATTGCGTGTGTGTTGGACAGTTATGCATTATGACAACCGGGAGATAACTGGTTGCCTACCTAGGAAAAATTTTAAATTAACCTCAAATTTCTCAGGAATCCCGTAGACAAGACGAGAGGTCTACATCACTAATAGGTAAAACATTTGTCGTAGAGAAAAAAAAATGAGTTTTTTTAAACTTCTACGATTAAAATCAGCATAAGAAATCAGTTATTTAAAAATGGAATTCATCATAAAAGTAATATTATGGAAGATTCTTATGAATTTTTAACATAAATTAAATCTGCAAGTCCTTCAGAGCAAATTTTATGTCGGAAAATAAAGTTCAAGAGTTGTTGGTATAGAACGAAAATGAAAAATCAGAAGAAAATAAAAGTTTCCTGATAATAAAAAATTTGTATTCACACATTAATGATTTTGGCAATAGTTTTTTGAGAATTTGTTCATATTATTATTATTTGAATTAACAACAAAAAAGATATTTTCTCAAGAATTTTTGTAACAGAGCAACTATTAAACTGTCAAATTAAAAAATGAATATGTTAAATAAAATATTAAATTAAATTTTTTCATTTTATTAAAAAAAAAAAAAAATCGAAATGACTAAGACAAAAATTCGGAATTAAAAAAAAGAAAACGTAATAGTAAAAAATTATTTCATCATATTGACAAAACTATACATAATTCCTTAGAAATTCTTTAAGCATGTCTGTCCTTAATACTCACCAAGCATTTTTAATGTCGAGAAATTCTATTTTAGATTTTTTTTAAAAATAAAAATGGAATAACAATAATGATTCACAAATATTTTTAAATTCAATTAAGCATATTGAAAATACTGTCCATAATTCTTGTGAAAATATTTAAATATCGTTATTTGCATTTAATAAAAAAAAATCGTTGAACGTCGAGAAACTTTGTTGAAGAATTGCTAACTTAGACTTAAACTAAAGAAAAAACCAAAAATAAAATAATATTTGTTTTTTTAATTCAATTCATCATACATTTAATGCGCACCATAAAAATTTATACAAATTAATGTTTAGTTATTGAAATCCATAAGAATTTCGTAAAATTTTAACATAATACTACATTAATTTATAATAACATATAATAAATAAAACATCATATTTATAAAACGAATCTTAATTGTTTCGATATTCATGCAAAATCTCTATCTCCGCACCACAAAAAACCGTTTTTACTTCGAGAAATTTAGTTTTAGTTTTGTGGGTACAGAATAAAAATCGAAATCAGCAATTAAAATATAATACTTGAATGTATTTTCAAATTCACTTTATGAATATTTTCAGTTTAAATCTTAATATTTTTGAATACGGCCTTTCATTATTTATATTGAAAACGAGTTTTTGAGCTCTAGGCCAATGATGTTGAGAACAAGACAACATGAAGAACAAAGAAGGCGACAGCCAACAACAACAACAACAACGGCTCTGTATAGAGCCAATCACAACAGCTTTGACTATACAGACTGTTTCATTGGTCGCTACACCAACTCATCAGTAGTCTTTTGTGTGACTTTACACTGTGATCCACTCAAGCTACTTAGGTTCTAGTTATACTGCCAATATGCCGAGAAAGTTACCCGGAATTTTATTTTTGGCAGAGAACGCTTGAATTTTTGTAACTGAGTTCTTATCGACATTAGATGCAAGCTGTACCAAGGTTAACCTAAATCGTATCATACTTTTAGGCCTAGCCTTAATTCATGTGCATCTTCGAAACTCGATCACGTGGTTTGCCGCTATCAGAGCATATTGAAGTTGTTGTTATTTTTGCTTTTTAGCTCCTCCCTTTTTCCACACTTCCATTTTTAGGGTTCAGTTAGTTTAACTGATGGTACACCTAACATGGTGTGGAGACCATTTTGTTATGAAAGACTTTGTTGTTTATGTGATTAACACACAACTAATGATTTTCTTAACATTTTACGGGCGTGCTCTCCCAGAAATTTTAAATCTTAATATTTTTGAATACGGCCTTTCATTATTTATATTGAAAACGAGTTTTTGAGCTCTAGGCCAATCATGTTGAGAACAAGACAACATGAAGAACAAAGAAGGCGACAGCCAACAACAACAACAACAACGGCTCTGTATAGAGCCAATCACAACAGCTTTGACTATACAGACTGTTTCATTGGTCGCTACACCAACTCATCAGTAGTCTTTTGTGTGACTTTACACTGTGATCCACTCAAGCTACTTAGGTTCTAGTTATACTGCCAATATGCCGAGAAAGTTACCCGGAATTTTATTTTTGGCAGAGAACGCTTGAATTTTTGTAACTGAGTTCTTATCGACATTAGATGCAAGCTGTACCAAGGTTAACCTAAATCGTATCATACTTTTAGGCCTAGCCTTAATTCATGTGCATCTTCGAAACTCGATCACGTGGTTTGCCGCTATCAGAGCATATTGAAGTTGTTGTTATTTTTGCTTTTTAGCTCCTCCCTTTTTCCACACTTCCATTTTTAGGGTTCAGTTAGTTTAACTGATGGTACACCTAACATGGTGTGGAGTTTTAAATTTTTTAAATTTTTCAATATTTTCAGTTTATTTAAAATATTTTAGTCACGAAATGTGCATTATCTGAAAGGACCAAAAGCACTTGCTTGGTCTAAAAATTTAGCTTAAAAGTTTTTAACATAGAATTATTATGTGAAACAAGAAATATTTTTTAAAAATGCGCAGTGTTTTTTAAAATTATTTCAGCATCGTTTGACTATTATTTGATTTAAAATCTTAACAAATTATATTTTATGACGAAAAATTTACTTTTAATAAAATTATAAATTTTAATTCATCATACTGACAACACTTACAATAAGTCTTATAAAATTTTTGCAGAATCTTAATTTGCAATAAAAGCAAAGCTGTTTCTATATCGAGAAATTTAGTTTAAGAGTTATTGGCATAGCATAAAAAATATGATATTTAAAACAAATTTACTTTTTCTTATACTGAGCTTAAAAGTTGTTTGAATAGCCTTCTAAATATTGATATGGAAAACATCAAAGTTACAAAATACATTTCTAAACTGTTATTCATCATAACGACAATACTATTTATAATTCTAATGAAATTATTTAAGAATTGTTATTTGCAACTACAACACAACTGTTCTCATGTCGAAACATATTGCTTAAAATTAAAAATTTGAATACTTTTAAAAATATTTCAATATTAACCTCAAATAGCTAAACTCAATTTTAAAGCAATCACCTTTTATTTGTGGGAATGACTTTCTTCAAGTAAAAATTTACACTCTCTATAATTTCAAGCCACTAAAAAAAAAACAAATGTTTTCAATTTCAGCAGAATAAGTTTTAAAAATCAAAAGTGCAGAAAATTAAACATGCAAAGGACTGTATTTAAAGTTAATTTGATATGCTTGGAAAATCAAGGCAATTAACTTAAAACACCAACAGTGACTTGTATGCAAATTCTTGGTCATCATCCATAACAACTAACTTATTATTAGCCATTGCTTCAAAAGTAGTTTTTGCATAACAAACCATGTATTAGATTGGTTACTGGAAGTCTTCGGCAGACAATTAATTTATAAATTATTTCTTATTCTTTGAATTTTTAATTGAAAATTTCCTCAATATTATTGCCAGTAGAATTATGAAACACTCCGTGACTTGGAAATAATAAATATAAAGATCAATGTACCTGAAACACGAACGACACTACATTGAATGCAATACCATGCGAAATAATAGAATCGTATAACTCTGCTCTTCACTCGCAATATTCGAACACGCTGCGAATTCAGATTCTTTTGTCCCATACACCCAACTTAAAAGTTAGTTACAAAAACAACAAGAAACTTTTTTTTTTAAGCTTGATCCATTCAACTTTAAACTTTACTTCTTACACTCTTAACTGCAGTTTTTGTTTGTCTTCTATGCAGCCATTAAAATTCTTATCAAACTTCTGCCATAACTATTTCTGCTCCTCTGAGATACTCGCAAATATTCCATGAAATTGCTTTTTAATTTCTTTTCGTGTCATATTCAAATGTGTGGAAAGCTCCCACGCTGCTGTCTCGTCAACACTCAATTTTGACACAATTCTCTAACGGACAAAAAATATTCTTGCACCAAAGTGCAAATCCTCAACCTCACACGCTACCAATAAACTGCTCTGTTGGATCGGAAATTAAAAATTAAATCTTTGAGTTGTTCTTTGACGTTACTATTTTTTATGCACTTGCTTTATAAAAAACAAGCTTGAATGCGATAAATTGAGAAGCGGTAATGTTAAGAATGGCAAAGAAAAAGGTAACAGTATTTCCAAAGTGCTATGCCAACGAATTCATGCTTGTAACGACGGCTACCATAGCAAAGCATACACGCATTTCACAAGTGCAGCAGATTAAAAACAAAAAACTCATTCCAAATCGGAAGTAGATTCAGGTTAAGTTCTACAATTCTCTACGAAGTCGATTTTGTTGTTTGAGGAAATTACTGTAAAAGTACTCCATGTAGTTCTTTATACCTGTTATAGTATAGATTAGATTGTACTGTAAAGAAAATAAAGAATTTGAGGTTGAGTTTGAGGTTGAGTTTTTAAAAGAATCTTCAAAAATTTTAAGACAATCAACATTTTCTAAACATCTCTAAGCAAATTCGTTTTTAAAGTATTGTCTGAATTATTTTTTAATATATTGCTAATATAAGCCATAAATGCAAAGTTATTATTTTAGTATCGTAATTCTCCACTATTACAGTTGAGTTCTATTGTCGAGAATTTCAATATAAGAGTTTCTCAGGTGGGATCAATACTTTATGGAATGCCTTTAAAACATATTTATTTACTTTTCCAAATGAATTGAGGAATTCTTCCCTTTATTTATATTATAAAAGTTTTGCTTACTTGTTCCTATTATCTTGATAAATTTCAATCAAAAATGTTTGGGAAGGAATGCATTGTTTATTTTAAAAATTTTTCAATTTCCACTTTTCTTAAAGAACGGTCATTCGATTTGTTGTAAAATATCTATTTTTTGAGTTGCAGTTTAACTTTTTTTGTCAAACTATGACTAATTTCTATAAAACCCGAACTTATTACCATAGTTTTGTCTTTGCAATTTGAGATTTTTAGATATTATCCTTAAAGCAGAAGTGTGCAAAACTAAAAAGATATTGTTTATTCAAATAACTCAACCTTAGCCCAGATCGCTTTTCCTTACTGTAAAATCCGAAGTCAGAATTTGAAAAATTTAAATTTTAATTTCAATTTCAAATTTAATATCAATATCAATTTCAATTTCAATGTCAATTTATATTTCAATTTCAGTTTCGATTTCAATTTTAATTTCTATTTCTGTTTCAATTCCATTTTCAATTTCAATTTCAATTTCAATTTCAATTTCAATTTCAATTTCAATTTCAATTTCAATTTCAATTTCAATATCAATATAAATTTCAATTTTAATATCAATTTCAATTTAAATTTCAATTTTAATTTTTATTTCAATTCCAATTTTAATTTCAATTTCAATTTCAATTCCCATTTCAATTTCAATTTGAATTTCGTTTTTAATTCAATCTTAATTTTCAATTTCAATCCACTTCAACTACCACTTCCACTTCCAATTCCAATTCCACTTCCACTTCCACTTCCACTTCCACTTCCACTTCCACTTCTACTTCCACTTCCACTTCCACTTCCACTTCCACTTCCACTTCCACTTCCACCTCCACTCCCACATGCACTTCCACTTCCACTTCCATTTCCACTCCCACTCCCTCTCCCACTCCCACTTCCATTTCCGATTCCACTTCTACTTCCACTTCCACTTCCACTTTCTCTTCCAATTCCAATTCCACTTTCGTTTTTAACTTTTACTGCTACTTCTACTCTAACTACCAAAATTACTGCTAGTTCCTTCCATTTTCACTTCCAATTTCACTCTCACTCTCAGTTCCTCTTCCACTCCTCTCAGTTCCTCTTCCTCTCTTCTATTTCTACCCTCGCTTTTACTTTCAATAACACAGCCAATACTACCTTCATTGCCATTTTTATATCCACATCCACTTCTAATGCCTTACCGAACAAAAATACTTGAGTATTACAGTCCATAAAATACTTGAATCTATTTTCTCAAAATTTCAAACCCAATTTTCAATAACGTCCGACTTAAATGTCAACTTCTTTTTCGGAATCAAATACTACAATAAACTTTAAAAGGAGACCTATAACCTATATAACCTATAACATAGTCGAATATGGAGATATATGTATGTAAATCTCCATATTCGCTGTATCGGGGTTTATCAGAACTGTTGGAGAATTATCCCAACTCTTACCAATTATACCAAAAAAAATATATATATAAATAATATTAATCAATTGTAGTTTTAATAATAACTTTAATGACAAATTTTGTGGACTGTACGCTTTGAAGATCAAATATAGAAGAATGTATAAATTAGGCTAAGCAGAGCTCAGTACCTCCGAGAGAACATAAAACATAAACAGGTTTTAGTGTTGTTGTTGTCGCCTTCAATAAATTTGATTCCAGTCTTAACATCGGCATGTGCAACAAGCAAACAAAAACCAACAAAAACACGAGAACAACCACCGACAAACAACAAGACAATGAACAACAACAAAAAAAAAAAAAAAAAAAAAAAAAAAAATGTTAACAATAGCACATAGCCGGTTGCAATTCTCAAAGGCCCAACTATTCCATAACATACTGGCCCGGCTGAAACAATGTTTCAGGCTGTCGGCAATAACGCGATTTTTGTAACAGGTCTCTTGTAGGTGCCTTTCTCAGTCCGAATCGTTACAACGCGAACATGACCATCAGATCCAGGGTGCACACAGGTAATTCTTCCCAACAACCATTTTGCTTGAGGAAGATTGGGTTCCTTAAGCACAACCAAGTCATCGATCTTGAAATTTACTTCCTTCTGCTGCCACTTAGGCCTCTGCTGTAAAGACGTCAAATACTCCGATGACCAGCGCTTCCAAAAACCTTGCACCATATTTTGCAACCAATTCCAATGCGTGAGACGTGATGGAGGGCTTAACAGCCGACATGGTTCAGGTACTGCTGTGTGCGGTTCACCTATAAGGAAATGAGAAGGTGTTAGTGGATTTAAGTCTGTATCTGATATGCTGCAAAGTGGTCGACTATTTAATATTGCCTCAATTTGTGTGAGAACTGTATACATCTCCTCGAATGACAAAGTAGCAGTACTAACAACGCGACGAAGATGAACCTTAACTGCTCGAACACCTGCCTCCCATATACCACCAAAGTGAGGTGCGGAGGGCGGAATGAAATGCCAATTAGTTCCGTCCTTGGCCAGTGATGATGCTATATCTGCATTTGTAGTTTCTTCAAGCAATAGTTTTTTCATATCATCCAAAATTCGACGAGCTCCTTGAAAATTTGTTCCATTGTCGCTGTACAAGTTACTACATTTTCCTCTTCGACTAGTAAAGCGTTTAAATGCGGCTATAAATGCCTCTGCACTAAGGTCACTGACCAATTCCAAATGTAGGGCTTTAGTCGTCATACACACAAACAGGCATATGTATGCCTTACATATCCTGGGTCGTTTACAGTTTGTCATTTTTATGCTTAGCGGGCCTGCAAAGTCACATCCGCTATTCAGAAAGGGCCTCGTTTGTCGTACACGTGCCGAAGGTAGATTTGCCATTAATTGAACTGACGTCTGGCGACGAAGCATAAAGCAGCGTTTGCATTTAAATACTACGGAACGTACTAAATTGCGCGCTCCTAACACCCAATAATGTTGGCGTAAAATAGTGAACAGCTCTGAAGCACCCACGTGCATATAATTCTCATGAATATCTTTAACAATGAGTTCAGTAATATGGTTTCGAGGTAAAATAACAGGATGTTTCATAGTATACGACAGTGCTGCACTTTCAATTCTACCACCTACTCGCAGAACGCCGAAATTATCTATAAATGGAGAAAGCTTTATTAGTGAATCATTTTTTGATAAAATATGATTAGATGATAAATTGATGATAGTTTTGAAAAACGATTCTCGTTGGCAGCAAACAAAAAGATTTATTCTTGCAAGATGAATTTCTTGAAATGACAACGGACCTAATATTGCATTCCCTTGATGGCGTAAAATTTTTATAAACCGATGTATGTATGCTATGACTCGAATTAACCGATTCCACGAAGAATATTTCTCAGAGAGGCTTAATAAGACCGATCGCTCAACAGACGAAACTACGTTGCATGAAACAGTCACCCTTCTTTCTGCCTGTGCCTCTGGTAGATGTTGGTTGAAACTGAATTTCGATTTAGGCCATTCAGCAATTGGAAGTTTCAGCCAAGGTGGTCCATTCCACCACAGTTTATTTTGCATCAAATCTGCAGGTTTTAGTCCTCGTGATGCGCAATCTGCGGGATTGCAGTGAGTGTTAACGTAGTCCCAACAACGACGAGGAATCGTTTCTAGTACTTCTTCGGTCCGGTTTGAAATAAAAATCTTCCAGTTACGAGGGGGAGATGACAACCAATGAAGTACTATTTCTGAATCTGTCCAAGCATAAAGTCTTGCCTTAGAAATATTTAGCGCTCGCATTACAGCTCCGTATAATCGGCATAGTAGCACTGCTGCACAAAGTTCCATTCGTGGTATCGAGATCGATTTTAATGGTGCCACTCGTGATTTTGCGGCAACAATGTTTATACATGTCACAGTCGTACCTTTACGATACAGAGAGTAAATAACAGCTCCATAAGCCGAAGCTGAAGCATCACAAAAGCAATGCAGCTCCACCTCCGAGTTAAAGGTACCAATTTTGCGTGGAATTGAAACATTTTCAAACTTATGTATAGAATCTCTTAACTCCATCCATTCACTTACAATGCTTAATGGAAGCGTATCGTCCCAACTCACATTTAACAACCAGAGTTTTTGAAATAGCATCTTCATCATGATTGTGGATGGTGTCAAAAAGCCATGAACATCGTATACACGAGCAACATCCGACAGAATTCGACGTTTTGTTACTTTACCCTCAGATGCTTTTGTGACACGAAACGAATATTCATCTAAGCATGGATTCCAGTAAAGCCCAAGAATCTTTATATAGCTATCTGGAGCTATGTTAGCTTCGGGAGATAACATTTCAGAATCGTTATTTTGAATATTTGCAAGAAACTCATTGGAATTAGAATTCCATTTGCTAAGCTGAAACCCACCCATTTCCATTAGCGATATAAGTTCTGATTTAATGCTGAGAATCTCTTCCAATGATTCACCACCTGTCATTATGTCGTCAACATAAATATTGTTTAAGATAATCTCAGCTGCACGAGGGAACCGATCTTTATTGTCCATAGCAAGTTGCTGCAAAACCCTAACTGACAAGAACGGTGCGGAAGCAGTGCCGTACGTCACAGTGCCTAACCGATAGTGTTGAATTGGAAGATCAACACTTTTTCTCCAAACGATGCGTTGGTAGTCTCGGTGATGGTTGGCTATCCATATCTGTCGAAACATTTTCACTATATCAGACGTGAAAACGTAAGAGAATGTTCGGAAACGCAGCGAGACTCCAAATAGGTCACGTTGGATAGGAGGTCCAATTAAAAGGGTATCATTTAGAGATTTTCCAAAAGAATCCTTGAATGAACCATCAAATACTACCCTAAGTTTTGTTGAACTACTATCTGGTTTGACAACCGCATGGTGCGGCAAATAAAATTGGGGGTGCGTATCTACTTCATTTGGAGGCACTTGTTCCATATGTCCTAATGCAATATATTCTGTCATAAACTTTGAATAATCGTTATAAAGCTTTGGATCACGTGCAAATCGACGTTCCATGCCGTATAGGCGAGAGATTGCTCCAGAAACAGTATTACCAAAAGTTTGGTTTGCGTCAGGAAAGGGAAGTTCTACAATATATTTTCCATCGGCCGATTGAGCATAAGTGCGACGAAAATGTAGCTCTGCAGGATCATCATGATTAGAAGTTGATGCCCTATATTGACAATCATCAATTTCCCAAAAGCGCTGTAGCAGTTCGTCGACATTCATTCGAACAGTAAAAGAGTTAATATTTGGAGATTTCAATGAAATGTCGAACTGACCAGCGATGATCCAGCCAAATATAGAATTAACAGCGAATAAATAGGGGTCTTCAATACAAATTTTGCCGTCTTTAATAACTGACCACATAACGTCAGCTCCAAGCAATATATCAATAGGTTCGGAAACGTGAAAATAAGGATCTGCTAGTGGAAGGCTAGATATAATAGTCCATGCCGCTGAAGAAAACCTATGCGATGGTAAGTCAGATGTGATACAATTAAGAATATATGACTGAACACAAATTTCAGTATCATCAATACACGAACGAATATTCACACTGACTCTACCCTTGGTCACACCTGCATTAGCAGAAGCAACTCCTCTTACTGCCAATCGTGCATTGGAGCGTTGAATACCAAGACGCTGAGCACAAGCTTCAGAAATAAACGACACCTGCGATCCAGAATCAATTAGTGCCCGAAATTCTAAGTATTTTCCTAACCTATCGCTGATACGAACAATGGCAGTAGGTAAAACGACTTGAGAATAACCTGAAGCAATGTGATTACTAACTACGGTTTGCTCAACTGTTGGATCTAAAACTCCTGAGGAAGAGGTTTGATAGTTCGATGAAGATGCAGCTCCGACCAATGATGATGATGAATCAGTCGTGGTGATAGCTTGTGCAAGATTAGAATTAAATTCCCTAAAATTGGTGGCATTCCCAGAAGAATAGTTCGACACCGGGGGTGAAGAATGCACCAATGTGTGATGCCTTGCGTTACATAACCGACATCGAAAAGAAGATCTGCATCGTGAAACGTTGTGTCCAGGCTTGAGGCAATTGTAACAAAGCGAATGTTCCTTTACCAATTTACGACGACAGTCAATTTCGAGTAAGCTAAATTCTGAACATTGAGCTAACTGATGTTCTGATTTACATTTAGGACATTGATTTACGGTTGTCTCCGATACATGGGATCTAATAGTAGATTGTCTATTTGGAGTGGAAATTGCAAGCATATCATAAGATTCAAGATTTATAAACCGATTGTCAAGAAACTTCATTAGATCATGAATGGTAACATCAGTACGTGAACCTATTTCCTTGGACCAGACTTGACTCGTTTCAGCATCTAGTTTTGTCAGAAGCAAATATATTAACCAGGGATCTCTTTGATTCATATCAATAGCACTAAGACCTCGCAAACATTCGTCGGCTCCGTCTATAATTTTTCGAAGAATTTTTGTATTAGGTGTTGAAATATTCGGTAACTTCATGAATGTTTTGATATACGAAGCGCCACGAGGTGGGGACGATCATACCGTTTTTCAAGTTTATCCCAAGCTTCCATATAATGGTCGTCTGATATGGGAATATTTTTTATGAGTTCCGCAGCTTCACCACGTAAAAATGAGACCAGGTAGTAGAATTTTTGAGTTCGACTAAGATTTAACTTACAATCTACGGACCCGAAAAACAGATCACGAAAAGCTATCCAGTTACTATAATCACCAGAAAACGGTGGAATAACAATTTTTGGCAACGCGACATCGTTTGCATTTGGCACAAGGTTAGCCAGACCTTGAAGAAGACTAGTTTGTTGCGAAGCAAGCCTATTTATAGCATCGTTCGACCCCGACCCTGAACCTAATCCTGAAACCGGGACCTTACCGACACGTTCTTTAATAGCTCTTGCTAATGAAGAATGCACCAACAAATATTTTGTTTCGAAATGCTCAAACGATTCAGTGTCCGCAACACTACCCGAAACAACGTCTTTAATGTGTTCCTTTGAGGTTTTGGGTGCTTCATCAATAACTTCAACCTCTTCCTGATATTCACACAACTCGTCTTCAATTGAAACAAACTGCTGCCAATATTCTTCCACTGTCTTTAATCGAGATTCTAATTCTTCTAATTTAGTTTCTTCGCAAATACTGTCCAAATAATTGTAAGCACGTGTAATACATGCCTTGACTCTACCACGTTTTGCTTTTAGTGACTTCAACGATGCCATCTGTCAATTTCAATTTATTTATTATCACAAATTAAGCAAACAATAAATGTATCCGTTGGCGAAGAAGGACCAAATTTTTTGTTGGAGAATTATCCCAACTCTTACCAATTATACCAAAAAAAATATATATATAAATAATATTAATCAATTGTAGTTTTAATAATAACTTTAATGACAAATTTTGTGGACTGTACGCTTTGAAGATCAAATATAGAAGAATGTATAAATTAGGCTAAGCAGAGCTCAGTACCTCCGAGAGAACATAAAACATAAACAGGTTTTAGTGTTGTTGTTGTCGCCTTCAATAAATTTGATTCCAGTCTTAACATCGGCATGTGCAACAAGCAAACAAAAACCAACAAAAACACGAGAACAACCACCGACAAACAACAAGACAATGAACAACAACAAAAAAAAAAAAAAAAAAAAAAAAAAAAATGTTAACAATAGCACATAGCCGGTTGCAATTCTCAAAGGCCCAACTATTCCATAACAAGAACCATTGAAATAATAACGTCCATCATATTTGCAGATATTTTTTATTTCTCTCTCTTACTCTCTTTGACTTTCTGAAAAGTAAAGGTAAAGTAATCGATCGAGCCTGGTTTGTCAAACTATCGGCTCTTACGGGGTAAGTTTATAATTTGATGACTTGTCTGTCAGTTTTGCATGGAATAATCAAAAAGATTCGAACCTAGTTTCTTGGCATTAACTAAATAATTAAAATAGATTTTCTTCTTCAGCTGATTCAAACCGTTGTGCCGTCAAATAAGTGAAAAACCTGCTATGAACTGTAAACAGCTGTTGTCCCGAAAGTAAAACACTAGATTTCTAAAACTTGTTAAATCATCGAGGCACTGTCAAGGCAAAAGTCACAGTTATCGAACCAAAAAATGAAGCGAGTAAGTGTTAATGAAAAGAGAGTGAATAAAAACTCCAATGCTTAGGTCTAGGCTTCAATGCTTTCTTCGTTGCCTTCCTCCGTGGTAAGTTTATTTATAAAAATTCAGTTGTTGTTGCTGTTGTTGTTGCTTGACTTTGACTTCCAACAGAGCTAAATAGGAAGCGAGCGCTACTTGATGATGACATAGATATTTAATGCATAATGATAGTAAAACGCATAGAACGCTGCTGCTGAGACCTTACGCTATGCTTACGGCTGACTTGCATCAAGATACTAGCTGGAAATTTTATACTGTATGTGGATCAGAGGTTGAGCTGCTGATGCTGTTGGTGTTTTGTTCCCCCCGCAGTTCATCTGCTACTTCGTCTTATTTTTTTTTTTAAAATTGTGGTAGTTGTGCTGGCCTAAACCCCAGGTTGGCGTTGTAGTTGCAGTTTTTTTTTTGTTTTTGTTGTTGTAGCTGAGCCACTTGGGGGCTTCTTTTGCATTTCTTTCATTTTCCACAATAGATTCGATCGAGGAAAGTTCATTTGTTTTTTTTTTTTTTTTTTTTAGGTTTTCAGGCAGATGATGTTGACGATGATGTTGACGATGATGATGATGATGATGATGGCGTTGATTGTTGATGTTGTTGTTTTTGAAGTTACTGCTATTGATGTAAATGCTGCTGTTGATGTTGCTGTAATTGTTGTTGTTGTTGTTGTTGTTGTTGTTGTTGTTGTTGTTGTTGTTGTTGTTGTTCTTGTTGTTGTTGTTGTTGTTGTTTTTATTGTTGTTGTTGTTGTTGTTGTTGTTGTTGTTGCTGTTTAGGTTTTCGTAGATGATGCTGCACTTTGAAAATGAACACAGCTAACTTTCTTCGCGCCAATATATAACCTTTTAATGCTGTTGTGTCTGTCGTTGTGTCGGACGTTCATCGGGTCTAACTCCTGTTGTTGTTGTAGGTTATGTTGTTGCTGTAGTAACTGCATTTTTTGCTTGTTTCTTCTTGATTTCATTTTTGTTATTGTTTCAACGCAAAAGTCACCAGCTTAACCAGTCAACACCAACATCATCTGCATCGCTAACATTTACATTTTTGAAGAGCTGCTCTAAAGCTCGACATGATCTTGTCATGATCTTGCTCTTGATCTTATTGCATCTACTTGGATATTCGTGTGCAATTTTTCTATTTTTTTTTGTTTTTACCTACACTACTTTTACCCAAAACCATCATCATCATCATCTACTTAATGGTTGTTGCTATTGTTGTTTAAGTTCGACCATATAATGAACCTTCATTTTCTAGTTTTTGTTGCTATAAAGTTACTCGTACCAATTTTCGCTACTTTATAGCAACTTTGCATAGTTGTTGAATCATTAAATGTTGTTGCCTACGAAGTCATTGTTCGCATTTCTTCGAAGTTATTCTCCGACTTGAACTCCGTTGCATACGTAGAGCTAAACGGATTCATCACCATCATCAACATCATCATCATCATCATAATTATCATCACTAGGTATTCTTCTGCTTCATCTGTTGGAGTTAGTTGTTGTTTTGTTGTGCCAATAGTATAAAATTCTTATGTAGTTTTTTGTTTTATTTCCCTCTATACATGTTTTTTATCTCTACCTTAGTAGTTCTTGTTGTTGTTGGTTTTTATTGTTCATTAGTTTAACAATTGCTGAATATGATCTTTGCTTGGCTTGACGGTAAATTCTTCATTTCTCAGAGTTCCCGCTTTCCAATAGCATTTCATTGTTGGATCTATTCTTGGTATTGTCTTAATTTGGTTTCATGCAAAATCTGATTTATTTGTATGCTTATCTTAACAAAAGTGCAAAATTTGCTTTGTAAAAGAATAAAAATAAAGTAATTCTCTCTAAAAAAAAAAACCATTTTCTATCTTTTGATACGCGTTGTTGTTTAGAGTCGGTTTTTTTTTTTTTAAAGTTCAATAACCTCTTCACAAAAATTCACACGGTTTGGGTCTATTTGCGAAATTCGCTGTAGTTTTTAACTGCATTTTCATTTCGTTCTGTTAAAAAAGTGTTCTCGTCTTTTAATTAGCTTCCCGAACAATCCCTATTCTGATCCAATTCTCCGAAGTCTGTTGCCCACTTTTCTTTATTCAACTGAAAGAGCCGAAAGAAGTCAGAAGATTTTACAAGATTAATTATTGCAAAGATATTTCAAGCCTAAGATATTTACAGCTGATATCTCAAAAGACTGTTCTCGAGATGGCCTTGAGCTCAATCTTGAATGTCCTACCCTTTTTGGGAAAGAAATAAAATTTCCTCCTCAAACTTCTTAATACTTTCAAGTTGTTTTTGACAGTTAGTGGCCCTAGAATCTCCGAATTGACTGTATTGTGAAGAGAACCACCCTTTGGATCTACAGGAGAGTAGAATTTTAGGCTATTACACTTTAAGCTTCATTCCTGCATCCCTACCTATGCCTCAGTGTCAAAGTGGTCGGAAATTCTTTTGGGACGACAAGTTCTAGAGTCAAGTATAAAGCAAGGTCTATAACGAGTACTGAAAAATATTGGTGTGTGTATTTTGTGGGGTGTCCCAAGTACACCTGACAATCTAGTTTGTCTACTTTATATAATAGAAAGTTGTGAACATTTTTTTTCTTAATACAAAACACCTTATATTACTCAAACTGTACGTATTTATTGCTACTACAGTGATTTTTAAACTTTCATCCTGAAAGTATGTAAAGAAAATGTATTTTTGGAAAGTTATGTGCATAAATCGAACAAATTGTTTGTCATACTTTTTACTCTAAATGATTACAACCCCTCGTAGTTACAACCCGTCGTAGTTACAACCCGTCGTAGTTACAACCCGTCGTAGTTACAAACCGTCGTAGGGCGGATACTAGTTTTAACATAAAGAAAAACATGGACATTGCGGAATTTAGGTTAGGTAAGGTTAGGTTCTTATGGCTGAGCCACAGACGACTTGTACACTTAGGCCAGTGCAGGCTCGTTGTGATACCACATAATCTCTTTTGACCTTTGACGATATCCCTCTTCAACAAACCAATCGAACGGATTATAAATTTTATTATATGCTTGATTTCCAGGCATGAGACTTCGGTAAGTCCATTTAAGAAGGGATGGCCCAGAGTTTCCAATCTTCTTTTACTTAGCGCCGGACATTCGCAGAGGAAATGCTGGACATTTTCTACCTCTTTTTCGCATTTACAGCTTCTGCAGAAATCATTTGATGTAAGCCCCAATCGAAGAGCATGTATTCCGACAGCGACCCGTGAGGATTCCTACTATTTTTGAAAAGTTTATCCTGCTTAATTTAAGTAGTGATTTAGTGCGTTTTAAGTCGTAGTGAGGCCACGTAAGCGTAGCTACCGTACATGTGTCAAGGTGTTCCCAACGTACTTGTGCGCACTGGAGTTTATAGGAGGACTTGGGTATACCAATGAAATCCTCATTTAAGAGGGTGTTCGAGGTCGTACCCTTCCATGCCAATTCGTCAGCCAGATTATTGCCCTCGATATCCCTATGACCGGGTACCCACGTGAGGTGGATCCTGAATAACTTTGTCATCTCGTTGAGAGAACTGCGGCACTCAGTGAGAGTTTTAGAGTTATCAATATGCGAGTTCAGCGCTTTGAGCGCAGCTTGACTATCTGAGAATATGTAAATATTCTTTCCCTTAAGGTCTCTCTGACCTAAAATCTTGGCGGTTTCATATATAGCCATCATCTCCGCTTGATAGACACTACAATAGTTTGGGAGTCTAAAGGAAGCTTCTATTTCCAGATCTTGGCAGTAAATTCCTACCTGTTTTTGAAGCTTGAATCCGTCTGTAAAGATTTTAATTCCGTTTATTTTAAGGGGGGTTTTGTTAGCCCAGTCTAGCCGTGTAGGGATGAGAACTTCAAAGTTCTTTTCAAGATTTAAACAAGGTACACAGTAATCTGTTTTGTCGGGGACCGACGAGTTCAGAATTACTGGAATTTAACATCACACACATATCTGCCTGGACCCTGTTGATCTTTGTTCTTTCGACCAAATTTTTCATGATGTTTTGTCTACATGATAGGCTTATTTTGTCCATGGCAAGTAGAATTTCTGTATTGTGCTATGAAGTGGTAGTTGAAAAGTCTGTGAAAACTCCCATTAATGTTCATTTACGTCAAATCCCAAGATCTTGTGGGCCAATTGACGTTATCGTGGCAGTAGATAACGCGACGATAAAATTTCGTCTAAAGTAGAACTTTGTTGCGTCCGAATTTCATAAAAAAGATGCAGTTCATCTTTGACACACCGGAATGTATTTAGATGTGTTAAGGGATCCTTATCCTTGTTCTCATCGTTATTCTTTCTTTGTCTTTATTCTTGTCCAAATCCTGCTCTTAGCTCTTTTCCTTATCTTTGGCCAATTATCTGTCTGAGCCCTTGCCATAGTTTTTGTAATATACCTGTCTTAGTCTTGTCATAATTCTTGCCCCGATACTTGTCCAAATATTTGCCCCAATTCATATTTTTATCCTCATTTTAATCTTTATCCTAATCATTGTTTTTTTCTTTGTCCCAATCCCTGTCAAAATTTAGACGTGACAATGGATTCTTATCCGTATCCTCTCCCATATTGTTGGTTTTTTGTATTTGTCCTTTGCTAAATCCTTCTCTTAGCCCTTGTCCTTATCATTGTCCACTTACTTATCTGAGTCTTTGCTATAGTCTTTGTAATAGATTTGTCCTAGTCCAAATCTTTGTCGTTATTCTTGTTCTAATGCTTTGTCATCCTTACTCTTTTCTTTTTGTTTGTTCTTGGCTAAATCCTTCTTTTAGCCCTTGTTCGTGTCTTCGTCAAATAACTTATCTGAGTCCTTGCCATAGTCTTTGTAATATACTTGTTTTCCTTCCTGGTCTTGTCTAAATCATAGTAGTTATTCTTGTGCCAAGACTTGTTTAAAATTTTATTTTAATTCTTAAACTTATCCTTGTTTTAATTCTTGTCCTAATTTTAGTCCTAACCATTGCCTCAATCCTTGTCCTAATCTTTTTTTTTTGCTTTGAACCAAGGATTTCAGGTGGAATACCTATTCAGTCAAGTCTGCCTTGGTTCGAAATGGAATGATAGATTAGTGTGAAGGAAAATCCAAGCGAAATACGTGTAGGATGTTCTAAGCGTGGTGGAAAGCCAAAGAAACATGTGAATTTGAATCAGAGGCAAGTGTTATGCCTTTATCTCTGTCAATTCAAGTTATAAGGCAATCTCTTCCATAAACTTCTCAACCATCAACTACGCCCCCAAGTCGTAAATATTGATGAATTTTCAATTTCAGTTAAATGGAAATGAGGAAAGAAAATTCAGACAAGTTTAAAGCGTAGGACCATGGCCTGGCCGGGAATCGAACCCGGGAGCTCTGGTATAGTAGCCGAGCACGCTACCTACTCGACTACCGAGGCCCTTGTTCAAAGAACTCACTTTTACTATCCTTCCCTAAAACTAAGCGTAGCGTCTATAGCCATCAAGTAATAATTTTATGCAACGCTTCAGCATTTATGTTGCTTTTTCGATGCATTCATTGGCTGCCTTCGCAGTCTCTTGTCATCATTTTTTTCTTTTTATTTTTCGTTGTCTTGCCAAAGATGTCGTAAAAATACTACCTTATCTCCTTTTTAAGAGTGTAACAATTCCATGCAACGTTATTGCATTTTTGTTGCATAAGCTGCTGCATAATTTATTTTGTAATTTTTTTCGTTAGGCTAAGTACTCGTATCAATCGTTTTTTTCAATTCGTAACTTTAATCGTAGCACAAACTAGTAAGAAATGATCTTCGACTGGGCCGAAGTTAAAATACCCCCACGTCCGAATTGAAGTATATTCAAAGTCTTAAGCGTTAAAAAAATCTTTATTTGTAAAAACGTTTTCGTCATAGTTTTAACAGAAAATATTCTCTGGTTTGTTTTTTTGATAAAGTCACTTTGTATGGTAGGTGGGTGTGGTTTTCACTCGATTTGGTTAAATTTCATACGCAGTGTACATGTTCCATATCAAAGTTCATACGCAAAATTTCAAGTCTATATATTAATTTTTGTGGAATTCTAAGAGATTTTACCGTTTTGATAAAGTCACTTTGCATGGGAGGTAGGCGTGGTTTTCATCCGATTTGGCTCATTTTCGAACTTGACCTTTATTTTTTAGACACAAGCTTAAATATGGAATTTCGTGATGATAGCTTCAACATTACGGCTGTAATCGTGATCACAGACAGACAGACGGACAGACGGACATGGCTAAATCGACTCGGGTGGTGATGCTGATCAAGAATATATACTTTTCTTAACCTACAACGCCTCCTTATGGGCGTTACAAACGGAGTGACAAAATTAATATACCCCGTTTACGTTTTTTAAACGTAGGGGTATAAAAATCTCCTTTAATTAATTCCATGCAACGCCTTTGCATGTTTGTTGTAGTTTTGACCTTGGAGAGGCTCTTTTCGCAGCCTCATGACATCATAAATATGTTGCAAACGTTCTGGTTTCGACTCCTGACTACATCGTGACATAAACCTTTAACTTTCTCAATGCCCTTTGCTTGATGTGTTCGTATTTCTCTGCCTATTCACCGCTGCGCGTAGGAACCATTGATACCATGAAAAGCTAATCGCTGTCATTTTAAAATTTTTGAATTCTTATCTGGGACAACGATTCTTTTGTTCTTGCTGATTAAGAAGTTTTAAGACCTCAATTTATGACTCCTTAGTTGCTGCTATGTTTGAGCAAAGAAATGCAGAAGATCTGGAATGGCTATGGTAAGGTCACTTGGTAATTTACACGAGTCAATGGTTTTGTTTTTGTTTCTCTTCTATATCCATATTTTATTTTAAACCGTATATCTTCTATTATGCTTGAAAATGAAGTCATCCTAAACCTTTCTCTATTTTAAAAAAACATCACCGATTTAGATCAATCTTGAAATATCTTAAAATTAAAACAAAACAACAAAAAAATTTGGAATTTGTAAATTCCGAATGTTTGCAGTTTTCCAGAATTGAGTAAAAGTTCAACTTGTGCGCTCTACTTTCTAAGAACAAGCGCCGTTCTAAGCGAGCTTTAGCAGCTTAAGCTGTGTACCGTAATGTCCATAATTAAACATTATCTAATATGCAGCAAATGACGGCTATGGTCAATGAACCATGGCCCCAAACAAACAATACCAACAACCTTAATTATTTCAAAGCAAAATAATTTTTGGACAAACCAACAACAAGCAAGCACATGATTTATGCTTAAAGCTAGATAAATAAACTTCAAAGCCCGGAGAATGGCCCACTTAAGGCTGCCCATTAGGCTGACCAATTCGATATTCAGAGCTCACTAATCAATGAACCAGTTAAGATGAATGTAAAATGATACCAAACAGCTGCCGTTACCACTTAAATTCCAATAACCAACAGTCAGCCGCTAATGACTATCATCCTGATCATTTAAATGATGATCATTTATATTATATATACTATATATATAAAGCAAGTGTGCTGTTCGACCAATCGGCCTTCAAAGTATGCCAACTAGTTGGTGGTTGGACGGCCGCGTTCAATGTGTCAATTACATTCATAAGATTTATGAGCACCTTCGGGTTAATAGTTTTAAAATACCTACTTGTGGTCTTACACAGCTCACTGTTTGTGGCGCCCACCAGGTGAGTTTGGCTAATTATATGCATGCCATGTGATGGCATCTGTATGAGCTGCCGAACGCAGTCGCGGCTTGTATGATAATTATTCAAGTGATAAATTGAAAAATTTTACCATGATTGTAGCGGAAACACAGCAAAGATCGTAACCGCTCTGCAACGCGATCGGCTTCGAAATATTTCCTGTGTTCTCGCACACTCTCGGTCACCCGTTTTCTATTTGATGATATTGTTGTTTTTTTTTTGTTTTTTTTGTTTTTGTACAGCAAAAGAACTGTACAGTGAAGCTTGCAGTGCTACGATCATTAGATCAGCAACGCAGATCAGCAGAACCAGTATCGCATCGTCCAGCCTATAGAACCGGTACAAGCGGGAGATGATGTTTTCTTGCACAAATGCAATAAATTGAATTGACAAATTATGAATGTAAACGCCGCCTAGCAATGACCAGAATGCATCCGGACACACGATCATTTGCCGATCACACTTACATTGGCGACTAATCATCGTTTTGTTGTGGTTTAATTGTTGCCAACGTGCCAACGAGTAGCTTCGATCGGCCTCTGATCTACTTGTTGCTGCTGTTCACTGTTGATCGCCAACAACAGCAACGGTCGTTGATAGCTTAGTACAAATGATCGGTCGTTGGTCGTTGTTTCCAACTGTTGCACCTAGTACTGTCGTTGTCGTTGCTGTTGTTGCTATTGTTGTTATTGTTCGTGCTGTTGTTGGAACGGATATTATAAGTGTTCCTGCCTGCCGTTGTACGTACACATCGTACATTGTACAAACCTGCCGTTACACTAGATGGCCTTTAGTTTAGTCGCGGCCAAGTTGAGCGAGCGAGCGATCGTGTCCAGATCCATTCAGTTCGATCAACATGCTGTTTCAATTCCGACTTAAATATTAACTTTTTACAGTGTTGCTAGCAATAGCGCTGATCTTGTACATGCCACAGTGATTGCAGCGGTGATCATGCCAGCGATGATGTTGATAGTGATGATGATGAAGATCTTACTGCGTTATATTGTGCTCCAACTTAAGTGCTGCGATCGCTTATCTTTTGTTTTTTCTTTTTTGCTGATGATGGTTCTTAGCGTTGAGTTTGAATGCGATTACAATTCATTAGCAGCGCCAGCAGCTGCAATGTTGTTGCGGCCTTTAATTGCTGGCATGTTTGTTGGTGGTACGCTAATAAATATTGGTGCTACATTTGATTCTATGCTAAAACTCCTTTTCCTATTCTTGAGGCACTTAGACTAGAAGAACGAACATATGCCGTGCAATGTGAATATGGGTCATTATCAGACATTGTCTGCACTGCATTTTTTATTTCTTAATGATTGCTTTTTGGAAATGCTCATCAAATGTGCAGCAAAGATGATAGAGACGTCCATAGTTAAGCATAATACTTTATGACAACTTAAACGATTTCTATCACCAGTTAATAGTATTCTCCACCTCTGTTAGGTAATGTTGTAGGTCGGCATAACCTATCTCATTTATGAGTGTAGGACCTTTTTGATACTTTTAAGGTATATCAGTTAGAAGCACTAGTCAATACGTGATTTTTTTCAGGCGTAAAAAAGTTACTTTGACTTTTATTACAATTATCAAAATTATAATTATTATCCTATAAAACAGTAGGTAGAAATTTTGACTGCATGAAAAAAACCTTAAAGGATATTCTGGGTAGCAACGACAAATCAACGGTAGAAGTTGTTCGAAAAGCTTTGGATGATCGGTCAAGATTAAAACCTACGTGACAAGATCAAGCAATGATTTACAATTTTACTTACAGAATGACAGTCCACTGCGATAAACGCCGTCTCATTGGCGCTTATTAATGTAAAAAACAAAATCCGTTAAAAATAAAAAAATAAAAAACTATTACAATTCGGAAAGAAAAATGGGGTGTTGCTTTGTAAAGCGGCATAAGTATTAGACAGGTGACTAATGGCTTAAAGTCTTATGAAGCAACGACACTAAGTTTTATGTTTTTGTATCTCTGACGTGGTAAATAAATCTGGGGTAAAGGCTCCAAGGTAACCCTATACAAAAAAAAAAAAGATAGCATTTATTATGCCAAATGGTAGAATTTGATGTGACTATAGAATTAAGATAGGTATTAATACGAAGCGTTTTCTTCATAGAAAAAGAGTTGGGTGTGTCGTGGTCACATCCATAGGTTTTGACGTGCCAGCTTATCCTTTTTTCCCAAATTTGTTCTCTCCTTATCTATGTATTATATTTGTCCTAATAATTGTTCTTATCCTTGATAAAATTATTTTTTCAACCCAATTCCAAATGACTGACGAATGTTCAGTCATGTTCATTCCTTGTTCGAATGTCTTTCCTTATCCTTGTCCCATATATTTTCCTAATTTTTGTCTTAAATCTTATCCTTAGCATGTCCAAATCCTTGTTATATATCTTATCCCAATCCTTGTTCACATACTTTCTTCAATCTTGAATTAAATACGGCTTTAAGTGTGTCTAAGTATTTTTCCTTATACTTGTCCTAGTCCTTTTCCCAATCCTTGCCAACGTATGTCTTAATTTTTGTCCTATTCCTTATGTTATTCTTGATCCTATTCTTTGATCAAATCCTTGCTCTAATCCTTTTTCTAGTTTTTGTCCTTATCCATATCCAAATTCTTGTCCTAATACTTGTTCTAATTTTAATTTTATCTTTATTTTATTTTTTGTTTTTGCCTTTGAGTACAATGCAAATGTATCCATGCAACGATGGTGCTCTTATGTTACTTTAAGCTTAAGTTGTTCTCTAAAAGCCATCATGACGCATTTAATTTTTGTTTTTTTTTTTATCATGTGGCCGAAGCCTGAACTTCACTGTCGTTCTTTAAAATTTACCGTAGTGCCGATAGCACGGAGTTATAATTCCATGCAACGTTTTTTCACTGTTGTTGCATTTCAGCACAGTATTCAGAGGTTGCCAACGTGAATGTCGTAGCTCCAACACTTTTTCATTTTTACCTTAGCACCTATATGTAGCGTGTTATAATTCCATAACAAATATTCAGTGGCGTTGATAAAGCAGCTCCAGCTCCCTTTGCGTCCCGACGACGTTTTTAATTTTGTTTTTATTTTTGTCATAAAGTCAAAGCATTAACCTTTACTGTCATACCATTATTTTTATTATAGCACCTATACTCAGTGAGTAACAATTTCATGCAACGTAAAACGCAACGTTGTCACGTCAAAAGGTCGTTTACTTGTATAGATATTGAAAGAATCATCATTCATAGTATTTTTCATCGTAAGCTATTACATAAATACTTTTTTACTACTTTTTCTCCCCTTGCAGGTGCAGGAGACAATAACGTTTCGTAAGAACTTGTCGTCTTTAGATGAAATTCATAAATTGACTTATTTTTTGTAAAATTCATAAGAAGTGAGGTTCTGCTTAGACACCCCATGAGTCATCGATCGAAGCATGAGGTAATTAGAAAAATACATATCTGGAAAATATGGCGGAAAGACCTCCATGAAAGCGTTTTTGATCGCTTTTTCGACTGTGCACGAAAAATTATTGTCGTGCCGTAACATCACTTTGTCGTGTCTATCGAAATACTCCGGCCGTTTTTCCTTTAATGCTAGCCTTAAACGTGCATCAACTGCAATCACTAGCGATACCGAGAATTATTTTATTCGGATTTGTATCACACCAATATACTGTAATAATTTGATTGTTTGGCTTCCCCACTGGTGTTGATGGTTGACCGGGACTAACCCGGTATATAACTAAAAATGTTTTTAGAAGAATTTTTATAGTTCCAGTTCTTCCAAAGCAACTAATAACAATTCGAAAAAAATTCAATAATATCCCCTGCCTTCCCTCCAAACTATTTCAAAGATGCGAGCATCATAGAGAACGCTTAAGCTTAAATATATTAGTGGTATTCACGATGTGGGGCAACTGGTCTGGCAGATGGGTAAAAGAGCAGATTAACTTCAAACAATAGCAAAATACCTTTGATGTAAATTAGCACACGTTGGATCTTACACAAAAACCCTTGAGTAGATTTGAGAAGCTGATCTACTACAAAAAAAAAATGCAACTCTGTACTTGACGTCTCTTTACATTTCACATTGATTTTTGTTTTCGAAGTTAAACTTTTACGAAACAATCAGTTTTCTTCCACAATTATTTTTCTTTTTTTAAACAACAAACAGGTGTTTTGGTAGTTCTTTAGCAGAAATGCCACATTGCTAAAAAGTGTATTCACGATTTGTTCTGCTTTTCAACTCATCTGTCACACCACTTGCCCTACATCGTGAATACCACTATTATATTTCAGTCAATTTCAATACAACGGTTACTTATGCAAATAAGATATTTATTCGCGACGACATCAACTGCCTCTGTTCTATCAACTATCTAGCTATTGTTTTCTAGCTGTATCTGCGGCCGTTAGTTATGTATCTGTAGCAGTGGGTCAGAATGTTTGGCGCAACTGCTGTAGGCAAAAACAACAACAGCAACAACAACAACAACAACAACAGCAACATGTTAAAAATCTTCAATCAAACATCAAAAGACAATCAAAGCTTTTAATTTGTTTCCTTCTCTTTCTTGTATTGAACAAAAGTATCTATCAGAATTTTGACTATGACAATCCAACTAAAAGAAACAAAAGCTTGTTGATTTTTCTTTGAAAGAACTTATTATTTATAGCTTTTTTTGTAACAATTCATTCAAAGACGCCTTTGTAAAAAAATTACTTCGAACAAATGCTACAACAATGCATACAATTTGCTAA
This sequence comes from Pherbina coryleti, assembly GCA_943735915.1. Taxonomy (NCBI): domain Eukaryota; kingdom Metazoa; phylum Arthropoda; class Insecta; order Diptera; family Sciomyzidae; genus Pherbina; species Pherbina coryleti. The sequence goes on along the minus strand of OX030952.1, from coordinate 124,472,353 downwards.
TATTTCACGGATATAACGCGTCTTGATGACTCTTTTCTTAATGTTCTTTACATAATTAATTGTGACATAGACATTGTGACTGTAACTGTAAAATGTTTTTATTATAGGTAGTTGACACTAAACAGAATACATTTCAAGTTTATATGTTGAAAAATTCTTTCTTTTAATGTTTTGTTGTATTTTTTAACTACCACTCGACAGATATAGCGCAACATGCTTGAATGATCTATTGACTGTAAAGTACTATAACCGCTACAGGAAGTTCTTGAAAAATTAGGTGTAAATATGATATAGCAATAAAAACTGACATTCTTGTAACGCAGAATAATACACGGTGAGAAATTTTCGAATTTGAAAATAGTCTTAAAAAAAAGACTGTTAGTTTTTCAGTTTAAAAATAGTAGTCATTAAAAAACAAAACTAAAGTTTTTCGAAAAAATAAAACTATAAAGTAAACGCTACTTTGTGAGTAAGAATAAATATTTGTAAAAAAACTTTTATAGGTGAGCAAAGCAATTAAGCTCAAAATCAGCGTTTGTTTACGAGTGAGGAAACAATACAATTTGAGAACTAAGCATTGTTTTATGAGTAAATAAGTAACAATAAAAAAAAGGAACAGTTCTAGGTAAGCAAAATAAAAAAAAAAAAACAACTTATATATCGGTGATTCCATGTCAAAACACCTACGTTTCTGACATCACTATTTTTGATAATTTTTAAACTCTCTGGGTTGATAGTTCTCCTGAAACGTATTATATCTACATAGTTGTTTCATTTATTTTCTATTTCTTTTTAAAAGTTATACACTGTAAAAAGTTTTAAAATATTGTAAAAAATTCAATAAGCGCATGTATTCAAACAGCTGTAGCTTCGAAACCGTAAGTCGCACAGAAAAAAATTCGTGATATATCTTAAAAACCTTGAATGAGCCGTTCTTGTGGTGTACTTTTTTTTACTTTTTTATGAAATTTTTCTTTATTTTTTTAGCCTGAAGTTTTGTGTCACACTTTTCATGGTGATCGCAGTAAATTTTTCACCTTTTGAACATAGTGCCGTTATAATACATTAATTTTTAAGGCTTATACAAAATTTTAGCTTGAGATTCCAACAATTGCTATTTTTAACGAATTTTTAAAACCATGCCTACAGATGAGATCTTACTTTTTTACCTAAAATTTCACCATGAAAAGCGATTACCATGAAAAGTGTGACACAAAACTTCAGGCTAAAAAAATTAAGAAAAATTTCATAAAAAGAGTCAAAAAAAAAAGAAACTACACCACAAGAAAGGATTATTCAAGATCTTTAAGATATATCTCGAATTTTTGTCTGTACGACTTACGATTTCGAAGCTACAGCTGTTTGAATACATGCGCTTATTGTACTTTTTACGATATTATCAAATTTTTTACAGTGTATAACTTAAAAAAGAAATTGTTTTCGCAAAAACAAAAAATACGGTTTAAGTTATTTTTACGAGCACTACTAACCTACAAAGTTTAAAAAAAAAATCTGAATCACAAAGGTCAGATTTTGCTAAAAATAGTCGAATTAATATGGAATCATCGATATAAGAGTTAATTTTTAAGTTAAAATTAAAATTTAAAAATAACTCTTACTTGTGAGTGAAATAATTCAACAAAAAATATGCGCTATTTTGTGAGTAGCCAAGTGCAACTCAAATCTTTCTGAGTGAAATAAAAGAAACTTTATTTTCTGTTAAAAAATTAAACTCAAAAAGCTGCTATTATGTGAGTAAAAAATTTAACTCAAAAACCGGAAAATTAACGGAAAACGAAGCATTTATTTGTGAGTATAAAATAAAACTCAAAAATAGTTCGAATGAGAGAGAGAGAGATAAAATTAAAGTTAAAAATAATCGCCATTTTGAGCTAAAAAATAAAATTATCAAAAAAAAAAAAAAAACAAAAAAATTAAAAATAAATAAAAAACTCAAAATCTAACCATCTCATTCCTAAGTCTTAGCGCATTCAATCAATGTAACTTAAATGTTTTAATTTTTTTTAATACTTGTTGTTGTTGTTGTTAGTTCTTTTCTTCATTAACTCTCCCTGTGTCCACTATATTTTTGCCTACATTCTTTTTTTTTGGGGGTTTAGTTTTTTGTTTAAATGGAAGAATAAAGAAGGTTTTGTTCAAAAGTTTTTGTACAGTTTTGCGCAATGAATTTTGGAACGCCAAAAACGAGCATATTTTTACTTTTTTTATAAAAAAATTCATATTTCTGGCCCTAACTAATATCAAGATAAAATGTTTCAGGAAATTTTACTTGATATTTAAGTCTTTCAAAAAAACTGCCCAAATTTGGCTCCGTTCCAAAAACCGTTATTATTTCGCCATCTGAAAATTACCTTTCTTTGAGTAAAAAAATTTTATAAAGTAAGTTCAAGTCAAGTATTCATGAAAACACATTACATTTTATAAAAAAAAATTTAAAAATATAAAAAAAAAATTACTTAATTTCCATCTAAAACATGAAAATTTTATATGTATTTATCAAAAATCGCAAAAAAGTTACGTTTTATGTCCACTATGACGATTTTGTGTGGCGTCCGTGGCGTAGTTGGTTAAAATGCGTGGCCGCTATGTTAACGAACCTGGAGACCCAGGTTCAAACCCCAGCAGCGACAGAAAATTATTTGAATTAAAATAATTTTTCTGCACGGCCGCCACCTCTCTGCAGACAATGGCAAACCTCAGAGTGTATTCAAAATGCCATGTAAAGCTTCTTGAGAGCAAGAACATTCCGTTCATCGCGGTTCGGAGTCGGCGTTAAACATGTAGGTCCTGCTCTCGGTCAATTGTGTACAAACTTAATAACACGCACAACACAATTGATCATAAGAAGCTAGGTCAAAGTCCTTTCAAGGGCTGAAATGGCCAGTTATTTATTTTATTTTTTATGACGATTTTGTACTATGGCCAACTTTGACAGTACACTGCGAACGAACTGCTGTAAACCTATAGAAACTGCGGACCTATTTCACGTGCCGTGTTTTTGTCTTAAAGAGACCAATATGACCTCTATAGAGGTCATTGGCCTCAGGTGTACCGTTCTAGTACTTACCCTCCAGATCTCAGTTCCTACTATCCTAATGTGCCACCCTAATATCAAAAAATAGAGCTCTTAAAATATCATTAATTTTTTATGATATTTTAAGTATATCGATATTTCCAGCAGAACTATTTTTAAATAATTTTTGAAAATTTTTTGCCGAACTTAGGGCTCCCTTTTTCATTTTCATCATATCATCGGTATTAAAAGTCTGATTATATAGAACGACATATCGATGTTTTTATCTGAAAGAGACCAATTATTTTTCTCCAAAATAAAAAAAAATCATCTGGAAGGTAAGAACTAGAACCGTGCGCCTGAGGTCAATTACGTCTATAGAGGTCATATTAGTCTCCTTGAGACAAAAACATTGATGTACCAAACTTTAAAATCCAACTGTAAACACCAGAGATATGAAGAAATATGTCAATGCGCGACCCCTACGTTCGGTAACAAAAAATTTTTTTTTTTTAACTGTCTTGCAAAAATGCATCATATTCGCTGGTATACGGCGCACTTTTTTTTTGAGGTACAGTCTAATGTATATAGTATGGTTCTATGGAAGTAGTATGGTAGGTGGTCGTTTAAAAAATATTAAATAAATTATTAAAATAGAAAGAAAAACAACACCCTCATGATTTTTAGCAGATGGAAAGGTAATAAAATTATCTTTCTGAAAATATTTTTTTTCAATTTTTAAAATGGGGAAAAATCCTATTTTTATGACTTCCAAAATTTGACCTTGAAGTTAAGAAACTTAAAAAATAATTTTGTTTTTTTTTATATATATAAAAAACAGCTATTTATTGTCTTTTCGAAAATACCTCAAACGTAAAAATCGAGTTAGTTTTGTTGAATATATGATTTTTCAAGAGTAAGGCAATTTCACTTTTTCTCCCATTTTGACGAAATTTGAATGTTACGTAAAAACTTAAAAAAAAAAATGTAAAAATTTTTTACTCAAATTAGTGTTTTTATTTCATGAGAAGATTCAATTCTGAAAGTTTGACCAAAATCGGAGGTGGTCAACCCGTAATATACGTTTTTTTGATGCGTTTAATTTGGAATGGCTGTTATGGTATATACAGCATTTTTTGTAGAACGTTCTGAAAATGCGGTGACCAAGATTGCTCCTCCTAAATTCATCTGAAATAAAAAAATTAATTTTAACGGGTTTTCCAATAAGAGGTGTTATTGTGAATCGCTCGCTATTGTGAATTGCTCACTTTTAAAGCTTTTATTCTTTGACATTTGACAAGTAGAAACTACGCCATTACTAAAAATGGAACGATACACGCTTCAACAACGCATTGAAATTATTAAAATTCACTACAAAAATGGTGAAAATCTTGCAGTCACAGTTTATTTTCAGCGCATACAGCGCATTTTCATCTCGGCGGCTAAGTCAACAAGAAAAATTGTCGCATCTGGGGCTCGGAAAACCCAAGAGCTATTTTTGAGAAGCCTCTCCATCCTCAACGTGTGACTGTTTGGTGCGGTTTATGGTCTGGCGGGGTCATTGGACCTTACTTTTTCGAAAATGAGGTTGGATCAGCGATTTGCTTATGGAAAATTTCATGAAAAGGATATTGTCCTGTAAGCGTGGTCTTGGTGGCCATTTGGCTGATGTTGTTTTTCATTATTAACGGCATACCTTCCTCCTTATTATGAAATAAACATCCGATCATTTATCTCAAAAAATGACATTTTTCTTTGAATACCAAAATAGCACCTCTTATTGGAAAATCCTATATTATTAAACTAGATACTTAAAACTCATACTTGTCATAGCCGATTTTGAAAATATTAATTTTTCACAAAATGGCGGACTTCCGAACGTAAATTAACGATTTTCGATCAAAAATTCGTCATTACCTAGTGCTGCCATATGTTCTGTTACAAATATAAAACGCTATAAAAAAAAACAATATACATACATATTGTATTCAAAATTATTTCATTTATTAGAAGACAATATTGGTTATTAAAAAAAATTGTATTCACTCGAAATGGCCGCCTTTTGCTTTAACACAAGCTTTCAAATGGTGTGGCCATTGGGCTATAGCCGCACGTACGACTTCCATGGAGATCGAGGACGCTGCTCTGGTTAATGCTGTTTTAAGGCTTCCCAAATTTCAATGGTGAGTCTTGCAAGCCATATTCTCCAATTCTGACCACAAAGCATAATCCAGTGGATTGAGATCTGGACTCCCTGATGGCCAATCTTCTGTTGCTATAAAGCCAGGAATATTGACTCTGAGCCACTCCTGCGGGGTTTTAGCTTTGTGCGCAGGAGCAGAGTCCTGTTGGAAGATCCATCTACGTCCATTGAAAAGGGTATTGGTCAAACCCTTCACAACACCCTCTAACACATCTTTTTGGTAAACCTTTGCACCAGTTTTTACGCCCTTTTCACAGAAATGGAGGGATGTGACACCATGGTGGGAGACCCCCCACCAAACCATTACGGAAGAGGGATGATGGCCACGTTGAACCCTTGGAACAACTTTTTTCGCTTCCTTAGGTGAAGTGGCATAAATCTTGTCATTTTGTTTGTTGAAAACTTCTTCCACGGTAAAAATTTTCTCATCCGTAAACAGAATGTTTTCATGGCCATTGGCCGCGTGCCACTGCAAAAGTCGCTTGCATCTTTCCAGCCTAATTTTTTTTAGTTGAGGAGTTAGAAGATGCCCCGTGGACCGACGATAGGCTTTCATTTGCAGATCATCCCGAATCAGCCTAGACATGGATCTGGTTGATATATCCAATTCCTTGGACATGATTTTCTGCTTTCTAAGGGAATTTCTCCGAATTCTTTCACGCACTGCCTTTACTAGCGCACTCGTACGGACAACGCGCGGGCGAACACTTTTTGGCCTGTCTTCTACTCCAGACAATTCGCCGAAGCGAGCAATAGCACGATAAACGAACATTCTCGATATTCCGAGTGGTTTTAGCAACTCGAAAATTTGGCCAGCACTCTTTCCGCACTTATGCAACGCTATTACCGCGACTCGATTCTCTTTAACGCCCCACTCCATGTTAATAGATTGCAAGCTGAAACCAAACTGACTAGTATTCTTCACTAATCAGTGCATGTGTTCTGAAAAAAAAGTTAACGGTTCTATTCCCGCAAGAAGTTTTGAACGATAAGCGCTGGAAATTGTGTAACATAACATATGGCAGGACTAGGTATATTGCCTGTAAAAAATGAACGAAGATACGAACAAAAATTCTATGAGAAGTAAGAGATTATTATTAATAAAATAATGCTGCAAAAAAATCAAAACGATCGGTTCACTGAGTTTCGAGAAATCTTGGACACCGACTTTGAAAACATTGTTTCGAGAAAAACGCGTTTGAAAATAAGGGCCAGCACTGCGCGCTCTAGAAGGCGGTTCACTGACTAGCCTATAACTTCGTTATTTTTTGCGATATCGACTTGAAATTTTCACCACCTATTCTGAGTCTTAAAGCTTTAAGAAAATATAAAAAAATTTTTTGAAAAAAAAGTTCTGGGTATATTTCCCCCCTTAATTGAATATTCCAAAGACATTACCAGGCAAGTGGTAGGTAAGGGCAGTAAATAAATGAAGTTTCGATCTATTGTGCTTAAACTGAGTTTCCATTTTTTTTAAGTGTATTTTTTTAAGGTTTAACTATAAAAAGCACTTCCACGAGCTGTGCCATGATTTGGACAATTTTGAACGGCTTTTAATTACGACAACAGCATTTCAACGCGAACTTAGCAGCAACGGCTTTGCGTTTGTGTGGAAACAGCTGGCTATGAGTGACAACTCATGACATGACTAGTAGTTGATGTGACATCTGATGTCCAGTAATAGTTAAAAAATTTAATTAACCAAATGACGCAGCTCGTTGAAAAGTGCTGAATAGAGCAACATCTAACTTCTTTGTTGGATCTTCTCTTTCTCTCACTCTCTCTATCTCTCTCTCTCTATTTCTCTTTCTCTGCCTAGTTCAGCAAGACACTCAGCCCGCTGCCAGCCTTCTGTCCAAAGCGACATGCGGTGTCATGCTGTCATCATTGGACACTTCATGTCAATGATGCGCACAATGACGCTACTGTTCGTGGTATACTTTCCGTATTTAGCTTGTAACTCTTTTACGTAATCATTTTGGCTTGTTTTGGCTATAATGTGCTTTGTTTTATTCTTGTTTGTTTTCAAAGCTAATTTTAGGTTTTTTTTTTCCTCTGCTCAACTTGTTACCGTTGAGTTTTGTGGGCTTGAGTTCTGTCACTTTTGTTTGCTCTCTAGAATTTGGTCAATACGGTATTAGTAGCAATTTATGCAAAATCTTTGTATAGCTTAATTTAGGTAATTTTTAATAGCTCCATAAAAAACTATAAAACTTTTTAATTCTTAAGCCAAAAATACGTTGTGGCAACATTAACTTTCATCTGTCTGTTTCACACGCGTTAACAGACCCGTATAACGGCAAGTTTTGTGGTTCTAATTTATCATTGATTATTTATGGATATTAGCTGTATTGCCACCACCAACAACTTCCAGCAGCAACAACAACAACAACAACTACTAACCTACATTTTATCTCGTGGATATAATTTCTCAGCGTGGTTGCTTAACTCAGCCAGCATGTCGTCATTTGACGTGGTGGTGAAACCCTGGAAACCTAAACAGATGTCATTCTTGCTATTGATATCTAACAGTCATTAATCTAGTCATCCATCAAACTAGCATCATCATAATTTTTTTTTATTTTCCAGTCCATTTCGTTTGCAATCAAATCGCTGTTGCATTTTCCCACTTTTGTCCTATTTTTCTTTGGTCCTCCATCCTCTATCTGCCATTACTACTTTACTTTGTCCGTTGATTATATTTAATTCATGACCTATTCACCGGTTTTTTTTCGCGCTGTTTCGTGTTGTATTTTTTATTATTTTCATTTAACAATGGTTAACCGCAACATTTTTTTCCTCATCAACCCATTCCTCGTTGGTCGTAATGTGAGCACAAAAATTGCAAATTTTTGTATTTTAATTCTTTGGATTCCCACCATTTCACCATTTCACATTTCAAAGAAAGCAACTCAGTCAGTCAGCATCGCATCAAGTCATCATCGCCGCTATACCACTTTACCACTGTGCCATTAGGTCGATCAGTGTCAAGTCTAGAGTTATCACCCAGAAATGCGTTTAGTACCCGCCAAGTATTGCTCATTATGTTGATTATGATGTTTGCATTGCACCAACGCGACAGCAATTGGTGATTGCTTGTCGCTTGTTGGTGATTGTTTGTCAGTGTTGCCATGACATAGCAGTTGAATTTTTTTAATTTTAACATTTTCGGTTTATTTCGGTTTGCAGATTTCTATATCTCTTCTTTCTTTTATACATAATAAAAGGCAACTAAAAATTTAACTTTCTTCGGGTTTAATTTTTTGAAAATATTGAACTTCCACATGAATATAATTTTCTAGAAACTTGTGAATGCAGTTTTTTTCAAAATTTTCTCAGTCCTTAATACTTTTTAATATGTACATCATGGAGTGAAATAATATATATTTAGCTTGATCTAAGAAAATTTAAAATTAAGCCTCATTTCCTGGAATCAAGCACAAAAACTTAAATTAAAAAATATAAACTTATAAAAAAAAAAAAAAAATAAATAACTGGCCATTTCAGCCCTTAAAAGGACTTTGACCTAGCTTCTTATGATCAATTGTGTTGTGCGTGTTATTAAGTTTTTACACAATTGACCGAGAACCGGACCTACATGCTTAACGCCGACTCCGAACGGCGATGAACGGAATGTTCTCGTTCTCAAGAAGCTTTACATGGCATTTTGATTACTCTCTGAGGTTTGCCATTGCCTGCAGAGAGGTGGCGGCCGTACAGAAAAATCATTTTAATTCAAATAATTTTCTGTCGCTGCTGGGGTTCGAACCTGGGTCTCCAAGGTTCTTTGACGTAGCGGCCACGCACTTTAACCAACTACGCCACGGACGCCACAATATAAACTTATAGTGAGCATGTTTTTCTAAAATTGAGTAAAATTAACGATTGCTTGCAACAAGAATAAAATAATTGATTCTAGAACCTGTAAATAGAATGAATCAAGCAAATATTTTCTTAATCCAAGCAATCGCAGAGAATTATTTTAGTTTTCAGCAAATTGTTTACTTGCATCAAGCAAATTTTTCTCACTTCACCTTATTTTGGCATGCTTATAATTCACAACATGTTTACATGAAAACATGTTTAAGATTGTGCGGATTGACAAACTATGGCATGGTTCGAAGACGCTGTGTCTTATCTGTTACTTTACTTAGAAACAAGTAAGCGTCTACAAGATATATTTAATATATTCGTGTAGTTTTTTTTATGATCGGTTATCCTACATCGGATTTTTATTATAATACGAAAATTATGTTTCTAAATTCAAGTAACGCTCTCTAGTATTAATTAAATTGTTTACTTGAATCAAGCAAATTATTCTAGTTTTCAGTAAATTCTTGATTTAAATTAAGTAAATTGTTGTCAATTCTAGGAAAATCAATTTCTCAAATCTAGCAAATTATTCTAGTTTTTTGCAAATTGTTACTTAAATCAAGCAAATTTTTCTCACTTCAAGAAAATATTAGTCTTGAACATAGAAAAAATGTTCTTGAGTTTTAAGCAAATGTTTCTTGAATTAAACATTTTTATCTTAATATCATGTGTTTTAAATTTGCTCAATTCTAGCAAAATAATGCTTGAATTAAGAAATTTACTCTTGAGTGCAAACTGATAACCTATTCAAGCATAGAATGCTTGAATTTTTTCTCTCCATGTAATAAGAAATTTAAAAACAAGTTCGATATTTTGGGAATTATGAAAGTAGAAGTATACTTATCCCTCTTGAAAGTATTTGTGAAGGTTAGTTTCACATTTCGGTCAGTGAGATTGTTGTATTGCCTTCTTCGCAAAAAGCACTTCCCATTTAATTTATCCATAAAAAAAACTTTTATAATTTTTGCAAGTAGAATTATTTCGCGACAGAAATTTTTTCTTATTTCTCAATAGTGGTTTGGATTTTCGAATAAGAAAATAATAAAATAAAAACAAAAATTTTATATGAAGACCTTTCTATCCATAAAGAGCTTATATTTTTTAAATAAATTCTAAAATTAAAAAAAAAAAATTATGAATATAAGTAATTAACCTTAGCATTAAAAGGTCACAATTATTCAAACGATAAATACTTGGTAAAGCCTATCCAAGCAAATTTGGAAATATTATATGTTGTACCACAGGCCCGTAGCCAAGGGTGTTAAAATATCCATACGATCAAAAAAGATCCAAAAATCCATATAAATCAGTTCATTACTTGAAAGAACAAGATTTCGCTATATATTTTCAATAAACCACCCTCCTGTTGTATAACTACAACAGTGATGTTCACGTAGTACCACGCGTGGTGAGACTCGAAAGCTTTATTCGAAAATCGAAACACGTACACGATGGAATGCACGAAGTTCTCTCAATCAGTTGGCGTTGAAACTAGGCTTGGGCATTTTAGTTCATCACGAAGATCGCTCTTTTTAGTTCAATCGTATGTTATGAACTAGTTCGTTCATTTAGTTCTTTTAGTTCGTTCGTTCTATTAGTTCGTTAGGTCTTTTAGTTCATTTCGTTTACTCGTTCATGTCCAGGTATACAAAATGAAACAAACTTGGTATGAATATGTGATATCCATCAAATTCACCATTTCTATAAGTGCATAAACAAAAAGTGTCTCAAACCAAGGACTCAAACCATATCATGGTAAATTTAGTTATTTTTGCTCTCGTTCGTTTTGTTCTTACTCTAGTTCAGTGTTTCTCGTTCTTTTAGTTCTTTTAGTTCATTTTAGTTCAATTGATATTGCAGCGAGTAGGAACAAAACGAACGAGAGCAAGAATAACTTAATTTACCATGCTATGGTTTGAGTCCTTGGTTTGAGACACTTTTTGTTTATGCACTAATACAAATGGTGAATTTGATGGATATCACATGTTCATACCAAGTTTGTTTCATTTTGTATACCTGGACATGAACGAGTAAACGAAATGAACTAAAAGACCTAACGAACTAAAAGAACGAACGAACTAAAAGAGCTAACGAACTAAGAAAACAAACGAAGTAAAACATGCAAAGAACAAAAAGAACGAACGAACTAAAAGAACTAAATGAACGAACTAGTTCATTACATACGATTGAACTAAAAAGAGCGATCTTTGTGGTGATCTACAATGCCCAAGCCTAGTTGAAACTTCAAGCAAGAAAGTTCGTGCCTCTTGATCGTGTGTTATGCACTGCACAAAATGTTTGAGACATATGGAAATGCGTTATTTGCAGAATAATAATAATAATAACGATTATTATAGTGACAATGATAATGATATTAATAATGATTATGATACTGCTAATGATAATGATGATGACAATGATAATTATAAAACAATTATTGCTTAATACCTGCACAACAATTTTTGTCAGTGCAGAGAGCGAGAGAGCTACAAACACAATCACAACAGTCGAAAATTGTAGTAGTATGCGTGTGAACAGCACTGAACCATGATAAAATTATACAAGATAGGAGTGACAACTGGCTATTTTCTCACGAGTGTCTTGCACCGACTGTCATTTGCCAGTATATTTTATTTTCTATTATCTTTTCTACTTTTTTCGTTCTCTAATTTATACTGTTTTTCACAGTTGGTGCAAGACGAAAGAACTCTCACTCCTACCTTGTAATTGTACCATGCACTGAACTACAGTTTTTTTTACCAAGAACCTTCTAATGTCCGCTATGGCTTAATACCAGTTAATACACCGGAACTTTGACGAGATCGTGAAAAAGTAAAATATATTGAATACATCATCAAATCTTTGAAAAAAATTCAATTTTGTATATTTTTTAAAACGTCACAATTTGCAAAGTATTAAAAAAACTTTGCTTTGTTGTGTAGAACACTTATAATTCCGCATTGGTTTTTGAAAATCTTGTATTAAGTCTTTAAGCTTATAACGTTAGTAGACTGCTGAAATCACAACAGATTGATGATTAGTAAGTAAAGCGGCCAACGAAATAGCAGTTCAATCAACTGGTGATTCTTTTTAAAAACTTCTATTTTTATATAAAATCATAATTTACTTTTTCATATCCAGTTTTATACTAAAATCAAATAGATTTTGTAAAGCAAAATCACGCCAAATTAAATTATTGCTATCCCTTTCTTTTGAAGTGAGTGGAAATGTGTTTCTAGACAAGTAAAAGCATGGATAAAATTTAAATAAGTTTGGTTTTTTTTACACTACATTTTTGCTATTTGCGGTTTCTTTGGTTATTTTCTGGGTCAAATTTCAAGTTTTTGTCCCCCATTAGACTAGCATGACAATTTTGGATGGCTAATAAAATAATGTAATAAAAATAAATTATAATTTTTAAAAAACAAAACTAAGTTAAGTGGTTTTGTTATATTATTGGTTTTTGTTTATGTTTCGTCACAAAATAATTTTTTTCTTATTCCAATTTTTTAGAAATGTTTTTATTGCTGACACTCATCAACAACTTAAAATTAATGATTTTTAAAAAATGTGCTAATTTAAAAATAAAAAAGACACTTTCGACACATAAAAAAACAGATAAACATCTTCTCTTTATGAGTTAAATGAGTTAATAAACTTAAACCTAACTCATAGTTTTTCTGTAAAGTCAGTTGTTTTGAAAAATTAACTTAAACGTAGGTAAATGAAGAAAGTTGAAAAAGAGAGTGTGGAGAATAAGAAGAGAGTGTGAAGTATAAGTAGAAGAGAGTGTGAAGTAGAAGTAGAAGAGAGTGTAAAGTAGAAAAGAGTGTGAAGAGTTGTTCCTTGTGTATCGAACACATTGATGACGACAAGCTGTCAAATTAGAAATAGTTGTTTATCGACGTTACGACATTGCGACATTAGACCAATTCTCTCCATAAGAAATACTTGTAAAAAAATTTGACAGATGTCGTAATGTCGTTGTCGTCGTCAATATGTTCAATGCATTATTCCCGGTTTACATTCGTCAACCCTTGACGTCAATTCTTTGCCCTTACTTACCCTCTCTCATGGTAGAATTATAAGGTAGGGCCGGGTCGCTCAGTGCCCTCACGCGTCAACGAATAGTGGATAGTGAAAAGGTCGGGTAGTTGTCAAAATGACGAAGTTGGTGGAAATGTCAAATGAAAAAAGAAATATCATGTTTTCAATTTGTACATAGTGCGGACACGTGTGTTAAGTTTGTGTTAATTTGAGTGGAAATATTGTAAAAACATTATAAATAAATCTATAAAATGCCGCGGAAGTGTTAAATTTGAAAAAAGCTTGTAAAAAGTTTAACCTAAAATCAACTGCGAAACATGAACATAAAAAAACTCGATATGAACAGCTGATTTTGACAACTAGCCCCCTTTTTCGCTGCTTTCCACTCCATTCTTCTCCGAGTCGGCCCTACCTTATAATTCTACCATGCCCTCTCTCAAGTTGATGTCCGCGTCTCTCATAAAAAAATGCAAGAGTTGACCGCCCACTCTTGACGTGTGTTAACCGGGACTTAGTAAGCTCAAAATGTGTTTAACTACTTTCATACCAGGAAAGAGAACCAATAACTGCTCTACACTATCATTTTTAACTTTTCATCATCCAAAATGGGAAACTGACTGTTTTTATGAAATATATTTTTATTTTTATATTTTTGTGTAGAATTTGAAAATACTCGGTTAAGGTTATATTGAAACTAATTGAATCATACATTTGTCTATGTAATATTTTGGCCTGTATTTGGACGCTCATTACGAATCTATAGTTTACATGCAAAATTTCCTATTACTCTTCCCATGGCGGATACAATATGGTGGATGTGAAAACCGAGAAAGGTTTTAAATTTGAAAGATTATGAATTAAATTTGCATACCCATGAATTTTTGTATTCCCCGATCACAAATCTGTAGTTTAAATTAAAAAACTCATATTTCTATTCCCATGGCGGACCCAATATGGCAGATGAGGAAACCGAAAAAGCTATTATAATTCAGAGATTACGGCTTAAACTTGGGTGTTTTTTTTATTCGCCAATCACCAATATGAAGCTTAAATTCAGAATTATATACAGCCAAGATGGCGTAATTTCATGCCACTATTTTCTATCGTAATATATTGTATAGTAAAAAAAAAAAAACAAAAAAAAAAAAAGAACGGAGCCCATTCGTTATCTTTTTATTAGCAACAAAATAAGCAAGACATGTAATTAAAATGATTTAAATTTTTTTTATTATTAATAAAAAAATTTTTTTCTTCTGCCTGCTGGCAACTCTATTTAGATGCGCATATTAATATGCATGCAGCTGAGCGTCACACGATTTGTGTTAATTTAACTGAATTTTCCACAAAATTAAACATGATGAAAACCACGAAGTGTCTAAGCAATAAACAAAATTATAAAAAAAAAGAAATAAAATTCACACGCCGTCTCAAGCGAACTCCTTTAGTAATAAAAAAAAAATTCACAGATTTTTTTTTATTTAATGAGAAAATAAATTTTACTGCAGCAATTTAAGCATTTTTATGGTTTTGCTGTGGTTAGTGCAGGCTAAGTGCTGACTTTTATCCCAGAGAGATGACAACGGATCATGTTTTTATAAAACTTATAAATATTGCAATGAACTTGAAAGAGCAGAAAATGTAATCGCTGGTTCTAAAATAAACAAAAAAAAATGTCCAATTCATACATTTCAAGTGTTCGAGATATCAACGAGCTTTCATATAAATTATTTTAAGTGCGATGTAAAAAAATAAAACTTTTGCAAAAGACTTAAAAAAAATTCTCTGAGGTTAACTAATTCGGTTCAAATTCGGTTCAAATTAGGTCGAAAAAAATAATTTTTTTTAATATATTCTTATGATTGAATTAAAAAAATAATTTTATTAAATTTAAATGAAATCATAAAAATAAATAATATATTACTAGAAATTTCTATAGAAATTCAAGAGTTTGAATTTCAAAGAGTGTTTATTTTGCCAGAACCATTGGTCTTCATGCCACGTGATATCATCACTATCGGCGGGGTTGTTGTCATCGTCGTCATTTAGAAGCCTAGAGAAGTGTTCCCTCGGCATCATCAGTGTACTCACATTACTCAGTATATATCTGTCACTTGATTCCCGTTTTCATCCTTGCAAGAAGAAGTCGGTTCTTAAAACCATCGGCTAGGCATTTTATTTTTTCGAAAATTTTTTTCACCTCACTCCTGTCCACCATTCATCTCCATTTTCTTGCACTCACGTTTTTTTTCGCCTGAAAATGCGTCTCTCTTCCTTTCTCTTCTTTTTGTATCGCTCTTTTGCAGCACGCGTTACCATGATACAATTATACAATGTAGGATTGACAACTGGCTTTTTTCTCATCAGTATCTTGCACCGACTGTCATTTGGCTGTATATTTTGCTTTCTATTTTCTTTTTTACTTCTTTCGTTCTCTAATTTATACTATTTTTGACAGTTTGTGCAAGACGAAAAACTGTCACTCATTCCTTGTATAATTGTGTCAGGCGCATTGCAATCGCCTGCAGGGTGACTTTGTGGGCGTCGTCTTTCTCTGCAGTGGCGTCGCGATACTCATAATCGTGCCACAAGAATGATAGAAACAAGATTATGCGTTCCGCAGTTCCGTTATCTAATGCTCTCTGTCTCAATTGACTTCATGACGTCACACAGCACTTCTGCATTACAAAATGAATGCAAATGTGCGATCACTTAGGCAAATTGAGGAAAATCTTGCGGAAAAGTAAAGTAAAAAAAACTACTCTTCTGTATAAAAAAATTGATATATTCGTACACGAAAAAATTAAAATTTTTCAAGTTTTCACGATTTTTATCTCCTAAACCATTCGATACCGATAAAATTATATTACACCAATAGGTTTACGAGGTCCATATACATATTGTAAAAATAAGAAAAAAAAATATTTAGTATATAGAACATATATAGAACATGCATGCAGTTAATGTAAACAAGAGTGCTGTGTGACGTCATGCTCTCTCACTCATTTGCGGAACACGTTATCTTGTTTCTATCATTCTTGGTCGTGTCAATGGTTTCGGCAAGGGTGTGGTGGTAGCCGATCATCTCTTCGGCAACCGTACGCACGGAGTAGAAATGTGTGTTCACTGCGAGCATATGACTTCGATCGGAGGAGTGCTTTTTTGAAGCAGAGTGAGAGTCGAGTAGCGAAGTCTTCGGCTCTTCGTTTTGATTGCAGCTTTTTGACGTCTAGCTTTCTCTCTGCTGGTTTGCTTACGGACGTGTACGCTTCTTGGCTGTGACAAGATAATCATCCGAGTCTATGTTGGTAGCACGGATCGTGCAACATCTTAAACACTTGAAGAATTGATCAACTCGTGATCTTTTTAGTGTCTTAAGTGATACTTGGTAGCGCTACTAACGTCCATGTTTCGTGCTGTGTCAAAGCCTTATTTCATTATCACGACTCATTCATTGTCATGGAGGTTGAACATTCCAACTGTTGGACCAAAGATATTTTCCTTTACCACCCTGACGTTGAAGTCATCAAGCATGATTTTTATATCGCGGCGAGAGCTGCGCTCATAGGCATCTTCAAAGCGGTCATAGAAACTTTCTTTGGTCTCATCGTCCTTGTCCTCTGTCGGAGTGTGCGCTCATATCAGGCTTTTATTAAAGAATTTCGCCTTGAAACGGATTATGATAAGTCGTCCGTTCACAGGTGTAAATCGCAGGACATGATTACGTAGTTTCTTGCCAAACACAATTCCGCATCCAAACTCGTGCTTCTCCGTATGGCCTTTGTAGTAGATTATCACAGGATGCTTGCAGTGAGCAACCCTGTCCCTTCCAAAGCATTTCTTGGATTGCAGTGATATCAGCTGTGTATCATTCCAAAATATCTATTAGTTGGATAGGGCACCATTCCAATTTTCGGGTTCGGATGTTCCAAATGCATATTCGTAAATCAGTCTTTCGTTTGCGGAAGGCATCATTAGATTTGGAGATAATTTTTTTTTTTTTTATCTTAGTCTTTTTCTAGTTTTAGTGTTTGTCTTTGTCTATGTCATAGTCTTATTCATAGTCGTGGTCTTTGCTCTAATCCTAGTCTAAGTCCTATTCTACGTCTATGTCTCAGTCTTAGTCTTCATTTAACTCTTAGCCTATCACTTGGGTTTAGTCATTCCTCTAGCTTAAGTCTTAGTCTTAGTCTTAGTCTTAGTCTTAGTCTAAGTCTTAGTCTTAGTCTTATTCTTAGTCTTAGTCTTAGTCTTAGTCTTAGTCTTAGTCTTAGTCTTAGTCTTAGTCGTAGTATTTGTCTTAGTCCTAGTCTTAGTCTTAGTCTTAGTCTTAGCCTTAGTCTTAGTCTTAGTCTTAGTCTTACTCTTTGTCTTAGTCTAAGTCTTAGTCAAAGTCTTAGTCGTAGTATTTGTCTTAGTCCTAGTCTTAGTCTTAGTCTTAGTCTTAGTCTTAGTCTTAGTCTTAGTCTTAGTCTAAGTCTTAGTCTTAGTCTTATTCTTAGTCTTAGTCTTAGTCTTAGTCTTAGTCTTAGTCTTAGTCTTAGTCTTAGTCTTAGTCTTAGTCTTAGTCTTAGTCTTAGTCTTAGTCTTAGTCTTAGTCTTAGTCGTAGTATTTGTCTTAGTCTTAGTCTTATTCTTAGTCTTAGTCTTAGTCTTTGTCTTAGTCTTAGTCTTAGTCTTAGTCTTAGTCTTAGTCTTAGTCTTAGTCTTAGTCTTAGTCTTAGTCTTAGTCTTAGTCTTAGTCTAAGTCTTATCCCTAGTATTAGTCTGAGTCTTACTCTAAGTCTTAGTCTTAGTCTTAGTGTTATTCTTAGTCTTAGTCCTAGTCTTAGTCTTAGTTTAAGGTTATGAATACTGTTTTCAAATATTTTCCACCTACCTCTATTTCTGCTCCTCAAACTCTACGTCTTTCTCTCTCTCTCTCTCTCTCTCTCTCTCTCTCACTCTTTCTCTTTCACTTTCCTTCTTCTGATTATTCCTGTCTAACCTCTCTTTAGTTAATCAAATTGCATTTGCAAACCAAAAAAATCCTTTCATGCTACAGCAAAAAAAAAGAACCATAATTACCTCAATTAAAAAATAGAGTTTAACATTTGCTGTAATCTCTCATCATGCTTGAATTTATTACTCAATAATAATAAAAACGCTGTTATTTCTAAAGCTCAAATAGAATTTTCCTCTCAATTAACATCTTGGTATTCTTTTGTTCTCACGAATCAGCCAAAAACAAAAAACTTGGACAACATGCGCCACAAATTTTATAACTTCAGAGAAAATTAGGCTATAAAGAAATACTCTATTACCTTCTTCTTGTTAATTAGTCGTAATTCCATTTATATACGTAATAGTTTTTGAATTTTTTTTTTCTTTTTTTGTAAAGTCGGTAAGTGTATCTGTGAGTTCCTATTTAAATTCCACTTAAATGTATCTATTTTGGTTAATTATTTTTTGATACAAAAGTTGTACCAGACAAAGGAAAAATAAAGAGTGTCTATTAAAGTGTATTTTTATAGTTGATGCCGTAATTATATGAAAGTGTTTTCTTCACTTGATTTTTTTTATTTTTTTTTTATTTATTTTTTTTTTTTTTGTTTTTATTTTCCTTTGTACACCGTTGTTGGAAGCTATTTTCTTATTTAATTTATTGTTTTCTTCTTATTAAAAGTTATGGTTTTATGTCGTCTTTTTTTTTCACCGCTCAACACTTAAGCTTGAAATTTATTTTATTTTATTTTTATTTTTTATTTTCTATTTTTTCCTTTTTTATAATGTAGGTGACTACTTAAGTAATTTTTTTTCGTTTTTAATAACGTACCCACGTTCCTAATTATGTACTATAGTGCCTATTATGTTCTTGGCTTTGTTGTTTTTTTGATGATTATAGTTGTTTTGATGGTTGCCTGCTGTTGTTGTTGTTGTTGTGTTGCTGTTGTGGTTGTTTTTGTTGTTGTTGCTGTTGTTGTTGTTGCAACTTTTCATTGTTGTAATCTTGAAATGAGGTGCTAAGTTTAACATAAAAATCGTTAACCACTTCAGGCTGGTTCTGCATGGGTGACTGAATGGCTTACTTTAAATGCATCTGGTGCGTGATGTTTTTTTCGATTTTACAGGGTATACATAAAAAACACTGGAATTGAAAAATGCATTTTTGGAATTTATAGAAATATTTTACTTATTATTCTAAAAAAAATGTCATCTACCCTGAAAGAAAGTAAGACAAAAAAAGAGTTGGCTGTGCCGTGGACACACCCGTAGGTTTTGACGTGACGAAGTTTCTTGCTGTTGTTGTTAATGTTGATGTTGATGTTGATGTTAATGTTGATGTTGATGTTGATGTTGATGTTGATGTTGATGTTGATGTTGATGTTGATGTTGATGTTGATGTTGATGTTGATGTTGATGTTAATATTGATGTTGATGTTGATGTTGATGTTGATGTTAATATTGATGTTGATGTTGATGTTGATGTTGATGTTGATGTTAATGTTGATGTTGATGTTGATGTTGATGTTGATGTTGATGTTGATGTTGATGTTGTTGTTGATGTTGATGTTGTTGTTGATGTTGATGTTGACGTTGATGTTGATGTTGATGATGATGTTGATGTTGATGTTGATGTTGATGTTGATGTTGATGTTGATGTTGATGTTGATGTTGATGTTGATGTTGATGTTGATGTTGATGTTGATGTTGATGTTGATGTTGATGTTGATGTTGATGTTGATGTTGATGTTGATGTTGATGTTGATGTTGATGTTGATGTTGATGTTGATGTTGATGTTGATGTTGATGTTGATGTTGATGTTGATGTTGATGTTGATGTTGATGTTGATGTTGATGTTGATGTTGATGTTGATGTTGATGTTGATGTTGATGTTGATGTTGATGTTGATGTTGATGTTGATGTTGATGTTGATGTCGATGTTGATGTTGATGTTGATGTTGATGTTGATGTTGATGTTGATGTTGATGTTGATGTTGATGTTGATGTTGATGTTGATGTTGATGTTGATGTTGATGTTGATGTTGGTGTTGGTGTTGGTGTTGGTGTTGGTGTTGGTGTTGGTGTTGGTGTTGATGTTGGTGTTGATGTCGATGTTGATGTTGATGTTGATGTTGATGTTGGTGTTGGTGTTGGTGTTGGTGTTGGTGTTGGTGTTGGTGTTGGAGTTGTTGTTGGATTTGTAGTTGGTGCTTTTCGTTTAGCTTTTTTTTTGCTTCCCCATTGGTTGTGCTCTAATTTCAATTAATCCAGCAAAAGTTGTGCATATGCGTCACATTAGGCGGTTCCCTGAGGGTTTTTGACACGCCGTCAAATTTTTTTTTTATTTTTGTCATATGCCCGAAGACCTCACCTTTGTTTTCGGTTCTTAAAATTTACCGTTGCACCAGTAGTCACAGAGTAAAAAATCCATGCAACGTTTTTTCATGGCTGTAGCATTTTTTCTGCATTATGTGATTGCATCCCTAAAATCATGACAACAAAATTTTTTGTGTAACTTAGTTGTGAAGCGTAATAACACATCCCTGCTGTCGTAAAACAAAATTTACTGTAGCACTCCTCCTGAGTGAGTAATAATTCCATGCAACGATATTATATTTCTGTTACATAAGCTGCTATATTCACGACCTGACGACGCCGGAATTTTTCTTTTATTTTTGTCGTAAAGCCATGTATAAAAACTTTATTTTCTTTTTTAAACTTTTATCGTAGGTTATAAACTCATTGAGTAAAAATTCAATGCAACGCCGCTGCATGAATGTTGCGTTATCGATCTTTGAGCGGCTCTCTCAGCGTCCCCATGATGTCAGAAATTTTTTGTCTAATTTTGTTGTGAGGGCTTACAGTAGGCCTTTATTGGCGTATCGTATTTTTAATCTTAGCACTAATACTCAGCGAGTAATAATTCCATGTAACAAATTTTCAGTTGCGTTGCTTACGCAGCTCCCACTACGTCCCTATGCTGTATTAAATTTTTTTTTTGTTTTTTTAATGTAGTCAAAGAATTAACCTTTATGGTCATACTATTTTTTTAATCATAGCTCTTATACCCATCGAGTAACAATTCAATGAAACGCAGATGAATTTTTAAAAAATTCATTTTCCAACTTTTTTGGAAACTAGAGCAGTACAACGTAACTTCGTCACGTCAAAAGTGTTCATAGAACATTTTGGAACGAACAAAAGCAGTTTTTGTTTGAAATTGCTTGATTGAAAAAAGTTAACTATTAAATTGGGTTTCTGATCAAAAGCTTAAACTTTTTATTAATGTCTCGTATAAAAATTGGCAAGAGTGTTAAAGAGTGTTAAAGGAAAAAATAGTAGAAACAGAGTTCAGTATTTTTTCAGTAAGATCAAATTTTCTAACAATAGCCTTGAAGTTGGTTCAACTGGGCTTAAAACAACATTTTGAACTACACTGAACCAAATATTGTTCTTAAAATCAAAGAATCTCGTTCATAAAGCGAAATCTTCAAAAAAGCTCGCTTGGTCGAAAAAGATTGGTCGAAAGAAATGATAAAAAATTACAATCGCGGTGCTTGAAAACATATGTATGACATCGTAACAGGTGACGAATCAAGGATTCATGCTTATGAACCCGAAACTAATCGACTGTATGGGTCTTTCAAGACGAGCCAAATGCACAAAAGTTGTTCGCGCACGAAGCACTTTGAAGTAAATGTTCTCGTGTTTCTTCGGAATAACTGTACATTAGACTGTACCTCAAAAAAAAGTTCGCCGTATACCAGCGAATATGACGTATTTTTGCGAGACAATTACGAAAAGAATTTTTTTTTTGTTTTGACCGAATGTAGTGGTCGCGCATTGACATATAACTTCATATCTCTGGTGTTTGCAGTCGGATTTTAAAGTTTGGTATATCAATGTTTTTGTCTCAAGGAGACCAATATGACCTCTATAGAGGCACACTTTTTTTTTGCATAGGAGGTGGTACGGTCTACTGTACATATCGCCACCGTTTTATTAGAGCAAACTAGAACGGTCTATGGTACACCACCACTTGTTTGCTAGAAGTGTTCGGTAAAAATCAGTGAAACCAATCGCAGAAGGCGAATAATTCTCCACCACGACAATACAAGCTCTTTTTTTCTTGGGCAAATATAGTTGATACTGCCTTTTTGTATGATTTAATGAGGTTCCTTTAGTTATTGAGAAAAATTCTCAAATTTTTAAACATGGTTGGTTTTTGACCATCAATTTTTAGAAACTTTTTCGGAAACTTATTAGAAGCTATGGAAGCTATAAGACCCTCCATACCTCGAAAAAACCTTTATGGCTACGGACCTGTTACCTCTTATAGATATAGTACAGTCTTGGCCAAATGTGTAAGGCACTCGTGAAAAGTTGTTATTTTTTAAAAATGGTGCGAATTTAAAAAAAACAAAGTATGCAGTAATGTTGAAAATCATTTTTAATTTAAGACATATAAATATTTTGTGACACCACCTTTGGCTTTAATAACGACTGGTATCCTTTTAGGCATAGGCCTCACCAGCTTACGACATTCATTCGAATTTACTTTGATCCATTCTTGTTCTAAAATCTTTTGAACATCTTTTTGATGTTGTTGGGTACTTTCGGATGCTACGTCTTAAAATTCTCCAAAAATGCTCAATAGGGTTAGGACCTGGGGACTGCGCAGACCACGCAAGGAGTTCAATGCCATTTTCAACAAAGCATCGTATTGAAAGTAAGGACTTGTGACAAGGTACATTGTCTTGCTGAAATAGGACATTTCGCATGTTCGTTTCACCAAAAATATGCCAAAAAGATAGTATTAGCATGTTTTTCATCAAGTTTCCATACTTTTTTGAATCTATACGACTCTCACAAATAAACATTTTCCCGACTCCTTCCGCAGCCATGCAGCCCCAGATCATCCTCCTCCATGCTTAATGGTAGGTACTACACATTCTGGGTTGTACTCGTTAACTATCCTTCGCCAAACATAGCTTGTACCAGGAGTATCAAGCAACTGTAAGAAATAAAAAAATTACATTTTTTAGAAGCTCGAAAAAACTTGGGTGGCAACTCTAAGCAACTTATAACTCTAAGTTCGTGGTTTCATTGTAATGCTTACTTCAAAGTTTGATCCAATCCTCCTCAGTAAAATGTTGGTATTTTTGTATGCACAACGCGAGCATTCCATTTTTTTTTTTTTGCTATTTCACTTTGATTCTTGCCTGAATCAAATAAATGTTGAATTTCAATACGTTGTGAAAAAGAAAGTTCCGGTTTTTTGACATTTTCGATAGACCACTAATTTTAGAATATGAAACATTTAACTTTTGCTGACTGTCTCACAGCTTTGAACCACAATCAAGCACTTACCGCAAACTGTAAATTTTTTTTTAATATATACTTACATTAATTTCATTTGTGACGGTACATAACAGTAAAGTCGGAAGAAGTTTATCATTTTGTCATATTGGTGGTGATATTTTGATATCGAGTAAAAGCAAAACATAAATTAAAAATAAATTGCTTAGAGTAATAGATCAAAAAATGAATAGTGCCTAACACTTTTGGCCAAGGCTGTATATTTCCTACTGCCATGTTAATTTTCTTAAAATTAAAAAAATTTTTTTTTGAAACTAATTCTTTGAATTCTTAAATATTAGAACTATGAGCATTTGGGATATTTTCATTAATGTTTTAATATATCTCCTAATATGTCTCCTCTAATATATATCTGACTCTGTTATTTCCTTTTTTGTACTCCCCCATTTCACAATACGGAAAAATATTTCTCTCTCTTTTTCTTAAAAGAACAATTATATTGAAATTTTCTGTGTTTTTTTTTATCTTTTTACCAAATGCCATACGCATCTTTAAAAAACTAATGATATAAAATTATATTTCCAATGAAGCCAATTTTCCTTTTGAAACTATGTATTCTCAATATTTTATTTCAATTCAAAGCTCTACATCTCTTATTCCTACACCCTATACTTTCTATGGTCGTTGTCAAAAGTGCGCTGAGCCAATCATCACGAACAACCGCATTCTTTCAGTGTTAAAAACCAAATTCTTCTGTTCGCGTATTTTCTTCATTGCCATCAGCTGTGTGCTGTCATGAATTTGCATTTTCTTTTTTTGTTTTATTCTCTATTATTTTATAACAATGTCTTTTTCTTTTTATTTATTTTCATTTCCATAAGAATATTTTTTCAACTTGTATTTACTTAATTGCCACACGCCATCGTCATTGCTTTGCCATCTTTTCATCTCGAGCTGCAACTCGAACTGTGACCAAGTTTTATAGCAATGCATTGCATTGTCATGTCATGCCCAGTTTCCTGAACTCGTACATATTTTGTTGTTGCTCAGATTTCTTTATTTAATTTTGTGCTTTGTTTTTTTTTCTCTTTTTCGGCTCATTGTATGATGATATTTGTTGTAGTAGAGTCTAAATCACTTGCGGCGCACGTTCCTATGGTCACAATGCGGCAGAGTCATCATATTTGTCGGTTGGTCAAACCAAACCATTCCAGCGCTTGTTGTTGCATATACCCAGTAAAACCCAGTCCACAGACCCATGAGGCAGAATTGTGGCACTGGTTAAATTTTTTTTTATTATCATTATATTATTTTTTTTCCATAAATTATCATGAGAAAAATTTTTCGCTTTTTATTTGTCATTTTTTATTTTTTTGTAATGTTTTTTTTTGCCTGTTGGTTGTAGTGCGAGGAAAAATTTGCGGCGGAGGTGGTATTTTTTTCGTTGGAAAATGAAAGTTTTACTTTACTGTCGCATACAGCTGAAAAAGTTACGTTGAATAAAAAAAAAAAAAAAAAATTTAAATAATTTTGTTTTCACTCTTCTAATTAATTGTGAATTAGATGGTGTTGTTGCTTATTTGGTTTTTTTGTTAAAATCTCTTAAAGTGTTTAATAAATGTTATTTTGTGGTTTTGCTTTGTTGGGACTTTTTAGTTAAGCACACTGGGTGTTCGTGCGATAAATCGTTGAGAATTTAACATCAAAGTAAGTCACTTCAAATTGGTTTTTGGCGAGCTTTTTGTCGGTTTAGCTTTTTGACGTGACAACGTTACGTTTTACCTCACAGGTTGACAGAAAGGATGAAAGAGGGTATATTTTTCTTAAATGCATCGGCGTTGCATGGAATTATTACTCGCTGAGTATGGGTGCTAAGCTAAAAGTTATGACACGACAGCAAAGGTAAATTTTTTGACCTTCTGATAAAAAAAACAAAAAATAATGACGCCATTAGAATGCGGAAGGAGCTGCTAAGCAACGAAACTTCAAATTTGTTACATATAATTATAACGCGCTGCATATGGAAGCAACAAAAATGTGCTAAAAATAAAAACAAAAATAGACAAACAATTTTGACGTCATGAGGCCGCGGACGGAGCTGCTCCAAGATCAAATATTCAACAAACATGCAACAGAGTTTCATGGAATTTTAAATCCGTGAGTATATGCCCTACAGTAAATGTCATAAAACAAAAATGAAGGATTTTTCTTGGCCATTTGAAAAAAAATATGTTATGACATCTTCAGGTCGCGGAAATAGTGGCTTATGTACCAAAAATGTAATAACGTTGCATGGAATTATTACATGGAATGCTACAGTTAGTTCTATTTTACGACAGCAAAGATAAATTTCCACCGCATAACTAAAATAAAAAAAAAAACAATAGTGGCAAAATGGCGGCAACTGCTTAATGTAGAGAAAATAAAACGACTTTGAAAAATCGTTACATGGAATCATAAGACTCCAAGACTATTGGCTCTACGGTGAATTTTATGTAATGGAAATAAGGGTTACGTTTTTGTCACATAATAAAATAAACAAAAAATAAAAAACCTATGGCGTTATGAGTACGGTGACCATTATTTTCAAATAAAAAAAAAGGACACACGATAAAAAAACAAAACATATTCATTTAAAAAAATAGTAATTTATTTAAAAACATAAAAATCCTGCATGGAATAAATATAACATAAATAACGAAATGTTTTAGTATTTATTTATAAAAAATTTAATAAATAAACTGAGATCGGATTTTTCTTAAAAAAAAACAATGTCTTTTAAGCGTTTATCAAATATATACAAACAAAAATGACTAAGTAATACAAACAAAACATAACATAAAAAAAAATGGCTTAGTAATACTAAGCAATAAGTTTGTTCAGAAATTATTTTTTAAAGAGATCTTTTTTTTATATGAATAAAATATTAAATCACAGTACATTCTTAAATCTTACAGTAACTATAAGTAAATTAAAATCTTTACAAATACTTTTCGACAGAATGTATTTTTTTTAATAGATCGTTTTCATTTTTTTCTAAAAATATCTTAAATTCTGTGCAGTCCATTTGGAAGTTAGATTTAGTAATCAATATGGATTCTAAGGTAGCTTTTTTTAACTGGGACTTCTCCGATGTCCAAATATTATTACATAATGAAAATACTCTTTCTGTTGGCGCATTAGAAGCTGGTAGACACAGTGAAAACTCAACGAGCTTAAGTATATTCTTGCAAGGAATATATTTATCAAAAAAGTGACTAAAAATTCCTTTCCATTTAGAGCCTGTTTAAGTTCCATCATTTCTCCACTTCTCAATTTTATGTACATCTACATAATTTTTAACACAAACTACTTCATCGAATAAATCTTCATTATTAATCTCTATATCATCCCTTAAATTTTTTAAGTAAACTAAACTCTTTTCAATCGACTGCCAACATGGAACACTTCGTAAAAGGACCCATTCGAAATGCTCAATATCCTTAAAAGCTGTATCCCATTGACTCAAATAGTCAATACAAGTTCCATAAAAGCTTGTTACTTCTTTTTTAATCATGTATTCATCGACAGTGCCTGCCAACTTCAGGGCATTTGAAACCACGAGAGGCAAAAAAACTTCTTGTTTGCGTTCAATTAATATTAATTTCAATTCTTTCAAAATAAG
Source organism: Pherbina coryleti (assembly GCA_943735915.1). Classification (NCBI taxonomy): domain Eukaryota; kingdom Metazoa; phylum Arthropoda; class Insecta; order Diptera; family Sciomyzidae; genus Pherbina; species Pherbina coryleti. The sequence goes on along the minus strand of OX030952.1, from coordinate 124,445,232 downwards.
AGAAGCTTCAGCCATAGAAATGTCTTGCGACTCAAGACGAAGAATATATTTATGAAATATTGACGCTTGGCTATGAGCAAACCATACCATACTTCAGCACATGGATTGTTAAAAAGATCTCGCAGTATTGTAGGGCACTTTTGCTGCGATAGAAAATATTCTTTTAATGGCACGAACAACTTCAAAATTCCCTCCAATGCAGGCTTTAACGAAAGCCATCGTGTTTTACTGTGGCCCAATAATTTTTGTACTCAATATCGACATTCTCACAGATCTCTTTGAACTGTTGTACTCTTACAGTGTAAATGTAAAAGAATGAAAAAATTTTAACAATAATAACTTCTATGTCAACTGGCAAAGACTCCGCCGCAGTTTGAATACAATTGTTCAAAATATGAGCAACACAATTTACACCGATTAAATTCTTGCCAATGCAATCTTGCATTTTTTTAAAAATATTATTTAGGCCTTTTCTAGCTGCACCTCCAAAATTGCAATTGGTATTATCAGCACAGAATGCTACCATTTTTCGAGTTGCATCATATTTAATTAAAGTTTCTTGAAGAATTTTACTTATGATATCTGATGTTTCACCTTGCAGTTCTTTAACGCCTAAAATTTTAACCATTATTCCTTTATTTGGTAGAAAATACCGGACTAAAATTGGACAAAGTTTAATAGGTCCATGATTGGAACAATCTAAATAAATTGTTATGCAGCTGGTGCTAAATAAATCAGCTTTAATCAAGTCTAGAGAAATTGGTGCAAATATGTTTTTGATGATTACTTCACACTTAGTTCGAGCACAAGAATATTTTTCTTCAAAGCACGATTTTATCAATTTTGAAGTGCAATCATTGGAGCGGAACGAATAATTGTGCTGAACAGAATGATAAGCCCAGGAACCTTCAATAACAGCCAATTGCTTTTCTTTACAATTAAAATTCTGGTTTCTGTAAAATTTAGTTATTTGATTTGAACTACTAGAAGCAAGAACTGCCGTTTGATGTTTACGTGTTTCTATGTGTTGTTTTATGTTTGAAAGACCACTGTTGGCTATCGAAAAGTTAGCAAAGCATATTCTGCATTTAACTTCATGTTCACTGCTGGCTTTTTTAATAAATGGGAACTCGGTTTCCAAATCATTATTAAAAACATATTTTCGCTTTGGAGGCATTTCTACAATAAATAAAAAGTATTTTATTAAACAAAACAATATAAAATATACCAATAAGTCTTACAGCAGCAACAGAAAACAATTGAAAAGAGAAAGAATTGAATTCTAACCAGAAAACACAAAAGAAACAGTGTTAAGAACCATTCACAATAACCTTTTTCAGTGCTGCCAAATCCTGCTTATTTTCGTTTATTTAAGGCTGTTGCCAGATTAAGAAAAAAAATGTAAAGAAGTGATTCTACATTTACATGCAAACTTAAAGTTTTGAGTAATTAATTATAAAAAAAGGACAAAAAAGGACAATTTGAAAAAAAGAGGACAAAAAAAGGACAACATTTTTAAAAAGGACACAAGGCTAAAAAAGAGGACTGTCCTCTCTAAAAGAGGACGGATGGTCACCGTAGTTATGAGTCTCCCTAGGGAGCCGCTTAGTCTCATGTAAATACACCATCTTTTCACGGATTTATTCCATGGCGCTAATGCACCATACAAAAGCAAAAGCAAAAGCAAAAGCAAAAGCAAAAGCAAAAGCAAAAGCAAAAGCAAAAGCAAAAGCAATATCAAAGCAAAATCAAAATCAAAATTAAAAGCAAAATCAAAAGCAAAAGCAAAAGCAAAAGCAAAAGCAAAAGCAAAAGCAAAACCAAAAGCAAAAGCAAAAGCAAAAGCAAAAGCAAAAGCAAAAGCAAAAGCAAAAGCAAAAGCAAAAGCAAAAGCAAAAGCAAAAGCAAAAGCAAAAGCAAAAGCAAAAGCAAAAGCAAAAGCAAAAGCAAAAGCAAAAGCAAAAGCAAAAGCAAAAGTAAAAGCAAAAGCAAAAGCAATATCAAAGCAAAATCAAAATCAATATTAAAAGTAAAAGCAAAAGCAAAAGCAAAAGCAAAAGCAAAAGCAAAAGCAAAAGCAAAAGCAAAAGCAAAAGCAAAAGCAAGAGCAAAAGTAAAAGTAAAAGTAAAAGCAAAAGCAAAAGCAATATCCACTGGAACAATACGGCTCTTAATGTGACTTAATTCTGATGCTTTAAAATATTGGATGCAAGCCATTTATTGTAAAAGTGAACGCAAAAATAGTTAAGATTTATTGTATACTTTATGCACATGAATTCTTTATATCTGAAAAAAAGTATAAGTCACTGTGCTAAAACTGGATTTTTTTTTTCTAAGTCCGACGTACTGTTTTGGGGAGCCGTTACGCCTCCCGGGCTTGAAGGTATACCACCTGATCTGTCAATACTCCATGGATTCGAACTGGAAATGGGAGAGTCAGCATGGCTAAACCCATGATGGTTGCCGTGTTCGATAGCATTGGATTCATATTGTGTATTTTCTAACCTAGTTATTAAACGCTCGTCTTCCTCACCGAATTCACCACCCATAAGAGTCGGTTCGCCTACAACCATAACATCCTGTGAAGCTAGGGAAAAATTAGGACCAGATGGTGAACGTTTTTGACTAGTAACTGGCGGGGTATTGCCTCCAACTCCTCCAACTGTGTTTGATCCTTTTCGTTTACGTCTTTTATTAGCTGGTCGTTGTGAATCTTTCTTTCCTGGTGGAGCAACCATTCTTTGCCACTTCTGGAACAAAGTAGTTTTCAAACAATCACGGGGGCTAAGAGCATATGCTTTATGTCTCGACATGAGCTCTTGCATAGGTTCTAATATAACACATAATCGCAAATAATTTAATGTTGAATTCGTGATACCCGCTCGAGTTATGTTTTTAGTGATTTGATCTAATATCATCGGATCCGGAGGAAGTGAAGTGCCTATGACTGATCTAGGAATAAGTTCTCTATGTCCTTTGATTTAATTCTCATATAATCATCGTAAATAAACTCGAGAATCAATCGCGCATCTGCACATACTTTAGTATAAAATGGTTTGCCATGTTGAGTTATAACTGTACATTGATCACAATCTAAAGTTATAGATGTGTTATGAAAAGATTCCTTAGCATGTTTAAGTTGAAAGTACAAATCGCAAACACCACCTTCAAATATGCTTCGAAAAAATCTTGGTATTAATATTCGACCTATTGTATAACGTTTTGGTCCATCTTCCAAGCAAAAAAGAATAGTAAACCTAGCATCGTCTTCAATAAACTCTGTAGTGAAAGAGTCCCACCAACAATTATCACTTTCTTCTGTGCGTTGTTGGAGACGCTTATTCAACTCAAAAACACGATGCTCTGTGTGACTGAAGTATGAATTTTGCCGTCTGAATCCTTGTTCTATGCGTTCAATTTGTTGTGCGCCACCAACCATGAGATGATTTGAGCCATGTCCAAATGGAGAACCAGATGGCATTCCCGTGAATTGACCAGGAACACCGAATACTCCTGATGGGCTGAAATGAGAGTTTGTTCCAGTAAAAACAGGCCCTGAACTTCCAGGGCGGCTGAATTGCCCTTGACCAATTCCTGAAGATAAGGAGCCATAAGGACCGCCAACAGGAGTATTAATATTACCGGTACTTGAAGATTGAGGAAACACTCCAGAAATTTGTGTATTGATTGGACCCGGTGTAGAGGACCCTGAAGGTGCTGGCGAAGCTGTATAATGTGGTGTATTCGAACCCGGTTGAATTCCAGTTGGAAAAACCATTGATTGATTGCCTGCTGGAGAAGACTGCCCCGTTTGTTGGAAAGGAGGATTTCCAGAACTATATTGACTATTTCCACTGTTTTGGCTAAAACCCGCTTGGTTTACTGCTTCTTGAGTTAAAGAACTACTATTAGAAACTCCTGACCTAGCTTCTTAGGATCAATTGTGTTGTGCGTGTTATTAAGTTTGTACACAATTGACCGAGAAATGGACCTACAGGCTTAACGCCGACTCCGAACGGCGATGAACGAAATGTTCTTATTCTCAAGAAGCTTTACATGGCATTTTGATTACTCTCTGAGGTATGCCATTGTCTGCAGAGAGGTGGCGGCCGTACAGAAAAATTATTTTAATTCAAACAATTTTCTGTCACTGCTGGGGTTCGAACCTGGGTCTCCAGGTTCGTTGACATAGCGGCCACGCACTTTAACCAACTACGCCACGGACGCCACAATCCGTGGATTGATCCTAAGAAGCTAGGTCAAAGTCCTTTCAAGGGCTGAAATGGCCAGTTATTTATTTTTATTTTTTTTATTAGAAACTCCTACTAATAATGAAGAATTGTCTGCAACAGTGCTGCTCTTCCAAGCAACTTCCTCTACTGATGTTTGTGTTACTATAGCTGTCCCAGTATTTATGTTTCGACGATTCATCGTAATCCTATCAAGCTTTATATAAAAACATCTGAGATTTGAAATAAGTACAACACAAGACGGTTTAGTAATTATCTATTATAACGAAGGAATTCATTGCATCAATGTAATTACTAACACTCCGTATAATGAACATGAACATGCTTTCTTTCTTTCATAATTTCTATTTTTTTTAACCCTGGATCACTAACCTATTGCTGAGATGCGGCACAACTAACTCTGGGTGTTTTCCACCCACATAATTAACTCTTAGCTATAAGGATATAATTGCTTAAACCTTAGAAAAGTGTTGGTTTTATATAAATTCAAGATTATTTTTACCGTTTTAAAATGTTTTTACTAACATAATTAATATTAATTAAAGAATTAATTAAATGCAAACACATTTATTGCATTAGAAATCTTGCATAGAAACAGTGACTGGGTGGATTCCGTTTTTTCGTTCCTACATAACTCGTTTTATTAACAATGAATAACACAAAAAAATTTCGATATCCGGATTAATTAAAAATTTGACATAACGCATTTTTTTTAATTATTAATACTAAATTTCTCAAAAAAACAAAAAGCTTCATTCGACTATGAATCAATTGGTTGATTTCGAACTCGAGCGTTAGTAATTAAAGAACATTAATCAAAAAAGCTTAACTTATACTTAAATAAGCATTAATCGAAAGCTTTTTACTATTAATCAACATTTTTCAAAATTACTGATTCTTTCCATTAATCAATATATATTTTAAAATGGTTTAGGAAATCAATTAACAAGAAAGTGCTAAGAATTTTAAAAAATAAAGAAATTTAATTTTCTTGCACATAGCTTTTTTGCTATGTTCCAATTCCACTTCCTGTGAATAGTGGCGGTTCTTTGTCATATATACAAGTATGTCGAAAAGCTTATTTGTAATTTTTGCTAATAACTGAGTGTGAAAATATTTGCTAAAAACCGATAAAGCTCTGCAAATAAATACTTTCACTGTTAAAGGTGAATTGAGAAAACACTGAAAGGAATCCATAGTTTTCTACGAAAAAAAAAAAAAAAAAAAAAAAAACAGACCGAGCAAATAGTGTGGGGGAAATTAGAAGGTGTCACTTGCAAACATAAAACCGTTATAATTTAATTTTTATCTTATTAGCAACAGTGACCAACAAGTAAAAGCTTTCTTTGAAAATTTCACAGTTCAGTTTTGACAAATGTACCAAAACCTACACTCCAACAAAGCTGGCAAAAAACCGAATTCCAAAATTAAGTTAATAATAAAACAAGAGCAATGGAGGAAAAAACAAAAAAAAAAATTACCTTTTAACTATTTAGTCACGTTGTAGGAAGTGGAAGCTGTTAAAATAGTTGCTAGTGAAAAAGAAGTTCGTCGCTTATTTGCGCTTTCTTTTGCAGCATTGCTTTCCCAGTTTGTTTTTTTTTTTTTTGTGGCATTTCACTGTTATTGTAATTTATTTTAACATTTTTCTTGTTGTTGTTCTTTTTCTGCTGCTTCAGTTTTTTTTTTTTTTTTTTTGTGAATCGGTCATCTGGGTGGGCCCAAAACAATCCATTTACAATGCAACCTTTATTTATGCTTTCGGTTCTGCCATTTTTTCCTCGCTCTATTTTAATCTTTTTATTTTTGTTTTTTATTTTTGTTTTTATTTCTTTTTTTGCTCAAAAATAGTTGGAAACTTTATTTTACCTGAAATACTGAACAAATAATGATCGTTTTAATTTTTAGTTTTTGCTATCGATATTTAAACATTTCAACATTTCGAGAAAGTTGCCATTTTTTTCTTTTTTTTTTTGGTTAATCTCACTTTTAGGGCGTTTAATTTTCATTTCCTTTTTTTTCAATGTAGATTTTTTTTTTTATAGTAGATAAGCGGTTTAATTTATGAATGGTCATTAGGTGTACAAGTTTCCTTGAAAACTTTCTTTGATATTTTCTGGCACTTACAGTAATAGAAGTAATAGTTTTTGTTGTTGTTGTTGTTGTTTTTGTTGTTGTTATTGTTGTTGTTGTTATTATTGTATTTATTCTATAATTGCTACTTAAGGCGCAATCGTTCAACACTTAGTTGAAATAGTGCTTTGTTAGGGCGCAAAATGAAGATAAAAGCTCAGATAGATTGAATAAAACTTTAAAAATATTCAGAAGAGATTTTGACTTTTTCTTAAGTTAGTTTAATCTTTGACACTTCTATTTCAACTCTTTACACTTCAAATTCAATTGTTGACACTTTTCAGCATTTCAACTTTTGATAACAAATATAAGTTAATATAGCAGGAATCAGTCGTTAAGTGAAGCTCCTGAAATATGCATTGACCACGATTTTTAGGAGCTCGTTCACAAAAAAAAAAAAACAAAATTATATAACACTGAACAACAAAATCAATTGTTTTCCAAAATAACAAAGTTCCGACAATGGATTCTGGTAGAGGGGCCAAAAAAATAATTCACGTGTATCGGCGTTTTGAGTCTAAGACGTCTGAGTCTTATTTTAGGGTGGGGGGTTTAATTTCCCCCCTTTTTGAACATTCTTATAGTAAATCGGCATAGAAAATCATGTCATCCTTACATTTTGGGTATAAGATGAGTTCTGAGGATTTATGTAAAATACTACGAGGAATATTTTTGTGGAATATTTTAACCTTAAAATTAGTACTTCTTTAAATGGTTTTATGAATAGTGGCAATTGTCATACTATACAAGATGTCATACTATACATCATAAGAACTTATTAAGTGAAGTGCAATAAAATATATGCTATACGATATATTTTATTTTTATCATAAGTAGGCAGCCTCGGTCCAGTTTTAGCGCGTTTGGCTGCCAACCCAGAGGTCCCGAGTTCGAATCCCGTCCAGGCCGTGGTCTTACGCTTGTGTCTTACTTAATTTTTTCCCCCCTTATGTCTTTCTCATCAACTGAAATTGAAGAATGGGAAGCGAAGTTGTAAACGGGGTTTACTTAAAAGTAGTATTGACTGAGGCAAAGACTTAATACTTGCCTCAGATTTTAATTCACATGTATCTACACTAAGGGAAATAACGCATATTAGCATTATCCACGCCTGAGTATAAATTTTATTCAAATATTTACGTGGATAAATCAAATGTTTTCCTTACAACTCGTTTTTTTTTTGCCCGTATTTGAATTTTATTTATACCACACACGTACACACATATTCCATACAACCAAGCAGCAACAGCATCGCACACGTACACACACACTCCGACAAGCAGCAACAGCATCGCACTCTGTTCCTGCAGCTTATTTCTTGCATTTGCAGTTCTTATAGTTCTCATTTAGTTATTGTTGCAAGGGTAATATAATATGCATGTTTGACAAAGAAATGAAATTATGTACAGTGGAGTGACAACTTGATATTTTCTGTGAAGTATCTTGCACCGGTTGTCATTTACCTACATATTTTGCTTGTATCTACATATATTTTTTATATTTATTTTTTCTCCCTCTAGTTTATACTATTTTTGACATTTGGTGCATCAGCTGTCAAAAATAGTATAAATTAGAGAACGAAAAAACTAAAAAAGAAAATAAAATATACAAGGAAATGGTATTTGGTGGACGCAGCTCGTGAGAAATATTTAAATATATTTTTTTTAATTTCAATATTTTTATATAAATTTTCATTAAATGAGATAGCTTTATTTTCAAATAGTAAATATTTGAAAGATATTTTAAAAAAATTCATGCATAATTTTAATATATTTTTTATTAATTCTGTTTTAATATTTAAATATTGCATTTACTTAAAAAAGTATTCAAATAAGTTTTAAATATTTACGTAGTCGATTTATGCAAATGCGTTATTGGTGCAAAAAGAACTCGCTTTTTGGATAAATTAAAAAAGTTTTGGATAAATTTAATATTTATTTCCCTTAGTGTAAGGCTTTACACTACGCTTACAATATCCTACACATGCTTCACTTGATTGTCTCTTCTTTCCCATTAATCTATCACTCCATATCGAGCCAAGGCAGACCTGACTCAATTGGTGTTACACCTGAAATCCTTCGTTCAATGGTGGTGCAATAAAATGTTTCTTAAAGTTAATATTAAGCTCATTGAAACAGTCAACTTATACTTCTTAAGATTTTCCCCCTTAAAATTGCCTTCCACTATCAACTTGTACTGTTAAAGCTTAAAGGATCATATAGGTTACAAATTTTTTAAAAAAATATTTGAAATAAAAATCGATTTTCGAGGTTACAAAATCGGTCGCCATTTTGTTCTTCTTCGGCGGATAAAAATTATCCTAGTTCAGGCGGTGGCCACTTAAACAAGGATTAATTTGTTTTTGTATTCCTTAAATGTTAATAAATATATGTGCAAAATTTGAAAACGATATCTTTTTTCCTTCTATGAAAAACAATTCCCGAAAAAATTTTTTTTTAAAAATTTTTAACCTATATGTCCCCTTAAATCCAAATATTCATTTAGCTTAAAGGACTGTTCTCAATAAGGGGACCACAATTTTTTTTTTCAAGAATTTGGCTGAGAATATATTTTAATTTATTAACGTAGAAATTTTTATACGTATTGTAGTAATTTTTAACTTAACTGTTCGTAAAGCAAAGTACTAAAGTATCGTCGAAAATAATTCATCAAACGATTCTCGTCATACGTGATGAGAGCTCTGCTCTCTCACAAATTTTTTATTTGTAAAAATAATTATTTTCAAAGCTGCTGTACTCGATTCCAGGAAGCACCCATAACAAATGCGTGTTGTGGTGGGCAAGATATCTCTGAACTGGACGATCTGAACTGAAGAAACTTAATAAATTTCGTTAACATGCGATAATATGTAGTTTTTAAGCGAAAGAATAAACAAAATATTAATTTGTGGATTTTTTTTTTAGACTCAACCAACGCTCGGGGGATGACCCCTTTGAATGCGAATTGCTAGTTAAAGACGGAAGACGGGCGATATTTAGTAGGAGTTTTGAGAGATATAGAAGTATCGATGAAGATTTCTTTTAAATATACACAGTTCAAAACTGACAGGGTACACACTCGTAGGAAGATTGTTCCACAATTTTGCTGTACGACTAAATAACGAATTATCCCGGTAATGCGAAGTTCTATTGGGCATGAAGCAATGTTATAGAGATGAGTTGCTCTTGTAGACCTGATAAACACACGAGTTGATGGCGTCAAGCCATGTATCTTCCTTGCATATTTCCCATGGTAGTACCTATATAGAAGGCTTAAGCAACCAACACTGCGTCAATGCTCAAGAGAGTTGAGAGAAGATGAAATAATTTCATTCCCTATCAGATTTATCGCATGTCGTTGAATTCGGTCCAGAAGCTCCAAATAAGATATTAAAGTTCCTGCCGCTTGTACCCCTTGTGCTCATCGACTTCAAAAACATAGTTTTGAGAAAATCGCGTTTAAAGCTTTGCATTTCTGAGAAAGACGCTCCGAAACGTCTAAATAAATGTCAATGTAACTTCGAGAATATTCGTCGGATTAATATGAAATTTTGTGAAATAAAAATTGTTGTGCTCCTGACTGCGCTTAACCCCTCAAAGAGCTAAAGGGCTCACTGGTACTAGCCAAGTGGTCGTATTATTTTTAAAGCAATACAAGTAGAATGATGGTTGGGGTGAGATGAGTTTAATAAATTAAAACAAAGTAGAAGCGGGATCATCAAACTCTATTAAAAATTTCTCGTCATTAAATTTCACTTAACCTCTCGAATCGGCCATACATTTTTATGCTTTTTTCGACTTAAATTTGAACTTTAATAATATTCATGCAAATTTGTAGAGTGATCAACTAATAACAATTAAAATGTATTTTTATGTTAGTTTTCTTTTAAAATTTAATAATTATCTTGATATTTTTTAAAATCAACGAATTTTTTTTGTACACTTTTCCCTTTACTTCCACTTATGATCAATTTGAATGTTATTAAAAAAGGGAAATGCAAGAATATTAAGATTTAGCTGTCGGCGATATCCAATTAGTTGATTTTGCACTCGCTCCTACAATGGGCACATTTAATAAAAAATTATGTCTCATTATAAAAGTGGCGCCTACTTTTGAGCGGTGAAATTTTTAATGCCACTTGCTTCTAGGGTCGCCGCAAGTGCCTGTCATTTTTTATAATTTTTCTGTTGTTATACCAATTTTACTGATTATCAGCTAGATTTTCGGTAGCTATTAATTAAAATATAGCCTAGCAGCTGTGCTCATAGTTAACCAACTTAAAGACACACAACTTTTATTTAAATTTAAAGCCATGCTATTTCCTCATCGCCCTCCTACTTCTACTGTTCTCCTCCTCCTACTTGTCCTACTACTCCTACAACTTCAGTAACATCTACTTTCATATCTATGTCTTTTTATGTAGTTATTAAGTGTGCAAGTTTTTCTTTGGCTTTTTTGATCTCTGGTGCTGGACTTGCATTTGGTCTTTCTAGCTGGCTGACTTATTATGACCAACACCGAAATTATTAGCCAGTTTGCCCAGCAACAACATAAACACTTTTGTTTTGTCAGAAAATTTATCAATTTACTTAAAGATGGTTGATTTGAGATTCGGCGTCGATTGTGCCGCTGTTGAGGCAGTCGGCAAAGTCGGCAGCCAGCCGGCCAGGAAGTTAAAGTTTCACCTGTTGAAGTCATAATTGTTAGAAGCACAACAAAAACAAAGAGTGGAAAAAGAAGAAGGAAAAAAAAAATAAAAGTGAAATTTTTTTAGGTAAATCTTAAATGATTACTCTAGGGTGATTTATGCACAGAAACTTTAATTGGTGGATTAAGACAACTTTTTGTTTTTTTTTTTATTGGCTGCCGCCGCAAGCAGCAAAATCTAAAAACAAAAAGGAAAAGTTTACACTTTGCGAGTTATAATTTATGGCAATAGTTGGCTATAATGGTGGCAAAACGAAAGCGAGAAAAGCTGCACTTAACTGATTTATTCTATTCTGTGTAATAAACTGTTTTAAGCTCCAATTTAGCCCAGTAAATTATTGATATTAAGAATAATTTTTTCAATAGCATTTTAGAAAAAAAGGTTATTAAGAACACCAGATATAAAAAAGAAAATCTCAAAACCGTTAATCTCACGAATTAGCTAGGCTCGAGATACATGCACCCAAATTGATAATGATCAGCAAGTTTAAACAACGGCTAAATCAACACCGCGTTGCACATTGGGGCCGTTTGGTCTGAGCATCAAATAATCTAGGGAAGCACAAATTCTGGATAATTTGACGATAGCAGTTTTCATTAACAAGCGTAGTTCATCTTTTCTTATCCAAAAGAAACAAAAAATATTGTCCGATAATAGGATTTGCGGAAATTGCGTACCTAACGGTGACCTTCATTGGACGTAAAGGTGCAGACTTTGATGGAGCAGACTTTGATGGTTGGCCCAGATCCAAGAATTTTGCTTTTTTCACAAAACCATTTAAGTGAAAATGTGCTTCTTCGGTAAAAATGTGCTTCATCGGTGAAAATGTGCTTCATCGATGAAAATGTGCTTCATCGGTGTAAACGTGCTTTTTCGATAAAAATGTGCTGCGTTGGTAAAAATGTGCTTCACATACTCAGAAATAATTGATGAAATGTGGCTCAGTAACGAATGGCTCCATATTATAAGCGTAAAATATAATCAACAAGCCGATTAAATGAACTAACTGCATTTTGTACGGGTGCTTAAGTGTTCAACGAATACGAGTGGTACAGTGTTCAACGTTGGCCGCACTTTGGTTGATGATTTACCTCGGTCTGGTCATCCATCAACCAGTGTGACAGACGAAAACATTGAACAAGTTAAAAAATTGTTCTCGCAGATCGTTGTGTGAGCATAAGTGAGATAGCAGCCGAACTTTGTGTCTCGTTCGGACCTCATGGAGAAACAACTCGCGGTTTCTTCACCACAAAAATACACCGGCTCACACATCTCATCTCATACGAGACTATTTGATCTAAAAGCCGCGTATTTACCCGATATGGCTTCGTATAACTATTTCCTATTCCCACGACTCAAGTTGCCATTTCGTGGAAAGCATTTTGAGACGATTGCGGCGAAAAAGTAGAATTTGCAGAAAGAGCTGAAAGCAATTCCAAAATTAGACTACGAAAAGTGTTTTGAAGATTGCAGGAAGCATTAGAATATGTGTTTTGCTTGCAATGGAGATTACATTGAAGGAAACAAATGAATATCGACGAACTATTGAACCGTTTTAATTTTATTGAAGAATACCGGGTATTTTTATCAGAAGGCATGTTTTTGAAGTCGTTATGCAAGCTTCCTTGGATACGTTTCAATCAGTCTTGGATTTTTACACAAGTTTTTTAAGCATATTTTTTTAGTAAATGATGGACCGTTTTTTCTTACTGATAAATATTTTCCATTTTATAATCAATTTATGTTGGAAACCGACTATTTTTTTGTTGGGAAGTAGCAATGTTGTGAAAAATTAATATTTTGCTCATTCCTTGGATTAAATACTAGGTGATATCTTATATTGGTGTTTTTTTTTTAGTTTTTCATTTCAGATGATCCAGTCTAGAGATATCGTGCGGAATGCAAGATGCTTTTCTTTAGAGGAGCTCTCAGAGATCGTGGCAATGTTGTGAAAATTAATATTTTTCTCATTCCTTCGACTAAATACTAAAGGTGATATCTTGTATCGGTGTTTTTTTTGTTTTTTTAAGTTTTTCATTTCAGATGATCCAGTCTAGAGATATCGTGTGGAATGCAAGATGCTTTTCTTTAGAGGAGCTCTCAAAGATCGGCTATAACAGCTTTAAAAATAATTATTTTTACAAATAAAAATATGAAAGAAAAGTTTAAAGTTTTAAGTAAACATTAAGTATACAGATTTTGACGTTAATTTCTGAAGATGTATATGCAGAAAAAATCCTTGGAAAAGTCCTTTAATGCGACTGTGGGTGTATGGGTTGATAATATTAACTTAAATCTTTCTTCAGAGTATGTAAAAAACATTTGCGCCAGTGTGTGGTTTGACATTTCAGGCACTTATGCTTTTTGGTTTTCTTAGAATTGATGGTTACTCTTTCTTAAAGCCTACGATTTTCATAATTTATGAAATCCACTTGGCAAAAACCTCCGGGCCCAGTGTGCGTCGATGCTCCACTCCTTCGAACAAACAATTGAAGCGCGTGCAGCTTCAACCTAGTCCAAAATTTATATTTCTAGCGTACGAACTTCGATCGGAGGCGATTACCACGGAAATCTGAGCTAATAACAAAATTAAGCTATACCAGAAAAGCTGCCGAAAAAAAAGAATCCATGAAATTGAGGTCTAAGTTGTTGTTTAAGCAATTTGGAAATTGCAACTGACCGAGAACATGTTGCAGCTAGAGTATGAGAAAAAAGAAGACATCATGTACATGTTTGTCCGTATACGGCACAGCAAAAAAAAAAAAATAAAAAAGAAAAGAGGCATGAAAAAGCTTGGTAAAAAATAAAGCTATCAAAGAAAGTTAATTATGTGGCCAAAAAGAAGCCACACTTTGGGCAAATAGTAAAAGAAGGTGGCAGAGGTGAACAAAAAAAACAACAACAACATCGTGTTGTGTGAAACACAAACAAATCGAGTGGATAAGAAAGAAAAAAAAGCTAAGGTTTTAGGTTAAGGTTTCCAAGAAATGCCTTGAAGTAAGATTTAGCTGAGGCTCTTTTGTTCGTGTTGGCAAAAATTAAAACATGTAACACAAAAGAACAACAACAAGCTATTGCCAAGTTGATAGAGAAAGTCAAAATATTGTGCTTAAGCGAAAGAAGATGCTGGCAGTGTATCTAGATACTAGTTCAATTGATGAAGATGCAAACTTTTTGATGCAACAGCTGCTCTAAAGTAACAAAAACAACTTTTAAATAAATAAACGCTGCAATGCTCAACAAATACGAGTACAACCAAAAGCAATTATCTACAACTCTACAAATAAATATGTATCTATGAACTCGTATCGGCGTATCTGTGTGGGTGGTGAGGCACGCTTTGTTTTTTTTTCTTATTTGAGCAGTGTTTTTTAATGAATCAAGTGGAAATATTGTAATTTCCGCCGTTTATTCGATTCGGCGCCCAATTTCTCCCTAATGTCACATTTCACTTCTCTTCTGCGTGTGTTATTTTCCATTTTTGTTTTTTTTTTGCCTTTGAAACGTTCTGTTTATTTTTCTTATCATAGCATACTTAACACCTTATAGCCCCAGCATGCATTTTAAATTTTTCAAGTTATCTTTTTGGTGTAAATGTAGGTATCTATTTCTATTCAAGTCTTTCGAATGAGGCGAGTGTTGCTTGTATTCTTTTAATTGCTTAACTTTCGATTTCATTTGTTTGTAGTTGACTGTTTGTTGTTGTTGTTGTTGTTCAATGTTAATTCATGTTTATAGCTAGCTTCATGTCTATTACTTTCTGAAATTTCAATTTCTTTTACATCGTTGGTAATCTTAGCTTTGCCCATTTCCCTCTTTGCTATTCGATGTCTTGTGATGATGTGATGATCAATTAAAAATTTTTTTATAATTTTTTTGGTTTATTTTCAACATTGCATCTTGTTGGTTGTTACATTGTTATGTTAAGATTTGCTTTCGGATTAATATTGTTTTTTTCTTATTTGCAGTTAAGAGTTAATTTCAATAATTGTCTGTTATCTATGAAAATATTGAAGGTAATTTTCTTTTGTTTTTTGTTTCTGGTTGTTAATTTTTCTATTGGTTTTGTGAGTTTAAAGCCTACGCTTTGGGAGATATGATCAGTTTTTAACTACATCTCGTTTTCTTTAGCTTACAAGCTTTCATTGCTTTGTTCAACAAAAACAAAAAATTTGAGCTGCTTTTTAGCTTCATGACAACTTGCTTCAAATCACCACTTTTACATAAAATCAATTCTTTACGATTTGTAAAAAAAAAAAATAAACATTTTGACCTAAACAAGGTGCCAGAATATTCCTCTTTAGCCTATCCAACCAACTGCTTTCACTTACACTTAATTGAACTATCTCCAGAGTTATATCCGACAGTAAAACAGATCCTCATAAGCTTGGTGGAAGGCTTTAAGGAATCTGGCTATAGATACTATGTTACTGCTACAGCGTTCCTTATGATTTATTTAAGAGAAAAAAGGCGAACCTTTTTATTTATAACTTTTTCCTTCTTTCTTTTTACTTATTTTTTTTTAATTTTTACTTTTTACTTTTTACTGTTTACTGTTAACTTTTTACTTTTTACTTTTTACTTTTTACTCTTTACTTTTTACTTTTTACCTTTTACTTTTTACTTTTTACTTTTTACTTTTTACTCTTTACTTTTTACTTTTTACTTTTTACTTTTTACATTTTACTTATTACTTTTTACTTTTTATTTTTTACTTTTTACTTTTTACTTTTTACTTTTTACTTTTTACGTTTTACTTTTTACTTTTTAACTTTTAACTTTTTACTTTCTACTTTTTAAGTTTTACTTTTTACTTTTTAATTTTTACTTTTTACGTTTTACTTTATACTTTTTAACTTTTTACTTTTAACTTTTTACTTTTTACTTTTTACTTTTTACGTTTTACGTTTTAGTTTTTACTTTTTACTTTTTACTTTTTACTTTTTACATTTTACTTTTTACTTTTTACTTTTTACTTTTTACCTTTTACTTTTTACTTTTTACTTTTTACCTTTTACCTTTTACTTTTTACTTTTTTTTTTACATTTTACTTTTTACCTTTTACTTTTTACTTTTTACTTTTTACCTTTTACCTTTTACTTTTTACTTTTTACTTTTTACTTTTTACATTTTACTTGTTACTTTTTACTTTTTACTTTTTTCTTTTTACTTTTTACTTTTTACTTTTTACGTTTTACTTTTTACTTTTTAACTTTTTACTTTTAACTTTTTACTTTTTACTTTTTACTTTTTACTTTTTAATTTTTATTTTTAATTTTTACTTTTTACTTTTTACTTTTTACTTTTTACTTTTTAATTTTTACTTTTTACTTTTTACGTTTTACTTTTTACTTTTTACTTTTTAACTTTTTACTTTTAACTTTTTACTTTTAACTTTTTACTTTTTACTTTTTACTTTTTACATTTTACTTGTTACTTTTTACTTTTTACTTTTTACTTTTTACTTTTTACTTTTTACTTTTTACTTTTTACTTTTTACTTTTTACTTTTTACTTTTTACTTTTTACTTTTTACTTTTTACTTTTTACATTTTACTTGTTACTTTTTACTTTTTACTTTTTACTTTTTACTTTTTACTTTTTACTTTTTACTTTTTACTTTTTACTTTTTACATTTTACTTGTTACTTTTTACTTTTTACTGTTTACTTTTTACTTTTTACTTTTCAATTTTTAATTTTTTACTTTTTCTTTTTACTTTTTACTTTTTGCTTTTTACTTTTTACATTTTACTTTTTACTTTTTCCTTTTTTTTACTTTTGTTTTACTTTTTATATTTTGCTGTTTTCTTTTTACTCGATATAAAAACTAAATTGATGAAAATAGTTTTTTAATGCTGTAAGGGAATTATTTGTATTCTTCTGGCTCATTCCTAATTTTTGTGGGCAGCTCTGACTTGTGTGAGTATATCGACCAAGAATGCTTCGCAAATTTTGAACATAAAAATTATTTTTTGCTATCTAATATTTTATGGTGCCTATCCTTCATACTTTCTTCAACAATTCAATACTTTGCATTAATTACGATCTGCGCCCCCCTGTTATCTTGATTAGCTTTAGTCAATAATAAACATTCTTCGCTTTTAATTTTGTTTGATCCGATTACAATCGCTGTAAATCACGATTGGGTTGAATTTATAGATTCAACGCCGTAAAAATTTGAATCTTTCGCAAAAAAAAGCTAAATCATTTTGAGACAATTTCAACACCTTTGATTAAAGCCTGGCGATAATAAAATATAAAATCTAAACTTTCATCACAAGTTTTGTTCCATTCAAGTGCGACTTTTAATGATTTTTAAATATTTTTATGATTTTGGTAAAATCTGAAAAATTTCTGCTACTACATGGTGGAGGTCTTATATTTTTTTATGATCTGACAACTTGATGGCAGACAAGCAACTTCAAGTTGGTGAAATATTTTTTTGCGCTTAACTTTGAGTGGTCCATAAAGGCCAGTCAGTGGCAGTTGGGATATCTTTTTCCCGTTGCTACCTTTTGCTTTTGTTGTTGGTGTTGTTTTGACAGTATATTGTCAGCTGTCTGTCGAGTTCTTGAGTAATTACAACTAACTTCGTTTTAGTGACGGACATTTTGTTACGGTTACCAGCTACCGTTAGCAGGTTGCTAACGAAATTTTCTTAATTTTGTGAACAGTTGTAGAAAATTGGAACATTAATTGGCAATTTTAAGCATTTACTTCTTATGCTAATGTAGAACTTTCGTTTAATAATTGGGTCATATTGTTGCCTGAACATCATTGAGACATACATTTTTACGGTTAATAAAAATGTTAAATCAGCTAATAAAGTTCTTCAGCACAGAAAATTTTTTCCAAAATTATGAATTCTGGCATATTTTTTTGCAGAGTTTTTTAAGCACTCTGTGGCATGAACATCTTTTGTTGTAGCTGCTGGTATCTAGAGCAGTGTCGGCCGACGCCTATGCACGCGTGCTTCGTGAAACTTCGGTTTTTTACACCGACATAAAACTGGCTGTCGTGCTTTTACACAGACGCTGCTGATTATTCGTAGCAAGAGCGCTCAGTCGATGTTTCGCTTTTGGCTAGTTAACACCATGCTTCCATGCATCTTATGCGCGCAATTTATTACAAGTTTAAATGCTTACACGTAAAAAAATGTTCAACCAAATGTGGAAATTAGCATATTTTTTCTTTAAAAATTGTTTTGGAGAAGCGAAAACTTAATTTGTCAGAAGAAAGTAGGGTGCGCTACCAGTGTTTTTTTATTTTGAAGTAATATGCAATATAAATAATATTAGTACTATTAGGAGTCGGTAAAATGTTATTAGTAAAAGATTACTTTCCAACTAAATAAACAAACAATAAATAATATTGCACATTATTTACCTAGTAAGAAATTTCATTAATTTCAATTCACTTTCATATAAAAAATTTCTTTAAGCCTCTTGCGAAGTAAAATTTTCACAGTGTAAGCCAAAGAGAGATTCTTTGCTCTCACTTGTGCGCACACTACTACAAAACTGAAAGAACTGTGTATGTATTTTTTTGGCCGACACTGATCTAGAGTGTCCAAAGCAATTAAAATCTTGCTTAATTATATAAGTGGTTTTTTATTTGACAGATACTCTTCTTCTGAATTATCCAATTTATAATCAAACTGCTTGTTTTCTACTCGTACCTTCCTGGTGTCGCTGAGTTTTAACCTAAATGTATTATTTTTTATTGTATTTCTTATACTGGCGCGTGTCTTTTGTTTTCCTTTTCTGCGGCTTTCATGCTCTCTAGGCGCATTTTTAATTATTTTCTAAATTCTTCTATTGGGTTCCTTAGCTCTCACCTTCCTAAGTTTATAAAAAGTAGCAACTTTTTGCTCTTATGTCAGCAGCAAAAATCTTCCGTCCTAATTCGGTTTTTTTTTTTTTTTTAATTTGCATAATTTGCTTCATACTTTCATTAAATGCATCCTGAAGATAGCCGTCATCATCACCTTGTTATTTTAAGCTTTTTTGTTAATTATGTTTATTTATAAACTTATTTTGAATTCCATCCTTTTTCTACTTTAACAAGTTGAACTAATTCATTAATGTTTTAATAATCGATTTTGTGGCACCCAAGTCAGTCATGTTAACTGAGTGGAAAACAATTTTGCAGGTCACTGACTTTAATGATGTTTCATCATGTGCCATATAAATTTTAAGGCTGGCAAAGTTTGTGGTTTGATTTTGGAAGTTTAGTAGAAAGGCGTTAGACATCAAAAAGCTCCAATTTCATTGAAATTTGTTGATGTTCAAAGTTTGACACTGAAATCTAATGAAGATTTCAAGTAAACGTAAACGTAAACGTAAATGTAAACGTAAACGTAAACGTGAACGTAAACATAAACGTAAACGTAAACGTAAACGTAAACGTAAACGTAAACATAAATGTAAACGTAAACGTAATTGTAAATGCAAACGTAAACGTAAACGGAGACGTTAATGTAAACGTAAACGTAAACGTAAACGTAAACGTAAACATAAACGTACTTAGACGTAAATGTAAATGTAAAAGTGAGCGGTTGACGTAGTCGTAAACGTAAACGTTAACGTAAACGTAAACGTAAATGTAAACGTAAATGCAAATGTAAATGTAAATGTAAAAGTAAATGTAAATGTAAATGTAAATGTCAATATAAATGTAAATGTAAATGTAAATGTGAATGTAAGCGTTAACGCAAATGTAAGCGTAAACGTAAACATAATCACCAACATGAGTATCAACATCAACATCAACATCAACATCAACATCAACATCAACATCAACATCAACATCAACATCAACATCAACATCAACATCAACATCAACATCAACATCAACATCAACATCAACATCAACATCAACATCAACATCAACATCAACATCAACATCAACATCAACATCAACATCAACATCAACATCAACATCAACATCAACATCAACATCAACATCAACATCAACATCAACATCAACATCAACATCAACATCAACATCAACATCAACATCAACATCAACATCAACATCAACATCAACATCAACATCAACATCAACATCAACATCAACATCAACATCAACATCGACATCAACATCAACATCAACATCAACATCAACATCAACATCAACATCAACATATATCATTATCAAAATATAAACATACACATAATTAAAATATTTCAAAATTTTGATGGCAATAATCTTTTCATAACTTTATTTTCTCTTTCGAACAATTCTGAACACAACATTGAAATAATTTTTTTTTTTTTTTTATTTATAATAAACTTTTTCTAGAGAGCCTATGGCAAAAAACTTCATCGTCATATTCTGTGCAAAAATATTTCTAGACCGAGAGAAGCTTTAATTAATTAAGCTCAAGTTAATCGTTTTCTTGTAAAATATTTATCTGAAAGTTCGGTGCAGTGAATTTGTTGAGACGAATAGTTTGTTGTCTAAATAAATATTGATTTAACGTGTTCAAAACAAAAGAATGTAACCGCATTTAAATTATTTCATAAACACCCGGTTCACAGTACCTTTTGTAAAAAAAATTTGCTGCATAACTTTTACTTCATGAATTTCTTGCTCTAAATTTGCTGCATACTTTCAGGCAAATAATTATATCATATTTATTTTGAACTTCAATCATAAATGTTGAGTGCCAGCGTTGCCAGAATGTGAACATTTTACCGAAATTAGTAATTTTTTTTTCGATGTGAAAACGTGAAATTTAGTTTCATTTTTGAAAATTTGTTTTTTTTTATGAACATTTTCTGTCATTCTTCGTTAAAGGATACATTTTTTGTATAACTTGCAAAAACGTTCACGATTTGTTGATAATTAATATTATCGGCCTTTTTCAGTGTTATCTTGTTTTTAACTTGTTTTTGCCACGAAAAAATCACCCTGCTGCGCTTGGGCTTCTGAAAAATTTGCCGTCATTGTGGTTGTAAATCTGAGCTTTATTTACTGAATATTGAAGTATATCTTTTTAAATAAAATGAAACCAGAAACATATTGAAAATTTTAAAAGTTTTTTAATTGTAAATACTTTGGAAGTAGATTTGAAGAAAAAGAATTATTTTATCTTTTTAATGATTTTTATTTTGCGATGTTTAGACTCTCGTCTAAAGATCGAAGAAAATCAGGCTTCACTTATATTAGGAATATTCCCGACTTCAAAAAAGAGCTAATTAAAAAATTATATTTTTAAATATTTCTAAATATTTTCTAAAGATAGCGGTAATTAGATGTAAAAGTATGTCTTAATTACATTTTTAATTAAAAAATAATATGATATTTAGTGCGGTCGAATTTTTCAAAATTTTTTTATATGTTTGTAAAAATTTTTATAGTATCTATTAGGAGAGCAATACGGCTTTTAAACTTTATACTCAGCTTATTTTGGTAAAAACTGGCACTCAACGAAGTTTGGAAAGTTTGGCACCGCCAGGACTAATTTGGTGCTGAAAGGGTTAACCAACAGTGCAAGCTTGAAGTTCTGAGTTTGAAGCAATTTCATACTCAAGGTCTAACACAAAGTGTTATTAAAAGAAAGGAAAAACTTGAGAGAGTTAAAGTTGTCTTCTATTAAAAGTACAACTAATTTTCTATTTATGTTTTTGTTTCTGTAAATAGTTATTAAAACAAATTTACTTCGATTATCCCGGAAATATGCAACATTACCTTCATATCTCAAATCTTTAAACTCAAGACTAAGAAAACATACAAGACACTTTTTAAATTATTTTTTATACTAATAAAGAGTTTATTTATTTATTATTGAACATAAAAGCTAATATGTTCAATTCATATAAATATGATAAATAGCTGTATTTTGTAACATTAACATTTAATTTTATACAAATTGGAATTCAATCACACCGCATGCGTTTATTTAAAGCTATACATAAAAATAGCAACTTACATATATAAAATATTTGAAAAAATGTCAAGAGTTTAAAAACTCAAAACTTATAATAAGTGGGCAATGTTTACATGTGGCAAAAGAAAAAAAAAATACAAAAAACAACTAAAACTAGTTAAAGTGCTAAGCTAACAAAACGTTGAAATCAATTAATGATGACAAATAAGAGTGTTTTATTTTTATTTCTTGTGATACCAGAGCAAAGCAATAAATAACTTAAATTATAATTTAATAAATAATTTAATTTTTTTAAAATTTTTTACAAATTGTATGTAATTTTTAATACCATTTATTTGTTTTTTAAATACATACATTTCAAAGTTTGTTTTTTAATAATTGCACATTTGTTGTTGCTGTTGTGGTTGTTAAAGCAAATTACGATATTTATTTTTCTTTAAATTAAGAGGCCAATTTTGCTGACAAAAAAATTGTATATTTACCCTTTTATTTCTTAAACTTTCCTCTATTTTTTTAATAACAAATTTTACTTCAAAAGTGGGAAAATCCAGACAAATTAATTTTTTTTTAATTCTCTTTTCCTTGTATTTTTTTTTTAAATAAAATAATTGTAGAAAGAAAAAAAAATATTAATTGACACAAAGTATATCTTAAGCCCTATCATGAAAACTTTTCTCCCGGGAATGATAAAAAGGAGTTTCCACTTTTAAGAATGCATATAAAGACATTACATTTTTTATTTTACTCTCATAAATATTTAAGATTGATGAACAAATTTGCATTCAAAATTTCCAAAAAGTTTGCGAGCTTTATCTTAAGAACGGAAACTCTCTTTTACAATATCCAGGAGAAAATTTTTCTTGATAGAGCTGTATACCTTATATGGCATAGGTTTAAATACCTTTATCCTATAAGGTACAATCAAAAGTTATGAAAATAAGGATCTGAATAACCAAAGATAAAACTAATTCCTTATAAAGGATTACAAACTTATAACAAGTATTTGCCCCCTTAATTAAGCCTGCTCTATTTTTCTGGCATTGTTTTTTTTTTCTTATTAGTTGTACTGCACCCTACATTTGGCACTTGTGGAACTTCAACTTTCTTCAATATATATTAAGCTTTTACTATACAATTTGTAGTTGTTGTGATGAATTTTTACAAAAAATTTATTAAAGTATTTACAAGTTTGTTTTGTTTTTGTTAGAAAAAGCTACACATATTAAATACATACATGCTGCCTATATGTTAAGTTTTTTCAAATTTTCATGTTTTTCGTTAAAAAAATCTTAATTTTTACACTCTCTAAAACTTAGCTGTCCATAGATTTAAAGCGTTTTAAGCTTTCACTTTACACCAAGCTGCCTCTGACAAGCTCCTCATCTTCACTAATAGCTAATCTTAAACTAGTTAAATATTTATTAAATATCCATATTTTGGTAACTCTAAACAAGTAAAATTTATAATTTGTAACGCGAGACTCAACTGGCTCAGTCGACAACTCTTGCTGTCCCTCCTTCTGCTGTTCTAACTGCTTCAGCGATGCCATATTTACTTCTAACTTAGCTTTAGGCTTCGCTCTAGGAAGCTGTGCTGCTCTCCATAGCACTAACCATCAATCATTGACCATACAATAGCCTGAATAGGTTTGTATGTTGTCTTCGAGAAAGCTTTCGCCTGGTATGACACCACCCTGCGTATGATGACTGGGACAATGGTGACCCTTGGGACATTGACATAGTGCATTGATATTGACTTCGTCTAGAAATTCTTGTCGCTTACGTACGGTGAATAGTTTACAGGGTTGCTTACGTTGACAACGTATGCGCTATGGAGAAAAACAAAAACGAAATAAGAACTGATTAGAAAATATAGGCTTTAATTTTAAGCTAAAGTTTGTAAGCTTTTTTTAATGATATTTCTAAACTTATAAATAACTAAAAATGCTGACTTTGTAAAAACCTTTTTCACTTTTATTAAAAAAAAAAAAGAAAAGTCACCCGTAGTCTCGTTTTGAATTTAAGTTTTTCAATATCCCGCAAAAATAAACAAATTTCTTAAGAAATAAACTAAATTCTTACTCACCGTCAAAGGCGAACACGCAAAAAGATACGTAAAACCTCCAGAGCCATCCATGGCGGGCTCTCGTTTCGTCAAATAGGTCACCGAGTTCTTTGGACATCGACAGTGTACAATTTGCTCTGTCACATTGAGCTCCGCAGATGTAGTCAAGGTCCATGTGTAGTCGCGAAAGTGTCTAAGTGAGGTAATTTTCAAAATTAAATATTGGTTACATTCTAAGGTCAAAAAAAAAAGAACTTACTTGCACACCGGCAGCTTGTGCACCGGACTGCAGAGCTTATAGTGACGCGTCTTGTCCGCAATTGTGTGACCATCTTCGATGCCCAGACCGCTTGGACACCCACCAATATAGCTCAGCTCTTTGGCGCGATTGCCGTGCCCAGAATGACGCATATGTGCACTACTTAGCGTTGGATATGACTGTGCGTGTTGATGCTGCTGCACTTTGCGTCGTGGCGACGCATGTGGAAATTCATTCTCGTTCAGCACGTCCAAGTCAAGTGTATCCGAATGACTGCTGCCATCTTCATTGGTTTCAAGAAAATCGCTCGGTTGCAAATCTAGATCATCCTGATAGACAGCGCCTAGCTTCTGCATAAGTTTCTTCAGATGTAAGCTTTCGAAGCGTTTGTCGCCAACAAAGTCGCCACTTACTAGCAGACGTTTATGTTGCAGCAGCTTTTCCTGCTCGTAATAGCTGCGATACTTGTCACTACTGCTATGTGTTGGAATGTGTGTATAAGTGTTGGTTTCTAGTGAATCTTGGTTGTTGTTGTTGTTATTGTGATGGTGTATTATTATATTGGGCTGATGATGGTTGCTGATATCAGGGCAACGACACTGACGCTCAATCCAAGGCGTTTCGTACAGATCGATTTTGGAGCAAACTGCATTCGGAGCACAAATTGGCAAATCGTCCTCAGATTCCTAGTGGGAATGTAAACAAAACGAATGTGTTTAATTTTTATGGCATATTTTTAGGCATTGCGTTACAGTAGCGGTGCGCATAATAATACGTTAAATCTTTAGTTTGCTTAAAATAAAAATGTCCGCTAAATATTTTTCAAAGGCAAAAAAACTAAAAACAAATATGTTGGATACATTTTGTCTAACACTGCTAAGCTTATGTATTTTAGTTTAAGTTGAATTTGCTTTCAGCTTTTTGCTTAAAAAGTATTTTAAAAAATAGTAAATTTAAAGCCAGGATAAAAATTTCGAAATTTTTAGGTCCAAAGGCGAGGTTCAAAAAAATCTAAAAACTATTTCCAGTTTTTAAAGATTCCCAAATTAAAAAGTCATAATTTTGATTCTCAAGGTATTGGTTTCGGTTGAATACTCGATTATTTTATAATGTATATTTTTACCTAGTTTTGATGTTGGATTTTGAGAGTCCTGGAATTTTATAAATTCCTTAAAAAAACTCCTAAATGTAATACCAGATCTTGGACTTAAAAATGATTAATTAGGTTCTAAAAAAATAAATTTATAAAAGCTCATTCTATTTAATTATATCATATCAAATTCGAAAATGATCCAAATCGGATGAAAATCCCGCAAACCTCCCATACAAAGTGATTATATGGTAAATCTCTAAAAATTCCACAAAATGAATGTAAACTTTGCACTATATATTAAACATATACTTTGATATTTTAAACGCAAAGAGATTTCAAATTTAAAAATGATGTGAATGAAAACTACGGCTATCTTCGAAATAACAAAGCTTGCATAATTTTGGATATGTTATCTTAAATACAAGTGTGGGTTTATTTAATTAATAAATTTTTCGTTACACATTTATCTACAAAAATCCTTAAAATCTTACTGAACACCTTTTTTAGCTTTTAACCAATGATTTCAGGTGTTATACCTTTTTGGCCAAGTCTGCCTTCGAAATGAAATGATATATTAGTGGGAAAAAAAAGGAGAATCAAGTGAAACATGTGTAGGATGTTATAAGCGTGATGGAAAGCAAGTGAAATTTGTGCATTAGGATCTGAGAAGAATGTTATGCCTTGACATTAAAAATTTTATTCATTCCCATTCACAAATTTCTCTACCCCCAACTACAACTTAAAGTTGTAAATATTGATGGAGTTTCAATTTCAGTTGATCATATATATATAGTAAAGAATACAGAAAGAAAATAATCCTAGCCGCGATTCAAACTCGAGACCCCTGGGGCGGCAGTCAAGCGCACTACCTAGCAAGGCCGCTTTTTTAAAGTGTGCTTTTATGAAATTTAAGAAAATGTCTCACATTGCTTTCCCTGTAAGACATAAAAAGGCACCTTTAAAAGTTTTTTTTTTAATATATCCAGGCAAAAGTAGATGATACTACTATTATTAATAGATTCTATTAATTTGAAGTGTGTGCTTTTTTGTAATGGAAATATTAACGTTTTTAAAAAGTGTTCTAAGAGGAATATTAAGAAAATTCATGCATTTCGGCCATTATCGTCAAAAATAAAAAATAAAAAATCGGTATTCATTTACCCATTAATTTCCGTACGTATTGTACATTGAATAGCACTACATTGATTGGATCTATTTTAATCTGTCTATATCTAAAAATACGGGCGTCCGTGGCGTAGTTGGTTAAAGTGCGTGGCCGCTATGTCAACGAACCTGGAAGCCCAGGTTCGAACCCCAGCAGCGACAGAAAATTATTTTAATTAAAATAATTTTTCTGTACGGCCGCCACCTCTCTGCAGACAATGGCAAACCTCAGAGAGTAATCAAAATGCCATGTAAAGCTTCTTGAGAATAAGAACATTCCGTTCATCGCCGTTCGGAGTCGGCGTTGAACCTGTAGGTCCGTTTCTCGGTCAGTTGTGTACAAACTTAATAACACGCACAACACAATTGATCATAAGAAGCTAGGTCAAAGTTCTTTCAAAGGCTGAAACGGCCAGTTATTTATTTTTTATTTTATTTTATATCTAAAAATGTAATGGTGTCTGTATGTTACTCCATCACTTCTGAACCGTTTCAATGGTGTTGTTAAAATTTTTAGGGTATATTCGGCCAGTCATCGTACGGGTTTTAAACATACAACATCGCGGTTCTCGAGTCATTGCCAAAATAGTGGATCTCCTTTCGCCCATTTGATTTCTCATATAAAATCGCTAAAAATCACTCTTTTGTTCTTTATGACAGGAATAGTTTGACAAGTCTCATTAGTTTGAGTTCGCACTTGCGCGAAAAATATAGGCATAGTAAAAATTTGCCACACCCCCTTTTATCACCCAGAAATCAATAAAAATTCTATATATTAGACTAAAATTTTGTAATCAAGTTCGTATGATTACTGCGAACAACCATACAAAAAAATGGACGGGGTTGAACTTTATATACGCCCACTTTTTATAAATCATTATAATTTCTGAGTTGTACATGTTTTGATAGTGAAAATTGGTATATAGATGCTATGGAACCAAGAGGCGATCATATATATATGAGCGAGCATTAAACAATGGGGAGTGGCTCCGCCCACACAGACCAAATTTATGATATCGAATTGCTTTGGAATTAAATGTCCTAAAACAATGAAACTCACATGGATTTAGTAATTGACCAGGTCTTTCTACTGGAAAAACTGGCACGGCATTCGAAAACGGGGCGTGGCTCCACCCATATAAGCCAAATTTACGATACAGAATAGCTATAGAAGTAAAAGTCACAAAACAATGAAACTCAGAATGTAGATACCATTTGATGATGTTATTCTACTAGAAAAGGGGCCAGGCATTGAACAAGGGGTTGTGGCTCCACCCGTCCTAGCCAAATTTACGATACAGAATAGCTATGGAAGTATAAGGCACAGAACAATGAAAGATACAAAATTTACCACAGAGGATGCTGCTATATACTCCAAAACTACTGGGCGGATTGAGTTTAAATTTGGGCAGTAAATATGTTTCGAGTACGAGATAGTTTAGAAATAATAATGTTGAAGGCATTGCAACATTTTCCGATACTTATGTAGTTAAGGTGCAGTAAAGCGTATATTGAAAAAGCTAGTTTCTTATAGATTTCTTTTTAAGATTTTGTTAATGTTTGGGATATTTCCAGATTTTTTTGTTTTAAAATTAGTGTACATTTTCTTTTTGCATTTTTTTTGAGATATTTTTGATATATTTTTTTAAATTTTTTTTTCATCAGATTTTTCGGTTTCTAATACAAGTAAAAATATAATGAGACATAAATTTTATTTATTTTTTTTTTGAGTTAAGTTGAGTTTTTTTAGTTTGAACCTTGAAAATAGCTTTTTACACAAATTCATACGATTAACACCTCATATGGTACCTAATTTAATAATTTCAGTTCTACAAATTTGTTTAAAAATTCAGTCAGTTATCATTTATGAATGCTTGTTTAAAAACACTACAGTCATGGCGAATAAAATGAGCAAGAAAAACCAATTTAACTTTCTCTCATTTCTGTTCTAAATGGTTTGCTTAAAGCTTCATAGCTTTTATTAAACAATTTAACAATTTTAAAGAAAAAAGGTTCCTTGTTCAAGGTCAAGGTCAAGGCCGACAAAAATTTAAAATTAAAATTAACTTGCGAAATGGGCTTTTGAAATTCTCCATTTGTAAACGCTCATTTTTAAGCTCAGGTTAACTGAAGCTTGGTTTAGGATCTAAGATTGTTAAAATATCAATTATTACGCTAAAATTTTATGCTAAAAAATTTAATCGAGAAAGTTTTCGAAAAAATTTTCAAAATTCGGTCTATAAATAAATTTATAAATCAATAAAAATGTATTTATATAATGTAGCTTATATAGATAATGACCATCATTGAGAAGAACAAAAAAAAAAAAAATGCAAAAAACAACAAATACAAATAATCGAAAAATTTAATCCTCACACATTAACTTCACGTTGTAGCCGCAGACCAAAGACCAAAAGACCAAATAAGACGCAAGCATCCCAAATTATTTCTTATTGTGAGGGAATTATTTTTGGATATTTTGAGTTGTTATTATTTTTATGTTTTTGTTTGGTCTTTGTTGTTTTTGTAACTTGACTGTGTACAATTTGGCTGCTGTCTATAGCCTCAAGGGTTTTCCACTTTAAATTTAAGAGCAACACAGCTACTGGTGTTACCGTGTTGACCACGCTTGATTATGACCAACTGGATTAACATAAAACACATCGAACATCGAACTCTGCGAACACAAATGGCCGAATGAACAAAACGATGGATGGATGAAAGACAGTAAAATAGTGAAACGGATGCACCACATGAATTTTTAACCTCATTTGCTTGAAGTGGTTTTTGTTTTTGTATTTATTTATTTTTGTTTTTTTTATAAGCTATTAAAGCAAAATAAAATTTTGAAAAACCTTTTTGTGGCCACTTCTTGTTCAACTAATTCTTCTGGGTTTGTTTTTTTTTTTTTGGTTTTTTTTCATTTTAAAATGATCAAAGTTTCCATTCTTGTAAATTCCTGTTTTTTTTTTTCTAAACTTTTTTCCAACAATACTTGAGGCACTCCAAGCAAAGCATTAAAATTCAGTTTTAAGTGCGATTAAAATTTATTGAACGATTATGTAAACACATAGAAAGAGTTGCCATCACAGCAGCGCAATGAAAATTGTTGCAGGTTGTTGTTGTTGTTGTTGTTGATGTTGTTGTTGATGTTGTTGTTGTCGTTTTATTATTGTTCACAGCATATCCTGCTGCTTATTATATGAAGTGCTATAGAGGAAGCTCGTACTTCTATGAATATTTAAATTCTAAATGCAGTTCGAGAATAGTTCTTGTTTTTATTGTAATTGTTGTCCTGCTTTTACGATAACTTTTTATTGAGCGTTTTATGCGTCTTTTATTGTTTTTGTTTGTATGAAACAGGTTCGTTTGGGTGCATGTAGGTAGTTATTGATTTAATCGATTTCCAGAGGAAAATAGTTTTCTAATTCAGTGTAAAGTGTAAGGATTATAAATGAAGAGCAATTTGTAGGCCTATATTTTTGTCGATGTACTCCTAAGAGTTTGTTTTTATGTGAGTTAAATTGATTCTGATATTGTAGGAGTGAAGCAGACTTTGAGTGAACTTTTTGTGTGTGTTTCTATGAAAACCAAGAGAGTCACTTGAAGATTTATAAAATTGTTTTCTTTAAGTAATCAACAGAAGTCTTTTTATCTTACCTTAACACTTTGTTTGACAAGCTTTGAAAGCTATGAGTAGTTTTGATTGGAACTTTAAAAACATTTCGTCGTGTTAAAATACTGTAAAGTTGACCTAACATGAAAACATCAATATAATAATAAAAAGCTTGCATTCATCTTTTAGGCTCTTTAGAGCTTTTTGCAACTTATGAAATTAGTTCAATAAAAACTTGAAGACATACAGCTTTAATAAAAACTTAACAAAGTTAATTGAATTATTTTCAAGTTATTTATTAAAAGCTTTAAAATTTCAAATCGTGTTATAGTTTTGTATCAATAATTTTGTTTATAAAAGTAAAAAAATCATATTTAGAGCTTTAAGCTCTAAGCGACTTTCGTAAGATTTTTAGTATAATTTTTATTTTGATACGAATGTAAAAATTTCTAAAATCAATTCAACATCTTTTCAATTCAACATCAATTCACTCATCTTTAAAGTTCCTTAGAGCTTTTTTAAACTAATGAATTTAGTTCTTGAGACATTAAGTTTTAATGAAAACTTGATAAAGTTTGATTGAATTATTTTTAAAGAATTTACTAAAAGATTTAAAATTTAAAATCGTGTTCTAGTTTTTTATCAATAATTTTGTTTATAAAAGTAAAAAATCCTATTTAGAGCTTTAAGCTTTAAGTGACTTTCGTAAGCTTTTTAGTATAATTTTTATTTGATACAAATATAAAAATTTATTAAACCAATTCAACAGTTTAATAAGCGTTTTTCAGAAAAAAACCCTTTGTGTCTTTATATATAGCTTTCATGAGCTTTTTTCCGTTTTCAAGAGCAAACAATTTTGAAATTGAGAGATGAATACTTGGAAATGCTTTTGAAAATATAATATGGTGTGATTATTGTTACAAATTTAAATCAAATTAAATAAAAATATACCAATTTAAAGCTTTTAAGTTATTGCGTGAATTTAATACCATAAATAAAGAAAGAACAAAATGTAAAAATTTATTGCCAAGTAGTTTTACACAAGAAATTAGTTAAAAACGCATATTAGAACTTTTAATGTATTGAAGACCTGCTTTGCACATCTATCCATATTCTTCTTGCATTCGAATAAGAGAGATTTCAAAAGCTTAAAATCAAATTTATTCATATCTATTTCACATCCATCCATACTCTCCTTGCATTTGAATAAGTGAGATTTCAAAAGCTTACACTAAAAAAGGAGCATACTATCAAAGACATGAAGCTTAAAAACAGTGCAGCTTAGCTGCAAGCTTTTTGAAAAGCTGAAGCTTTCAAAGCTCTGTACAGGAAATAAATAGAAGAGATGTTTTGTATAAATTTTATGCAAAGCATTTTAAAATATAAACCTAGAAATTAATAATATAGTTCAAAATTTTAGGTGTTCTTATAAAATAATTTAAAATTTGAAAGCTATTGAATAAGTTTTTGAGAGCAAAGTACTTTAACTTGAATATAAGATGCTATATTTTATTATTCAACAATAAAAAATGCGAAAAAATAAAGCATCTTACCGGCACTTTTGATGTTTTTGTTTAAATATAAAAGCTTTTTACGTGCTTTTCTTACGAGGCAGTTATCTTTTGAGGATAAGTATTGAGATTGAAAATGAGTTTGAAATTCAGTAGCTTTTTAAAACTTGTTCTAAGTTGTTCTTATTAAATAACTTAAAACTGAAAAGCTTTTAAAGCACTTTTTGTAATTTCTTAGAGCAATTTTGTAAGATTGAGGATTGAGAAAAATAAAAATAAGTAACATTTATTAAAAGATTTAAAGATTTTTAAAAAACTAAGTACTTTTAAAATTAAAAGCTTTTTAATCTTTTTAAAAAATGTTTATTTCCTTACTAAACGTTTTTCTAATTTTGATAAGCTATATTAAATACTAAGCTTTTAAGCTTTTTTAAGTTTTGTTAAGATTATTGAAAACTTAAATACTTTTAAAATTAAAAGCTTTCTAAGCTTTTTCAAAAAATAATGTTTGTAGCTTGTCAAAACTTTTTCTTATTTTGCTTAAGTTATTTTAAATGTTTAGCTTTTAAACTTTTTGTTATACAAAGTTTCAAATTCAAATATTTTCACCTTAAGGACTATATAATGGGTCTAATGCATAAAAATGAGATGTTTCTCAGAGATCGTGTGAGATTCGTGTGAGATCAATCTCAAGAAGTGAGTCATAAGAACATTCTCAGTCTCAGTCTCAAAATTGTATGCATAAAAAGGAGATCAAGCTCATGACAAACAACTCAACATAAGTGAGATCGATCTTAAAGCTTCAGTTGAGCTTTAGTTTATTTAAAGCAAGCTAAAGCAATTAATCGTTAAAATTGCTTCTTAAATTTTCAAAAAAATATCCGAAAGCGAATCTGGAAGTGAACAAAACTATAGTTTATCAAATAATAAAAATGATAAGCTGGCATAATTTCTAATTGATGAGTTAAAAGAAACTCAAATTTTACTAAATAAAAAAAAAATGATGAATTCCTATGTCCTCACTAATTCCATTTTGAAATCTAGGATCAGCCAAAAATCTTAAATATACTCTCATTTTTTCAGAATTAGTAAGAGCTCCACCAAACGAAATATAAATTTACTGCTAGATTCTTTAAGATGTCTACGCAGCTTATACATTTTTTTAGGACTATAAACGCGAAAGTATTCTGCCATTTCAGTTGCTTGAAATAAACTGTGAGATCACTTGATAGGAGACTCAACATTTACCGAGAAAGTTCTCAGACATGTCAGCTTCATCTCATGACTATGCATACCATTTTGAGAAATTTCTCACAAAGAGCTTTCGTTTTAAGAAGTTTCTCAGGCCTTGAGATCCATCTCAATGAGCGAGATCTTTCTAACGAGTAAATAACTTTTTATGCTTACGACAACGAGTAAATTCTCAAAATATCGAGTAAAAAGTAATTTCTTACTTTTATGCATGAGACCCAATGTTGAAGTATTTCGATTGAAACATTATAATAAATTCAAGCTTTTGAAGAGCTCTACATAAATTTTATAAATATTTTATTTTTAATCAAAGTAGCAACAAAAAATGTTAGAGAAGAAAGTCATTTAAGAATTCTCTCCAAAGCCTAAATTGCTCTTATTGCAAGTAAAAGCTTTCTAAACCTTACCATTGCTATATTCAGCTTTAAAAGTCTAAATAAAGTCTAAATAAAGTTTATTCAAGACAAAATAAAAAAAAAATTAGAATATATTTTATTTTTTGCTCTTCTATTATTTCTTCGTGATGTTAAGAGGCTAGTTTTAAAATTTGAATCAAAAATAAATATTCGAATTTTTAATAATAAAAAATATATTTTCCAAAAATTGGGGCTTTCACGATGTGGACTATTTGTGATTGGTTTTTTTGTTTTTAAATTTACAACATAATTAGAATGCAAAAATTAAAATATTATGATTTTTAAATGTTTTAATTTATGTTGTCAAAACATTATTTCTTCTAAAAATATTGAAAAAAAGAAGATTATATTTTTTGTTGTTAAATACTACTCAAATCAAATTGTTAATATATTTGAGTTTTTCCATTCATATTTTATAAAGTTTTGAATTTAATTAGACGTTTTTTGTTCTTTATGAATGTTAAAAATTTACAAAAATAACAAATTTATTATAAACACAACATACAATACCATATGTCCCACATCGTGAATACCCCTAATGTCAGCAATAAATGTTTTTGAAATAAATTCTTAAACAATTTATTTGCTTTTTCTAAAAATATCAGACTTTTTTGAAACGTCTGAAATGTCTTTTGAAAGTTTTAAACGCTCTCTTAATTATTTTGTGAAAATTTGAAAGTTTAAATATTTTTGCTTTAAGGGGAGCAACGCAGCCAGAGGCCGAAAAAAAAGGTCATGTTTGTGAATTTTTTTAAGGAAACCTATGGGATATTTTTGAATGAAAGTTTTTATACCTAAAAATATACACATTCAAGAGTATTTTTAGTTTTTTTTTTATTAAAAAAAATTTAATATTAAGGTCGATACAGCAGTTTTTGTAGAGCGCTCTGAAAAAAAGGTGAAATGCGGTGACCAAGATTGCTCCTCCGTAATTCATCCGAAACAAAAAAATGAAATATATTATTAAAGTAGATACTTAAAACTCGTACTTGTCATAGCCGTTTTTGAAAATATTGATTTTTCACAAAATGGCGGACTTTCAAATGTAAAAAAACGATTTTCGACCAAAAATTCGTCATAGTTTTGCCTATAAAAAATGAACGAAGCTAAAAAAAAAAAAAATCCTATGACAAGTACGAGATTATTATGTGTACAATAAGCCTGCAAAAAAATCAAAACGATCGCTTCACTGAGCTTTGAGAAATCTTGGTCACCGACTTTGAAAACATGGTTTCGAGAAAAACGCGTTTGAAAATAAGCGCCAGCACTGCGCGCTCTAGAAGGCGGTTCACTCAGTAGGCTATAACTTTGTTATTTTTTGAGATATTAACTTGAAATTTTCACCAAATATTCTTGAAACTTAAGGCTTTAAGATAATGCAAAAAAAATTTTTGAAAAAAAAAAAAAGTTCTGACTGCGTATCTCCCCTTAAGCATTTAGGTTTTTCTTTGTTTAAAATTACATCAGCTTCGCAACAGTCCTGCCCTTAGCTGCTCTGCTAAACATGCACTAAGAAAAGACAACCCTCTCGCTACACCCTCCGCAACCATTTCCGCAGCTGTTTCATTCTTGCTAGCTGCTCATGTTACAGTCTGGCATCAAATCACTGCAAAAAGTAAAACATTCTTTTGGGCTCCTTCCTTGCACTTCTGACAGTTGGCCAACAATAAGTAACATGATCGGATACGACCAGATTGCACCACACTTTATTGCTACTTGATGGCGATGACGATGCCGATGAGGATAACGATGATGAACCGCAACATTCTTGCTGCCAATACTTTGATTGCGGTTGTCACTGCATAACTTTTGCCCTGCAACTTCCTGTGTGTTTTGTGTTCAGCAAAGACAAAATATAGGCAATTTGCTTGTTTTTGCCACACTGTGTGTTGGAATTTTTTTAAGCGAGAAGGCTACATACAAAGATAAAGCTTCTTCTACTCTAAGTACCAGATTCAATGCTTACCAATAGCTCATCAAGTCATTGTCAATCATTATTGTTTGCTAGCGTGTGCTTCCTTTCAATGTCTTCTATACAACTGAAGCACATCACTGACTGATACAATTACAATCGGGAAGCTCTGCGCGGAGCATTGTACGACGGGAAGCTTAAACTTGGGCAAAGAAGCACGTTTCTGCTTATGTGAGTTAATATTTTATTATGTGACTTTTCTTAACCCTTCTATAGCAAAATCTAAGCCGCTTTGTAAGTTGTGTTTGCAAAGCGTTATCATGTCGTCTCTACAAAATTTTGTCAGCTTAGATGTCAGCGTTGTAGTACGCATGAATGAACGAACGAACGCGAGTGTTCATTTGAGTTAATTATTGTGTTTTTGCGTGCGTGCGTGCGTGCGTTTGTTGTGTTCACACGTGAGCCATTGGAGCTCATGTCCGGCGTTGTGCTTTTGTTATTTGTATTTGTTGTGTTGTAAGCAGAAGAAGAGAAAAAGTTACGAGGAAAAAAAAACAAAAAGCCAGCTCCACGCTAGAGTTGCTCCAAATTCTTAAGAAAATTGCTCAAAATTTTGTTCTTGTTGCTGTTGCTGGTGCTGCTGCTGCTTTCTATGTTAAACCGGACATCCGGTGTTTGTTTGTCTGCTTGTCGGTCTGTTGGTCTGACTGTCTGTCTATCTCTTGCTTGGCATGGAATGTGCGTGGAGTAGCGCATCTTACCGTATCTGTATATATGAGTGTGTGTGTGTGTGCGTGTGGTTGTGCTTTGGCTGCATTCCTTATGAAAAGCACACGCTTTTCTTCGATTATTTATTTACATTAGAACCCGTTGATTGCATTGAAAGTTGAAATTGATGAGTCTCCACTTCATGAGCTTGCTTGGCTTTGTTGTAAA
The DNA here is from genome assembly GCA_943735915.1 of Pherbina coryleti. Taxonomy (NCBI): domain Eukaryota; kingdom Metazoa; phylum Arthropoda; class Insecta; order Diptera; family Sciomyzidae; genus Pherbina; species Pherbina coryleti. The sequence continues at coordinate 124,409,025 of OX030952.1, read as the reverse complement.
ACTGCTTCTTTCAAGTTTTTTTTTTTTTTGTTTTTGCTACCGATTCATTCACTCGTTTTCTGCGGCAAAGCGCGTATCAACAAGAGGTGCAGGGTTGCAAAGGCATATTATTTAACAGTTTTGGTCGCTTGTCAGTTTTCAAAGATATTGTATTTCATAAGGCGTCCGTGGCGTAGTTGGTTAAAGTGCGTGGCCTCTATCTCAACGAACCTGGAAACCCAGGTTCGAATCCCAGCAGTGACAGAAAATTATTTGAATTAAAATGAATTTTCTATACGGCCGCCACCTCTCTGCAGACAATGGCAAACCTCAGAGTGTAATCAAAATGCCATGTAAAGCTTCTTGAGAACAAGAAGAGGCCAGGCGATGAACGGAACGCCGCACAGTGGGGTATTTTATGTCAAAAGTGACGATTAATTGACAGGGGCCACTTATCGAGACAAAAATTGTACTTTGGGGGTTTTTGGGGTCGCTGATCACGAATCTGAAGTCAAAAATCTGAAATTCAAAATGGCGGCTTCAAAATGGCGGCCATGAACAAGCTAACTTCTACAAAAAACGTTTAATGGAAGTAAAATTTTGTATACAGGGGTTTGTGGGGTCGCTGATTACGAATCTGAAGTCAAAAACTTGAAATTCAAAATGGCGGCTTCAAAATGGCGGCCATGAACAAGCTAACTTCTACAAAAAACGTTTAAAGGAGGTAAAATGGTGTATACAGGGTTTTGTGGGGTCGCTGATTAAAAATATGAAGTCAAAAATTTGAAATTAAAAATGGCGGCTTCAAAATGGCGGCCATAAACAAGCTATGTTCTGCAAAAAACGTTTATTGGAGGTATAAATTTGTATACTGGGGTTTGTGGGGTCGCTGATCATGAATCCGAAGTAAAAAATTTAAAACTCTTAATGGCGGCTTCAAAATGTAATCATTAGCTATGTACCTTTTACCGAATTACAAAGTGTATAGAACATCATTTTCGTTATTACTACAAATTGCACAAAACAAACTTTGAACGACATTTTATACAAAAACAAAGGATTGCAATAACAATAGTTAATAAACATAAACAATGATGTTGATTTCACATGTATCCTGCAAACTGTAGGGCAAACAATTTATGTCTTACTAATATCAAAATCAGAAAATAAGTGTTAAAATCGAACAAATATAATTTAATTTAATAGCTTAGCACATTCAGCTGCTTCTTTTTATATATAAAAAGCCGGTGTTTGAAAGAAACATCAACTATCTACCTTAATTGTGGAAAGGTGCACTGCAAATGCCGCTTTCCATAATGTAGGGTAAAATATAGCGGATAACAAAAAACAAAGTGAAGAAAAGTACTGGTAAACAACAAAAACAAAACAAAAAAAAACAAAAAACAGCAAAATCTGTTTAGTATTTACAATTATTTTGTACTTTATTTCGTTTGTTTTAATTTTTCGAAATAAAATCGTAAATTCGTGGCATGTAAGTTAAAGTAACAAAATCGAAATACCGCTAAAGTGAGCAGCATTGACGCAACTTTTTTTTTTATAGAATATAGCTTGAATGTTCATAGCTTACGATAATCAAAACAGTTTTCTTTAATTCCACTCAATACACAACTATATCTCTATTAACATATTGAAAAATGCAACTTTTTAAGGTTAAATTAAAATAAATAAATTAATATATATATAAACACTATTTCATAAAAAAAATTTAATTTTGTATTGCTTAAATACCTGAACAAGAAGGTTCCATCGTAATTTTTTGTAATTTTTAAAAAATAATACACAAAAAAAAACTTTAAAAATTTCGAATAAACACGTTTGTCACTGTGCACACTCAAAGAGAAAAAAAATGATGACTTTCAAACTACATTGCGGGTAAACGGTAGAATATTTTTCAACTATTCTTTCTCCTTATGATGCAGAATTTTATCTTCTTTCATCGGGTACCTAACATCACTATTTACCTTGAACTTTTTTTTTTCAATTAATCGTCACTTTTGGCATAAAATACCCCATTATGCGCCGTTTGGAGGCGGTGTTAAACCTGTAGGTCCGGTTCTTGGTCAATTGTGTACAAATTTAATAACACGCACAAATACAGTTGATCATAAGAAGCTAGCTCAAAGTCCTTTCAAGGGCTGAAATGAGCAGTAATATTTTTTTTTTCATACTTAAGCTCCATGTGTCTATTTTATAATCCAATAAAAATTTAAGGGTCATGCAAACAATTGTTTGTTTTGTTCAAAAAAGAAATTCTACACCTCTTGTTGATACAACCTATAAGCCGAAGGGGGCTATATCTGGAGAATATGTTTTATGAGGTAGCAGTTCGTAGACCCTAATTTATAGATCTCTGCCATGACGACTAAAGGCGTTTGCGCAGGTGCGTTGTCATGGTGGAAGTGTACCTTTTTCTTTGTCAAATGCATTCATTTTTGATTCAAAAGGAATTGTTATAAAAGGAATGATAATAAAAGTCTGACTGCGAATTATTTGAGACACATTTTTTTAGAAACTTCGAAAAAACTATTTTAAAAGGTAATTTTTGTTCAGTTTCAATAAAAAAATACTTTCAGTTTTGAGCCCACCTAATTCATATTCATGAATATGTGATTTTTTTTTTACGATTCAACCACTCCATCGTTATTTGTCCCTTTTTTCTTGTATGGGTGTGAAGTACTCTGATTTAGGAAAAATTATATTAAAATTGATTTTTCAAACTTGTTCCAGGTTCAAAATTATGCTCAAGTCTATAAAATTTGTTTAAATAGATAAGAAAGATCTGCTTTAGTTTGAACTAAAAAAAAAAATTCAAATTGTCCTTATCGAAGTGGAAACTTTATCTTTTTGTGATCATTTAAAACCAGGATTTCTTGGAAGTGAGGACATGACCTTTTTATATTAGCTATTCGAGCCTGTATACTGTCAGGGATTCAAGAAATTTCATTTAGTTTTATAAAATTAATTAATTATATTATTTTTTTTATAATTTTCGAGTCCTTTGTAGGTTTGATAACCCCAAAAACCCTCCCTGCCTACGGGCTTGTCTAATTGACCCATTTCAGGAAGCATTTTTTCCTAATAAATGTCCCTGTCAATTCCCACTGTTTTTTGGTTAAAAAACTACATGTTTCATGTTCCATTTCATTCCATTAAAATAAAATTTCATTCGTTCCATCAAAAAAATCACAAAATTCTATACCCCTTCTTGTTCTTCTTAGCTAAAAATATGAATTCAGTTTTAAAAGCTGATTAGCTACATGCTGAGTTTTAAGCTCAGCTCTATGCTGAGCAGGATAAGCATGACACCTGCGGCTACCTTGTGTATCCTTGTTTTGTTACTGCCAGCATTATGTCGTCATCAATATTCGTCATCATAGTCAACGACGAGGACGACAAGCAAAAAAAAAACAAGGCACAGTAAATATAGAAAACAAACAAAAGCAAAGGCAAACAAAGCACAGAGCAAAAACAAAAACAATAACAAACAACAACACCACAACCGGAAGTCCGGAAGTGATTTAGGAAGTAGCTAGCAGTTTATTATGAGCGACTGAGAGTAAAGGTCGTCGCCAGAGATGGCAATGCAGGCCATAGGACTCAATGCTACAAAGGATTTAAGTTGAACCGGTATGTGCAGCAGGTTTAAAGCAATAACAACAAAATACACCAAATAATTTGTGGTTGAGAGTTTAAAGGATAATTTAGGGAATTTCCTCTATTGTTATTTATTTTTTTTTTGGCAACATAGAACAAGTTGTTTCTGTTAAAAAAAAAAACAAAAATAAAACAATCGTAATGCACGCTATGCGGAAGCTAAACTTCCCTAACGGAAGTGATTTTTTTCATTTTGCCTGCCTTTTCAGGCACTAAGCATATATTTCCGGATTTGTATTTATGAGTGGGTTTTGTGCTATATATATATACCTATATATATATGTGTGTGTATGTGAAATTGTTGTTGTCATTAGTATTCCATTTTTTTTACAACATTCACTAAAAACTATTTTATAAATACTTCCGATATTCACTGATATTCTCTAGATCTAAATGTTTGAACATTTCCGTTGTTGTTGTTGTTGCTGGTTGATAAAGCATCTGCTGCCGCCTGGCTTTTGTTTTTGTTGAAATGCGAACAACGCATAAATATTAAGGAAGAACTAGCTTGATTTATACATAAAAAAAAAACCGGAAATAATCATTAATTCATTCTTTTTTTTTTGCATTCCTTGATGATTGCATCAGAACCTGAGCGCAACTTTGACCTATTTAAGAGATTTCTTTTTTCTTTCCTTTTCTAAGGATTTTTAAATGTTCCCCTCTCTTGCGTATATTAATTGTTTTTGTTTTTTCTACAGCTGACACCTGTTCCTGTTTGCTTTCGTGTTGTTTTTGTTGTTGGCATCTATGCTGATCAAGATGATCGTGCTCATGACATTATTTTCTCGAAAAATTCTTTGTCCTAGCTTCGAAATGTTTTACATATGCATGAATTTAGTTTTATTAGTTGTTGAAAGGATAATAAGTGGATGATTGCTTTGTCACATACTTGAGCTGGTTGTTGTTGTTGTTTTTATTGTTTAAATCAAGCAGCGTGGGAAACTACAGCGCATCCTAACAATGTAAAGGGTAATTTTTATAGAGTGATGTCAGCTGAAGCAGGTGTGTGTCCTGTGAAAAGGGGGAAGCTGTGCGAGTGAGTTGAAAAAAAAAAATGCATTTATACAATGGATTTTGTGTAAAGAAGTGAAGAGCAGGCAGGCATTCTGACAAAGCCTAGAGAAAATTCAAAAATATGCTAATGGATAGGTTTTCTTTCATGCTTGTAAAGCATGAAAAAGAATTGTTATGCAGTGAAAATAACATGCTGCAGTCCTTATGTTCATTCCTTGCAGTTGTATGATAGTCTCATTTTACTTGAAATTTTTTCTTTTATTTTTTGTTTATTTGATATTTTCTTCTGAAATGTTTAAAATAAGAACAACAATTTTATAAAATAGAACAATTTTTTAAAAATTTATGCGTGGATATGTCTTTCTCAAAAGACCTCTTGATCGTATTTTTTTTTTTAAATTTCCTTGCACCAATCAAGACAAGCCTTTTTTAATCGTTTGTCAGATTGTATGGACTCCAACAAGAATACATTTTTTACGGCAAAATGATCGTACAAGACTTATAGAGGCTTGTCATGCTAATGCCCAAAGATCTGACGGAATGTCACATGACGATCGTGCGTTATGAGTTCACACAATGATGAAGGGCATGTCCAACAATGTCAAGTTTTGAATGGAAACGTCAGATGGTTAGGGTTGCCACTTAATGTTGCCAAGGCCAGAAATATAAATAGCAACCCTCATAGCATTAAGGCTAAGCTATCAAAATAGCTTTTAACTAAGGTTATCTTAAATAGAAGTAACTAAAAAAAAGGTGAAGTAGGAAAAATACTTAACTCAACTGAATATGTCCAAAGAAAGTTTTTGAAGACAAAAAAAAAAAAAAATTAGTTGAAAAGCTTTTCGCGATGCATGAATAATACCATGTTCAAACCGACTTAATTTAACGCGTTATTCGAAAAAAGCTTCTTTTTTAACATGATCGTTCATACTGCTTTAACTAGTTTCAAAATGTCAGTTTATTTGTTTATATATTGAAAAAAATAAAAAATTACTTATTAAAAAATATAAAAAATATAAAAAAAAAAATAAAAAAATAAAAAATAACTTAAAATTTAAATAAATTCAAAAATTTGTCAAAGAATTAAGAAAAATTTGTCAAAGAATTTATTTGTTTACATTAAAAACTTCAAATTAAAAAGCTCTTTTCAGATTTGGCTGCATTTAAAAAGCAAAAACAGCTTTTCTGACGTTAGCAAGAACACAAACCAGTGATTTAACGAGTTTCGAAACGTGTTAAAGCATTGAACACGTTAAATTTCCAACAACAATTGTACACATATAACTTCATTAGAACTTCATTTGAGAACTCGTTTTTCGATTTAACTTCATTAAATTGATTTAACATATAGCATGTTCAAACCGACTTCATTTAACGTGTTATTCGAAAAAAGCTTTTTTTTAACATCATCGTTCATACTGCCTTAACTAGTTTCAAAATGTCAGTTTATTTGTTTATATTTTGAAAGAAATAAAAAATTGTTTATTCAAAAATATAAAAAAAATAAAAAAAAATAACAAAAAATTCAAATAAATTCAAAAATTTGTAAAAAAATTAAGAATAATTTGTCAAAGAATTTATTTGTTTACATTCAAAACATCAAACTAAAAAGCTCTTGTCAGATTTGGCTGCGTTTAAGAAACAAAAAGAGCTTTTCTGACGTTAGCAAGAACACAAACCAGTGATTTAACGAGTTTCGAAACGTGTTAAAGCATTGAACACGTTAAATTTCCAACAACAATTATACGCATATAACTTCATTAGAACTTAATTTAAGAACTCGTTTTCGATTTAACTTCATTAACGCGACTTAACATAATTAACTGCTCGGTTTGAACATGCTAATACATAATCAAATGCTCGGTTTGAAGATGCTTTTACTTTTAAGTTGTAAAAAGCTTAAAAAGATCTCACTTAGCTGTTAATATTTAAATTTATAGTAAATAAAGCTAATCAAAAAGCTTTCGTTGCCATCTGTGGTATGTAACAGAAAGTAGATCTAAGTTTTAAGTTGCTAATAATAGAAAATTTTTTGCCCGTCGTAGTAATTTTCTCGGCAAACTGACATAATGGGTCAAACTTAACCTTCGCTTGACATATTTTGACTGTGGTTCTTTTTACGATTGTATAGATGAGGCTGTGAGTAACGTGCAAAAAAGTTTGGGTAACCTACTAGTTGAATAGTATGCTTTAAACCGTGTTGTACTATGGAGCTATTGAAATTTTTTCTAGACACGAAAGAACCCATGTGTCACAGCAAGTGTGTAAGAAGAATATAAAATTTTTTGTTTTATTCTTTTTTAATCATCAAAATTATAATTTTTAATGCATATATTGATTATAAAACAATTAATTTATGACAACAGGATCGGCAGAAGAAATTCTTGAATTTTTTAGACTTCGGCAACGTAGCTTCTATGGTAAATGCTCATCTGAGGTGAATGAAGACGAATAAAATGACATCGTCCAGATATACTAGGATTCATAATATTTAAAGATCCCGTGGGATTTTTTGAGCTATCCTTTTAATATCGAAAGTTATGAATTTTTTAGCCGGACTTGTAAAAAAAGCGAAATAACAATATTTAATAATTTTTATATTTTTTATAATAAATTTTTGGTAACATATAACCATTTGAATACCAAGAACAATGTCCGAATTATGTTTCTACATTTTTTTTGAGATTTTTACAACATCATTTGCAATCTTGAAAAGAGGGTTAGTCACAAAAGACACCACTGCGTTACCCCGAGTAACTAAAAAACCATGTGTCACGCAAAGGGTTAAGTAGCTGACTGGAGCACAACGAAAATCATGCAAGACTACTGATGAGTTGGTGTAGCGGCCAGCGAAACAGCTGTCTGGTCTGCGTTGTGATTTGCTCTATACAAAGTTGTTGTTGTTTTTATATGTTCTTTTCAGTTACATGCTTGACCTCGAGCTCAACAAATAGTCTTAATTTTTTATTTAATTACTTGGGGACTGTTACAAGTTTTATGCTATGTGTATAGCTTTAACATTTTATTTCATAAGTTTAATATATGATTTGATTTGATTAGTAGCTTTTACACTCTGCTGTACAAATAGTTTAAAAAAGCTTTAATCTAACATTACTTTGCCTAAATATAACAGAAAAAGGAGAAAGAGAGCTCCAGAAAGCCTTGATGAACATTAAAGCTTTACACAACCGTTTGCAGTCTATCAATCACTCAGTATGTTAAAAAAAAGCTGTTCAATGAACTAATAGCTTTCAGAAAAATATTAAAAACTACAAGTCAACAAAATTAACTTGCACAAAATATTTTAAATATCTAGAAAAACTCTCAAGAACTTTCAGAGAATATTAAAAGTTTTCAAGCTTCATATTTCTAAAGAGCTGCTAAGAAAATTAGCTTCTCCCATCCTTCCCTTTTCTCTTAAAAGCTTAGCAGCTATGAAAGTAGAGATATTTAGAATTTAATATACCTTTATTTTTCTATAGATCACTTTTTTAGTGCGTTTAAATATTATCTTCAAAGCATTTTAAAGCTTTTCATCGATTAGAGTTTTAAGCTTGACTTTCATTGAAACTGCTTTGAATAAATTTTCTCTTGGGTTGTAACCTATTTGTAAAAGCTTTTTAATTTGTATTTAAATTTTCTTCGAAATCGAAAATTTATGGAAATATTTGAGTTTATTATAAATATTTTTAGAGAAATTTTTGAAATTTCAATCATATATTCAGCGTTAACCTTAAAAATTGGTAATTTTCCCACGCCATTATTTCGACAACTCGCCCCACTGTTGCGCACCGGCTGCACACAATCGACGATCTCTGACATCGACGATGCCTATCAATAACCTGCATTCACATTCACATGAAATACAATCAAATCTATTCTAAATTTAAATGAAAACCGGAACTAGACAGGCGCATAGAACAACAACAACAACAACAACAACGACAACAACAGCAACAACGAAGAAGCAATCATACCACAGACAGATGCTGCCAGTCAGACGGACATACAAACAGCTAGACAAAAATATGACACTGACGATCGTCTGTTGGCTGCTGGCATCAGCTAGATTCCATTAAAGATAATCGATTAACAAAAGAAATGAGAAAAGCGACAGAAAAGAAGAACGCATAAATCGAAGCAGCAAATCGGGGGCGTTGATGCACAAAGTGATCTGGGTCTGCGAGTCTGCATGCTGCACGACCAAGCAATCTACCCAAACAACAGCTAGAATGATGATGCACTTGCATCTTTTTGCTGTTTCATATGAATTTCAACAAAAATACCACGCTTACCTGCAACAGCTTAGGCTGTTCTACGAAGAGTCAGCCAGACTTTTATGTAATAAGCAGCAGCAGCAGCATCGACAACGCAGTTGAGCTGTGCCATGTGTGCAGTTTAGAAAAACGACCCCGTAAGGTCAAACGTAATAAATTACAAAAAAAAAAATGTTAAAAAAAAACAAATAACTAATGCTGTGTAATGAGTGAAAAAAAACACACACACACACAAAAAAATAGAAGAGAAAAAGGTTCACAAACGCATTATTTTAAGTTGTTCCGGAAGTAGCGGAAGTACGTCTAACATTAATGGATTATCTGTTAGGAGGTGACTGCTAATGCGACTGCGACTGCGACTGCGACTACGAGTGGCACCAACAACTGACGTGATGCACTTTTCTTTTTCTCACTCTCGCTGCCGTCTTGTCTCTGTTGCTTCTTTGCACTTCATCACTTGCGCTGTTTGAGTTCTAGCCGGAATTGCGGAAGTAATCATCAAGAAATGCTGTTCCGATTTTTTTTTTTTTCAATTTCAAGAAAAATTGCTTTTCTTTAAAAGAATTTTTTATCTTTCTTTCTCTTCTCTCACTCTCTCTCTCTCTGACTTTTATCTTGTTTATGTTGACCCTTTTGATGATGATTCTTTACTTTTTTATTTATTTTTCACATAGTCGTGAGAAATTCTTGTGCCAGTCGCACTTATGGCATCCGTGCCGGAAGTGGTCGGAAATTTTTTAAGAAAATTTTGTGAAATTTATTAAAACGTCATGGAAACGGAAATTTAAGCAACTATAAAGATAGAACTTTTTCGTTTAAGTGCTGCTCTTTTTCAGAACAAATTTTGCTGGAACTAACTCAAGAGTTTTGTAATTTAAATACCAAAAGAAGAGGTTATATGTAACCTCTATATAAAATAATAACTTCTATGTATAACCTATATATAAGCTATACATATATATACTTGTTTAAATTATATCAACATTTTATTCGTTTTAACATTTATTGGGTAAATATATTTAAATTGAACCTTGAAAAAATAATTTGACTCCCACATTAGTATCAATTGGACAAAATGTGCTCTTAGTATCTTTTATGGGGATATTTTTAACAATGTTTCTTTAAAACTGAGTAACGGGTATGTCACTGTCATTTAACATTTTTCAAAATTTTTCGTTAAATTATACTTATAAACTTTGATAATATTAAAGATATGTGGACACAAATATATAAGTATTTATTGATAATTAAATGTTCTTAACCTACAAAGTGTTAATTACAACAATGGGCGTCAGTTTTGGTTTCTTGAATCTTTAAGTGCAAACTAAATCCCCTGTACTTGATGACTCTTCGACTTAGATATTTATCCGTTAAATAGAATATTTAAGAATTTTCCGATGACCTTGTTTTTTCAAAACATTTAAAAATAAAATTTAGCGAAAAGCACGATCTAGATCCATTTCATATTTTACCTAAGCCAATCGATTGTTGGTTATTTTCTATGTCATGTGTTGACTTTGAAAAACCTAAACCTACACGAGTCTCTTAAGGCAAATAATTCATAGTTGATCTATATGACCGATCGATATAATCAACATTGATACTCGATCATTATGATCGAATTTATTTCAAGCACTCTTTATTTTTATTATTTTAAACAAAGCATTCAAAAATATTAAGGACATAAGAATTTTTCTTAGTAGCGCCACGGCGAAATCGTGTCTCTATGTTTGGGTCATACATGTTCCAGTCAGATCCCAGATGATGCTGAATATTTATAAAATTTTTTTCTTACCTACTTATTTACCAAAAGTATGAAACCTTAGAGAGTCGTTAGAAAACCTGTTCTTTGAGTTTTCGGTAATTTTGAAAAACTTCTGAAAACACAAACAACACAGTTTATTATGAGAACTTGTTCAAATAGAAAATAGTTTTCTAAGCTCTGAGAGTCTTCTCTCAAGCTCTAAATTTAAAAAATTATTTTTGCTCAGATCTACACACTTTAATAAAAATTCCCACATGATAAGCTTCATAACAGTAAGAAGCTTATCATGTAACTTGGGAACTTTGGAGCTTTAAAAGCGATTTATGTATCCTAAGGTCATAAATATATTAAAAGCTTTTAATTTTTTTACGAGCTGGAAAATGTCTTGCTTAATTCTCAACTCTAAAAACAAAAAAGCTCAAGCCTGTGTTAGATAACACGGGCGCATAGGTCAGACGTAGAATACGTTAGTCATTAACAGCCTTATTCAATAGATTTCCTTAAACAACTTTAAACGCTTGTTTAGTTACGCACTGTTTAAGGCTTTACGCAGCTTCTATGCAACCTTGCTAACATTGTTATTCATAAACATTTTTTCATTTTCTGCTTATGATTGTAAGGTTTGTGTCTGAACTATAGAAAATCTCTACAAAAATTAAGAATTCCTATGGATTAACAATGGCAGCCGCATAAAAAAATGCTGCAAAGGGCGCATATGGAGCATGTCTTTGATATTAAAAGAAAAGACAAACAAAAATCATGGTTGTATTTACGTAAGCTTTAAACGCCAATTTCGACGTTTAAGTTACGCAGCTCTTAAACAACTACGAAAAATGTTTATGAATAACGTTTTCTTGTTTAAAGCCCGTTTAAAGTTACGCTGCCTCTAAAATGTGTTTATGAATAAGGCTGTAAGACATTGAGGATGTCTTAAAGACGTGGCCAACTGGGTAAGCACAATTTTGTTTCTCTGCTTCGCTTATCAATGTTGTGTATGTACACATCGTTCGCTACTTGGTCATTATACTTCTTCTCTTTCTCACACTGGTCCTGTGATGAACACACAGATAATCGTACTGCTCTTACACATGATGTTATAATACATAAAATACAAAGCATATGAAAATTAATACAAAATTTGAAAGAGTTAAATTTTGATTTACTTATAGAATCAAAAAATTATATGTAGCAATATGATTATTTAAATACAAATCAAAAGAAGACATATTAAATATGTTACGACCATATTTGAATTTTCTTCAATGCATGCATAAAGTATTAAAAACTTATAATGAAAGTGACAAACATTTTCTCAAAATTTTGTGCTCCAGATCAACACCCCCGTATAACGTATTCTACGTTAAAAAAAAATATGAAAATATTCAGACTGAACTTTTTCTCGCCTTTTCAAAGTTTTTCTTCATATTACCATATAAAAAAATATATAAAACCTTGTCTTAAGTAAAAATACGCATGGTAACAACGCTCATTCAACAAAGCACTTTCAAGAGCGCAGCTGTTAAAGCTCGGTGGCGTCCGTGGCGTAGTTGGTTATAGTTCCTGGCCTCTATATCAACGAACCTGGCGACCCGGGTTCGAATTCCAGCAGCGACAGAAAATTATTTGAATTAAAATGATTTTTCCGTACGGCCGCCACCTCTCTGCAGACAATGGCAAACCTCAGAGAGTAATCAAAATGCCATGTAAAGCTTCTTGAGAACAAGAACATTCCATTCCGTTCATCGCCATTCGGAGTCGGTGTTAAACCTTTCTCGGTCAATTGTGTACAAGCTTAATAACACGCACAACACAATTGATCATAAGAAGCTAGGTCAAAATCCTTTCAAGGGCTGAAATGACCAGTTAGTTTTTTTTTTAGCTGTTAAAGCTCATCTTATATATCAAACATTAAAAAAAAATGTGTTGCGAAAAGCTATAAAATTTATGATTTTTAAAATTAATAAAAGCTATAAAACTTATTCAAATATATTTTATTTGAAAAAAGCTATTGTTGTCTAGGCTTAGAACAATAATTTAAACTGAGCTTTTCTATCTATTTTAGTCATTTTTTCTTAATCCTTTTTATTTAATTATTTTTTTTTAAATTAAAAAAATATCCATACATTGCAGATAAATTTGAAGAATTTTTAACAAATATTGCAATTTCATTGATTTTTTTTTTATATAGCTTTTGAGTAAATTTTAAGTTCTACATAATCATAATAAGATCATTTAGTGAAAAACTTGATAAACTTGTAACTTTCAAAACTACATCATATGCAAAAGTAAGTTCATGTAGAGTGAAATTTTATGTATTTCTCAAAATTAACGACTCAAAGTTTTCCAAAATATTTTAATCTGAACTCTTTGTTAAAAGCTTTTTCTCAATATTTTGATCAAGAGAACCATTGACAACTCATCAATTTAATAAAATGAAGTAAAGGCAGCACATAAAAAGCTTTAAGAGTTCTAAAAAACACTTCAGCTCGATCAAGGTTAAATAAAGCTTTTGAAGAAATTTTGAGTTACACATAATTAAAGAAAATTGTCTCCAAATACTTTCAACTTAATTGTCAAGGTAATTAATTGTCAGCAATAAAATCAGGAAAAGTGCAAAGAATAAAATGTTGAGCTTTTATTCATTATATTCACTTAACATCTTTTAAATGATAATAATAATAATAATATAATTAAAAGCATTAAAATCATATTTAAGCGACTCTGATGTTAAAAAAAAAAGCTTTTTAAATACAATAGGATATCGTAATTCTTCTCAAAATATCCAAAATGTTTTAAAATAAAAAACGAGTCAATATAGTTCAAATAAAATTACCAAAAATATGTTATTTTAACTCAAAATATTTACAATTCCCAAAAGCTAATGAAAAACTCAAAAGCTTGTTATTATTTTAAAATCTTATTTTTTCATTTGAAAATGAAAAGCTTTCCAAAGCTACATGAGATTAAAAAAAGACATCAGCGTTTAGCAAATTACAGTTACATCGAGTCGTGATTTTAAAGCTTTTTTTAATACAATGTTCTTGTGGTTCTTTCTCGTATATTTTTCTACTGCTTCGTAACGGAAATGTCTCAACCTTTTTTTTTTATTCTGACTACCTTGCTTTGTTGTGCCTCTGCTAACAAATTTTTTTTTCTTTTCGCTCCCGACCAGCAGAAGAAGTTGATAAAGAAGAAAAGCACGATTTCATTCATAAAAAAAGACACAGAAAGATGGAAAAAAAAACTGGTTGCTCGTGCCCCATAATGATCCTCTTCCATTTTCTGCATATTTCTTCTTAGCTTCGTGCTACAGTGAGAAAAAAAAACAAGAAGAAGAACAACAACAACAACGTTGGCTCGTTGAGCGTTGCAATTAATGAACGAACAAACGAACGTTGGCCACATCCTCAACGGAAAAAAGCAATTCATTCATACTAACCACGATCGCTTCAAACTCAACGTTACTGCGATCGAATCGGAACTAGTACCAGTTTTTTTGTTGCGGTTCTTGTTGTTGTTTTTACCTTATAACCGCAACATTGCAACAACTAACAACTACAGCTTCTTATAATAGCAAGCTACTCGATAAAAAAGCCCGTAACAACAACAACAACTGGAATACAACGAATGCACGATTGTATGAATTCATGCCGATCATGTTTGTAGTAAAAATCAACATTCTACGAATATTTTAAAAATTACAATTAAAACAGAAACCACAAAAACAACAATAACAAAAAAAAAAATAATTTAAAACAACTAAAGCTGCCATAGCCACGAGTTACTATGTTTCACGTACTTGTATGTGTATCTGTCTCTCTTTCTGTTTGTCTGTCTGTAGGATATACAGATAAACAGTCAATTGCAGAAAAAAAAAAACAAAAACTTGATCTACGCGTTCCGCAACATTTTTATGAATGAATGAAAAATGTGTGTTTAAAAAAACAAAAAAAAAAAAAAATAAATCTTTATATGAATGAACGTTGGCTATGAACGAATGACGATCGTACACGATCATGTCAAAGTGAGCGAGCGAGCGAGCGAGCATCATTCAAACGCGACGACTGGTTTAAATCATGAATGAAAGACGACGTCGTATTTTGCGTTTTTATTTTTTTACTTATTCTTGTTTCACGCATAATTGAATGCTCGCTGGAAAAAAAAGCGAAAAAAAACACGAAAAATTCAGCGTAGTTTTTTTATTCGTAGAAGATCAGTTGATCGCATGAAAAAAAACAGATCTTGCTATTGATGATCGCTTGGAGTTTTAATAGGCCTATACCATCAATTTATTTTGGCATGGCCAAGTAGTCAAAGTGATGGGTAGTTGGAGTCAAAAGACCGCATGCGATCATCTAGCTACATAGTGAAGTCTTACGATCATTTCATATATAAAATAAAATTAATACATTTTTCGAAAGTTAGAAAATTCAATTGTGACATAACGAGGTTTTGTATTACTAGGTAAAAAACATTACATGAATAATAATACAAAAAAACTTAATAGAACCGTAAAATTCGCGTTACTTTAGCTTATTTGAACAAAATTTGTTTGCAAAATATCAAAAAGTTTATTTAAATGAAAATATTCAATCACGTAAATTTACGATAAAGTCAAATTTAACTTTCAAAGACCTAAACTAGTATGCAAAATAGCACCAAGCTTATTTCAGCGAAAATAACAAATCACGTAAATTTACGATATAACAAAATTTAACTTACAAAGACCTACACTATTTATTAAAATATCACTAAGCTTATTTTGAGTGAAATAAGCAAATCACGTAAATTTACGATAGTGTCAAGTTTAGCTTAACATGTACTTCAGTCCAAAATCATGTTTCTTTGTTTTTATCTCTTCACATTTCTTTGAAAAAAACAACCATTCGTTATCGTAAAAATATTACAATCAAGTTAAAGCTTAAAGATAATGACATAAACGCTAATTTTACGGTATCGAAATTTGTCTGCAACTGTTCAAGTTTATTTCCACTTCTCACGGCCTTAAATGGACGGCAGCCCTCTAACCGCTCTTGGTTACGTCAACACATACTTGCACACTTAACTGGCGCGTTCATTTCCGTTCTTACGATAGTTTTTTTTTTTCTTTTAGTTTGTTGCTAAATATTTTTCTACTAAGTTTATTGTTGTTGTTATTGTGGTTGTTTGATTACCACAAAATCAACAACCGACCGACTTCAACAACAAAAATATAACTAAACAAAAACAACAACTGATCAATTGATCCGTTTGGTTTTTATAAGACTTCGTCTCATTGACGTTTCGCTCTCTCGCCAAATAAGCAGTGAAACTTGTTTTTTCCTCAAGATTTTTTTTCTATCTGTTTCTTCTTTAAAGTTTTATGAACATCCGTTGGAGATATCCAACTTTTTTTTTTTGTTCACCGCTTCTCTTCCGTTTCCACTCTACCGCGCATGCTTTTTCTCTTTATCATGGACTGTTTAAAGTGTTTTTTTTCAAGTAGTATTTATTTTCTCAATGGATGCTATACGATTGACCGGTGTTCGATTCAGTTCGATTAAATTCGATACAAAATCGTCGTTGTTGTTGTTGTTGTCGTCGTTGTTGTTGTCATCGCCGTTGTTGTTGTTATAATAGTTGCCACATTATAGCTTGTTATTGGCAAACAGTATTTGTTGTTTTTGGCAGCTCTACACGTCATCCAACTGTTAGCAGTTCTCATGCCTAGGTTTCGGCGTTTTCTGTTTTTTTCTGTTTTTAATGATCTTTACAAATTGTGGAATTCTGCTGATATTCTATTTATCTCTCAAAATTTGTTTTTGCTTTTTTTTACTGTAAAAATAAATCGCTGATGTAATATTCGCAGAATCTCTATTGTTTGCGCTGGTTTTTTTTTTAAATTCTTGAGAACGATTTGTTAATCTCCAAAATAACTCAAGTTTATTTTGTGATTTTTTTTCCCCTATAAGTGGTAAATGAGGTTCTAATGACTTTATTTTGACCATTTGAATTGGACATCTTAACTTTTATTTCTTTATTTTTTTTTGCAAACAAAAAAGTAGCCGTAAGCAGGGCGAATATTTAATTATGCGCATTTTAACTGCGACTTTTAAAATAAATCATAAAGTCTTCATTTTAGATCTTGTATATCTTGAGATAATAAATTTTGTTAATTAAAAATGTGTCAATGTCAGAATAACACCTGTTATTTGGGTTATGAATGAAGTGAAGCTTTTATGGAATTTTTTTCAAAAGCTCCATTTTTTTTAATTTTTGTTTTTTAAAAACTGAAAGAAACTGAAATATTTTTTTAATAGAAGTCATTAGAACTATTAAAGAATTTCAAACAGAATACAGCAGTTAAACCGTTGTTCCAAAATTATGTCAAAATTTATATCGTAAGTGTCAAAATATACCAGTTGAAAAATTTGTATAGCAGCTTTTTTTTGAAAAGCTGTTATTTGTTACAAACATATTCAATATCTCTTCTTATGTTTTCTCTAAAATCTTTTCATACAGCTCTGCTCCAGTTAAAAAAAAAAAAAAAAAAAATAGTAATTGATAAAATAAACATTGATCGTTTTAATCTTTTCTTTTTTCATACTAAACCATCTCTTTGATAACAGAAAAAAACTATTCCGCCCACATAAATATTCTCCAAACTACAAAATATAGCGCATATAACAAAGTCACATTAAAAACAACAACATTGTTTTGGTTAAAAACGTGAAAAAATCCAGTTCCCAGGTCTAAAAGCGCTAAACTTCTTGTTCCGGTATTTAAGCCATTTTCACAAAAATACTACAACAACAATGAAAACACAAAACAACAAAAAATAGTTGAATGAAAAACGAAGGCATGAATGAATGTGTGATGGACAGACAGTCGTATAGACAGACGATCGTATAGACAGCCGTCTTATTGTAGCTTACGAATAAACAAGTCAACAAATGAATGGCCAGAATAAAGAATGAAAGTATGAATGAATGTGGATGGTTGGATGGATGGATGGTTGTTTGGATGCATGCATGAGATGGTGTGAACGTTGTGAATAGTGTTGGGGCGACGAGTAGGCGGACAAACAGTTGCGTGCGCGTGGCATAGCAAACAAGCAAGCGAACGAGTCGTTAATGAAATTTCAAATTGAATGAAAACGTTTAACCAAACAAAACAGAACAAAACGAAAACCACAAAAAAAAAAAATGAAAAAAAAATAAAAAAAAAAATTAAAAAGAATAAATAAAACAAAAACTGAATAAATCAAAAAATAAATATAGATGTTTTATAAATAAAAATATGAAATATACTGAAATTTTCCTTAATTAAAAGCGTAACTTTACAATTTACTTAAAATAACTTCCGAAATCACGTAAATCAACGATGTTTAGTTGAAATGCACTTAAAAATGATAAAAAAAGCAAATTCAAGTGCATAAGAACAAAATTTGAAAATCACGTAAATTTACGATATCATGAAATTTGCCGTAAAATCTTTAAATTATGTTAAAAAAATGTTATGCATCTTCAAATTAAGGACTTAAATCAATTTATGAAACTCAACCGAAAAAGTATAAGTAAATTCCCTTAAATACCATAAACAAGTAAACTGTATTATTGAATTTGTACTTAAAAATATACAAAAAACTAAAATTAATTTTAAAAACTGATGTAATTAAATCAAAAAATTTGAAGAAATATTAAATTAAAATTGTGCAATAGTATTTCTTAAAAGCAAAATCTGAAAAACACGCATATCTACTATTTTACAAATTCTCGAATGTTCGCAATGTCGAGAATCACTAAAAATCACATAAAATTATATTATAACTTACCTAAAAAAATAAAAAAAAAAAAAAAATAAAAATAATTATAAATTTCTGTCAGCAAAATGTAGCAACATAATTGAATATAATAATTGTAATGAAATTAATGTGGCGTCCGTGGCGTAGCTGGTTAAAGAGCGTGGCCGCTATGTCAACGAATCTGGAGACCCAGGTTCGAATCCCTGCAGCGACAGAAAATTATTTGAATTAAAATAAGATTTCTGTACGGCCGCCGCCTCTCTGCAGACAATTTCAAACCTCAGAGAGTAATTAAAATGCCATGTAAAGCTTCTTGAGAATAAGAACATTCCGTTCATCGCCGTTCGGAGGCGGCGTTAAACATGTAGGTCCGTTTCTCGGTCAATTGTGTACAAACTTAATAACACGCACAACACAATTGATCATAAGAAGCTAGGCCAAAGTCCTTTCAAAGGCTGAAATGGCCAGTTATTATTATTATTATAATAAATTAAATTCTAAATTTTGTAACACGACAACTCGAAACATCCTTAATACTAAATTAATACTAATTGATTTATAACAAAATTACTGAATAAGGGAGAATAACATCGAAATAAAATCTTTAAATATTTACTAATAACTTACTCATAAAAGTTATACTAAAACATTGCAGAGCCAAGACTTTTCTAATGTTTCTAAAGAAAAAATAAAATAAATTTTACTAAAAGCATTGCCAGAGCTGAATTTTATATATAATAATATCAATAAAAGAAAAAAAAACAATATCGTAAGTTTACGATATTGAAATAAATCCAGTAAATTTATCAACCAGTTAATTTAATACCTGAAAAGTGTATAACAAACACTTTTTCTAAGCTTCTTTGGACAAAATAACTAAACTGATACAAAAAACTTTTGGAAAGCCTACTTATAAGTGAAATTTTTAAGAAAAGATTTCTTATTAAGTAATTATTTGATTATGTTAAATTAATGATATAAAAATAAATCATTTTAAAATATTTATTTAGTATAATACTTTCATATGTATAAAGCTTATAACAAAAGCTTTTTCAAAGCTGTTTTTGTTAAAACAATTAAAAATAGACAAAAAACCAACTATTGCAGACTTAATTTCAATTGAAATTTTGCAACTTGAGTATTTAAAAGCGTATTAGTAACATTTAAAATAATATCGTAAATTTACGATATTAAAAATTAATCACGTAAAAGTAGCAGCACATAAATTTTAAACTTTAAAATTGTTAAATAAGAACTCTATCAAAACTTCTTTGATTAAAATAACTAAAAATACTCGGAAATGATGGCAGAAAAAAAATAGATTCCAAATGTCCTAAGAAAAAAATTATAATATCAATTTACGATGAAAAAAAACATGTAAATATAAATTGTTATCAGTTTTTAACTAATGCACTTTGAAAGCCTGTAAAAGCTTGAAAGTTTAAAAAAAAAACAAAATCACGCTCATTTTATGAATTTAATTCAAAAGATGTAACCCAGACACTAAGAAACGAGCGCTTCAACGAACAATTTGAATGCTATCAATTAGTTTTGGTGTTTACTCTTTTTGTTGTTGTTTTTGTTGTTGCTGTTGTTGTTATTGTTGTTCGCTCGCGTACTATTGTTCAGTGATGTGTGAAAAAAATACGTGAATCACGTTACTCGTACGTGCTACGCTGCGCAGAATAACATGTTGCCGCACCTCAAACGTCTTAACTCTATATTTTAGCCTATGTCGATCGATCGACCAATCGATCGGTGGTTGTCAGTCTTACTGTCTATGCGTTTGTTCGCATAGCGACCTGTCTGTCCGGCCGTTTGTTTATCAGCCCATTGACTGAGTTACTCGAAAGCAAGAAACAGATGTTAAAAATGCAAATGCAATAAAATGAAAAACAAAATAGGAATAAACACTTTGTGAGGGGGGCGAGAGGTGGGGGGGGGGGGGTGTATTGGGAGTGCTGAAGTGTAACAACACTTGTGTGTGTGTGTGTGTGAGAATCTCACTTGTAAAGGTGTTGGCGAAGGTGTAGCAGCAGCATGTTAAGTAAATGTCTTCAAGTGCTGGCAGTCATACCCACTTAGTTGTTGCACTTAATTTCGTTTAACAACAAAAACAACAACTATTTATTTGCAGCATCAGGTGACGAACTGTTTGCACTAATCTGAAGTTTGCATAAGTTTGTGGTTTTTGTTTTTTTTTTTGTTAATTTTGATTTTTCTCAAAAATTCGCTGCTGTTTTGTAAAAATTTCGGCTGAAAATCTTTTCTAATTTCCGCTAATGAAATAATTTTGGATACTGCGTTAAGTTATTAAGATGCTCGGTCTCCTGAAATTTATAAGATGATCGAGATTATTCAAATCCATTTAAGTCACTAAAATTTACGTCAAGCTGATGATAAGTTGATATCATCTTAGGTACAAATAAATTTTGATCTTATATTAAAAAAATTTTGACCAAACAAAGATTTAATGGCAATAAAATTCTGAGTGTAAGTTTATCTGTCGCTAAGTTAATTCTGAAGGTCTCCCACCGGAAAGATTGTAATTTCCTCCACTTAGCTTACAACATGACAGATCCTGTAAATCAAACATGCCCACGTAGTGACCGTATGGCCTGCGTGGCCCTTCATACAAATTTTTTTTCTATTTTAATTTTGTCTTTGCGATGAGCCAAAATCAAAGAACGCCTGCAAAAAACAACAACACAAACAGCACTCGTTCAGTGTTTAGCACATTTTCCAGCGAACTTTACAAAAACAAATGCATGCAAAGCCAAAATAAGAAAACGCATACTCGATGATATCGATGCTGAAGCTGATTGTCCCGTTATTTGTGTGTCGAGCTATTTTTCATGACATGTGATTTTATTGCATTGTAATTGTTTGTTTTTTTTTTGTTTGCTTGATTTTTTGCCAAACGCATTGATGAGCAACATTTTGTGTTTGTTTTTTGTTTTTGTAAGAATTGGCCCGCGCTTAAAATACTTGGGCCCCACTGCTTTAAATGTAAAATTTAATATGATCATCACCTTAAATATCGTCTCGCTATTTTCAATAATTGCTTTGTACAAATACAAAAAAAAAAAAAAAACAAAAACAAAATATTTACACTATTGCAGAAAAGTATGTAAACTACAGTTCAGTGATCATTCGATTAAACTTAAGATCATGACATTGAATATAAACCTGATGCCCAGACGATCGTATTGTAGTTGAAACTATTATTTTAAAGGTTCTTAATCTTCAAAGATAGACGACTTTTTATAAAATTTATAAAAGCAAGATGCTGAATTTATTTTAATATCATTTAAATCATAGTTGAATTTTATAAATTCCTAGAAACTCTTAGAGAAATTATTGTTTAGAAATATGAAGGGAAGTAAAATTTTCATGAAAGTTTAATTGCTATTAGTATTAAAAGCAAAATGATGCTCCTGATCAGTGATCCTCATACGAGATAAAAATGTCTAAACTCTAATTCTGACAATTGTTTTCCGAAGATCAGTAACAACTTCTTTTGAGAAACCATCCTGACAGTTAAAAGATATCTTGTGTCTACAAGAATTGATCAGAGACTACTCTGATATTTTCCTTATTATTTTTACTTCAAATTTATCAAGAGCAATCCTTGAATTTATGAAAAGAAAACTCTTCAAATGCATCAAAAGCTAATTTTCGGAATTTATAAAATACAGAATCTTCAAAAATGTTAAAAAGGTTTATGAAACATAAAATATTCTTCGAAAATTTCTTAATTTTTTAAATTAATCTTAAATTTTGCGAGTTATTGAAAAACAAAACATTCTAAAAATACATCCTAAGAAATTTTTCAAATATAATATTAATTCCATTTTTGTGTTAACTACTGTTTTTCTTAAATTTTTTCTTCGAAAATTTTGCAAATTCATTCAAATTCAAAAGCCTTGCTTCGAATCTCTTAACATTCAAATTATGACCTAAGATTAATGATCATAACCATGGTCGCTGACCTCTGACTTTGTCGCAGAGACTATCATCTCTAAGCAACAGATTTGAACAAAATGCAATTTGAACAATCGCAGTTGGCAGTGTCGGTAGTCAAGTAGGTCGCACGCTTGACTGCCAACCGCAGTGGTACCGTGGTTCGAATTACGATCCTACGCCATGGTCCTACACTAAGGGAAAAAATATTAAATTTATCCAAAAACTTCTTTAATTTATCCAAAAAGCGAGTCATTTTTGCACCAATAACGCATTTACTTAAATCGACTACGTAAATATTTAAAATTTATTGAAATACTTTTTTAATTAAATAAGATATTAAAATATTTGAACAGAATTAATAAAAACTATATTAAAATTATGCACGAATATATTTAAATATCTTTTAAATATTTACTATTTGAAAATAAAACTATCGCATATAAGGAAAATTTATATAAAAATATTGAAATTGAAAAACAATATATTTGAATATTTTATTTTCTTTTTTCGTTCTCTAATTTAAACTATTTTTGACAGTTGGTGCAATATTATGGCATCAAATGTCAAAAATAGTATAAATAAACTATAAAAAGAAAAAGATAGAGAATAGAAGCAAATTATGCAGGTAAATGACAACCGGTTCAATACATTCTTGAGAAAATACCGAGTTGTCACTCCACCCTACATGATTTCATCATGCATCGCACTCACTATCGCACTCACCATCGCACTCACAAATCATGTTGGCCAAACATTCAGGCTATATTACCCTTGCAACATTAACTAAATGAGAACTATAAGAAACCTGCAACTGCATGATATAAACTGCAGAAACAGAGTGCGATGCTGTTGCTGCTTGTGGGAATATGTGTGTACGTGTGCGATGCTGTTGCTGCTTGCTTGTGTGGAATATGTGTGTACGTGTGTGGTATAAATAAAATTCAAATACGGGAAAAACGAGTTGTAAGGAAAATATTTGATTTATTCACGTAAATATTTAAATAAAATTTATACTCAGGCATGGCTAATGCTAATATGCGTTATTTCCCTTGGTGTACGCTTTAACCTTTCTGCATTTCTTTTTAATCAACAGGAATTGAAAATTCATCAATATGTATGACTTAAAGTTACATATAGTGGCAGAGAATTTGGTAGGCAGGATTGGCTTATAACCATAATTGTCTGAGGTTAAGGCATTACAATTGCCTCAGGTTCTAATTAACTTCTTTCAACGGCTTCCCTTCACGCTAATAATATACTACACATTTCCTTCTTTTCCTCTAATCTGTCACCCCATTGCGAACCAAGGCAGAGAGAGTTTTGTGTGGGAAAGTTTTTGTGAAAGCTTTAAGCTTCTAGCTGTTAAAGATTAAAGAGCTTTTTTGACAAAAAAAAAAAAATTATCCTGAAAATTACAAAACTGTGAGCTTTTTCGAGGAAATATTAACTTTTCAAACTTTGAGTAGTTTTTGTTGCAAATTCTTTATAATAATTCTTTAAAATAATATGTTTTATAATTTTTCATTTTTTTCGCATATGTTTTTATAATGAATTCAGTTTATTTATATGTTTAATTCAGCTTAAAAGCCATAACAATTATACTCGTACGTGATTAATGACATTTTGTGCACTGACTTGTGAAGCAGCTGGGCATGAGTACATGAAAACGGGCACACCTGTGCTCAGAACACAACACAC
The DNA here is from genome assembly GCA_943735915.1 of Pherbina coryleti. Classification (NCBI taxonomy): domain Eukaryota; kingdom Metazoa; phylum Arthropoda; class Insecta; order Diptera; family Sciomyzidae; genus Pherbina; species Pherbina coryleti. The sequence continues at coordinate 124,384,865 of OX030952.1, read as the reverse complement.
TTCCATACACACACCTGTGCTCAAATACACACTTACACACACACACACACGACCGCAAGGGGGGATCAGTTCTCAGAACAATCCCTCGGGCTTTACGAACCCGCGGACCCTAGTTAACACAAAATCCAGGCGCGTCTGACTCAGAATGAGCGGCTCCCTGGTCTGCGTCTGTACCGTAACGGTCGGCAGTTTTAATACCTGTCCGTAGGTATAAAAGGATAGGGGAAGGTCACCCTGAGAAAAAAACCATTGAGTAGAATGTCGGCTAAAAACATAAATACTCCAGGTGGTAACCACAGTAGTGGAAATCCACCCGTGGGAACTCCCACGGTCGGGGCAAAGATTCTGGAGGCCCCAACCAACATTCCATCCAACACTCTTTTTAAGAGAGCATCGGCGGCTGTAGGGAGTGAGCAAGCGGGCTCCCAGTCGTCGTCATCAAATTACCGCAATGCTACGGTGGTGGCTAACTTGGCTGCCGTAGCAGATAATGCTACAAGCAATAACGAAAGAGGTAGTACTCCCGGTTCCTCATATAGCTGGGAGACTCAGAACCCCTTCAAGGGTACTCCAAGGGTTGCGCGTTCTCCCCAGAAAGCGGCCGATAGAGCACATGAGCGTACACGCTCATCACCACCAGCTCTATCAACGCCACCAACAAACTACGAGCAAGAAACGTCGGAAAATGATGTTCTTTCCGTCAAAATCCGGAAGCTCGTGGAAATGATGGCCCCCCCTCGACGAAGCATCCACCAGCCTATAAGAGACCTCGTGGACGAAATTGCAGCATTGCACCAGAAGGCATGCAAAGAGCGGCACCAACAAGATGCCGCCAAAGCAAAACCATCGCAACCACGACAAAGGCAGAGTGTGGAGACTCAAACAGAGTCCACAATGCTTCCTACGTCAGGAACTAGCTCTACCAAGAGAGCAAGGGGAGAACAACGTGACCCCCAATCGCCGACACCATCCGCCAAGAAGAGGAAGCATAAAACGTCTCTTCAAGGTCAAGGTACGGTTCAGATTGCTGGGGACAAAATCCTCCAGGCCCATTCGAAGGCCAGCGTGAGTGAGCATAAAAAGGAGAACCCACCACGTGAGGAAGCGGTGAAACGGGGTGCAGTTGACAAAGCTAGCCAGAAGCAACTGCCGAAAGCAACTGAAAAGATTGCTACCCCACACGAGAGCACTGTCCAGAACCGGAAGTGGACAAAAGTTCGAAAAAAACGAAGGAAAGTGAGGAGGCCACCGCGAAAGGACGCCATCGTAATAAAAACGACAGGCGCAGCTTCCTATGCGGATATCCTCAGACAGGTGAAGGCTGAACCCCAATTAAAAGAGCTAAGCCAAAATGTCTGCGGCGTAAGGAAAACGGCCAAGGGAGAGCTCCTACTTCTCCTGGAGAAAACCTCGGACCCTGCCTCCGGAAAGTTCCAAAACGCAGTACAAACGGTACTCGGAACTAATGCCGAAGTCAAAATCCTCACCGAAGTTATCCAAATAGAGATAAAAGATATCGATGAGGTCACAACGAAAGAGGAAGTGCTTGAGGCACTAAAACACCAATTTGCTGAATTGAAGGTGTCACCATCCAACATACTCAGCCTACGCAGAGCATATGGAGGCACCCAAACAGCAACAATTAGTTTGCCACCCGAAAGCGCCTCAAAGCTGACTAAAGCAGGCAAAATTAGAATAGGATGGGTTGTGTGCCGCATAAGGCCTAAAATACAACCCATGAGATGCTTTAAATGCATGGACTTCGGCCATGCTGCATCAAAGTGCAAGAGCGAAGAAGACTGCTCAAAGTCCTGCTTTAGGTGTGGCAGCTTGGGCCATCGAGCCAAAGCATGCGAAAACGCAGCAATATGCAGACTCTGCGTAAGACATAAGAAGTCTGACACAAAGCACGCGACAACGAGCATCAAATGTCCGTTTTACCAGAAGGCTTTGCGAGAGACTAAAGCACGATAAGGTTTTATCAGCTTAATCTCAACCACTGCGAAGTTGCACATGATCTCTTGAAGCAAAACGTACGGGATGTAAACGCCGATGTTGCCATCCTCAGCGAACCCTATCGTACTAGGAACTCCGGTGACCAGATCAGTGATAGATCTGGGAAAACATCCATATGGTACTGTGGCCAACGACAGCAGCAAATTAGAGACACAAAATCTATGAACTACTTCGTGAGGGCTAGACTGGGTGGACTCTATGTCTATAGCTGCTACCTACCCCCAAGCCTTACTCTACAAGAAGCCACGAATGTTCTAGAAGAAATAGCAGATGACGCTGTCGGAAGACACCCAATAGTTATCGCGGGTGACTTCAATGCATGGTCAACTGACTGGGGATGCCCAAGATCAAATTCGAGAGGTCAAGCACTTCTGGAGGCGTTTGCGATCTTAGATATCGTCACGCTGAACTCTGGACAGCAAAACACATTTGAAAGAGCTGGAATGGGTTCCATAATTGACCTTACTTTTGTGAGTAGCAGCCTATTGCCAAAAACTGCCTGGCAAGTAAGCGAACACTACACTGGAAGCGATCATCACGCAATCCTATTCAGCACGGGAGACTCCGTCATAAGAAGGGTGTGCAAAAACCAGAGGAGATACAAAGAAAGCACTCTGGATACCGGCGTTCTAGAGGTCATGCTCGCAGGTATGTCTGCAACTGGCTATGCTAGAGACAAGGCCTCGCAAGTGATGAAGACCGTAATAAGAGCATGCGACGCCGCGATGGTTAGAAAAGGTAGAGGCAACAATCACCCGGCGCCAGTCTACTGGTGGACTGATGAAATTTCAAGCCTGCGAAGGTGCTGCATAAGAGCGAGACGTACATACTATCGCTCGAGAGGCACAGATGAATTTCTACCAAACCAGTGGCGTTTCAAAGCCGCAAGAACCCAACTTAGAAAGGCAATAAAAATGAGCAAATCCCATTGTTTCAACCAAATCTGCAACGACGCTGAACAGCAGCCCTGGGGCTTTGCATATAAGCTCGTTATGAAGAAGCTCTCTTCGTTTAGGCAACCAACACCTACGTGTCCCATACTGTTGAGGAACATAGTCCACACACTATTTCCACAACAACCCGACACGCCAGCACTAAACAGAGAAGTTGAAGCAGAGTTACAAAATTTTCAAAATGTAACCAATGAGGAGCTCCTAAAAATAGCCAAAGAAGTTGAAGACAATAAAGCCCCCGGACCTGACGGAGTCCCAAATAAGGTGCTCAAGATTGCGATAGAGCAGAAAATAGAGGTTTTCGTTGACCTCTACAACACATGCCTAAAAGATGGCGTCTTCCCACCAATGTGGAAGCGACAAAGACTTGTGTTGATCCCGAAGAATACTAGTTCCATAGAGGATCCATCGGCCTATCGTCCACTTTGTATGCTCGATACTGCCGGCAAAATCCTAGAACGATTGATAAGCAATAGACTGGGTGCGTCAATAGAAGATGCCGGAGATCTTTCCAACCAACAGTATGGTTTCCGCAAAGCTCGGTCCACAATAGATGCGATTGGAGCGGTGAAAAAAATTGCACTCCAGGCAATCTCAGGAACTCGGTGGTTGTACGGTGACAAAGAGTACTGTCTAGTTACAACACTCGACATAAAAAACGCATTCAATTCTGCGAATTGGACCAGAATACTGGAAGCTCTTGCGCGCTTTAGCGTTCCCTTCTACCTTCGTAGAATCATTCGAGATTACCTCGAGGATAGAATTCTCTACTACGAAACAGAAGGGGGTACTGAAAAGTATAAAGTTACTGGCGGAGTCCCACAAGGATCAGTGTTGGGTCCAGTCCTATGGAACATAATGTATGACGGAGTACTACGTCTACAGCTGCCAGAGAGGGCTCATATTATCGGGTTCGCAGATGATATTGCCCTCATAGTAGTAGCAAAGCATTTGCACGAAGTTGAAGACAAGTGCAACCAAGCGGTTATAGCAGTGCGGCAGTGGCTGAATACAGCGGGTCTCAGTTTGGCCGAGCACAAAACCGAGGCAGTGCTAATAAGCAGCCGAAAAGTCGTTGAGACCGCTAGAATATCGGTTGGTGAACATACAATTGTATCGAAACCATTCGTTAAATACCTTGGCGTTATGATAGATCATAGGCTTAACTTTAAGCAGCATCTTTTATACGCAAGTGGAAAAGCGGGAAGCGCAGCTGCAGCGCTAACAAGAATTTTGTCGAATACCAGAGGTCCTAGACAAACCCGTAGAAAGATCATAGTCACTGTCGTCAGATCAATACTTTTGTACGCAGCCCCCATATGGGCCGAGGCAACCAGATTCAGCTCCTACTTACGAAGCATGGAATCGGTGTATCGTATCTGTGCACTTAGAGTATGTAGTGCGTTTCGAACTGTCTCCTCGGATGCAGCGCTGGTTATTGCGGGTTCTCCCCCTATAGACCTTCTGGTGAACGAGAACGTGACATACGATTCGCTTCCACTCGAATTGCCTAAATCCTCCAAACGTAGGATAGCGCGAGACCGCAGTGTAGCAGTGTGGCAGACGCGCTGGGAGGCATCACAGAACGGACGATGGACGCACCGCCTAATTCCAAATTTGGAACCGTGGCTTAACAGGCGTCATGGTGAGGTAGATTACTACCTCACCCAAATACTAACTGGTCATGGGTGCTTTAAGTCGTACCTTCATAGATTCAAGCACGACGAAAATCCGTTTTGCAGTTTCTGTGCTGGAAGTGTTATTGAAGACGCCGAACATGTCTTCTTCGTCTGTCCGAAATTTAACGCCGAAAGACTAGAGCTAAGCAATAACCTAGGGAGGTCACCAACAGTGGAAACTCTCGTGGGCATTATGCTTAACTCTGAAGAAAACTGGATCTCAGTAGGCAATATGGCATGCGCCATAACCAAAGAACTGCGTCGTGTAGAAAGACTGCGCAGATCAACTGCAGACTCTATGCTATAGACAAAGTTGGTAGGCCGCACCGTGCAGATTTGCTGAAGATCAGAGGTTAGGGGGTGATGAAGCCCTGCGCTCATCTTGGAAGGTATTGCAGTCGATTGTACCTTGCGTCTTCGTCTAGGGATTCATATGCCCGAAGTGATGCCATTCCAAGAAAAGGCCGCTGTCGATAGCACCGTCAGCGTCTTCGTCAAGGGACCATTTCCCGAAGCGGCCTCCTCCCGAAATCCCCTCTCCAAGAAGAGACCGCAGTCGTTAGCACCGTCAGCGTCTTCGGCTAGGGACCATTTCCCGAGGCGGTCTCCACCTGATGCATCATCATCACGATGAGCCTACAACGCGTCATTGCATATTAAGCACAGCACATCATCGCTTTGGAATATAAACAAGCATGATCTGCAAAACGTTTCTTTGTTAAGAAGAAGCGTAGAATCGTAGATGAGTAAACATACTCAACCCTGCCCTACGAAGTAATGCCTCGATTGGTGGTTCCGTAGGGTCTTGCAGGAGGAGAGAAAAGTAAGGAGTGGTTTAGTCAGTATACCATATCAGGGACTCTGACACTATTTGGAAGTACGGGCTTCCATTTGTCTATAAAAGATTCCCTCCTGTCGTCCTTAACAAAAAAAAAAAAAAAAAAAAAAAAAAAAAAAAAAAAAAACACACACACACACAATGTATGCAACTTAAAAATCATAACTAAATCATAAAACATAATTTTAACAACGTCTTACTAGCAAAATATTTAAAATTATTATATTTTATAAAATATTTTGTCTGGCAGCTAGGTGAGGCAGCAACCAGTTGCATTTAAAAGCGTGGGACTTTGTTTACACTTGTGCTACGAAATCTTGTTGCAATAAAAATAATCAACTCTTAAGTCATATGGGAACATGTTGATATTTAAAAAAAATCACAAAATATGTCTATAGAAAAATGTTGCTACTCAACTAAATGATGCTCTACTCAACGGTCTCTGACAAATTTATGTGTCAAGAATTTGTCGGTCAGTGTCAGACTTGCAGTATGTCAAACAGAAGAAAAATATTGTTTTCATTTTGTTGCTCGTTAAAATTTTATTGCCGACAAAATATCCGATACCAATTTGTTTATGACAGCTCTTAAGTTGTATTAATAATTTGAGCTCCATTATTAAAAGTTACAACTTCCGCTGCTTTCATTTCCGTTGCGTGGATATTAATAAATTATTAATAGCCAATTGAACTTTCTCATAAACCTTGAACTAAAAAAAAAAACTACTATTTTACTACATTTAAAAAAGCCATACAAATGCATGTATGTATGCATTTATGTATATCTGTATGTTATACGTGATATTTTGATGTCTTGCCGCTTGTGTAGAATGATGTTCGTCATCAAGTGGAACATTAAAAATTTGAATCATCTTGCATTCTTCAAAAACAAAAACAAAAATAAAAGAAAAACCATTAAAAAATGTCTACAACAACAACAACAATAACAACTAAACCCCTCTTGGCACCCAGCTATTTTCATTCATGCATTCATTCATTCATTCTTTCATTCATGTTGTAAACTAGCATGTTTTTTTTATGGTCTTCTTAGTGGAAGCTCCAAAATCTTGCCATGTCTGTTTGGCCCTGCCTTTGTTGAGCCATGCTACTATTAGTTGTAGACGTGTGTGTGTGTTTAAGTTGCTTACACTCATTATTATATTATTGTTCTAACACTTTTGTTGCTACACCCAACACAAGAAGTTTTGTCAAAGTTGGGTGCTTGAGCTTGATCATTTAATTCAATTTGCACAGATGTTTCCAAAAAAAAAACTTTTTTCCTTTAAACTTTTTAAGCTGCAGCTTAAAGTTGCTTAGTAGCTTAATTGTACAGAAGAGTTGCCATTTAGTAGTTAAAAATTACAACTACTTTACTATTAAACTAATCATTCATTGAAGCCACTTTGGCTTGATTGCAAATGTATGCTCTAGAAATGGAAAGTATTTAGTCTCATTCATTGTCTACTTGTTCTGCTGCAAAATTAATAAAAAAAAATAAGCCCGCTCAATATTGTTTTTTTTTTTTGCTTGCTTTACTTAATTGATTTAATTAGTTTTTCTAGCTCTTAGCTGTTCACTCTTTGGCTATCACAATTATTGCGCACATGTCAAAGTTCAATAAAGCAATAATAAAATGGAATCACCCATTCATTCTATCTTGATATAAGTATGTAACGTTGTGTGTTTTTAGCGTTTAATAGATGAGTAATTATTTTTGTTTTTTGCTCCATTTAATGGATCTGGTAGTTTTTTAAGTTGTTTCACTTTTACGCTGAATAGCAAGAGTCAAGTTGGATGTAATGAAAGCTTTATTGTAGCTTTGTTTCTAGAGAATTTTTGTTGATTTTAAGATTACTAATCGCTCAAGTGAAATACTATCTAAGAAGTCCCATTAAATAAAACAAAATTCAAGCAAAAAACAGAAATAACCAAATTTTAATAACTTTTTTATTTTTCGATACTAAACCAAAGCAGAATTATAACTGCCTTTCACTACAAAGCTTTGGTTTTGTATCCTTTTCAAAAGTTTACTACACTGATGTTGCATACGTTTTGTAGTTGTACTCAAGGTTTTTATTCTTTTGAACAAATTCCATCTTAGTTTCGACATATTTAACAATAGATGGCGTTAAAGTTGATTTTACAACTTGCTTAAGAGATAGAAATACTGTTGGTCACAAAATCAAGGGTCAGTTTCTACAATTGATTCAAGAAAAATAAATTAATATGAATGATCTACACTTACTTCGTTAATGGTGTATTAACCTGTTTACTCCGTTTGTAACGCCTATAAGGAGGTGTGTTACGTATAAAAAAAAAAAAAATAAATAAATAACTGGCCATTTCAGCCCTTGAAAGGACTTTGACCTAGCTTCTTATGATCAATTGTATTGTGCGTGTTATTAAGTTTTTACACAATTGACTGAGAACCGGACCTACAGGTTTAACGCCGACTCCGAACGACGATGAACAGAATGTTCTCGTTCTCAAGAAGCTTTACATGGCATTTTGATTACTCTCTGAGATTTGCCATTGTCTGCAGAGAGGTGGCGGCCGTACAGAAAAATTATTTTAATTCAAATAATTTTCTGTCGCTGCTGGGGTTCGAACCTGGGTCTCCAGATTCGTTGACATAGAGGCCACGAACTTTAACCAACTACGCCACGGACGCCACGGACGTTAGGTATAGAAGTTAGGTATAGAAGTGAATATATATATTCTTGATCAGTATCACCACCTGAATTAATTTTGCAAAGTCCGTCTGTCTATCCATCGTCACAATTACAGCCATAATTTTAAAGACATCTTAAATTTCATATATAAGCTTTATTTCGAAGTAAGGAAGACCATGTTTGAAAATAAGTTACATTGGATGAAGGCCACTTCAATCTCCCTCACAAAGTAACGTCATCAAAATGATAAAATCTTTAAAAATTCCCCAAAAATTTATCGAAACACTTGAAATTATGTCTATGAGCTTTGAAACCAAATATATATTGTAATTTTTAAATTTGGCAAAATCGGATGAAATTCACGTCTCCCTCCCTCACGAAGTGACGCCATCAAATTGGTAAAATCTCTAAAAATTCCAAAAAAATTCATCAAACACTTGAAATTATGCCTACACTAAGGGAAATAACGCGTATTAACATTATCCACGCCTGTGTACACATTTTATTTAAATATTTACGTGGATAAATAAAATATTTTCCTTATAACACGTTTTTTCCCCGTATTTAAATTTTATTTATACCACTCACCTACACACATATTCCACATAGCTGAAATAGCCGACAAGCAGCAACAGCATCGCACTCTGTTCTTGCAGTTTATTTCTTGCAGTTGCAGGTTTCTTATAGTTCTCGTTTAGTTTTTGTTGCAAGGGTAATATAGCCTGAATGTTTTGCCAATATGATTTGTGAGTGCGATGGGTGATTGCATGATGAAACTATGAAGGGTGGGTGACAACTTGATATTTTCTCATGAATATCTTGCACCGGTTATCGTTTACCTGCATAATTGCTTCATATTTTCTATCTTACTTTTTCTTCCTCTTTTCTTCCTCCTCTTTAACTTAAATATGTTGTTTTTTAAATTCAATATTTTTATATAAATTTTCTTTAAATGCGATAGTTTTTTTTTCAAATAGTAAATATTTAAAAGATTTTTTAAAAAAATTCGTGCATAATTTTAATATATATTTTATTAATTCTGTTTGAATATTTAATTATTTTATTTTATTAGGAAAGTATTTATTTAAATTTTAAATATTTACGTAGTCGATTCATGCAAAAGGGTTATTGGTGCAAAATTGACTCGCTTTTTGGATAAATTAAAAAAGTTTTTGGGTATATTTAATATTTTTTTCTCTTAGTGTAGCAAAGAATCTGGTATTTTTGACAATACCAAATATGTTTGTACTCTAATTTTGAAATTTGGCAAAATGGGATGAAAATTACGCCTACCTCCCATACGAATTGACGTCATCAAAATAGTAAAACCCTCATAAATTCACAAAAATGTATTTTATGTATTGACTTGATATTTTATATCTTAGCTTTGATATTTGAAAAGAACAATGAGATTAATTATTGGTTATATTGAATTAAAATCACGCCCATTCCCCACACAAGCTGACGTCATTAAAATAATAAAAGCTTCATAATTTCGATAAAGCTGAAGTTAAATCCTTCCTATTCTTGAATTCTTTTTTTTTCTTCTTACATATTAATGTCTTCAGAAACAAAATCAAAATCCTTTTTTTAATCTTTTTCAAACAAAATGGTGCCGCAGTGACGTGATTTTCAATCTACTAGATAAAATAAAAAATACTATATATTTAAGAAAAAATTGTTAAAATCCAGTGAAGAAGGTTATAAAAAATAGTGTTAAAGATTAAGAAGTCTTCGAAATTTACATAGTTCGAAATTCAACTATATATGTGATGTTCCACAGGAAAAGAGACCTTATCTTTTCGGAATCATAGAACAAAAACACAAAGTTCCATTCTTTAAGACCTAAACAAGAATATAATTCTTGAGATCTATACACTAAGGGGAAAAAATATTAAATTTATCCAAAAACTTTTTTAATATATCCAAAAAGCGGGTCATTTTTGCACCAATAACGCATTTACTTAAATCGACTACGTAAATATTTAAAATTTATTTAAATACTTTTTTAATTAAATAAAATATTAAAATATTTAAACAGAATTTATAAAAAATATACTAAAATTATGCATGAATATATTTAAATATCTTTCAAATATTTACTATTTGAAAATAAAACTATCGCATTTAAGGAAAATTTATATAAAAATATTGAAATTGAAAAACAATTTATTTGAATATTTCCCACGAGCTGCGTCCATATCAAACGCCATTTAGTGGTATATTTTATTTTCTTTTTGTGAAAATATGATTTGTGAGTCCGGTGGTGAGTGCGATGCATGATGAAATCATGTAGAGTGGAGTGACATTCTTGAGAAAATACCGAGTTGTCACTCCACCTTACATGAATTCATCATGCATCGCACTCACCACCGCACTCACAAATCATTTTTGCCAAATATCCATGATATATTACCCTTGCAACATTAACTAAATGAGAACTATAAGAAACCTGCAACTGCTGGTGCGAAGAAACTGCAGCAGCATCGCACAGAAACAGAGTGCGATGTTGCTGCTTCTTGGCGGTTGCTTGGCAGCTATATGGAATATGTGTGTCAGTGTGTGGCATAAATAAAATTGAAATACGGAAAAAAACGAGTTGTAAGGAAAATATTTGATTTATCCACGTAAATATTTAAATGAAATATATACTCAGGCGTGGATAATGTTAATATGCGTTATTTCCCTTAGTGTACAAGTTCTCGTATTGTATTTGATGATCTGCTACCAAATAACCAAAATTATGACAACTAGTACCGGTACATTTTGGCTCATTTAGGGCCATTTAGAAAAGCAATTTTATAGCACATAGAAATCTCGAGGTATTCGTTTACAATAGGTTGTAACATAAGAATTTAAACTTTTTTGTTGTGACCCACCCATATTACTGAAACCCCTTTTTTTGGATGTATTTCACTAATAAAAAAATTTTATAATATTTTTCGGAATCCTTCCCAAACGGCACAAAAATAATTTTATATTTTTATTATTTGAACTTTAAACTTTCAAGGGTTGATCTTGTACTTTTGTCGATATTCATTGGGATATCGGGAATACAGAAAAGAAGTTTTGGACCTTTTTGGTTGCAAATGGGTAACTTAAGTATATGTTTATGACTCCCGCTAGTTACTTAAGACATTAAAAATTTTCAAGAGCAGGAACCTGAAACCGGGTTTTTACGGCTCGGGAGTCAATTTACCGGTCTCTTAAATCTTGATGGCCTAAAGATCTACCTTGGCCTTCTTTGGTGTAGGTTCACCCGGAGAAAATCACTACTTTCAAATTTTCTTGGTCTCTGATGTGTTGATATATCCATGTTTCGTCTACGGTTACGAAACGTCGCAATACGGTTAGGAAACGGCGCTAACTCCTTCGGATTGCGGTTGATGATCGCCAAACACACCTTTGAAGTGGTCACACGACTGCGTTTATGGTAGAGTATAGTATATATACGGATAGCTTTTTCATGTCAAAATATTCATGTTAAATGTAATGTTCCCGCTCATTTGAGATGCCTACAGCCTCAACCACCTCATGCAATTTCATTCCCCAATCGTCCAATGTCATTGCATGGATTTTATCGATGATTTCTGGCGTGACGACCTCTTTTGAGTGACTTCAAAGTTCAGCGTCACTTGTGCTTGTACGATCACAATAGAATTCAGTAAAACTGATCCCCAATTCGTAAAAAGCGTTAGTCCGAGAAAGTAAAAAGGTCATGCTTAATAGATTCTTGGGTTTTATTTCTTGTTCAAAATTAAAGACTTAAAATAAAAGAAATCTTGAAGATTTCAAAGACTATGCCTAAAAGTATGACATGATCAAGGTTAACCTTGACACAGGGTGCATCAAAAGTAGATAAAAACTCAGTTACTAATGTAAAAGCGTTCTCTCTGACAAAAAACTTCCTAGTAACTTTGTCGGGATATTGGCAGAATAAGTAGGACCTAAATAGCTTAAGTGGATCAAAGTGAAAAGTCATGCAAGACTACTGATGAGTTGGTGTAGCGGGCAACGACACAGTTTGTCTAGTCTGCTGTATGATTTTCTCTATACAGAGCCGTTGTTGTTATTGGTTGTTTCCATCATTGTCTTCATGTCGCCTTGTTGTCAACATACTTGGCCTAAAGCTCGAATTTGTTTTAATATAGATTTAAAAAAAAAAAAAATATTGCAAATATTTTAAATCTTATCATGAATTACTCTTAATACAAAATCGAAAGAAAACCTCCAAGTAAATCAATTTTGTTGAGATCTTAAAGATTTGAATATTTTTTTTCTCTCTTTTATTTTAATTTCAGAATTTCCAATGAAAGTTGTGAGCTTCTCTCTGTCAACTTACCCCAACTTGATATAGAATGCGTAGATCTTTGAAATTTTTTGCATGTTGCTGTTGATGCAAATGATGTTGCTGCTGTTTTTGTTGATGTTGCATTAAATCCAACATTTGCCGCGAGCGTCTGCGATCCAATTGATGCTGTGCATTTGTTGCAACATCGGCAGAGCTTAAATGCTCTATAGTTGTCGTTGTTGTTGCTGTAGTTTTTGTTGTTATAGCTGCCTTAGTGACATTTTGTTGCTGCTGTTGTTCAGCATTAACCGTGGCATACTCTAAATTTTTATGCTGCTGTTGCTGTTGTTGCAAATAATTCAAATCATGCGCCGTCGTTGTTGCCGATGTCAACTCGTACACCTCGAGCGGCAGACGTGTGCTCCACGTAACGCTCAAATGTTGGCACACCAGTAACGTGATAGTGATTGCCAACATTTTTGTTGCTGTTGTTTTTCTAACTAGTTGTAGTGTCAGCTTAAAAGCTGGATGTTGTTGTTGTTGTTACTGCTGTTGTTTTTGTTGTTGAGTGTAGAGTGCAGTTGTTGCTGCTGCACTGGAACACCTTGAGCTTTAATTTTATTTTAAGATTTTTATTTTTATTTTTCTGTTTTGGTTAAATTTTTTTTTAAGTTTTTATTTTGCAAATCTTAGCAGAAATATCTCAACTTTTACCACTTTGCACTGCATTTGTTTGCCTTTCAATTAAAGCTTTTAGCTGGCGTTCATTGATTATTCTGCTTTTGCTTTGATTTTGGTCACAAACATTGATTTTTATAACTAGTTGTAATTATTTGGATTTGGTTTTTGTTGTTTTTTTTTTGTTTTTAATTTTTATAAAATGTTGTTTTTTGTAAACGTTATTGATTTGTTGTCACTTTTATTTTATTTTTGTTTGTTTGCTGCTTATCGCCTTAACCGTGTCTCTGTCGTTTATATTCGGGATTTATTGTGTCAATAAGTTTTTTTTTTTTGTTTTTTCTCAATACTTTTATTTCGCTTGCCTTAGTTTTGAACTCATTGATCGTTCATTTCGTCTGGTGCAGTAATGATTTGTTTAGATTTTTTTATTTAATTTTTTTTGTTGTTGCTGTTCCGAAGTTTTAGCATCGTTCGTAGCTTTTCGCATTCTCTGTCTTTAACATGAAGTGCAGTGATCAATGTTTGTAACTAAACGAGAGCTTTTCGAAGTTTAATGAAAAAAATTTTCGTTTCAAAGCTTTTACAAATTCGCGTGCATATATTTCGTTTGATAATGCTATCGGATAGGCTATGCAGCTTTGAATGACTACCAAAGCTTTAAAGCTTCTTTCTAAAAAAACTGTGCATGTATTTAAATAACTTTTCGGAGTTTCAGATATACTATCGTAGCCTGACGGGGTTGAGTAAAGCTTTGATAAAAACAGAGTTTTTATAGAAAAAGCTTTTTCCACTGAACACTTTACTACAGCTTACAAGTTTTTACTGGTAAGTGCGTGTTGTTTGATTAAAAGCTCTTTTTTCTCAGTCATATATTGGAGTAAAAATAGATTTGCTTCTATAGAAATATATAAATCGTTGTTTTTTTGTATCTAAATAATTTTTATTATTTATTTACTTTTTTTCTCCTCTCTTTACAGATATTCGTTTGGATTAAAATATTATTGATCTTGCCTGATCTTAATTATTTCTGTCTTTCTTGATCTTACAGAAACCTGCTTATTCTTGTTACCCTCTGTAACTTTTTTCTGAACTTAATAAGCTTTCTGTTGGTCTTTACTACAGAATTTAGCTTCTTTTCAGCTTTAGAGCTTTTTGTTGTTCTTCACTGCTTAAGCTCCTTGAACTTTTTCTTGATCTGCATTGAATAACCTCCTTGAGCTTTTTGATGATCTTCACTGAATAACCTCTTTCAGCTTTCTGTTGATCTTCACTCAATTATTTAAGAACTCTTCAGATTATTTAACTTCTTTAAGATTTTTTTCTTAAAAGCTGCGCTTTTTGAGAAAACTCATTTCGTAAAAGAGAGTTAAAACAAGTTTCTATAAATGCGCTTTTCAAATAGCTTTGCTTCGTTTTTCCGTATAAAACGATCATGGGTTTAACTCTTGCTTTTTTAATTCTTATTTAACACTCTTGAGAAGCCTTAAGTTGCTAATTGAAGTAATGAATGTAGCTTATGTTCTTGCAATACTTTTTTAATCTGAGCTTTTTTGATCTGATAGTGATCACTGAGCGTTTACTGCTTTTTTTGAGTTACTAAACTTGTTTTTTTGTAAAGCTCTACTTTTAAGTTTATTTTGAATGATCATTTGTAAAAAATTAAGGTTTTCATTTTTAAACCAAGCTTTCAAAAAAGCTTTTCAATGTTTCTTAGATCTCAAGTATCAGCTTTTCGGAGAAAAGTTTTTAGTTCACAGATTTTTCTTAAACAAACAAAACGGCTCGAGCTCCAGTGGCGTTTAACTGGAATGTTTGCATGCGTTTGAGATACTTTTTTCAAAAAGCATCTTTTAGCTTAAATACAACACTGTACAACGCTGTACGATCGCACTATAGTGTACAATGTTATGTTTATAAATTTTCTCGATCTCTAACCAACTCTCGTAAGTCTTTATTTTATTATTATTTATATTATTTTTATTAATATTCATTCATTCGATCTTCGATCTTCGTTGTTGCTTGTTTTAATTTTTTGTTTTTTTTTTTCCCGGTGGTTATTTTTTTTTGTTTTTGTTGTAGCTGATTCTACATGGATTTGGCGCGACGACTACGACGTTTGTCGTATAACTTCAACTTCACTTTCCGAACTGATCAAATAAACTGAAAACTAATCTACAAGAAATGATTTTATTTTGAAAATGAAATGAAACGCAACGAGAATGAAACGCAACGTTGCGGCATATAGAACGAGTATCTGTGTGTTAGTGTGCGACGATATTGTAGAAACGGAACAAGAGCTGACAGAGTATCTCATGGATATACTATGAGGCAAAAGAAGCTGCGGAACGTGGTTTCTTACAAGAAACTTGAATGAAAACCAATACAAATGCAATTCATGCATTACAAGTGGATGTATCTAAATAGCTGCTGCTTGAGTATAGTAACGAGATACAGTCTATCTGCACCGATACAAGCTTACCCAAGACGTTTGTTATGAATGAAGTTGAGGTTTTTTTTCGACCAGGTTGCTGTTGTTATCCGATGTATCTTTATCTTATGAGCCGTATTCGTGCGTTGCTCAGATACTTTGCGCCGGTTGTTGTTATTGCTTGGTTGCTGCGCTTCATTGGTGTTGTAATTGGTGAGAGTGTGTGTGTGTGTGTGTGCGCTAGAGTGTTAGTGTGTGTGTGAACGTCCTTGTATGGGTGTAAATTTTTACTGTTTTTTGTTGTTTTGTTTTTGTTGTTGTTATTGCATTTCTGGCATTTTCTGTTAACAATGCTGGTCAACGTATTTCTGGCTCTTAAAGAATCTTGTGTGAGTGTTGTTTTTTTTATTTTTTCTTAATTTTTTTGTTTTTCTCTAGCGTGCGTTTATTACGTTCCTCTGTCTGTTGTTTGTCCATTCATGCAACCATCCGTTCATCCATTCAATCGTTTGCACGTCCGTCCGTTCGTTCGTCTGTCTGTTCTTATATCTGTCCATCTTTGGCTTTGTCTGTCCGTTCTTCTTTTATTTGTTATGTAGTAAAGAAATGTTTTTGTTTTTGCTTTTGTTGTTGCTAATGTTGTTTTGTTGTTGTTGTTTCATTTTTATTTATTTTGTTTTTTTGTTCTTATTTGCTCGATCTGTTTAAATGTTTGCTTTACTACGTTTGCGCTTGTTGCTGTTTGCAGTTGCTATAAGTTGTTGTTGTTGTTGTTGTTGTTGTTGTTGTTGTTGTTGTTGTTGTTGTTGTTGTTGTTGTGCTTGTTGTTCTTGTTGTTGTTCTTGTTGCTGTTGTTGCTGTTGTCACTGTTGTTGCTATTGTTTGCTGCTTTTTTATTTGTTGCTGTTTTTGTTGTTGTTGTATTTACTTGTCATTTTTACTACGACCGGATATTAATTCGAGTTTTATCAATATTTTTTGTTTTCTTTCATTTATTTATTTATGAGTTATTATTTACCTGTTGCAGTTATTTTTTGTTTTTCCCCATTCCCCGGCGCACATGTGCCTGCAGCAGTTTTTCTTTCTACTACAACTAAGGCTGCTGCTGCTTTATTTCTTCCTTTCTCGCCTGTCATAACAGAAAAACTTGCTATGATTTCTTGACGGTGCTTGTAATTTACGCGCCTTTTTTTTGTGGGGGTCTTCAGTGAGACTGCTGAGAGTCGTTTATATTTTTAATGCCATCTTTTATTGATTTTATGAACTTAAAAGTACACACCTGTGCCTTAAAACTTTATTTCTTTTCATTATATGGCAGTAAAGCATTTAAAGTTTGTCGTACTTTGAATTTTTTTTTTTAATAAAGGGGTATTCATAAAAAAGTGTAAATTTACCAAGTAGTTATCATTGCATAAATCTGAGTTTTGTTGGATTTCTTCCAACTTGAAAGTGTTTTTAATAAACACCTGTGATATTTTGAAAAATATATCAATTGTTATAGCATTATCTCGCATTGTTAACATAATTTTTGACATTTACAAAAAAAAAAAAAAAAAATTAGTCAAATATACATATACTTTTTGAAAATAAGAAAAAATATATAAAAAAAATTCAACAAGTGACTAAAACTGTGTTCTTAGCCTCGAATTTATGATGTGTATTTTTTATAATTCTATTTCAAATCTTCAACCATGAATACCCCTATTTACTTAAATGACAAAGTCTCTGATACTTAAAGCTTTCGTAAATATGATTATATATGTAATTATGATGGCCGTAATACCTCTATTAACTGACACCATTTTGAATATACTTTGTATTTAATTTTAAATAAAATAATATTCAAGTTTTTAGAAAAAAACAAATTCCATTATGACTTTGCACTTCTATAAGTTAAAATTTATTGACAGTGTAGTTTTTTGCATATCTCCCGGTATTTTGAGTGTTCTTTTTAAGACCAGTGTTAGCAGCCACCAATATAGATAACTTAGAAAGAAATTGACATCAAGTAAAACATCCAGAGAATATCATAAGTTAACTTTTCAATTTCTGTATTTTTGACCCTTTAAATATTACAAAGGATAAAATCCACAAACATTAGTTGGAATAAAGTCTTTATTCCGGTCGAAATCAATACACATCTCAAGTCAGTAGAATAGTTTTGCAACAATATGGATAAAATTAAACAAAGAAAAAAATAATGAATAAAAATCTTCACTATTCTAGAAAGTTCGGGTGGAGCATAATTATGAGATTCCATACAAAAAAAAAATAAAGGAAAAAGATTTCAAAACGAAGATAACCCAAAAAAATTCTTATATTAGTGACTTTTGTAAACGGTAGGATGTTAGAAACACATTGCGGATGTTCACGATCCGGTACAAGACGTCTTGCATAAGAGAAAATATTCTTTTATTGCATACATATTACATATTACCTTACCTTACCTTCTGTAATCGCAAAAACGAATTGTACTCATGTTTCATTGACATTCCTCATTTTGCATAAGTGCTATACCGAAAAACTAAAGGCGGCATCGGTAGTTTTTCCATCCTCATTTTTAATCAATTGAAATTGAAAATTCATCACTGAAATTGATGAATTGAAAATTCACTTCAAGTTGTAGTTGGCGGTAGAGAAGTTTGTGAATGAGATTTCTTATAACTTAAATTGACTGAGGTAAAGGCATAACACTTGCTTTAGATTTAAATGAACATTCTACGACTTTCCACCACGCTTATAACATCCTACACTTATCCTAATAATCCTGGCTTATATGTTAACAAGTTTTGGTACAATAAAATAGTGGGAAATGGAGGAGGGGATTAAAATTAACTTTTGTTTTAATTTTGCTTTTCATAGTTTTTTGTTTGAACCTAATGGAGCTTATCAGCCAAAGTGCATCCTATAAGGTTCGTTGCTATTGCTAAGTATGATGTGCCAAATGAGTAAAACAATTTTTTCATATAAAGTAACCCCCTAAAACCAAGTTTTGTGCGACATTTTATCATCAATTCTGAATAAATACGAAATTAACCCTTTAACACATTTTAAGTTTTGACTTATTTCTGGCATTAAAGTTGAACTTTCAGCTTTGGTGTATTCAGAGACTTATAGTAGAATTTCACGATAAATTTTTTTGTCCACCATTTTAACCCATTATATCCTTGCTTTATGGGTCTTTTTTGGCTTTTATCACAAAAAGGTCAAAAAAGACTCATAAATTGAGAAGTTAGGGGGTTAAAATGTTCGACAAAAATATTTCTCGTAGTATTTTGCATAAGTCCCCCGCACAAATCTTATACCCAAAATGTAAGGATAACATGATTTCCTATGCCGATTCACTATAAGAATGTTCAAAAACAGGTAAAATTAAATCCCCCCTAAAATAAGACTCATACGTAAACTTTCACAACACCGATACACGTGTATTGTTTTTTTGTCCCCTCTACCAGAATCCGTTGTTAGAATCTTGTTATTTTTTTTCGTGTTGAACAGTGTAATTAATATATTTTTGCATGCGTTGGAACCATTTGTTTTACATTTATTCCATTCCGCTTGAGACACCTCAAAAACATAGTTTTTGAATTCATCAACGGCTTCTTCTAGTGTCGAAAAGCGTTGGCCACGCCTTTTGTTCTGGATGTGCGGGAACAAAATAAGTCATTGGGTTGTACCAAATGAGGACTGTACGCATGCCCGTGCGCAGGATTTGGTCCTGGGGGTGTTTTGACTAAAAAATAAGGAATTCTAAGTACAAAAAAAAACTATCACAAAATAGATGCACGGAAAATATTACATATTGGATATAAAACTATAAGATATCAGTTATACATTTTCAGATTATTTTTTAGTATTCCGAGTAAATACAAATACTCTATAAAAAACAAAAAAAAAAAAATAGTCCAATACTGCATGTACACGAACTTCAATGTCCCGATGAATATAAAGTGCAGCCAATCCGTTCAGCTGATTTTCGCTCATAGTAGAACGCAAGTAATTTTTTAACCGGCGTAATTTTGAAAAAGAGCGTTCCTTTGATGAGGTCGTTACTGGTAACGCAGCCATTACCAGCAAGATTTGGTGAACATTTGGAAAAGCAGTTGTATTACCAGTGTTGCCAGAAATTTTTTGAGGGTGTAGCTAAAAATGCTACAAAGAGTAGCTAAAAAGAGCTAAACAATTTTTTTTTGTAGCTAAAAAAAGAAGCTAGTTTTTAAGAACAACTGAGTTACTATATTTTATTCATTCAGTTTAATTTTTTTTTTAAAATTTTGTGTACATAAATAAATAAAACAAAAGGAATATATTTTCATATGCTTAGGTACATTTTGATCAGTAAAATACACTTTCAATGTACTAATAATTTTTTTTTTAAACGGTTATGTGTTAATTAAAACAAAAATGAATTACAACAAAGGCCAAAAAGTCTAGTTTAAATAAATACATATATGTATGTATTAATATTTATATGCAGGCACAGTTTTGTAGGTGTATATCATCACTTCAGATCTCAAATTCCATACTATCATTACTATTATTATCTGAACTATCAGAATCTTCATCTTTTGTAAATATCTTCCCGTTTCGAGATCGCCATTTATAATGTAATCCTGGCAACATTTCTTTATTTTTTAAGACATATCTTACTCCTTCAATCTGTATCACGAAATATACTTACTTACAATAAGCAAAATACGATAAGCAATATGTAGGTTTATATATAGAAGAAAGTAGTGCTGCTCGTTTCTTTTTTGTCGTTCATGCCTTGTTTCGTGATACGAATGATGGGCTTAACATACTGTGGAATTTGACATTAACAATTTAATTGAATTTTTTTGTTTTTATAAGATTCCATAGTATAATAATACAAGGTAGCATTGACAACTGTTTATTTTCTCTACTACAAGAAAACATCTTCTGTCAAAAACAGGTTTTTGTGCAATAACTTCTGCAGCTGCTGTGGTTGTTGTTTTTTTTTTTTCACTTCAACGTTTTCATCATTGTTTGTGTTTTCAATGGCGGATTGTGTGTGCTCTCCTTTTGAGTATATTTTTTGACATGAGATGTTTTCCGAAGCGACTGTCAATGCTACCTTGTATTATTATACCATGATAAGATTCATTATTGAAAACGTTATCTCTTTTTCAGCGTTGCTTAACGGTAAAAGTAAAAACTAAAAAACGAATTTAGTAAGATCAGAGAAAAAGTTTTCGTTTAAAGCACCCTTCCATTCTCTTACTTCTTTCCAAAAATGAATAGAATACGATACTTTAGTCCATGAAGTTTTCTCCATTGGATTTCATCGCATGTATGTATAAGTTAGAGATGTCAAAAAAAAAAAAAATATATATCGATGATAACAAGTGATCACGAAAATTATGCACTTTTAACCAAAAAAAGTAGTAGCTAAAAATAGCTAAACTTGAAAAATAAGAAGCTAAAAAAGTAGCTATAAGCTAAAACACAATTTTTGGAGCTAAATGAGAAAAAAAGAAGCTAAATTTAGCTACAAAGTAGCTAAAATGGCAACACTGTGTATTACAGATGTCAAGAGCTTCGATAAAGTTTTTAATATTTTTATCAAAAATACGTCTTGGCTAAAGTTTCACTTTTTTGATCCATACTTCGGAAGAATCGTCATGCGAAATCGTGGAGTATTTATCAAATAATCGATTGCAGGCTTCTTCATAAGGGTTGAAATTTTTGATTAAAACTTTGGTTAATAACTTTGGTTGATGGAAATTTTTCATAATCAGACAATTCTGTGGATTTCAAAAGTATAGTAAGAAACCCTCCTGGGGGGGGGGGTTCCACCCACAAAACCCCCCGTGCGCATGAGCCTGACTGTACACCGGATAACCCATTAGTTCGATGTTTTGTGTGCTCAAAAACGCCTCAAGTTCGCATTGTCTGGATGAAGAATAGTTCTTCGGCACTTGTTTGTTTTTCTTATTTCACGAACACTTCTGGCAAACAAATGTACCATTCCGAATCATCACGGTACCACGTGTCTCAAGTTCATCGCCAAAAATCGAATTGAGTTCATCGATGCACTTTTGTTGAGATAATTCACGTGGAAAGTTGTAAAAAATAATCGCACGAAAATGTTTACGTTTTAGCTCCATTTTTTTGCTGAAATACAATCGAAAAACACTTTTAACAACACAAACCAGCAGAAAAAAGAAGTACTTCCGAACAAGTTCTGGAACTATTTTTTTGCAACCGCAAGTTGTTCCAATTACGATTCCGGCCAATACTATTTTTACAGGCGATGTCTACAGAAAAAAGTAGTTCTACTCTCGCTTCTATCGGAACTAAACTGGAACAACTTCTCATCCACCTGAAAAAGAAACGAAACAAGAAGTACTTTCGTTTTCGCTGCTATTGAAGTTTTTCGCTGCTATTGAAGTTTTTCGCTGATCGTTTTCGCACAACCACTTCTAATCTTGGTGGAAAAGAAGTTCAACAAGAAGTAGTTCCGATTTCGCGTTTTTCGAAGCCAACCTAAAAGTACTTCTTTATTAGCTTCCATTGGAGTTAAATGGGAAGTAGTTCTTCTCTCACTTCTCCCGGAGTCAATAAAAAAGTTACTTTTCTAATGAAAAGTTGAACATTTTCATCGTTTTTTGTTATAAATCGTACCTAAAATCTCTCTATAAATTTTTTAAAATAAAAAATTTTGAATTAAACGTTATAAAAGACGTTTTTAATTCATAAACAGAAACACAAATAAATATATCAAAACAAAACTGAAAATAATAATAATAAGGTTATTTCCTTGCTTTTTTAATGCATACATATATTTTTAAAATGTTTATTTTAAGCTGCTTTGAATGTTTTTTTGCATTGCTTTTATGAAATCATCTTCAGTCTCAATGTGGTCTCAGCTGTGGTCTCAAACAGATCCTTAAAATAAGACATTATAATTTGTTTAACTTTCAACTTACTGAACAAAATTTCACAAATATTGTTGAATCCTTTGAAGTACTTCTTCTGATGATTTCTATGAACATTTAAGTCCACTAAAATAGTTTCTGCAAACAGTCTTATAAAATTTTTTTTTTATTCCATTTGGTCCCAAAATCCTTTCGATGCAGTTCACCTGTAATTACTTGTAAACATAATGGGCCTTACCAATAGTCAAGAGCTGATACTAAGAAAAAGCTGACACTAATAAGTGTAAGCTTTTCGTTAGAAGTCAACTTTTTATTTCTCCGTATCAATAAACGAAATCAGTATTCGCTTTCAAAGTGTCACAGCATCAGCCCTGCTAAAAACAACTAAATATGGCAACACTGAAAAAGTCCAGTTAGTTTTTTTTGGCGTCGGTTCTAATCGAAAAACGTTTTTCTTTGAATATGGCGTGCTTTGTATATTTTTAAAAATTAATCTCTTTTAATAAAAAGTTAAATCATAAATTTGAAGCCTACATTCGTCTTTTTGTTAATATCAGTTTTACTATTGATAAAAGTATAAGCTTAAAATTATTGTGAATGTGCTTTGCCTTGTTTGACAGATAAAAATTGACGTTGTACTAAAATACTTACCATCAGCTGAAGCCGATACTAATTTAAAGTATGATACTAAAGCACATGTTGATACTTTCTCGTTTATTGGAATGAGATTTTTTAAAGTATGAGCTTTAATCGGAAATGCCGACACTTCTATGAAAGTAGCAAACTATTAGTAAGGCCCAATAAGTATACACTTTTTCAAATTATTTTTAATTTGAATTAAACACAATTAAAAAACTTTTCACAATTAATCTTGCATGAACTTTTGCTCCCTTCGAACACTTTCAACTGAAAAGAATCACAAAAAATATGAAATAGAAAAAAATATACTTGGCACGTTTTTCGACGCTAACTTTACCTTGTAAAGAGAACTTATTCCCAGCCCCGGATCTACGATTTTTTCGAACCGGGGCAAAAACTTGATAGTGGCGCCCCCTCCCTTCAATGTTTGAGAAAAACTGTTAAAACTGACAAATGAGCAGCATTTTTTGTGACCATTTGTGAAAATAATAATCCTTTAATAAATTTAAACTTTTTATTATCTATAACTTTCATTTATGACATAAAACAGAAACACAGGAAAAATATACAACCAGGAAGGACTACAACTTTACACGGCGTGCTTTCTTTTCTGTGAAAGAATCTATTAGCTCCTCAAAGTCTGACGCATAGGCAGTTTTATTTTCAATGGCTAGGATCGCGAGGCCAGATAGACGCTCCTGACTCATTGTTGAACGTAGATAAGTTTTAATCATTTTTAGTTTGCTGAAGCTTCGCTCACAGCTTGCAGATGTTGTTGGTAATGTGCAATAAATTCTTAAAGCTATACTAACATTGGGAAACGCTTCTTTCAAGTCATGCTTGTACAGATGTTGTAACAGGTCGAAGGCACTTGATTTTTCATTAATATCATGCACTAGCTCTTTAAATACGGCAAGTTCCTGGCAAAAACTAACTGCATTCAAGTCTTTCGAATATTTTAAAGCTAGATCGGCTTCTTTTTTTTGCAGATCTTCTGTCGACATATTTAAAAAAGCGTGGCCACTGAGGAAGGCGAATTTTTCATGTAGACTCTTTGCACTCTCTACTCTTGCATCAATTTCTGTTACAATTTTGTCAAACACTACTTTCATATCTTTGAAAAATAGCCTAGTCGGATCTAGCATTCTTATTTCGTCTTCACAGATTTCGTCGTGTTGCTTTTTCTTTTCGGAAATGCGTTTGTTTTTAAGAACCGGCTCAATTTCCAACTTTTCTGATACAGGTGTAGCTTCTTTGATCCAATATTTTACCGGTTTTTCTCTTAGTTCTTGCAAGATCTAAACAAGGCCTTGCATTATCGCCACAGAACGCGAAATGATAATATCGTCTTTTTGTATTTCAACGTTCACTCTATTAATCTCTCGAAGAATGTTATCCCAAATTGTCAAGTTGAGGATAAATTTAAAATCCAATACTGCATGCAGCAAATGACCAGCTTCATACTTAGATTCTGCGGCTAGAGAGGATTCTTCAATTTCTTCCAGAGCTTTGACAACTTCCGGTAAATTATTTAATAGAGCAGTAACAATAATAATATATATTTCGCGGTTTAAAATCTCAAATTGCACTAGATTTAGTGCCAAAAGAACTGAGTTGGCATCCCTGTTGATAACAACAAGTGAGGCAAGTAACTGAAACTCAGTTTCTTTTCTTGACTCAAAAAACTTTAAGCAAAGCAACAATTTGTTTGCTTTTGTTCATTTGAAGCATGCAATTCAAACCCTGGCTTCACTTGTTTGATATTTGGAATTCTTGTCTCAAGGATTTGGCGCCCCCAGAAACTGCCACCCGGGGCAAGTGCCCCCAGTTGCCCCCCCCTTAGATCCGGGGCTGCTTATTCCAAATCAACTTGGGGAGAAGCGTGGGGAGAACGTATTCTAAATTAACTTCAACAGAAGCGAGAATGGAACCTATTCAACATTTAACTTCGTAGAAGTAGTTCCGTTTTTTATTTATTCAAGCTGTTATGGAATATGTTCTAAGAGCAACTACTTCCATATTTTCTGGTGGGAATAAGCGCAACAACACAGCAAGACATCGTGAGCATGTATAAGTTAAAAAATGTCAAACTTTCCAATGGAAATATCAGTTTGACTGGTATGACTGGCAACTGACGTTGCTAGATCCCGAAATATAAGTAGTAGCCTACATGTTAAAAACAATAAAACGGCGTTCAGTCACAGAATCAATGAGTTGGTTTAGATTTAGAAAATTTCAGTTAAAAAATGTTTTAAGGAAAATTTGCTTTTTTTCTATGATGGTAAAATTTATCTATGAAGTTATGATTAGATCTAGATCTATTTACTCAGAATTACAATGTTCTGAAATTTTTAATTTAGTCGATTTTTTAGTTTGTACCACACAATTCGATGTTTTTACTAATTCAATTGCGAAATTTTTTTTTTTTTTTGTAAATAATCGTTCAATATCTCAACATCTCTCAGATATGAGTTGTGCACTTGTTTCTATGCTTTTAAATTGAAATACTCGGTATTAATTAGTGTATATTATTGAGTGCATAATTCGATCGTTATGTTGTTGTTATTGTTTTTGTTATTTTTGTTTTTTTTTTAATTTTCGTTGCAGGCAAAATGTATGCCGTCATCGGACGCAGACATGGTAAAATTCTATCTGGCGACTTAACCCAAGGAAGTGGTAATTTCTCGGTGATGGCGATTCTACCTGTTATTGAATCGTTCAACTTTGCCCAGGAGATACGCAAGCAAACATCTGGACTGGCCTGTCCGCAGTTGTTGTTTAGCCATTGGGAGGTGAGTGTGTCTGTTTGTATGTGTATATGTGTGCATATGTGATATCAAGCTAAAGGAACAGCCCAACAAAGACAAGAAAAAAAAATAAAAACACTGAAATTTAAACTTAATACCTGTCTGAGATCCGGCCACTGGTTTTAAGCATTACCAAATGTTGCAAGATTCAGAATGTTGTGGTTTAAAGGTTGCAAAATCACAGCATTTTAGGGGTCCTTTTTTAGTTTTTTGGCAACATTTTGAAATCGCACCGTTTTTGCAGCAGTTTTGAAGGAAGTCTTATAAAAGTTGTAAAACGTTAGGGTTAATCTTGTTCAACTATAAAATAAATTAAAATTTTGGGTAGAAGAAAATCTGTTCCTTATAATTTTAAAATTTTTCAATAATAAATTATTGATGCCTTCGAATGAGGTCTAAGTGACCCTCCTCTTCGAAAACCACAACAACAAAAATGACAACAGCAAAAACATCACTGATTTAGGAGCTACCTTTTGTATGTTTTCTTCTATTTTGTTATTTTTCGATATTTTTTCTTAATAACTTCCGGTAATTTTCTATAAATTCCTATTAAAACTAGTTTAGTTAAATTTTTGAACTTATGGGTTATACCCAAAAAATTGTTAAATAAAAACCCAAAAAAATTCGAGCTTAAAACCACGTGAGCTAAAATAAAAGACCAGTTTATTTAACGTTTTTTCAACTTTTTTTCTTCTTTCGAGCCCATTAAAGCCTTCATTATAAACAACAACAACAGCAACAACAACATCAACAGTTTAAAAATGTTATTTGTAATCTTTTACCAAACAAACGGAAAAAAACGACAAAAAAGATATAGTCACAAAAAAAAAAACAGATAAATACAACAAATACTATGTTCTTGTTGTTGTTAACATTTTGATTTATGAGCTCAAGTTGAAACCATTTTTTGTTGTTTATTGTTGTTTCTTACAAATGCTGTGATTATCTTCAGCTTGCCATCGAGCTCTGCCTCCCCTCCGCTCTAGCTCTCACTGCCCAACAAAGGCTGTTGAAATGTAATGTGGCTCTTTTTTTCTTAAGTGTGCAGCACCACCTCCACCTGTTGCTCAAATCAACCATAACAATTCCAACAACAGTAACAGCAACAACAACAACCACAACATAGCGCATAAAAACAACAAATTAACATGCACCACAACCTAAACGACGTACATACGTAGTTTAAAACAACTTGTATGCTACAGCCTATCTATATGTTACAGCAACAATAACAAAATCAACAACAACAACAACATCAATAATAATAAAAATAATCATGTGACGTGCTGTCACTTTGACAATTAACGGAATCCCACGTTAGCATTTTTAACACGAAAGTCTAGGCAGCGCGCTGGCAAGTGTTACCGTCGTCCGTCCGTCCGTGCGTCCGCTGCGCATGCATTGTAAGTGGGTGGAGCAGTCACGTGCTTGAGGTGTGAATGTTTGTGTTTTAGTGTCGTGCTGCATTTAACGTTTGACTTGTGGAAATATTACTGCGGTGAATGTCGATCACTGTTAACTGCTTGTAAGCTCTTACCAAGCTCTTACTTAGATTGTTCAACTGCATCTTTATGTATTCCGAAAAGTGCACTCCCGTTCCTTAAACGAGATGAGCAACAATATTTTTTGATATGAAAAAAATTTATTGCTTATTGTGTCCCACATGAACGATAGTGTTCCTTTCGAAATACCTGAAGATGCAGTAAAACTAACAAATAACGGACTCTTCTTTTTTTTTAAATAATAATAAATATTTTATCGTCAACTTCTGAACAAAAATCATAATATAAAAAATCAAGATATAAAGTCATGTGTTTGTAGTTCCTTTAAGGATTTTCGGTAATTAATTGATGCAGAAAATTAATTGAAATAGATATTTTATAGACTGTCCTTGGCAAACTCAAACGGATCCAAATAGAATTGAATTACTTCAATAATTTAAAAATCCCTTCTTTTGAAGGAAATAATTCACATCAGCTTTTTTGCCAAAAAAAAACAAAAAAAATGTTGTTTCAAATAAAACTTGAACTAAAAGCTTCGTGTGAAAGCTGTCAATGTAAAAAAACTTAGCGTGTCAATAAGCACACTTAAATGAAATGTTTTCCTTACACTAAGAGAAAAAATGTTAAATTTATCCAAAAAAAATATCTTTCAAATATTTACTATTTGAAAATAATACTATCGCATTTAAAGAAAATTTATGTAAAAATATTAAAATCATATATGTAATACTTCTATATTGGCAGTACACTCAAGGTACATTCGCCAACATTAGAGTGCAGATATATTGTTATATGAGCGAGAAAATATATAAACGAATGTACCCGAAATTTAATTTCATAACAAAAAAACTCAGGAACGGTACTTTCATCGTCAAAAATTTAATTTAATATTTTTGTTATTTGAATTTTTATGGTTTAAATTTTGCTTGCTTGAATTTTTTCTTTTTAAATTTTAATTATATTTCACGCGTTGATGTTATAATTTTTTTATAATGGTGCATACCTATGATTTATGCAAAATAAATATATATGTTTTGTTTGGTTAATGTTTGGGGCAAACGTTTTTCTTAACAACCGCCCCTGTGACGATTTGACAATTTCTTCTGTGTAGTAATTTTCATATATTCAAATATACTTATACAAACAACAAAATCTAATGTAGGCTATCTCTCTTTGATTTCGTAGTTAAATTTCATTGAAAATGTAGGTTGCTGCCAATATAGAAGTATTACATATATGATTAAAATTAAAAAAACTACATATTTATATTAAATATGTTATTAATATGCTTGTTATAGTTCTCGTTTGGTTTTTTTAATGAAAATTATATAGCCTAGATGTTTACGTCAGAATCGATCAAAATAATTTTTGACGCACTTGGTTTCTTTATTTATTTCAGGTCACATATGTTATTGATCAGCATTATTATTTAGCCATGTCCGTCTGCCCGTTGTAATTACAGTCGTAAATTTGAAGTTATCGTTATGAAATTGAAAATATAAAATTATTAAAAAAGGGAAAGTTAAAACAGTTGAAAAGTTCAAAATCGCATGACAACCACGCCTACCTTCCAAGTTTTAAGAAATTATATTAAATTATAAAATTAAAATCTCTAAAAATTTAAAAAAAAAATTAACTAAAATCTAGTAACTTAGCACAAAAACCTTTAATTCCAAATACGCACGAAATTTTCCCACACTATACCTACATATATCCGCTATCCCTATACAAACTGACGTCATCAAAATAATAAAATCTTCATTTCTTAAAATTTTATATAATAAAGACGAGTGAGGCGGGCGGTATGTTGACTTCTACCAATCCGAAGATGATGATGGAACATTCCTTAATAGTTTTAAAACCAAAATCATCAAAAAGAGGGTTTCAATGTTTTTAAAGTGTTATTTTTGCCAATATTTATATATGTTAATTAATAAAACAGATTTTTGATTTTATGGCAATTGAACTTGCATTTTCTGAATCTAATTTTATTCTGTCTGAAAATATTTGATTTTTCTATTTTGATATTTCAGCAACAAATTGAGTATAAAATATTTCAAAATAAAAAGTTAATATTAACAAGTATGAACAAATTATGAAATGATCTTTATCTTAAGCCATGTGTAATAATCTTTAGGTATAATTGCTTCAGCTGATTCTTTAACTTATACAATCTCTCAGTAGACAATAAGTACATTTGATATGAAGTAAAGTTTCCATATTAGAGTTCTCCATTGAGTACATTAAAAAAAAACAAAATTATATACATATGTTACTATATATACATATGTAGATTAGGGCGTATCGAAAAATTTAGATCGTATTCTAAGAGGTCTCAAAAGTTGCATGGGACTGTCAAGATCACCCAAAAAAAAATTATAAGGAAAAAAAGGATGTCTTCCTGTCCCGCAAGGACAAAGTTTTTTTTTGAGGAAAACAGTAAAAAAATAGCGACCTGTAAATGCTTTGACTTTTATAAAAAAAAACTACGTATGTCTTAAAGCAAAAGCAAAAATGTCTTAAACTAACAATATATTGGTAAACACGATGCCACTCACGATACTTATCACAGTGTCCTGTGTGAAGGATATTCGAAGCAAAAGTTGTAATCGAGATATCACAGAACTTTTGATTGTTACCTGTTAAAGTATTCCTTAAATTTGCAGGATTAATAATCATAATAAATAAATAACTGGCCATTTCAGCCCTTGAAAGGACTTTGACCTAGCTTCTTATGATCAATTGTGTTGTGCGTGTTATTAAGTTTGTACACAATTGACCGAGAACCGGACCTACAGGTTTAACGCCGACTCCGAACGGCGATGAACGGAATGTTCTTGTTCTCACGAAGCTTTACATGGCATTTTGATTACTCTCTGAGGTTTACCAATGCTCTGCAGACACTCTGCAGGTGGCGTCCGTACAGAAAAATAATTTTTATTCAAATAATTTTCTGTCGCTGCTGGGGTTTGAACCCGGGTCTCCAGGTTCGTTGACATAGCGGCCACGCACTTTAACCAACAACGCCACGGACCACGGATTAATAATTAGCATAATTTTTATACCCCCACGTTTAAAAAACGTAAATGGGGGTATATTAATTTTGTCACTCCGTTTGTAACGCCCATAAGGAGGCGTGGTAGGTATAGAAAAGTATATATATTCTTGATCAGCATCACCACCCGAGTTGATTTAGCCATGTCCGTCTGTCTGTCCGTCTGTCCGTCTGTCCGTCTGTCCGTCTGTCTGTGATCACGATTCCAGCCGTAATTTTAAAGCTATCATCACGAAATTCTATATTTAAGCTTTTATTTAAAAAATGAAGGTCAAGTTCGTAAATGAGCCAAATCGGATGAAAACCACGCCTACCTCCCATACAAAGTGACTTTATCAAAACGGTAAAATCCCTTAGAATTCAACAAAAATGAATATATGGACTTGAAATTTTGCATATGAGTTTTTATGTTCAAAATACACTCTAAGTCTGAAATTCAATCTAATCGGATGAAAACCACGCCTACCTCCCATACAAAGTGACTTTATCAAAAAGGTAAAATCTCTCTAAAATCCACAAAAATTAATGTATGGACTTGAAAATTTGCATATAAACTTTGATATATAACGTGTACTATGTGTATGGAATTCAACTAAATTGGGTGAAAACCACGCCCTCCTCCCATACAAAGCCATTTTATCAAAAAACAAAAGCGAATATTTTCTGTTAAAAATATAACGAAAACGTTTTTACAGATAAACATTTTATTGATTGCTTAAGACTTTGAATATACTTTGGTTCGGCCGTGGGGGTATTTTAACTTCGGCTCAGTCGAAGATCATTTCTTACTAGTTTTATATACATTTTCCTATTTTTGAGAACTGTATACTTGAATGCAATTTTTTTAAATATTTCAAAAAAATAAATAGAAGATTTTATATCTCGGGTACCAGAAATGGTACCGAAAAAATTTTGCTCAATTTGGGTTCTTCTCCTTATAATTTTTTTTGGGTGATCTTGACAACCCATGCAACTTAGACCTCTTAGAATGTGAAATTCGAAAAAAAATTGTAATTGGATACGCCCTAATGTAGATATTATTTTGCTAGTAGTTTTCGAAAAAAAAAAATTAAGTTAAAGAAATAAATTAATAAAGTTAAATTATGTTAATAATAAGTCAAGCGAGTTGACTTAACTAAACGGCAAATCAAGGATATGATGCCTCTTCAGTCTTCTTCATTAAGCTTGACATACAAGTTTCTATTGGATAAGTAGGACTTAAGTTAGAGGTAATAGGGTGCTAGTAACAATTTTTTAACCTTAAATAACATGCCTGAATGCCATACTCTGTCAAAAGCTTGCTCCACATCCAAGAAAGCTGCCGTGCAATATTTTTTATTTTCAAGACTTCATGTTTTTGTCTGAATCCAAATTGATGTTCTGGATTTATGTTATTTCGCTCAAGTACAGTGGACATGCTACGTAAAAGTCTTCTTTTAAGCACTTTGGAAAACGTCACCAAGAAGCTTATGGACCGATAGGAAGTGACAATGTTTTCAGATTTATTTGGTTTTGGAATCATTATAATTTTTGCACCTTTCCTTTGCGAAGGAAAATGGTTTAGTCGCAAGATTGAGTTGAAAATGAACGTCAAAAATATTATTCGTTTCTTTGTTAAGAACTTAGCCACTTTTGCATCGATTAAATCATATCTTAGTGATTTCTTGAAAGATATTTTTTTAATTTAGCCTGAATTTCAGAAGGCGAAACGTGCTTATTTGGTAAGTCCATTTGACAGGGAACATCTAAGAAATTTAAGGCATCTTCTTTTGACATCTAAGAAATTTAAGGCATCTTCTTTTTCTGAATTGCTGTTGAAATTGTACGCATGGAAGGCTTCCTGTAGGTGGGTTGCAAATGCTTCAGCTTTAGTAAAATCTGTCCTACACCATTTGTTGTTGTTGCCTTCAATAGGTACGTTACTTACTGTTGGACGTTTTAGATACTTACAGCCCTATTTTGGCATAATCGTTACAATCAATTGATACTTAAAAATTGTGATCATTTTGATTCGGTCTCTATTGATTCGTATTCAGGTTGAACTGTCACAAGCAAAAAGCTTTAAAAATTCACCACATCATGTTGTTAAGCTTTTTGAATTGGTCACCTTCTTTTTATACCAACTTGCTCATCAGTTGTGACTGGAAAATAAATGTCGATACATTTTTGTGTAACAATGAGCTGCGAGATATGCTGAAGTGACCGCGATTCCGATGATTGGCTCATGGAAGTCGAAAAATGATTGCCGACATAGTTAAGATAAGAGCTATTAGCATAAAAATAAATAGTTGGCAAAAACCTCAAGGCAAATAGTATGCACGACCTTCGCTCATCATGTGGTTGGAGTTCCTCAATTCAATTCCAAACACACTGTATTCGGCAGTCGAAATGAATTTGCAAAAACGACTCCGATATCCTAGAAGCCGTCTTTTTAAGATATTCCTTTCTTTTTGTTTTTATTGTTTTTCATAAATTTTTATTTTTATGCATTTTTGGCTTGTGACCTTCTTAGCTGCTTGTCACTATTTTGATCACTATTGATACAAAAAGAGCTTTTTAAAAGTGCTCAGAATAGGAATTTGTATCAATTGTGACTTCTGTATCAATTGATACTGAGGTGGCTTTTGTGACTTTGTTAGAATAGAACTGTTAGTTGCTTTCTACAAATTGTGCTCGCTATTAACGTTAATATTCAAATTCCTGAGAAATTCGTTAAGTGATTCGTTTTTTATTTCGCTCAAACGTAGTTTAAATTCCTTAACTGCTCTGTTGAAGTTTCTTTTATCAATTGGGCTCTGGCTAATTGCCATTTTTTCCGCAATGTTTTTTTGTTTCTTTTTTCTTATGTTTGTTATAGTTAAACTAGGAAGAGAATTAATTTTTTTCTCTAAAAAATAATCATTTTGCAAAAGATTTGAAAAATTTTGCTTATAATTAATTAAAATTAAAATTACATTTTAAAAAAAAAATTTCTTTTTTTTTTAATATAATTGCATTCTTTTCAAAACAAAGAAAAAAAACAAACAAAAATGATTAGATATTTTTTAATTATCTTACAGTGATGTGCGATGAAGTAGAGCTAGTGCTATACAAATTATTTAAGTCAAACAATTTTACGAAACTTTGCATTTTTATTTTTTTCTTTTAATAAGTAAAAAAGAATAATTAATTTCATTCATATTAGTAAATTAATTAATTAACTTAAGTGTCAAACATAAACGAAAAAATTCAAAATTCAATGATATGTCCTCTTTCGGCTGTGGCTTGAAATAGAGCCAGAAGTAGTTACTTAATTTTAGCCACGGCCTTTGGCATCATTCTATTTTAACATCAATAGAAATGATGGAAATATAATTATTTTAATATTTGGTGGAGTATCCATTATTTCTAATAACTGCTGAGCTACGCCTAGGCATCGAATCCTCTAATTTTTGACACTTAGTAGCCGGAATTTTCTCCCATCCGTCCTTGATTAACCTCCAAAGATCATCTTTGTTGGTTGGATGTTTGTCTCTAAGAGTCACTTCAACCTCTCGCCATAAATTTTTGATAGGATTAAGATCTGGCGACTGTGGCGGCCAGCTTTAAACTTCGATGTTTATTTTGTCTGAACCATTCTTTTGCCCGCTTCGATGTGTGTTTTGGGTCGTTATCCTGCTGAAACACCCATCGAAGAGGCAAACTAAACTCTGCTTCCACTAAAATGGTTTCACTCAAAATCCTGGTGTATTTTAAAGCATCCATCTTTCCCTCGATGCGAAATAAGTGACCTGTGCCATTATATGAGAAACACCTCCAAACCATTATATTCCCACCGCCATTTTTAACCGTTTTTATAGTGTGTGGAGGGAGGAATTCGGTATTGGGGGGGTCTTCTCACAGAAAGACTGCTTCGGTCTGAGTTAAATAAATCAACTTTGGTTTCATCTAATCAAAGACTGTTTCGCCATTTGCTCGTTGGCCAATCAGCATGATCTTTTGCGAATTGGAATCGCTTGCGGACATTAACTTTGGTCAGGAATGGTATCTTTTGAGCAACTTTAGCCGTTTTTTATTCAAAGTTTTCGAATCGTTGAAGCATCCACGTCCAAGGAATATTGTTTTTTGAGAGCGGAAGTGGTCACAAACGGATCTTTTTTTATATTACGTAGGATTCGTCTTTGCAAACTGGTACTTATTTTGGATTGTTTCCCTCTGGTTTCTGTTTTTTGTGTTAACTTTAATGCGTTCTCAACCATTTTCTTTGAGCAGCCAACTAAATAAATAAAAATAAATAACTGGCCATTTCAGCCCTTGAAAGGACTTAGACCTAGCTTCTTATGATCAATTGTGTTGTACGTGTTATTAAGTTTGTACACAATTGACCGAGAACCGGACCTACATGCTTAACGCAGACTCCGAACGGCGATGAACGGAATGTTCTCGTTCTCAAGAAGCTTTACATGGCATTTTGATTACTCTCTGAGGTTTGCCATTGTCTGCAGAGAGGTGGCGGCCGTACAGAAAAATTATTTTAATACAAATAATTTTCTGTCGCTGTTGGGGTTCGAACCTGGGTCTCCAAAGTTCGTTGACATAGCGGCCACGCACTTTAACCAACTACGCCATGGAAGCCACTTGAGCAGCCAATTATGCTGGCTATTTCCCTTTGGCTTTTAACTTGTTTACGCAAATTTTTAATAATTTTTCGGTTTTCAGGACTGCAGTGCTTGGCTCTTCCCATTTTTAAGCCAAATTTTTTGAAACACAAAAATTTATTTTTAAATCATTAAACTGAGATCTCTTACTCACGTTGTGTAGTAAAATTTTATTAAAATATATCTTTTTAAATTAAAAAATTTTTAATTATATTGGTTGGATCTATTTTAACGCACACCTTTAAACGCGGCAATATCACAGTTTCACAGATTTGCGACAAATAAACGCGCCGGTCGGTTATAATTCAATAAAAATTATTGTTATATAGCATATTTGTCCTAAAAGTTTTGTTTCTAATATTATTAAAAAAAAAAAAAAATAAAAGCAATGAAAACACAAATAAAACTAATTTCTTGCCAAAGAAACAAACAATTCAGCTAAACTACATTTGTGTTAATTTTTCAAAATAAAAAAAATAAAAATAAAAAATATTTCTTAACTAAGTAAAAAATAATTTTTTTTGAAGTGAAACTTCTTAGGCGGCGCTTCGAAATTTGAACGAGAATATTGAGGAGTGAAATTTCAAGGTCAATTTACTTCATTTCGTTACACGATAGAGAAGAAAGATATGTTTTACAGTGGAGAGAATGAGATGGATATACATTGTATAAAAGACTTAAAAAATATGCTTGTTACAGCTGAGGATCGAACCCGCGAACTCAAGACTACAAAGGCGGCGCTCTATTCAATGAGCTAAACTCTTCATGCAAAAATTTGCTCTATATACCAATTAATCAATCTACTTTTGCTGTAGATGCACAGCGGCAAAATAAAAAGCGTTCCTAGAAATAGCGCTTTTTATGTGTAGTTTTGATATGCTTTGATGATGTGCTTTTCAGATTTTTATACACATTTTGTTCGTATCGAAAACAGCGTGGCAATAGCAGAGCGGTAAAACATTCGATAGTAATGCCAGTGGTGGTAAAACATTCGATAGTAATGCCAGTGGTCCGAGTTCAATCCCCGCATCTTTTAAAATTTTCTAGCTTTTTTTTGTTTTTTTTTAAAGAGCTTTTTAACTATTTGTTTGTAAAGAAGCGCTTTCATCCTAGGATATCCAATTCTATTCTATAGTATTATTACGCAACCGCTTTTTTTGTGATGACCATCAAATCCATACCGTAAATGCGATTTTTATAAAGAGGGTATCAATAGAAAGGTCTTGCTCTGTAGATGTGCAATAAGGTCTTACTTTTTCTTAAAAATTTTGTATTTAAATAAGAAAACCAAAACAATCTTCTACGATTTTTTTTTTAGAAGAAAGCCAGCTTTCTATTTAATGCCTAAAACTATGTGATAAATTTGTTTTCAAATTTTCAATTTCATACTATTGTATTATTAAAGCAGTTGAGCGAAGCGAAAAACGTACAAATATATTTTATATTGACACACTAGCCACAAAATAGCGAGTTCATGCAAAATCGCTATTCCAGGAGCCTTTACTGGCATCGCCGCCACCTCATTTGAAGGAGAGCATACTTTGCACAGCTAATTCAAACATCCTATACCTCTTCTTAAGACATCTGTATTGGGGGATAAGCCCAATTCTACGCACGGAAGGTCAGGTCGTGAAGATAGCAGCTTATCCAACAGAAATTTAGTATCGTTGAATTATAACTCGCTCAGGAGACGTGCTACGGTAAATTTTAGTTAACGACAGAATAGATGTGCTATTAAGCCTCACAACGAAGATATCGCGAGCGCATTTTGGCGTTTTAATGTCATACGGGTTTACTAGTAAATTTTAATATGAATTTGGTTTACTTAAAAACCGCTTCAGATGTGTGAAGCGCTATGGCAGAAGCGCTTGTTTAGTGCTTTTGAAGCGCTTCGATTACCGCTGGGTGGCAATAGCCGCAGATTGTGTGCTGATTGCGTTCTATGTGTGGTAGACAGGGGGGTTGCCATGACTCGAGTAGAAGAGAGAAAGATTCAGCGAAGCAGAAGTGAATAAGAGAGTTGCCCTGAGCGCATTATGATTTTCGCAAAGTAGACTCTCATACTAGGGCTGCCATGCCAATATTTTTTTAGAATACCAACGTTGGTATATCTCTAATTCAATATATTAATATAACCTCTATGAATTTTGCTCATATTACACATATTATATTTTTATTCATAATATTGCGATATGAAATTATATAGAAAACCCAAATTCATGAAGCATATGCTGTCGCCCATGATGCTAACTTGACACTGTGCGCAAGAAAAGTTGGAATAAGTTCTTTTAATAGATAACTATTTTAAACATATTGTAGTTATATAATTTTATATCGAAATATTATTAATAATAGAAAGTATAATTTGATATGAGCAATATTAATACGTACATATGTTGAATTAAAAATATATCAAGTTGTATTCTGTATTCACATCTATATGTAAATACGACGCAAATTGGTTATCAAATTAATTGCTTTTCGGCCATAGGTCCATACCAATGAATATTAAATAAACAGAATATTTTTTTTATAAAAACTTTTTATTGTATTTCTTTTGCTTAAAAAGTTCTCTCTTTGCCTTTAAGGTTCGATTATGCAATCGTAAAGCAGTTCTATCTTATGAAAAATAAGTGTAAGTGATTAGTGAAATCGCAACGTAACCTAGCGCAGCGATGGGTTCTATTCCAAATAGAAATCTACGCCACGTTACGTTGCGTAGCTTTACGATTGCATAATCGAGACTTTTCATTAAATAAGTTCTTATTCTAGAATAGAAAGAGTGTATACAAAGAAGTTTCACTTCTTTACTGTATACACGGTATACTGTATCTTTTTTATGAATATATTTCTTAATTTGTTTATTTTTCTTTTTATAATATATAAAATGTAAAATTAGTATTTCTTAAATAATTTGTTTTAATGTGTCATTAATTTTTTTTTTATTTTAAAATGTTGCCTTGATTGAAGTATTATTTTCTGATATTTTGTTTGTATATTTCATTTTGGAATTATATATAAGTTGCTTCTTAAATTATTATATTTTTAATTTTGTTATATTGCAACTCTAAATAATTTTGTTTAATAAAAAGTAATTTACTTTTATGTATTATGTATTTATTTATTTTGTTTTTTCCTTTGAGACACAACAAAATAAAAAAATAAAAATTTCCAAATTTCACTTGATTGAACATTTTATCTGGCAATGCTTTGTAGAGAAGGCAACGCTGAAGTGTAAGCACAATTTGTGAAAAATATAAATAATAACAGGACAGCTTTATTTGCAAGCTGGTCACTCTTCAAAATAAAATAAGTAAATTTGTGAAAAATAAAAATAGTAACAGCACAGCTTTATTTGCAACCTGGTCACTCTTTAAAATAAAATAAAAAAAAATGCCAAACTCTGCCTCACCAGCCTTATCAGCAGCATCTTCAACACTGTGTGTCTGCAATAAAAATAACATCTCTAGCTACAACAATAAAAGCAACAACAAATACAACAACAATACATACAACAACAATAAATACAACAACAACAAACAGTAACGACCTCTTATCCTCAATTTCTTGAAAGTTTCGAAAAAAAACATAGATGTTGTTTGTATTAATTTTTTATTTATTTTTCTGCTTGAAATTTTCAAGTTTTCTACCTTTTGTTGCAATTGTTGTTGTTGTTTTTGTTGTTTTTGCTGTTGCTGTAGTTTTTGCTCCTCTGCCTGTTGCTTATTAAGGTGGCTGCGCATGCGTTGCGTCTGCGTCTGATTATGATTTGGTTCCGCTTGTGGCGGCTTCTGGTGTTACGAGCGACGCGCTGCTGCTCCCTGTTTGTGAGCCAGG
Source organism: Pherbina coryleti (assembly GCA_943735915.1). Lineage (NCBI taxonomy): Eukaryota > Metazoa > Arthropoda > Insecta > Diptera > Sciomyzidae > Pherbina > Pherbina coryleti. The sequence goes on along the minus strand of OX030952.1, from coordinate 124,345,932 downwards.
CAGCCAACCTGGCACGCCAGCAGCCCGTGCTAGCAAGTGTTTATTATAAACATGTATTGCTGTTGTTGTTGTTGTTGTTTTTGTTGTTGTTTTAAATGTCTTGCCTTACGCTGTCTTGTCTGGCTAAAGGTTTGTTCGACGTCTGTTCGATCCACTCCACTACTTTGCATTCAAAGCATAGCTTTGTGTCAGTAAAATAATAAAAATTAAAAAAAAAAAATTAAAATTGCTTTAAAAAAAGAATAAAAACAACTAAAAACAAATAGTTGTTAATCTTGATAACTCGTTTTGTACCTGAGATCTGTTGCAATGTTTGTCCTATTTGAACCCCAACCTTTTTTTTTTGTGTTGTTTTTATGTTTTATACCCTGCATAATGTACGTGTGCGCCTATGACGCAACACCCTGTATTAAAGGCCGTTGCTGCGGCTGCTGCTTTGTTGATCCAGTGTAAGCCTAGTAGCCGCTGTACAGGTACCTTTGAAAGTAAAAACAACAACAACAAACACATGAGCCTGCTGCATGCTGTCAAAATGATGTTGGCTGGTTGTTGGCTCTCGAGTCGAGTCGAGTCGATTTCGTTCGTTCGCTCGGTTTTTGTCCGGTTTTACTGCTGTTGCTGCTGCTGCTGCTGCTGCTGATGATGATGGTGATAAAGTCCACTGTTGATTACCATCGCGCTTGGCTTGGTTCAGCGTATTTCGGTAGCTGCTTCGTAAATTACTCTGGAATCACGACGTTTTTAATCTCTTTGTGTCACGTCGTTTATTATGTGTTGTTGTTAGTATTGCTATCGTTGTTGTTGTTGTTGTAGTTGATGTTGCTGTTGCTGTTGATCTCTCACTAAATCATCTACGAAATGCGTGTTTTTTTTTTGTCTCGTTTTCTTTAAACTCTGTTGTTAATTTTTAAGGTTTCCAAAATTTTTTCACTATTGTATTTTGCTTAAAATTTATGTTTAATTTTGACTTTTTTTTACTGGTCTATAGAACATTTGGGCACGCTGTACCTTTGTTTGTAAGAAGCAAGTTTATCGATCTTAAGCCTTAAGCCGTTTTTTTTTTGTTTTTTTTTATGTTTTGTTTGAGGGGATATCATAAATTTCCGCACGGTTTTATGGTTATCTTTTGGTATCTTAAGTGGAACACATATACAGTGGAACAAATTTAGCAAAAGACAGAGAAAATTGATTCTATTATAATTTTTTTTTAACTTTGAACCAATGATTTCAGGTGTAATACCTATTCAGTTAAGTCTGCCTTGGTTCGAAATGGGGTGATAGATTAATGAGAGGAAAGGAGTAATCAAGTGAAACATGTGTAGTATGTTCTAAGTGTGGCGGAAAGTGTAGTAACAAGTGAATTTGAATCAAAGTCAAGTGTTATGCCTTTACCTCGGGCAATTCAAGTTACAAGCTAACCTCTTCCACAAACTTCTCTACCACCAACTACGACCTCAAGTCATAAATATTGATGAGTTCTCAATTTCAGTTGATTAGAAATGAGGATAGCAAATGAAATATTGCAAACGCGAAAGGTTTAAGCGTAGGACCATGGCCTGGACGGGATTCGAATCCGGGACTTCTGGAGTGACAGTCGAGCACGCTACCTACTCGGCTACCGAAGCCACACCATACACTTCTGTATACTTCTGAATGGAGCCTCTGAAGCTCTATTCAATTGCATTCAGGAGCTTCTATAAAAAACATGCTGCATTCCAAATGATTGGAATCCCAATTTGCTTTGCTAATTTCATAAGAAAGGGGATTCCACTATTTGCTCTAACCACCATGGTCTATAAGTATAAGTCTGCTTAGTATCGCATTTAAGGTCTTGTCGAACGTTTTATGTGAATTACTAAAGCTCTTTCAAAACTGTTTGATTGAACCTTTTATGTTAAGTGTGGCTTCAGAGCTAGAGAATCCACCATCGACGAGATATTAACAATACGACAAATGTTAGAGAAGACCATTGACTACAAAATAAAAATCAGCATCTACCATAACGTCCGTGCCGTTGTGGCGTCCGTGGCGTAGCTGGTTAAAGTGTGTGGCCGCTATGTCAACGAACTTGGAGACCCAGGTTCGAACCCCAGCAGCGACAGAAAATTATTTGAATTAAAATAATTTTTCTGTACGGCCGCCACCTCTCTGCAGACAATGGCAAACCTCAGAGAGTAATCAAAATGCCATGTAAAGCTTCTTGAGAACAAGAACATTCCGCTCATCGCCGTTCGGAGTCGGCGTTAAGCATGTAGGTCCGGTTCTCGGTCAATTGTGTACAAACTTAATAACACGCACAATACAATTGATCATAAGAAGCTAGGTCAAAGTCTTTTGAAGGGCTGAAATGGCCAGTTATTTATTTTTTTTTTTTATTTATCTACCATAACTTTGTCGATTATACAGCCGCCCTCGACAGCCCAATAAAGAATCATCTATACCCTACCATGTCTGAAATATGTTGATACGTGAATTCCACTGTAAAGTTAATAATCTCCCCCCAGATTAGAAAAAGACTCGAAATGAGTCCCAGGCTGCTTTAAAGTTGTTAAAAACTTCGCCTACGGATCGGATCTCACGAGCAGACTGTCCAAAGCCAGCATAAAAGATGATTGTCGCAGGCAACGGGTTCGATAGGTCCTACTTTGTAAATGCAAAAGTGACTACTACCCAGTAGAGTGGGTCGAAAAAAAAGTTTGAAAAAACCACCCCCTATTTCAAAGCTAACCTCGAATGGATTCCAAAATAAAAATAAAAATTTTTTTGAAGCATCGGAAAAATAGGCGAAATGGTCTTTTTTCCATAACTTGGGCATAACATATCCGATCTTAAAAATTAATATGTCGCTTAAAATTGCTTTACGAGTACTACATTTATCTTAAAAACATTTTTACTTACAAGATCATATTTGGCTTGTGAACCTCGTTAGCCCGATTTACCCCCCCTAAAATTGTTTTTTTTTTTCGTAAAATTAAAGTCCTAAGAATTTGTTTCCATTTTGTACAGAAAAATTATTCAATGGCCCTTAGTAGTAGAAACGTAAAAACTCGCTTCTAAACTGAAATTAGTTAGGTGGTTCTAAGCTACTTTTTAGGTTTGATAGTAATAAAACAAATCTAACAAAAGTCGACTTCAGTGCTTCTACTGTGAACTGATCTTAAATTTCATCTCTGAACGTACCCTTTGTTCTGTTTGCTTTTGACAGCTGATTTTATTTATTAGTAATTTTTGCATACATCAAGCAAAACAAATGGAAGTCGCTATAAAAGTAAGTTGCTTCTTTTGTTTCCTTAAGCTCTGATTCATTTATTATTTCTAGATCCATAAATATTCTTTCATCGTCCATATTCACTGCGATAATTTCAAATGTCACTTTAAAATTGACTTAGAAGCCGGCGAGCCACAACTAAATGTTTTCTGAATTAGAAGTGACTTTTTGTTATTATTACTACCGATTGAACGTTGAAGTCGAGTTTAAGATAAATTCGACTTAGAATTTCTTTATTACTAAGGGCCAATAACTTTAAAAACAAAGAAGTTATAATGGTTCAAATATTTGGTACAAAAAAAAAGTAATTCATACAAAATGAATAAAGCATTGTACAGTAGTTGTAAAGCACTTTTAAACGAAATACTATTTTTTAAGATCGGATATGTTATGACCATGTTATAGAAAAAATACCAATTCGGTTGTTTTTCCGATGGTCCATAAAAACATTTTTTTTTTTTGGAATCCATTCGAGGTCAGCTTTGAAATAGGGGGTGGTTTTTTCAAACTTTTTTTTTTGTATGGAGGCCGAACCACTCTGCTACCCAGATCCTTGGGTAGGTTGGACCGTTTTTAAAAACAACAGTAGCCTTATGCCTACGAGGGAATATCAATAATCTTCAATAAATTTGTTAGCACGGGGATAGTTCTTACCTGGTCAGACACACGAACGTAATTTCCACTGGCATAATTTTATGTCTTAGTTTAATTTTTAGTTTAATTTAGGCTGGCAGTATATACTGTGAAATTGGAGTTTTTGTTGATCATCTAGTAATGATGATGGATGCGACGGAATGAAATAGCGTTCTAAAGTACTTTTGGAGTATAGCCACGGCACGACGGAGCTAAATAATTCGCTAGAGTCTTTTTGGAGCATCGAGTGGAGAGGATGCGAAGAGACGAACTAGCTTGTATTAGTAGTTTCAGAGTATGTAAGGGCATGCTGGGACGAAAAGCTGGCTATAGTACTTTCGGAACGTCAGGGGAACACGAAGAAATGAAAGGTTAATTCTGAGTAATTTAGGAGTCTCAGCAATTTAAGGTGTATTTGAGGTGTCAGATTTGGGTACGAAGAGGTGAACAGTTTACCTTAGTAATATCGGAATACCAAAGCAAAATGGGGTGCCTGTTGAATGTTGATTGGGAACTCGGAATGAAATTGGTGCAATAGTAGTGACTTAAGTGTCATTCACAGTCAAGTGCGATATATCATATGTATCAATGTGTGTGAGTGCTATGTCGGGGTAAATTCCTTTTGCCCGGGACTCTATTGCAGGGTTGGCCCTTCGGGGAGTATCGTGCCGGCTGTGATAGCTCAACGTCGCAAGCAGACCAAAGTTGGTCGGCTTGGAGTTGTACCACCGGGTGGCAATGCGCATATATTGTCAGATTTTTTAGATGGGTCTCGATTTCCACCAATAAATGTGAATGGTTATCCAACTAATCGTTCATAAATTGGAACTGATGTGTTCCAATATTGGTTACCATCCATACAGTATAGTTATTAATTAAATAAACACTTATGTATGACATGTTACCGGTATTAAAACTACTATGACAGGGCGTTGTTCGCGTCTGGAGTCATGGAAGTGACGCCCAGAAGATGGTTGGATGGACGTTGGTGTGAGTACTAACGTCCGAAAGATTTATCTGCTGGGCATTAATTCCATGAACCCCGACTCCTTGCCAAGGGGCAACGTAGAATTAAACCGAACAGGCAGGTCCCAAAAACAGGCAAATAAACAAAACCAATGTTTAATCAATTCCTATTCCATTAAAACCACTGTGCTCGAGACTTGGAAAAAATCGCTTTCGTTCCGCACACTTTTATACGCTGCACATGATCAAAAACTAAAAAAGAAAAAATACACAACGCCCATGATAAAGGTGTAAAAATTGTACCCTTCATAGTGCTCCAGCCTGATGAGTTGAGCTGCGGATGCGCATTTTATGCTTCTTCAACGGATGATGGTTCTTTTGGAATATTTTTTTGTATTTTTCCACCAACCATGATTTCGGTTGCTGAATATAAACAAGCAACTGATAATGATCTGTCAGAGTTTTTTTGTTTTTTTTTTTTACCTTATTCTACACACTTCTTTCAATGGACATCTTCAAGAGCAGATGCTGGAAAAGACAGCAGGACGCAGAGACAAACTTACAATGACAGCTAAGCAGTCATTCAGTTCAGTCAGTCAGTCAGTTAGACGTTCTGTTGTTTAATATTTTGTAATTTTTTTTTTTCACAGAAATGGCGCAGCAGTATTTCCATTCAGCACTGAAGTGCTTAGGCGTAACACTTGAGCTGTCGTCCTGTGTTTCCAACCGAGCATCCTTGCAGCAGCTTCAACTTCAACTTCATCAATCACTTGAACACAAAAAAAAAATACAAAAATAATGAAAAATTTATAGAAAAATCATTCAGAATCGATGCATGATTTTATCACGTAACCGTGCATGAAAGTGCATTCCATTAGATATTCATTAAAATTGCATTTAGTTGAGTTTGCTTGCGTACCTCGTTCCCTGGCGTTCATCACACTATGGCAAAAATGCACAAGTAGCACCTTTTCTTTGTCTTTAATGTAAAAATGTTGGGCACAACAAAAGGTTGAGCACTTGAGCCGAACAAAAGCCAAACGCCATTGGCAACAAAGGACACGGTCGCATGAGTCCTTAGAAGAAACGCATAAAAATCACGTAAATGCCATGAGTGGCACTTGAGCCGAAAGGATGTCATGCTGCGTAGCGTAGACACTTGAAGGTGTTTGGGTGCGAGGATCGTTTGTGGCGTGACATGAAGAAAACAAAAAACAAAAATGCAGAAAAAAAATCCCGATTGAAGGATATTGTTACTGTTTGTCTAGCAGAGCTCAGCCTTGATACTTTTATTGTTTTAAATCACTGCTGCGATCACTGGCGATTAACGAAACATGCTTATTTTATTGTTGCCGTTGTTGTTGTTGTTTGTTGCTCTGTTCGTTTATGGGATTTATGGGATTTTCTAAATGAGTTCCTTGAAGTGTTCTTTTGTTATTCACACCTTGCAGGCCCTTGAGTGCCGCTCTAGGTAAAAATACAAAAAAAAAAAAAAACTCATTAACCCTCCGTCTGTGTTGAACTGTTTCGCAAAGTTAGGGATGGAAGGTGTTGCTTGCATTTATTTTTAAGTAGATAACGTTTACCCAGAATTTGGAGATTTAATTTATTTTTAATTTTTTTTTTCTTTTTTCTTTCAAGATAATTGATTTGGATCCTTTTTGGGTACCCTCAACGGAGGAGGAAATCACGCATTTTGGCGAAAAAGCCGACTCAGCTAATCGCGCTAAAGTCTACATGGATAGCGTGCGCCGACGCAAAGGACTCTACGTTGATGAGAAGATTATCGAGCATGCTGAGAAGCAGCGTACTTTGTCGAAAAAGAAATAGAACCTAAGGCGTTGTTTTTTGTTAAATTGAATAAATATTTTTTTAAATTTTTTTATAGAAAGGAATGTTCACCTATTTTAAAAGGTTTTCAATATTTTTTTCGGGAGGTCTCTATTGTCTGGAACAGCTGAAGCAAGTAAGATGTTTTCTGGGCGTGTTTTCAAGATGATCTTATAGCTTTTGGAGATGATTCAATCAAACAACAATGAATGTTCGAGTGGAAAAGTTTTCTTCTCAAATTCTTTGTTGGTTAACCTTCATAAAAATATGTAAGAGAAACTGTATGAAGAGAACGGCAGGAACTATTGAATGGTAAAGTTGACATCAACTTCTCAAAAAAAAAAAAAAAAGAAAAAAAAAAAACTGATAACCCAAAAACCCCGGATATATTTAGTTTAAGCGAAACGCTTGAGATGAGCTTTAATGGAATATATTGTTGGGAAAGTTGGAACCTGAGGGTTCTCCAGAACGGAGATTCCCTTTATAGCTTAATTCACAAGTCTTCATAAGATAGTATGTTATGCTTGAGGACTCTTTAAGGAGTTAAATGTGCATATATTTCTGTACATACCCAGAAAAATTCAACGTTATCCTATTAATATTCTCGAAGTTGCACACCCGCATTTGTAAAGACGTCTCGAAACGTCTTTCTAAGACTTTTTTTTTTAGAAGCTGCTATTTCATTAAAAATTAATGTTTGGCTCTTCTATCAAATATTAGACAACGATATGTTGACGAAACCTTTTAAGATTTTTTTCATTTCAGATGATCCCGTCCATAGATATCGTACTCACAACAAAAACATTTTTTTTAGAGGAGCTCCCAGAGATCGGCTACAAAAGCTTTTAAAATAATTATTTTTACAAATAAAAAATATTAAAGTAAAGTTTAGAAGTTAAACTAAAGTATCTTCTCAGGAAAAATATCGGAAGCGATCTGTCATGATATTTTAGTTGGGTTCGATCAGCTCAAAATACACCACACCCAACTGATCATCCAAACCAATATCGAGCATGAGGTTGAACCCATGGATATCCGGCTTTACCTGTCGATTTGATGCATTGTAGGGCTTACCCCACAACTTTAAACGCTTGCTATTACCACAGTGTATCAGTTTTTCATCGTCAGTCATGATACAATGCAAAAAACTTAATTTCCTTTTCTATCTTTGAAGCATCTTTTCACAAGTGAAAAAAACGCCCTTCGCCGCCCCTCGCTTCAGATCAGAGAATGCCTCTGTAAATACAGCTTATGTTGGATATGGATTAACTTCGATTAATGTCTCCATTTACTCGTTTTGAAACTTTTTTGGATTCTTTGATATTCAACATGGAAATCATTACACTAAACCTATCTCTGCATGTTGTTGCCACCAGAGCATAATCGCCCTAAGTCACCACAAGAATTCTATGTTCTTCAGCTTCTAATATGTTTTTAGCTAAAAAAAGTAACGTAGCTTTCCTTTCCACAAACTGCTTTACCGACTACAATTAGCGATCCTTTTCACAAGTTCCTCTCATATAAGTTCGGCTTACAACCGTTTGTTAACTAGTTGTGATTAGTGAGTATTATAAAGTTCCTATCATTTAAAAAAAGAGTGCAAAAATCATCATTGAGCAATCAACTTTGCTCTATTAACCACTTGATCATATATCTTCATATCTGATAAAGATGCACAGCAGTTTCTTAGTTAATCATTGAAACAATTATATTTAGGAGTTTAATAGATACCCAAGACAACAATCATTTTAAATTTTTTGCAGTATCATATACATCCAAGCCCATAACCACTTTACCGTAGTGTTAAATTCTTTACCATGGTGAGTTGCAGTTGTTACATTCAAGGTGGATTTACGTATTAGTGCATACCACAACCATTGTCGATAATGCAAACAAAAAAGGCAAAAATTAAGTATGAATATTCAGCCTAATTCTCAATTTTCGCTTTCTTCTTATTCTGAACGGAGCCTACGGAATCTCTCTTTTCACATTTCTTCTATTCTAAGGCCCCAGTCACACGATGATCGTTTGATAGCGGTCGAAATATTTGTGTTGTTACTTTCCATGCAAAATTGTCAAAAAACACTGAAAGCCAGAGCGGAAGAACAAATTTTTAGGGCGATCAAAATATTTTAATTTTTGAACGCTGTACACGACAGCAATCACTGTTGAAAGCAGTGTTCCTAGGTTGTGAAATAACGAACTCAACTCCGATCATTTCACTGTCGTGTGACCGAGCAGCGATCAAAATATAAAAGAGCTTCCAAAAGTGTTCATTGAATGCAGATCAACGATCATCGTGTGACTGTCGCATAAACAATCTTGGAAAACGGGAGAAATTTCATGGTGAAAAGAGTAGACATCATGAACGCTTAAAAAAAAAGGGAGAATGGGTTGACATTTCATGTCAGTTTTTCCGCCTACAATTTGTTAGTGAGTTTAGGAAAAAATATAAGTATTTTGCTTATAAATATTAGGGTATAAAAATGTTAAATAATACATTGTAATTATAGGTCGAAAACAATGCTGAAGATGAGCTGAACTCATTGGGACCACCAATAAAAAAATATAGCTGACTAGACAAAGGCTTGTTGTCATTATAAAAAAAAATAATTTCTTATTTGAACCGATCAAAAAAGATGTCCGTCAAAAAGCAGCACAAAATTTAAAAATGCCATCAGACACAGGTGGAGGTCCTAATAGAGATTACATATTTTCTCTTGCTGAAGAGCCCATATAGAATTTCATTTCCGTAAAGGACCCTGTGGAAGGCATTAATGTGAGAATATTTGAGCTGGGAGCTCCTTCTGAGCAAACAAAAGAACTAGCTCCTCTGCATTGTCAGCTTCTAAAACTAAAATGTGGAAGGCTACGCTGTTCATGTCGACTTTTTTTTAAAAAAAAAGGAAATATTTTTAAATTTTAATGTTTTGATGTTTTATTTTATAAATATTTCAAAACAAACAAGCTGCACTTAACAATATCAAATGTCAAACTTTCGAAACAGCTGATTTCAAAATTATTTCTCACTTCGGAATTTTTTCTCCTTTTGTTGTGTCTCACCGGTCATTTAGAATAAAAGAATTTTTTGTGCATGAAAAATAAATCCGCTTGCGAATTTTTTTGAGCGAATATTTGGAATTGGGCTGATTATGTACATAAATGCGAAACACACAGATTGCTTAGAGCGTTCATAGCCTGTCGAGAACGCTCGAAGTGGCTACAGTTTATCGTTTTTTTTTTCGTAATATCGGTTTAACATCCCATTTTAAAGCTCTGTGATAGCAGCTAAATTAGTTGCTCTTCAAAAATATGAGTAAAATTTTTGCAACTTGAAGTAATTTGTTGCAAAAGAATTCGAATCTTCAACAATTGAAGTAAATGTGACATCATCTCTTAAATACAGAAATCTTATCTGCTCAACTGAAAATGAGCAACTGGCAGTACTTCTGTAAAAATGTATTTAAATAAAATGCCTAAAAGTATGCATTGAAATTATCTGTTGACATGAGAGAGAAGCGAAATGATCGTCTACAGGGTGTCACCAATGAAAATATTAATCACTAAATTAAGTCCACGATGGAAGAATTGTGATGAACATGTTCAAGGTTCGAGGAGAGATGCAAGAAGATCATCATTAGCATTTAAATGATTTCGAATTTTTCATTAACAGCAGAATTTTTAAATAATTTGAATTGAATATCAGACTTAAATTGCATTTTTTCGAAAATTTTTATCAAAATTTTATTACAAAATATTTTACTTACAAGGTAAAAACTAACTCTAGGAACACCCACATATTGAAAAATAATATAGGAACAAATTCAAACTTTTCATGTATGGCACAAGATACTTAATATTGCTGCCATTCCACCTTAGCCATCAACTCGTTGTGTTGCGATTTTCTTCCACGATTTCCTGAGTGACAGCTTCAGGTATAAGACCACTTTCTTTCTCCGTGATCTCTGGCACCGCCAATGAACGTTCACCGAGAGTCAGATGAATGCAACTTGAGAAGGAAATAGATTAAAAAAAAAAATCATTAAAGTGACATTTTTATAAAACGTCATGCTAAACATACAGTATAAGCACAAAAACTCCCATTTGAGTAGCTATGGTTAGCCAAAAAATGCCACCGCCTCCCTCGCCATGCTCGTCTAACGATGCGCGATAAACTTGCGAGTAACAGACGCCGCTAATGAATGGTACCGCATTATCACAGACCGAGAGTAGAGCAAAAACTTTGCCACGTTCAGATTGTGGAACAATCTTTGAAGTCATGGCACGTATCATGGGTCCAACAATGGGCCCCAAACTGCAGACCACAGCACCGGCATAGAAAAGCTGACCACTAACGGCGAAGTAGTAGAAGAGACGCGCGATTGTGTGCGCCCAGGCGCCAATGAAGATGATGGTCTAAAAAGAAAAAAAAATCGATTAACTGAAATGAGTTACAAATTCACAGGCTTTACTGTATCACGCCATTTGAAGCACTTATTCATCAGCGGCACCCCCAACAACATAGCAATAACGTAGGCTGAGGATTTGAAGGTTTTGAAGGCGCTAAAAATGCGGACATCCCAGTAGAACTTGAACTTGGTGTAAATGAATAAATATTGATTCTCATCACGTTGGAATGTGTAGAGCGCCATAGAAATAAGTAGGATGATGAGAAATGGGCGGCGATGACCTGGCCGCTTTTTCACCAAAATGCCAAAAGAGTCCTTGACGTGCTGTTTGTCGAAAAAATCGCCGAAGAAGCCACACCAGCAGAGTTCACGCAGTGAACGTTGTTTGGATGTTGTTTGCCACTGCCAGGAAATTGTGGCAAGTTAATAAAAAAGTCTAGCAAAAAAAGAGGGCCAAACTCACCTTCAAGACACAAATGGTGTAGATAATCGAAAGTGCCAGCAGCGAGGCATTGACGGTAAACATGTTGGCATAGGACTGCTTTAATTTATTGTAAAAGAGAAAAGAACCTAAAATTAAGAAAAAAAAAACATCATAATAAAGAAAATGTGATTTCGAATAAAAAACCCGACGCACCTAAAGCCACGCCCGTGGGCATAGCAGTCAAATAGCAAACATCCAGTATTGTCACACGTAGTGTGCGATTCTTAACAGTTGATACATCTGAGATATAGGCAAAGCATGAAGCAAATATAGCAACATCTGCGCCCGTCAGTGCCGAGGGCAAAGTTGCCGTATAGATGACATACTCCAACGGCCACGTCTTCATTTTAGCATTTACAATTATCATCAGCGAGTATACTAGCTTGCCGCATAGACCCATCAGCAGCGGTAGCTTGCGACCGCGACGATCAGAAAAGGAGCCCAAGAAAAGCGCCAAAATAATGGGGAATACATGCGCCGAGATGCTCTCCCATTGATGAAATTTTGCAGTAGTGATCTGTAAAGTAAAATTAGTTTCCTTTGTTTAGAGTTAGATACCGATCGGTGCGCACCTGAACTTGTCGCTTGTAGGCTGAATTCTCGTTCGCGTTGATGTTGCTGCAAACTTCTTCGGTGAAATTGTTGTTGACGCGACACGCCTTCTGTACAAAGAAATCCTGCTCCACCACCGATGTTATCATAAAGGCGAACATGTAGAGAAACATGGTCGGTTCGACAGATATCTTCTTGTACCATGATGATGTTATAGCTTTGACGAATTGCTGCCACTTGCTAAGTTGGTCGGGCGGAGCCGTGGAAGGAAGCTGAAATTGAAGCTTTGAATGAGTTAGTAAAAGAAACGGTCAAAATTTTGCGTCTTTGTCTTCAACGTTATATGTACATATAAACCAATGAGCTTGGGTATGTGCAGCAAAATTAATAACTACTAACTAATGGCGTTTTCTTTTCTCAAAAAAATTATGCATTTTTCTGTTTTTTTTTTTTAGAATTCCGCATTTTTTTCGTTCTTTTCTCGAAAAAAATTCCGACCTGTAAATTAAATCGTATTCTATGTATATCGAAAATGTTAACATTTTAAAACTTCAATCGACGGTTTTAAAATTGTGCTCTCAAATGCTACTAACAGAATCAACAAAAAAAGTGACATGTTAAGAAAAATATTTAACATTATCATTGGCAATTCATTAAAGTCTCAGCTTTTTCACGGATGACAACTAACAGCCGTATTCATAAAATAAAAATATTTTAAAATAGCTTTAAAACGTTCAATAAAAAAAAAATCGCTTTCGATTTGAAGCGGGAACAGTCTCAATAATGGTTTGTGTATTAGATAACTTCAATGACTTTTTATTTATAAGGCAGAATTTCGGCAACATTTTGATATTTAAACATCATACGTTTTCCGAAACTACCTGAAAAATCTGCACTGAAAAATTGTCATTTTATTATCTTTTTTTGGAAATATTTTTAAATATTTTGGCAAATTTTCTTATTTTAATTCTCCTTTGATATATGGATTTTATTTTAATATATTTTGAATTTTTTAACATATTTTGCAATTGTTTGGAATATTTTAATTATTTTTGACAACATTTGTGCTCAAATGAAAGAAAATACCTAGTAAATATTATGACTCTTAAAATACTCTTTTAAGACTAAAATAAATGAGTATTTCTCGTTATAATGTGCTCAAAATAGACTATTTTATGAATACATTTTCGTAGGTCGTGGACTTCAAAATATGATTAATAATAATGACTGCTTTATGTCTCATTTTGGACTCAAAATAAAGATTCTTTTAAGATTCAAGATTCATGCTCAATATTATTTTTATAATCATGTAATGTACTCTTTAAAGACTCATAATTAAGACTCTTTTAGAACTTATAAAGATTATTCGTTAAAGAGTCATAAGTCTCATGTTAATGTATCTCTTTATTCTATTCTGCTCGTTCCTCAACTGCACGTTTAACGACTGAAAAAAAAATAATGACGAATTGGGGCAGTTCACTTCGAAAAACTTTTCATATTCTCACAAATTACACTGAAAAAAATATATTAGCTTAAAATTGAACACAGTGTGTTCAAAAAATGTGTTCATAATTTCACTTTTTTTTTCATATGATTTTCAAAATTTTTAAACACATTTGCTCTTACTTTGACGAAATTTGTTGCAAGCTATTTTTTAAACACAAATATCGTCAAAGTAATAACAACTGTCGTCAATTTTAAAACATTTTTTTTTCAGTGTACCTTTTTATAATTACGTATTTAGCATGCAATACATAATCCTTTTGTAAGTCTTTTTTATGAGCAATCAGAAATCAGGCATAATAATGACTCTTTTAAGAGTCCTACTTTTGAGCAATTATTTAACAATTACATTTAAAACCCTTTTAAGAGTGCTTTTAATGAGTCGTCATAAAGGAAGCATAACAATGACTCTTTCAAGAGTCCTATTTTTGAGCAATCATTTAACAATTATATCAAATACTTCTTTAGGATTCTTTTTATGGCGTACTCATAAAACACGCTTAAAAAATACTATTTTTAGAGTCATTTATTTTGAGCACTCAGAAAATGTTTGCAGATATGCTTTATGGGGAGTTTATATAGAAAGCAAAGCCAATCAAAACACTGGCGAAGGTATAATGTCACTTTTGACAATTACCTTTTATTCTTTCAGCCGTGGGGATGTATAATTTAATTTTAACCGTATAAATCAATTGAGTACCCTGATTTTATGTAAAATAACGTTAGAAAATTAAATAAAAACCGTAAATTTGAATAAAATGAGCAATGTTTTAGATATAATACAGAATTAATTACACAGTGTGACGAAATCGACAAAAAATCGCCCTCTGAGAGTGCAGAATATTTTACATTTTGACCTGCACTCAAAAAATGTTGAACTGTTCTTAGTAGGGAAAGAAAGAAACTTAAAAAAATACAACATTTTTTCAATGATGTTGTGTTGGCTGTACTGTTGCTTACTTTTGAGAATAATTTTTATAATATTTATTTTGTCATCCGTGAAAAAGCTCAAATTTTAATGAAATGTCAATGATAACACTTAATATTTTCCTAACATGTCACTTTTTTTGTTCATTCAGTTGGTAGCATTTGAGGTCAGAATTTAATACCCTCGATCATGAGAGTGAAAAATTCTGCATTTTTTCTACTTTCGAGGTAACGTTGTCGAGAAAAGAACTCGATTCTCAAAGATGGCAGAAAAACTGCAGAATTTTTTTGAAAAAAGTAAACGCCATAAGATAGGACTGTAAATGCCGAAGATAAACTTAAATGGTCTACAATTTTTTTTCAAAATTTTCTTACAAAAATGTTTCAGATTGTATGGTGTGCAGCGTACTTTTTTTCATATAAAAATTCTGTTGAAAATAAAAATATGTTTATTTATTCCATAGTAGCTTTTACATTTTTCAAAGATCTATATTGCAATGCTCTAGATGTATATTACTCATAATTTTTTCTTTCCAATGAGCTAAAGATGTCCAAAATCGTTTAAGATTTGACAAAATGACAGCACTTTGTACGATAGCAACATATACATGGGAGTCAGTGTTTTATGACAAAAAAAAAAAAAAAAATCGTTAAAACTGCCGCCATTTGTCCAATTCTCAACAGATATTGATGGTTTTGGATTCAATGATAAGGTATTTTTACGTGCAATGATTTTTTGTGGAAAAAGATGTCATTCATGCAGCATTATATCATTTAAATTTATAGAAACACTAATTTTTTTTATGAAATTAAAGAAAAATTAAGGAATTTGCTTCGCTACACGCTTCATTTTGTATTTTATCGTATTTATTTTATTACAGCATTATTCTACGTGAAATTCTACTGAAAAGAAGTGGAATTTGTTTTTCACTTCCAACAAGGCAAGAACGTCGGCGCAACAAAAATCGGACCCTTCAACTTTAAAAATGAATTTAAAAAAATTGTGACGACATTGAGAGGCCAGACCAAGTGCGATGGACTCACAACATGTCCCTCTTTAAGAATTTCTATAAAGTTTGGTTGTGCTTTTTTAGTCGTCACACTGTGTTATATGTTAGCTTTCCACGAAGCAACTTTTAATGTAATTTTCATTCGAGTGCTTAGTTCGATTGATTCGTGTAGCCAACATTTTTTTTAATAAAATATTGCATTTTTCTCTGATTTTTTATTGACTTATAAGAGGTCAAAATTTTTTGAGTTCAGGTTAAAATTTAACAAATTCTGCACTCTAAGAGAGTTGCATTTTTTGTCGAATAAATATAACACCATAAGATAGCCTAGTCCAAAGATTAATTTTAAAAATGTGAAGCAACACTGAACGAAAAAAATAGCAGTAGTTTCACCTAAGTCAGCTAAGTGAAAAATTTCTGTATGAACTCAAAAAAACTTGTATAAACGAACAAAAAACTTATGTATTTCCAATAAAATAATGGAGAAAACAAAGCCTAGGCAACTATTGCTTAAGAACTCTGGAAATAAAAGTATGATTTAAGGTATAATATACGTGTACATTTTTCGAAAAAAAATTTTTTTTTTGTTTAATGTGTTCAAGAATATACATACACATTTTTAAATCGATATTTAAAAAAAAAACAGAAGTTATAACTTTCGTTAACCTATGTCTAAGCTCCATACAACAAACAAAAAACTTTAAACGCGATTTCCTCGAAACTCGTTTTTTTAAAACGGTCCGATAGATAACTCAAAATCTATTGGTTCAATTTCAATGATTGTTTGATTTTTTTTGCATTTTGTTCGTTATTTTGTCCTTTAAGCATCCCCCCAAAAACAAGTATCTATTTTTTTTGTTTTTTTATATATAAACAAAAAAGCGCGCGAAAATGTATCTGTTTTTCGAACTTTTTACTTCAACTTCCACCATAATTAAAAAAAAAAACACCGGGGGTCTTGCGTAGGGGGGATGCTTAATATAAGGTCTATGCCTTAAAATGTCATTTGATTTTTTTGTTTCCGATACATGGGAAAGGTCATATTCATCGAACCGTTTTGGATGTCTTTTTTTCAATGCCATTTTCAACGCCCTCTATATAAAAGCCAGAACTGTATTTAAAAAAAAATTTTTTTAAAAATTTATTCTTTTTATTAAAAAGAATGACCCAAGTCCTTTGTGTATTATTTACGATTTTTTGATAATTTTACATACGTTTGTTGCAGTGAAAAGATAAAGTTAAAAAAAAAACCAAAAATTGGTCTACATTTTTTCCTATCTCCCATTCTAAGAATCCTACAGACACGATACTGCAAGGTTACAAATATTTCGTAAAAATTTCTCAACTTACATACCCCCGTCTTTTTATTACGGTTCATAAATCTTTATTATTTCCTTTGTAATACTTAATAATTTAAAAAAAACATACTAAGCAAAGTATGTAGGTTGCTGCATATATTTCGGGAATATATATAAAGACCGATTTTTTTTTAATTTTGTAGAAAAGAACAAATTTTTAAAATTTTTGCTACGGTATCGGAAAATAAACAAGTGCCGAGGAATTATTCTTCATTAAGTTAAAAATTCGGTTTTTATATTTATTCCCAAAATATATGTAGGAACCCTTGTACAAATCTGGCAGCGCTGTCGAGTTAATATTGTGAAACCAACCAGCTGGTACTTTAAAATAATCTAACGATTTATTTTGCGAAACAGCTTTTAATTTATTTTGCTATGATTTAGTTTTATCGCGCCAAACAGCTGGTCGAGCTTAACAAAGAGAAAAATTAAAAGAAACAGTGGCGTGTTTTGAAAATAATGAAATGATTTGTAAAATAAATTTAATTTATATGAAGAAACAGTTACGAAAATATTTGAATCAACTCAATGACAAACAAAATGACCAATCCAGGATTGAAGAAACTTAAATATATTTTTTATTTTATTTTAAATATTTAAAACTGTATATTTTTTTTTTTATTTTTTTTTGGATAGTTTCTAATTAACTGATTTACATGAAGGGTTTTTAAAAGTTTTTTTAGTTTTAAGAATTTAAATTTAATTGTTAATTTTTTTTTCTTTAAAATTTTGGGAAATTCTTTAGGTCTATTTGTTTTGAGAAAAAAAAGTTGGTTGTATCGTGGATACGCCCGTAGGTTTTGACGTTACAGCCTTATCTCTGTCATAATTTTTCGCCCTATCCTTTCCTTTGTTCGCAAACTTGTCTTCATTCTTATTCTTATACTTATATTTATCCTATTGATTGTATATTGTCCCAATCTTTTTCTTAATATTTTTGCTAAATCTTGTCCTTAGTGTGTTCATCCCTTTCCCAATCTTGTTCTACATACATATATTCTTTTTAGGTGTCTAAATCGCTGTCCTTTTTGTGTCCCAATCCTTGTCTTAGTCTTTTTTCCAATCCTTGTCTTAATTTTTTTTATGAAATGACCGAAAACCTCAGATTTACTGTCATTGCTTAAAATTTAACTTAGCGCCAATATTCACGCAGTAATAATACCATGCAACTTTTTTTATTGTTCCTCTGTGATGTAGTGGCTCTGAAAAAATTATTCACTACCGTTAAGAGATTGAAAACCATTTTTTGCTGTCGTAAAATACAATTTTTATAGCACTTCTACTCAAAGAGTAATAATACCATGCAACAATATTGCATTTTTGTTCGGTAAGCTTTTACCTAAGTGACCTGGCAACGTCAGAATTACTTTTTTCTTTTTTTTTCGTTATCGTAATGCCAAGTATAAATTATTCATTTTCCTTTTTAAACATTTAACGTAGCTCTTACATTTACCGAGTAAAATTCAATGCAACGCCGTTGCATGAATGTTGCATTATCGATCTTTGAACGGCTCTTTCTGTGTACCGATGACGGGCTTAGAGCTCTTTATTGGCGTATCATATTTTTTATCCTAGCTCTAATACCCAGCGATAAATAATTCCATGTAACAAATTTGCAGTTCCGTTGCTTAAGCAGCTCCCTCAGAGCCAGAAGATGTCTTTATTTTTTTATTTTTGTCATAAAGTCAAACAATTAACCTCTACGGTCGTAATATTATTTTAATCATAACACCTATACTTAGCGAAAAATAATTCAATGCAATCCCAATAAACATTTTGGCGAGGGGTGATTCGTTAACGAATCGTTTATGAAATTTTTTTTTGAATTGTTTTCAAATAGTTTCGTTACGACTGCATCATAGGTTGGCTTGATTCTTAAAAAAAGCACCGATTGAAATTATGACTTTGTTAAATTCCATTTAATATGTTTTTAGCCCAATCTAAACAAAGAAACAATTTTGTTCTAGTTAAATATTTTTTTTCAGTCTCAACAATTCGCTATCGAATCGCCTTTTAACAATTTTAAAACTCGTTAGTGAATCAATTCTTTAAACTTAAGCGATTCGTTAGCAATTTGCTTCTTTTTTAGCAGTTCATTTACGAACCATTACTTTTATTTTTAGCTACTATTTTCAGTTTTACCGTTTCCGAGTGACTTCAGTTATATTTAACGATTCGTGAACTAATTCTTATGTCCCCAATTATTACCGAGATTTAGTTTATGTTTCTTATTTAATAAACAAAAAATTTGCTATCTTATATATTAATACGTAAACACAAAATTTTACTTTCCTTTATACCCCTTTTAAAGACAACAAATTCGAATGAAACTTATATCATTTGAAAGTTCTGGTTCATACCAAGTGGACAATATAATTTATATTCAAAATTTCTGTCATTGATTTCTTTATTTTTGGAGACTCGTTAACGAATTGCTTCTTATAGTTTTGGCGAATCGGTTATGAATTCCTTTTTTCGGATTTGACAATTCGTTAACGAAGGAGGAATTTC
This sequence comes from Pherbina coryleti, assembly GCA_943735915.1. Classification (NCBI taxonomy): domain Eukaryota; kingdom Metazoa; phylum Arthropoda; class Insecta; order Diptera; family Sciomyzidae; genus Pherbina; species Pherbina coryleti. The sequence continues at coordinate 124,326,481 of OX030952.1, read as the reverse complement.
TCCCGCTCGCGATATTATAAGTGAATCGCTTCTAATAATTGTTAATGAATGAAATGTACGAGAATGCGATTCGTAAACGATAACATTAGTGAATCATTTTGTTTGTTGGGATGTTGATGCATTCTGAAAATATGTTTTTTTTCAACTTTTTTGGAAACCTGCGGCAAAACGTAACCTTGTGACGTAAAAAAAAAAATAATAATAATCAGTTTTTTAATTTTCTCTAATTTTTTTAACAGTTCTTTATGTCGTGGGATGAAATCTTATATCGAAAAGATTTATTTAACAAGAGAGTAAAAGTATTTACTGAAAACAGGAAATTCTTCCATTAATAAACGATTGAATAAAATTGTCAAAACTTAAAAATTTCTATTCACCCGCCACTGGTTTATGACAACAAATGTCTGCGAGAGGAATGTCTGCGCGTGGAAAATCAATATCGCCGCTTTAAACATTTCATGAAAAACAACAAACAAAAAATAAACAAACCAAAGTTCTAGCTACACGTGATTGTACAACGATTTGCACAAACAACTCGAATCGAACACTGCAACAGCTAATTCTTAAAAATCGGATTCATAATTAAGGAATATGATAACTATTCTTTTAATTATAATTAAAACCGACAATTAAAAAGATTTAAGAATTGGACACACAAATTTGATTTTAACACTCATTATGTGATTATTTAATGCTTTTGTTGTTTATTAAAACAATTTTAGTTTATTTTATGAACTCACCTCTTCGTTGCCCATGTTGATTATGCGCAGAGTAAGAACCAAAAAAGCTTTCAGCAATAAAATATGAACTCGTTTTGAGAGCACACTCCTAAGATGAGTGTATGCGTTGAATCACAATGTTGCCACAGTTAGATACTCATGTATTGGCTTAGAGTTGGATTTTGTTCACCACCATAAAAATCCAAATCTTTGGTGGGATCTTAAATATGTTAAAAAACAAATAGTTTCATTAATTTAAATTTTATTGATATCCTATTTCTAATAGAAAAGAATATTCTCTAAAAATTAAATATGATGAAGATTTAATAAGCAAAATGTAGTAAATGAATTAAACAATCATCTCATATGAGATTATGATGTAATCATATGATCATATGAATTACCAATAGTATTGTAATTAGTAATTGTTGAAAATAGACTAAAATATTTATTCTTTTTGTATCTCAAAATCGGCTCATTTTTGAAGTCTTCTATAAGAAAATGACTTTGTCTTCGCTACACTTACGTGCCTTTTTTTTTAGACGGATGATATTATTTACCTTAAAAAAATATATTATAGAGTCTTCACTAGTCGAAATATAATTTCACTACGTACAAAGTAGGGATGTGAAATTTGAACACTAGCTAAAATAAGCGTTAATTAAGGATACGGATACGCATGAAAAAATGAAATTTGAAGATGAGGACATAATCAAAATGTTATAAACTTAATGAATCGATTAACTGGAATAGCTTGTTTTTATTCCTTCTATATTTTGAGCAAATGAGACTTATAAGCTAGGTTCAAGATTTGTTAAAAAGTTGAAGAAAATTCTAATTTTTATTTATAACAAAAGTTATATAACGCAAAAATATCTTGCTTTAATATATTACTTTTAGGGCAGAACTTTTTTGTTCGCAATTTTCAGTGATATTTTCTATAAAAAAGGAATTCAGAAAGTTAATTAAATTATTAAAAATCATTATATTCGACGTAAAGTTAGTTGAACTTTTGGAATTTTACACCGAATTAAAAAAAAATTGATGGGAAATATCTACACGTGACATTTAACCAAAGAATTGAATTTTTGTACTTTTCACATTTTCAATTCATATTGATTTTCTAAGAACATCGCCTCCGTGAACCCTTAACTTTACACTCGCGAAAATCTACTGCAGTGTACACTTAGGAATAATAGAATTTATATAAGAAAAATTTTTAGAATCATTTTAAGAACACGATTAATTAATTAATTTATGGAATTTCGTTTATATGTATTATTTTATCTTCAATAATTTTTGAAGAATTATTTGTAGAAATTCTGGAATTGCAATTAGAAATTATATGGGAGCTGAGAACGTATTTTATACAATTTTTCTCAATTTTAAACTCGTACTCTAAGTACGTTTTACGCTTATGTGTAAAATACCAAGATAAAACTTTAATTTTTTTTAAAATATAGAAGGATTAACCTGATGACGTAACGTTGTGTGGGAGGTTGTTAGAGTTTTCATGCGATTTCGCCAAATTTTAAACTTTATTTTCATTTGATTTTTCTAAATTTTAAACTGAGAGTGCATATTAAAAATCAAAGCTTATGTATAAAACTTCTATTTTTTTACAGTAATTGCTGTGGCATTTGAGACATGGTTGTAATCATATTATATGGGTCGTCTTCAAACATGATCTTTTTTTTACAGAAGCTTAAATATCAAATAAAAATTACGATAAACTTCTAAAAGTAATCTAAATTTATGGCTTTAGTCTTGATTAGAAAAAGACAGAGAGACTGACGAACATTGTTTAACCCTTAAATGCCCAGTGTATCTTTTTGGATACAACCGAGAAAATAAGCTATTTCTTTTAAAATATTGCAAAAATCAAAACGCTGGATATGTAGTTTCACTCAGAAAATTACAAGTATAAAATAAAAATTTAGTTATTGGCATAACTTTGTTAGTTTGTGAAATATTAACTGCCAAATTCAAAAATATATTTTTTTTTAATTTTTACGGAAAGTTCGCTATTTGAAATACCTTTTAAACTATTAACAATTTTAGAGTAAAAATTTTACTATTTAGTTTAGTTGTCATAAACGTAATTGTTTCCCACAACCAAGCTGATTCATGGTATACGGCGGAATGCCCACTGTTTCTTTTTGGATACAACCATGTTTTCTTTAATAACTCGTAAGCAAACATTTTTTCCAAAAAAATAAAAACGGGGTCGTGTTCAGGGGATCATTTAGCACAACTTTTTTAATGAAATCGGTGTTGTTGGGCATTTAAGGGTTAATCGACTTAATAGTGACGCTAAAGAATAATATAATAACTTTTCTACATCACGCATTTCAAACATTTTGACAAAGTTAATATACCCAGTTGGTATTCACAAAACATAATACTTCGAAAGAAACATTTTTTTGTCTTATTGCCATACAAAAATTTATTTGATTGTTTTGGTTTTTTACTCTGTCATATAAAAAGTAAAATTTTCCTCTAATTTCTACATATTCCCATATTAATTTAGTAGAAGTTAAATTCGTTAAGTAATATGGCAACATTACTTTATTTTCACCACAGCTATTAAACAAGTATAGGGACGAATACCAACACACTGCTGAGCACAAAACAGCTTAATTAATAAATGAGCTAATATTTTCAACCTCATCATGGTTGAGATACCAACACGTGTCTGTCAAAACAGCTGTTCTTATAAGTAGCATTGCTTTTAATGTTATGATTTGGTACTTATCGAACAGCGCGACGAAAAAGCTTTTGTGAATTAAGTGAGAGAGCTTTAACAAGCGTTGTCGCTTGAGCGCCATGCGGCAGAGCGACTGCTGTAAAACGCTTATCGCCTGCAACAAAAATGAAATTGTTCAAATAAATTGAATGCCTTTAATTTATATGAATGACAATAAAATTAGTAGCGGCTATGGCCAAGTGTGTATTAAAATGCGTGGCCCATTCGATTTCAATTCGAGACCAGGTTCGAATCCCAGCTAAGACAGAAAATATTTTAAAATTAAATTTTCTGATCGGTAGTCACCTCTCTCCAGACAATGGCAAAACTCAAAGAGCAAATAATGCAAATGAGTAAATAATTTAAATTAGTAAAGATTCTTGAGAAGATGCACTTTAACCGTTCAAAGTTGTCATAAAACTAGTGCTAGTTACCCAGATATGCCTACCGTACTACATGTAGTACACCTGCTTTTTTCAGTGTGCTGCATTAACATTGCTTTAAATATGCTAACAAATTTATTGTTGCGTTACAAAACATAGTGGTCAAGAAAACGTACATTGATAAGCTTTTTTATCAAAGGTGTCAGTTTTATAAAATTATCAATAGTGTGAAGATGTCATCTGAATGATGAGAAAAAGTTTTATAATTATATTTTGTTGTTGTTGCGTTTCTGTGTTTTTGTATTGTAAATAGTTCTAATAACTAATAGGTAGCAAAAGTACTTGTGGAAAAGGAAATTATATGTGATTTTAGTTGACGTATTTGCTAGCGCACTATTTCTTTTTTTAATTTTCTTCATTTTTGCAATACATTGGTGTCAGAATAAAGGAATTAAGAAAAGTGCAAAGATTATTGCACCAGCAAAAGCGTCGGCATATCTGGGTTAATAATACGCTCGGTCAAAGTCTTTTCAAGGGCTGAAATGGCTAATTCGTTCGATATAAAAAAAAATTTTTTTTGGTTTAAAAGCAGTTCAGTCGAACCTTTCAATTGATTAATTAATGTCATTAACAAGGTGAACATGACGTTTAAAAATTTTCCTTATGATTGTCAAAAAATTTTGAAAGAGAAAAAAAAAAAACTGCAGGAAAGTGTCTAAGCGCTTGAACTCATTAAAATATTGTAAGAGATTGTTTTCAAAACTTTGTTACCATCAGCTGTTTTTCACAAGTGTAGGTAAAATTTTTTTGAGAGAGGTAAAAATTTCGCTATCACCTTGTTAAAACACAATGCTTCAGTAAAAAAAAATTTGAATTTCTTTTGTCTCAGTACAACTGTACAGTTGAGTTGAACGTAGACTGAAATACCCACAGACCTAGAGGTTGAACCAGTTGAACTGTTCAGTCCAAACTGTCAGTTGAAACTATACGTGTGTGGCCGGCTTAAAGAAACACTTTCGAGTAACTTCAAGTTACTTGACGTGAGTACGAAAACAGACCTATTGTTATTAATATAAAAGGTCGTTTGAAACAATTACATAAATATTACGCTTTTAAAAGTATTATCAAAGTATCTTCCGATTAATAAAACGAAAATGGTTCAATTATTTATCGATATTAATTTTATTTCCTTAAAAGTTATCTCCATTGCAAGCAATTCACATATTTCCTCTAATCTTGAAAACCTTTGAATAGACTGATTTTGGAATCGCCTTCAGCTACTCCTATGAATTCTACTTTATCGTCTTCCATCTCAAAACGATTTCCGCGAAGTGGTAACTTGAGTTGTGGTAATAGGAAAAAGTTACAAGGAGCCATGTCGGGTGAATATATTCTGTTGTTATTCTGTTCTTCTGTTAAAAACACAAAATTTCAGACAAACTCTTGGGTCAAGAAAATTCGAAATTCGCCGAATACAACAAATACTGATTTGTTTACAAAGCTCACTAGCTGCCGTAGTAAATGCATATTTGAGTACCAATTGACAAATGTACCAACACAGAAAAAAATTTTTTATGACAATATCTCAAACGCGATAAACTGGAAATTCCGGGTATTTTTTGATACCCTTACAAGTGTATTTGGTTGAGATTCTTTAGGAGCACAAAACAATTTAATTATATTATCTAATCATGTACCGATTCACACCAAAACTTCAAGACAACTGTTCCTACTATTTTCATAAGTATAGGCAAGAACGTATTGATTGTAGTATCTACCTCATTCACCTTATTATATAGAGCAATAGTTCCATAAAAAAGGCCAATTAACATACAAGTACATAATTAAAATCTCTATTTGATAATCATAGCTTTACATCTTATCAAAAAACAATATTTGCTTTAATAATCAAATGGAAACAATTGGTCTGCAGCGCTGAAATTTCAGTGTATCTATTGAACTTGAAGCAACATCATAAAGGTAGTTAAATTATTTATAAATATTTGCCATCAAATGACATTTGGCGGCAAAGACGTAACCAAAGAAATCGTGCAACACAATTACTGATAAGAGTATAATAACCTATCGCAATACTTGATAAAAGTATTCAGAAGATTTATTTAAACTGAGTTTTTATTTTTACTATCTCTTAGATTAGGTTCTGATTTGACGATTTTCTATTTAATATAAATAAATTATTTTTTAATTATTGCTGATAATGACGATTTATTCAAATGCCCTGCTGAAAATGCTGATAGAGAACTTATTTATAATAATTTTGTTTTTCAAGTTTCTCAAGTGTCAGTTTCTTGATTTGTAAGTGTCAATTTAGGAGTGTTAAAGTGTGTATTTGTCAATAAACTGAAGTATCTATGCATCAGAGTGAAAGTTGTTTTTTTTTCTTTAATTTGTCTGCTTTTTAAAAATGCTTATTTGTTCGCATTGTAATGCTTCATTAAGCATTTATTTTATTAATTTTTTTTTAATTTTCATATATTTTTATTTATTAAAACATTGACACCAACTTTTTCTAAATCGCAATATTGCAGTTATGCACAGAGAACGTTAACAGATATAAACAAGACCTTGCACACTGCTAATTTAATAAGAAACTTTTCGTCCGTTAACACAACCGCTCACTAGCCTCAACGCTTCAGTACTAATCCGACGATCAGCGGCATTCGAATAGTTGTCTCAAGAGCTGTGAATTAATTTTCACAAATTATCGTTTTTCTTATCAGCCATTGAAGAATAGAATTATTGAGCGGAAGATCTTTTAACAGCGGTTCACAACCATTAAATAATAATTTACACTTAAAAATTTTAGCGATTCATATATACCGGCATTCATTCATTTAGCTAAAAAAAAGAAGGTAGTACCTCTTTCTTTAAATATTCTGACTAGTATTTGCTGGAGCAAAGGAGTATATTGAGAGAATACAAGGGTTGCTACATATATCTCGGGAATAAATATAAAGACCCAATTTTTTTTTTTCTATTTTATTTTTCAAAAGATTTTACTTTATGATAAATAATTTTTTGTGGGTGAGAACAATTTGACATAACATTTTGTCATATCCCATTCCGCTTAAGACGACTCCAAAACATAGTTTTGAATCTGGCTTCTTCTGGCGTCAAAAATCGCTGTCCACGTATCATTGATGGGCGGTAACAAAAATAAGTCATTGGGTACTAAATCAGTAGGGTAGACTGAGTATGGTTGAAATAAAGAGACGGTTGAAACAAAGCTAATATCTCTACGCCATTCGTAATAAGGTGAGGTGTACAAGGGGAGAACGAAGCGGGCGTCAAGTCGTTTTAATTGAAGTTCGTAGAATATGGCTGTATGATTAGTTTTTCTTCAAATTTATTATCATTCTTACTGTGAACAGTTTTATACCTGGTTGTTGGTTGGGGACAGTTGAAACAGTTGAAAAAAATCGAGTTTATAATTAATGCTTAATAAAATAGTCGACATCAACATCTGATTACTATATAATTTATGTTGTACTTAAATGATTAAAAATATTGTTAGATTATAAGTATCGTGAATGACTTGAATATTAATAAAAAAATATTAGTGATGTTCAACTGTGCCATTACGAGTCATAAAATGTTATTAAATGCTGAATAAAACATGTCCATTTATTCTATTTTGTATTATTTGCATGCGTTTCAATTGACCCCAGTCATTGTTTCAACCGACCCTGGCATGGAGACGGTTGAAACAATTTAAATTTTGATTTTACACATAAAATGCATTACAGTGATCACAAATAACATTGCCCATTAGTAGACAGATATATGATATTTTATTTCATATATTTCCGCCATCGCTCGTTTAACTTATCGCGATGCAATGGACGATAAACTCTAAAATGTTGCAACCGTACACAGTCTACCCTACTGTACGGATTCTGTACGGATCTCTTTGGATTTTTGTCCAGTAATACTACACAATAAATCGAGATTCCAAAAAAAGGAGTTTATTTTACATATCTGACTATACATACACAAGAATTTTTTTTTTTTTTTGAAGCGATTAATTTCAAAATTGCGGCTGTGCAGCGTTTTTGCTATATATTCAAAGTTTAAAGTAAATCGGTTGAAAATTGCCCGAGTTATATTTCCGGCCAACTTAAAAAATGTAGTTTTGAGATAAACGCCTTTGAAGTTTTGAGTAGTAGAAGTAGTAGTATCAGGCCGCTTATACTTAACTATACTTATACTTTTTGAATACTATTTTTGAAAATTAAAAAATTTGGTTTTTATATATATTCCCGAAATATATGTAGTGACTCTCGTACGTATAAATACACCATGTGGTCAAAAATACCCGAAATTCCTTTATTCGTTCGAATAGGAAAAAGTCGCAAGGAGTCATTTCGGCTGAATACGGAGCTTGCGGATCGGTATGAATGTTGTTTTTGGTCAAATAGCCGCGTACAAAATATGATGTATAAGCCCATGCATTGTCGTGGTGAAGAAGCCACGAATGGTTCTTTCACAATTCTAAGTATTTTGCACGCTTCCGCTCATGAAATTTTTTTAGAAATACAAAATTTCAGATAAACTCTCTGCTCAACTTTATTTGAAAGTGTGAAATTCGCAGAACACATCAAATATTGACTTGTTTTTAAAACTATTACGCCTAAATTGTCGACAAATGGCACTCAAACAAATATTTCAGTACCAGATGACAGATGTAAGAACCCAGAAAGAAAATGTTTGAAATTGAAAATATGTAGGCATCCATGCGCGGTTTGTTTAAATGGGAAATTCCAGGTATTTCTTGATCAGAAGGTGACATACCCATTAATACAGAAATGGGCGTATTAAGTTAAGACACCTTTTCAATAAAAATTTTTTTGAAACATTTTATTATTTTTTTTTTTTATAAAAATTGAATTTTAAATTTTTAGTGTTATATGATGGTACAAAAAGTTTTTCAAAAAATGAAAAAATTAATGATTGAAACGATGTTCTGCTGATGCCCGGGTCTGATCTTAAATAAAAAAACGGGATAAACTATCATAGAAAAAAAATATTTGGCCAAAAAATAACAAAATAATGTATGTTTGTTAGTCTATTGTTGAGGTTAGAAAATGAATTGAAAATCGAAAAATACTCACATGATCTTTTTAGATACTAATTCGCACTATAGTCAGACACGTTAAGGTATGTATCAGAGATCTGCAACAAGTCAATTGAAAATCAAGTAACTTGAAAATAATCAAGTTTCGACTTGACTTGTAGAAACTTGATATGTTTCTACCCTACAAGCCTCGACTTGCTTCTGAAAAATGAATCATAAGTCAGACTTGATTCTATTTTGTTTCTACCCTACATTAATTGGTAGAAAAAATCAAGCTTTCTACTTTTCAAGTCTGTTTTCAAGTCTATGCGACTGCGCTGCAGCAGAAAGCCACTGACGAGCGTCTACTTATACTTTTCTATACAAAGTGACAAAATAAAACATAAACAACAATGACATCAACAACAACACCACCAACAACAACAACAACAACAACAACAACAACAACAACAACAACAACAACAACAACAACGACACCAACACCAACACCAACACCAACACCAACACCAACACCAACACCAACACCAACACCAACACCAACACCAACACCAACACCAACACCAACACCAACACCAACACCAACACCAACAACAACAACAACAACAACAACAACAACAACAACAACAACAACAACAACAACAACAACAACAACAACAACAACAACACCAACACCAACACCAACACCAACACCAACACCAACACCAACAACAACAACAACAACAACAACAACAACAACAACAACAACAACAACAACAACAACAACAACAACAACAACAACAACAACAACAACAACAACAACAACAACAACAACAACAACACCAACACCAACACCAACACCAACACCAACACCAACACCAACACCAACACCAACACCAACACCAACACCAACACCAACACCAAGACCAACACCAACACCAACACCAACACCAACACCAACACCAACACCAACACCAACACCAACACCAACAACAACAACAACAACAACAACAACAACAACAACAACAACAACAACAACAAAAACAAACAAACACATCAATCCAATGCTTTAAAGCAGTGATCATCAAAGCCTATGCCCGCGGGCATTTGAGATTTTGTGCTTAAAAGCTTTCTGTATACATATTAACTCACGGACGAGCACTGAACTGCGTCAGTATGTATTAAAATTTAATGCAAAACAGACCTGCGGCACATGCCTGCTTGTTAAATTGTTTTTTTTTTTGCTGCGCATACGCAACTTATGCTACACTCATAAAAATATCAGAAAATATTTTTTCTGAACCTCAATGTATGGTGTGCTACCGGAATAAAAATTGAAATTTAAATTAAATAAAAACTAAATAAAAATTTAATTTTAAAAATTGACATTAAATTATGAAATTAACCTATACTATTTTAAAGTTTTCTCTTTTTTTGTAACAGTGCATAAAATAGTGAATATTAATATGTTTCTTCGATATGAATTATGTTATTATGAACGGTAGTAAGCATACGTAGATCGCAAAATTTTTTAAAAACATTTCCCCCTCACGCCTCTCCCATAGATTTGTAATACACCAGATGAACATTTTTTCCGGCGCCACTGAATAATCAAACAAGCGAACCATCGTCTTGCATGAAAGCTGGACTGAGACTCAAATAGTACTTTTTTCAGTGCAAAGCTTTCAATGAGCTTTTATACATAAACAAAGTATGCTTGTATAGAGTTTGATGACCACTGCTTTAAAGCAGTGTCGACCGCGTAGTACAGACGAGTGAGGAGCAACACTTCGTCTTTTTGCGTATACACGAAAGAGTAAATGAGACAAATGCCGTTGCTGTGGTCGACACTGCTTTAAAGTTAAACTGTTTTCTCAACTCGAGAAACGAAGTTTCCATTGACGACACGAAGTTAATTCCACGAACTTCGTAAACAGACTTGAAAATAAACGATTTGTAGGCAAAATAAGTGCTTTTTCCCCACATTTCAAGTTTCTACATTTCAAGTTTTCTACATTTGGCGACTTGATTTTTGCTGCCTATGAGCCTGAACAGAATCAAAAATCGTTGCGGCCGCCGATCTTTGTTGTTGGAAAATACATGCAAAATGTAGAAAAAAACGCAGCTCATTTTCCGCAACGATAAATCGCACAATTAGAATCTATTCTATTTCTTCTCTTGCGACCGACGATTCTCTCTCTGAGTGCCATTAGTGTTGCCATATTTTTGCTAAGAATTGGCTGTGTTTCATGAAATTTGCTTAGTTTTTTGTTATCTTCTGACATTTCTTGTTTGTGTGTGTTGTATTCACACAATTGAAGAGACCAACACATTGAAATGAAATAGAAACAATAAATAAAAAAATACTAAATAAAAGCAACCTTGAATCGTTAATCGCAATCGCATCATTCTGGACACATTCTCTGCGTTCGACGACCAGAGAGGGTCGTTGGTCGTAACGATTTTTGATTCTGTTCAGGCTCTATAGCTGCGTTCGATTCGCCAGCCTATACTCAACTCATGTCGCTTATTTCAAAATTTATATGGGAAAACAACAACAAAGTCGACAGCTAGTTGAGTATAGAGTAGGTCAATTATCAGTTGAGTTGAGTAAAGTTGCGTTGCCAGTTTCCTATTTTTTAGTTGGTTTGTGTACGGAATAAGGTAAAAGTAATAGATTATGTCAAAATGTAATGTGAGTACAAAAACAAAATTAATTTATTGGCAGACTTTATGTGGTCTGTAAAAACAAAAGTGTTGCCAACTATGCAGTAAGTAACAGCTAAGTGAGTAGCCGTTTTTTTCGTAGTTGAGTTGAGCACTGGCGAATCGAACGCAGCTTATGATTCGCGCAAACTTGTTGTTTGCCTGCCTCGACTTGCAGGAAGTTGAAAAATTAAAGAAACTTGAAACAGCAAATGAATCCTCATTCAGATCTCTGGTATGTATATAACAATATAATGAAAAATCAAAGCAGTCGATCAAGTGATATCTTGTAAATCGTGTCATCTATTAAAAAAAAAACATGGTTTCATAAATTAAAAAATGCATTGACAGTTTCGAAATGTTATTTTGTTTATTTAGATACCTACATGTATATAACTAACTTTAAAATTGAAATTTTGAGTCAAATACATGTTCTGATGTTTAATTTCAAAATAAGTAACAAAAATTTTTGAAAGTTCAAAAAAATTAAGTAGAAAGACACATTAAATTAATAAATTATTGAAATATTCTACTCAAAATTAAATAAAAAAAATCATAAAAAAGCTATAGCGAAGTACGCTATTAACATTAAGTAGGTAGATGAAAATTGGAAAGAGAGCCAATTGGCTTTGGACAGGTAATTTTTGAAAAAATGAGCTAAACGCACCTTACTTTGAGTGACGCTTACTCTACTCAACATATAGTAGAAGAAATTAGGTATAGATAGGTCTTGAGGTCTTCAAACAAAAGACGTTATCGGAACTGAGCTTTATGCCACTCAAAAGACGGCACAGTAAATGAAAATTTATTTAATGTTGATAAGATAAAGATTTACTCGAGATGGAATGGGTAAGGTTTTGTTATGGTTTTATTATGATACTATTTCATACATCCATCTTTTCTGATATTTCATTCACCATCCACTATGGGTTACGAACGTATACACGTAGAAATCCCATCCCAACTTTGGTACAGCCTATAATGTTTCTTTTTTTCATCTGGAAAAAGTTTCTTTTGGAATATTGTCCTTGATACCTAGACGTATATAAAAATACTCAAATTTATGTTCAATTTTAAATTGCCCCCCTATGACACTTTGTTGAATTTTGATGTTTTTGTGCAGTAAACTAAATATTTTTATTTTATTTTTCTTTTGTTAAGCTATGATGATATAGAGATATTTTAATTGAATTACGTCCATTTATAGACTAGTGAATATTTCTGAAGTGTTGTGGTTAACTTGAAGTGGCAGTTGTTGGAAATTTAAAAATCTTTCCAAAAATTTGGAAAAACACCAAAATTCATTTTCTAGATAAGAACTATGCTTTTCTTTTTTCAGTTCATGTATAGAGCTGTTGCTTTGTTTTGTTCTTTTAGTTATCATCATGGTGTAATTAACAAGGTGGCAGTGAATTTTCAACCTCTCTCACAAAGATGAACTCTCGATCTGTCAAAAACAGCTGATTGCATATTTTAAGCAAAGCCGTAGCAAAACGTAGTTTGTGATATTTGTGCTTATTGTGAAAGTTTTATTTGATTGATTATAAACGTGCAAAAAACATGGATAAGAATAAAAAATTGCTGAGACGCTGTGCTCAACGAACTGCGCTGGCTCGTGTTGTAACTAAAACAAAGCTATTATCCAATAAAAAAACCAACAAATATCAAACATAACCTCAAATTGATTAAACTACTTCTCCGGCAGCTCAAGATAAAAGGGTTGGATTCTTGAAGCATTATGTACCACCTCGTACGGATTGTGATACAGCTTTCGTAGATGTCCTCGAAGATTTTAAATGGATCAGCTTATTGCTGCTATTGGTATTGTGGAACTACATGGCCAGATCATCCATGCTTGCAGACAATTACGATGTGTTTCCATATTCGGCTCTAGTTTTCACAGTTTTTTTTAATGATTCTTATGAAAATCCAACAAAACTACATATAACTGCAGTTTAATTCTTATTAGCTAGAACTACCACTAGCAAACAAACAAAACAGAACGATTTGACACTTACCAACAGGTCCTCTCATTATGTCACAATTTTTTGACAGATTCAGCAAAATTGAGAGTGTGGTGAAAAATTCACTACCACCTTGTTGATTACATCATGGTTATCATCATCTTTGTACCAACAACTCAAACAAACATAACACCAACACACTGATATAGGTATGTAGAGCTCGACGAAAACAATATTCTTGTTATTGTTGTTGCAGTGATAGTGGCATCATGCAACTATGGCAATTGTTGTGCAGTTGTTGCAAGCTCAAAATGAAAACTTAAAGTAAACACTACACAGATACAGGTAAACATGAACACACATACAGCGACGCATGGAAAGTTACCGAGTAGCAAACAAATCAAAAACCTTAAAGGGCTTCTTCCCAAAGGCATCTGGTTCTTGTTGCTGAGCTACACGGAGAGCGGCATGAAATTCGAGCTACACTTCAGTTTATTGCTGCGACCAACATAAAATCATTGTGGTTTGAATGAGTTAACATTTGATGGGCGGCGGTTGCATGACTGGTGGTGGTGGTGGTGGTTATAGTCGTACCTGGAGTGGCGCGACAGTTAGACTAGCTGCATTCCGTTAGTTGCAACTTGTTGACATACAGTGAGCAAAACCGAGTGAATGGACTCAGAAACCATGCCATACCAAAGGAAACAAAGACCAGGTGTTGATGCTTACATCCACTGAATAAGGGCAGTTTGGGGATGGTGCGGTGTACAACTCCGCCTGCATTTGTTATGCGGTTTGGCTGTAAAGCGCCACTCAGTGTTAGTTGGTTAACTAGTTGTTTGGGTCGACGACTTGAATGCGCAGTTAATAAACTGTGTGATTTTATTATGTGCAGATAAAAGTGTTAAAATCTGGCCACTCTATTCTTTCAGAAGAGATTTTCTTTATGGTTTTTATTTAATAAAAATTCAATAAATTTAAATTAATTGGTAGTTGTCAAAATATAGTCAAAAATAAAGCCAGCTTTAAGCTTCTTAATCTATATTTTATACAAAAATATAGTTAAGGTTAGTAAAAAGCAAATTTTCGGTTATATAATCTCTAATATCTCAAAATCCTAAAGACGTAATGGTCTCACACTTGGACTGTTCGCGGCGAGTCTTTTGGAAATGATTACTGCCAAAAGCAAAATCATGTATATCTGTGTAATTCATGTTCAGTTTTACAAGAAAACTTTATATACAGTGACCTTATATTAAGGGGCGAGCAGGGGTTTCAGCGTAAATAAAATATGGACAGAGGAAATTTTTTCAAACCTTTTGTACATTATCAAGTATCATTTCAATAAAATTCTGTAATTTTTTATGCAAGAATATCGACAAACAAGCCGGTGACAAAGCTTTTTCAAGAACGTTTTTGGAAAAAGACGATTTGCGGTGTTCACTCTATCTCATCTCTTGGTGGTCATTTAAAGTGGAAACTGCTATTTTTCACGAAAAACTTCGCCATTTTGTAAGAGGAAAACCCCCTTCAGATAAAAAAAACACGGACTTTTAAAAAGTGGTTTTCAGAAAAACGCGTATAAAATTTTAATAATCGGAGCTACAGTCTTAGAGGAGAGTGGACTAACTAGCTAATAACTTCGAGAGTTTTGCTCTGATTGACTTTAAATTTTAAGACTATATTTTTGAAATGTTTAACTATAAGAAAAGATAAAAAAAATCGATTTTTCCAAAGTACTAACACACACCCATTAACCCTTTGCGATATGGCAGTAAGTATACTTGCCACCTTTTTATTTTTTCGATTTATCCTGTCCTACTTAACCAAATATTACAAAAAAATATGTATATGTATATATATACTAAAGTTTTGGGGTCGCTGATCAAGGATTTGTCATCAGAATATTGCAAGTCAAGATTGCGGATCCAAAATGGCGGACAGTGATTCGAAAAAATCTTTATAATTGTCTGAAAATAATTATATTATGGTTTTTGGGGTCGATGATCACGAATCTGACATCGAAAAATCAAATTCAAAATGACGAATCCAATATGGCGGACATTTAAAACAGAACAACTTAATGATTAGCTGAAAATATATATATATCGGTGTTTTTTGGGATCGATGGTTCTGGAATCCTAAAAACTTGAATCAAAAACATCGAAATTACGAGTCCCTGATCTAATATGGTCGACAAAATACGATTATAACCTCAAAATATGGCCAACATTCATGTCCTGTAGTTTTTCTAGACGACAAATTAGAGATGACTTAGCAACTAACAAATACTGAGTGCTACACACCATCAGTCATCAATAAACATAATAAAACTATTGTATTATCAAATGTACAATTGAGCTCATTATTTCTAATCATAAGGTTTTTCAAATCACTGTCCGCCATTTTGGAACTGCCATTTTAAATTATAAAATTCTGACGACAGATTCGTTATCAACGACTCTAAAAACCTCTATATATGAAGCTCTTCATAATTGCATTTCGAGTTTTATTTTATCGCTCACTGCCATTTTTAACCATTATTTTTAAGTCTTATATTTTTATCCAGAAAATAATTCTTATTTTTGAGTTTAACTATATTAGGGTAGACTGGGTACGGTTGAAACGGTGGAAGTTGAAACAAAGCTAATATCTTGCAACCGTGCGTGATGAGGTTAAGAGGTATAAGGGAAAAATTAAGCGGGCGACAAGTAAAAACACGAATTTTTATGCTGCTTCGCTCTTCGCGCACTCTGGTTGTATATAGGAGGCTCAATTGTGTTTTTTAACGGAAAAGTAAGTATGTTTTGTTCGTACATTTTTGCAATTATTATGGTTTTATTAAAATTAGAGTATTCAGAATTTTATATCGTTTTAATTGAAGTTTGTAGAACATGGCTGTTGACCGTTTTATACCT
Source organism: Pherbina coryleti (assembly GCA_943735915.1). Classification (NCBI taxonomy): domain Eukaryota; kingdom Metazoa; phylum Arthropoda; class Insecta; order Diptera; family Sciomyzidae; genus Pherbina; species Pherbina coryleti. The sequence goes on along the minus strand of OX030952.1, from coordinate 124,309,974 downwards.
GGTTGATGGTTGGGGGCAGTTGAAACAGTTGAAAAAAATTTATTTATAATTAATGCTGTTGAATTTTGAGAAATATAATAGTAGGTAGTACACAATCACTACAACAAAAAAAAAAAAAAAAAAAAAAAAAAATAATCGTCACCAACATCTGATTATTATATAATTTAAGTTATTTTTAATATAAACCTTTGAAGGCTGATTAAAAATAATGTAAGATTATAAGTATCGTGAAAGACTTGAAAAATAAAAAAATATTTTTGATGTTCAACATGACTAGTCGTAAAATATTATTAGACGATGAATAAAATATATTAATTTATAATATTTTGTATAATTTGCATATGTTTCAATTGACCCCAGGCGCTGTTTCAGCCGACCCTGGCATGGGGACTGTTGAAACAAATTAAATGTAATTTTATACATAAAATGCAATGCAGTTACCACGAATAATATTACCCATTTGTAGACCAATATATGTTCTTTTATTTAATAAGTTTCCGTCATTGCTCGCTTAACTAATTTCGATGGAATGGACGATAAACGCTTAAATCTTTCAACCGTACCCATTCTACCCTACTCAAAAGTAATAGCTATTTTTTAGCTTAATTTTTGATTCACTTATTATGTTAGTAACATAATTTAACTCAGGAATTAGTTTTATCTTGTGAGATTAAAAAAAAAAAAAAATAAAATCAAAATTAACTTGGATTTTTTAAACTCAAAAACAAGAAATATCTAAAAAAAAACTATGAGTTATAATAAAACTCAAAAATAAAAGTTTTTTGTGATTAAAAAATGCCAACTGTTAGAAAATTTCGAAATTAAAAAAAAAATGTTAATATAACAAAGTATAATATTAGTTATTTTTTGGATTTTATAAAATAACTTAATAATAATAAAATATTTTTCGAGATTAAATGAATGAGTGCATCACGTTAGTGAGCTTAACATTCCTTTACAGTGCCTCTAATATTTGGCACTAATATTAGGCACTAGTGCTTTATTCAAAATTTTGGAAATAACAGTAATTTTTTATTGCTCCGCGGAAATTTCAGTTTTCAGTTCCTACCCATATCTTAAAAAACACTATTCAAATTGTTCTCACCGTTTTACTGATATATGGTCAGCTTATTTCTAAACTATGCTAACAAACTAAACTAAGTAACTAACTAGATAAGACACTGTTTTGTTGTTGTTGTTGCTGCTGTTGTTTGCGATGTTGTTTTCCGCGTGTCATACATCATATTTTCTCAACCTTCATGGAAAGCCACACAATAGCAGATAATCAGTTGTTCTTTGCACGCGGTGGTATACGCAACATCTACTCTTACTCAGTTCAGTTTAACTCAGCTCAGCACAGCTCAGTTAAGTTCAGTTCGTTAAATTACGGTACGGTTTGCTACGCTTCTGTTCTGGCTAACAAAGCGCAAATTTTCAATAAACTATCAGTGGTCTGGCCACAACAGCAACAAAAACTAACAAAATGTCTACGCAAGACCTCGTCAACATTGAGGCAACGCAATGTCCTGCCACAACATTGTCCTCACGCACACCATCACCAGCACCTTCATCATCATCAGCACGTGATCAATTTGAAATGCAGCCTCGTGGCGTTATTACTCCGACATCTGAAAATTTAGCCACTCGTACGCCTTCGACACGCAATAGTTCGGAACGCAGTCTACCGCTACGCAGCTATAGCAAATGGTCACCCAGTGAACAGGGTGCCACGCTAGTGTGGCGCGATTTGTGTGTCTACACAAGCAACGAGAATAATTCGTCCAGTTTACAAAATATGAAGCGGTTAATCAATAATTCTACCGGCGCCGTGCAACCAGGGAATTTAATGGCTCTTATGGGCTCCAGGTGCGATGAACCACAAAATAAATTTATTTGTATGTATTAATTATCAAAGTTTGATGACTGTCCAGGGATGTTTTTGTCGGTCATTTGGCTATGTGCGAAATCAAGTGATTAAGTGGTCTTGGAGTTTGGGAAGGGAACAAGATCTCAAACTGTGTCATCAATATATAAGATGCTTGCAATGTTAATATGTAACAAATAACTTGGAAGCATTCAGGCGTTACATAAAGATTATATTTTGAGATGAAAGTTTAAAGAGAAAAATAATATTAAGTTATGAGTAGCAAACGACTCTGTTCAGAATGAGCTTTTCGAGCAATTTTGTGACAGTGTAACTTAAAATAAAAGAAGTTGGTCTGTTGCACAATTTCTTAACTGCCTTTTGGCTCAACTCCCTATAATACTAAAGTCCAATCATATTGTTTCATAAGAACTTTATTTCCGATCAGAAGTCAGGCCAAAAACTGCATTCTGCAAAGTGTACTTACCAATGACTTTAAAAAAGAAAACGATCTATGCATCTATTTATTTGAAGAAATTTAGTAATTTTGGTATAAATATGAGTTTACGGACCATAATATTGAGTTTCTGAACGGAAAATGTTGCTATAAATGTGAGTTTGCGGACCAGAATGTTGGGTCTCTGAACAGAAAATTAATATTGAGAAAAGTCTTCTATATATAAAAGGAAAGTTAAAAATATGACACATTTACAGATGGATTTTCTGACTTCTCTTTAAAAGCACACCCCTTAAATTCACTTCAACAAACCCGAAGGCGGTGAATCGCATTTCAGTCCAAAAGAGTAAGCTTTTGAGAAAAAATGTTAAATCAAATATTCCACAAGCCAAACAATGTTTTTTTTTTTATATTTGTTTGTCAGGTGTCATATTTGGATGCTGTAGTTCTTCTAACTGTATTATGTGGGTTTTTTTTCGGTTTCCAACTCTTTAAAATCAAATAAACCAAAAATAAAAATAACCCAAATTTGGGCAAGATAGATGAACGATAAGAAGATACTATTATCAAGACTTTATCATATTAAGATAGAATGAAGATTTGTGTAGATTTGAAAAATTTAACATAAATAAATAAAATTCTTAGACTTGTCTCTTGATAAGACAAGATAAACGAACCAATGAACTTTGTGGCAATGCACTCTACACTATTTTGCACACGTTTGATAAAAACAAGCATATGAGTGATAAAATGTAAAATTTTTGGGGCACATTTTTACACCTACGTATAGGTATATGATAAGTTCACATCCTATCACTTCCCTATCACTTACACCAACAAAAGGTTTGTTGTTTTGAAAAAGATGTAGTCTGTGGAATATCTTGTATTGGTAGCCTGAACCAATTTATAATGCACCTATCGAATGCTGTATATAAGGGATGTTTTAATCCTAATTTAAAGTCCGTATTTACAGTATTTACATTGATTGTGGAAAAAACACTTGAAATTTCATTAAATAGCCATTTATTTTTATTTAATAGGGAGAATGCATTTTGCATCTGTTCTTTTTTTATAGACCTACCACGGCTGGATCTTAAGAATGTCATCTGAGAGACAAAGTTAACCATTGACCGTAACACGGCTCTGATTACCCTTATTTAAAAAAAAATGGTTCGATGACTCCACCAACCCACAGATCGTACCAAACTGTGTATTTTTCAGAATTTAACGGCATACTGATAATTTCATGTGAATTATCTCCGCTTCAAATGTGTCAATTTTTCATATTGAGAGCAAGCATTTTTTTATGAAACAGTGGATCCAATATCAATTAATTATGGGCCTATTCACAGAAATTTGAATTCTAAAATATCGTGTCGTTATTGAAGCGTGTTTGTCAGCGCTATACAATTGCAAAAAATACTGAATTACCTTCTGATAAAACAAAAAAAAAAAAAAACGCCCGGAATTCTACAATAAAACGAAAACGTTTAAATTATTCATCGATATTCAATATATTTCCTTGAAAGTTATCACCATTGCAAGCAATATACATGCGTGCATTCCTCCACGCTTCCATTAATATAGAAAACCCTTTTCATATGTTGATTTGGAATCGACTTCCGCTTCTTCTGCGAATTTTGCTTTAACGCCTCAATCGTCTCAAAAAGCTTTCTGCGAAGTGGTAACTTGAGTCGTGGAAATAGAAAAAAGTTACAAGAAGCTATGTTGGGTGAATTTGAACGGTATGAACGTTGTTTTTTTGGTTAAATAGTCGCGTGCAAGATGAGATGTGTGAGCCGTTGCGATGTCGTGGTTAAGAAACCACGAGTGGTTTCTTATTTTCCACATTTTTAATCCTTCCGCACATGACATTTTGTTAGAAATACAAAATTTCAGACAAACTCTCTGTTCAAAAACTTAATTCAAAATTGCGAAATTCGCAGTATACAACAAACATTGACTTGTTTACAAAGCTATCACGCACAAACTGTTGACAATTGCCGCTCAAACAGATATTTGAGCATCATATGACACATGTCAAGCCCAACCCAGAACAAATTTTTTTTTTTTGACAATATCTCAAGCGCGGTTTGTTTGAATGGTAAATTCCGGGTATTTTTTAATCAGAAAGTATGTCGTGTCAATAAATTCCTTGCAATTCGTATCATCTCTATAAATCAAAAATATCTATTAATGCCATTTATAGTAACAAGTACTCATACATATCTCATTTATTATTGATGCATCGAAATTGAAATTATGTTAATGCAGTTTTGACCAATTTTAGTTCAGTAATTGTGATGTTTCACACGAAAAGGGACCTTATCTTCTTGAAATAAAATTTCGTTTTTCTGCATTTCTTTAAAAAATATTTTTTTTTTGAACAAACAGACAATTCCAATCACCAAAAATTTGAAAAATGAGCTTGCTTATAGCATTTTGAATGTCAAGCATGCAAATCTCTAGTTTTGAGATATTTACGCTCAAAGTTTGACAACTAAAAATTACCTTAAGTTCCCCATTTAAAAAACATGGTGGAAGATTAGATTCTCTTTCTTTAAGAAGGTAGAGGTTGGGAATATCTCTTTTTTTGGTATTTCTGATTTAATAATAGTCTCAAAACCGAATGTAAAATGCTCAGAACATGTCTGGGCAGTATTCCCAACTTTAACCTGAAAACCGATCAAATTTACCCAAACGTCCATTTTTAGCTCTCCTGAAAAATTTAATCTGAAAAGAAAAGGGGTGGGGGGGGGGGGGGGGGTAAAAAAATAATAATAACCCAATTTTGGAATAATTTTTGAAAAGCGAAATATTATTTAACAGCTTATTATTGGTACTAGTATTGCCTGTGGAAGAAATTCGACCATATCATATTGAATTCGACCATTGCCTGTGGTCGAAATTCGACAGACTCTTCTTATCTGTTTATTTTTATTGAAAAATGCTTGAATAAGTTAAAAATAAGTTGGCTGTATCGTGGTCACATCCGTAGATTTTGACATGACAGTGTATCTTTATCCTTGTCCCAATCCTTCAATTTTTTTTCCAAATTTGTCTTCATTCTTATTCTTATATTTGTTCTAATAATTATCCTTCGTCCTCTCCAAACTGTTGTTTTAATCTGTGCTCAAATCCTGTATCCTGACTTTACCCTTGTTCAAATCCTTTCCTAATCCTGCTCCCACATCCTTTCTAAACCTATGTCTTTAGTTTTGTTCTTAGTATGTTTAAATCCTTGTTCTATTCCTTTTCCTATTGTCCTTATACTTTACCCAATCTTGTCCCAAATAAGTTTCATTCTTTTTTTTTATTATATATATTAAAAAGTGTGCGACAACATTCAATGTTTGCGTGTTAATATATAAGATAAATAATAATATGTGACCCGGTCTACGAAAAGGGACCTTCGGTGTAAAAACAAGTTTTCGAGAAAACAGCTGTTTATGTTTATTATGTTATAATTCAATGTCCAATTTTTTTTCATTTTCACTCATTTCTGCTCTTTTTTTGGAAAATTTCTTTACGAGTTGGAAACTTCTGCTTTGCGCCATTAGAAAGAGCACACATTAGTCTATCCGAATCGCCAAAAAAGTGAAAAATGTTATTTTCACACCGAAGGTCCCTTTTCGTAGACCGGGTCACATTTATTTATTTAGGCGAGTTGGAAACTTCTGCTTTGCGCCATTAGAAAGAGCACACATTAGTCTATCCGAATCGCCAAAAAAGTGAAAAATGATATTTTCACACCGAAGGTCCATTTGAAATTTTTTTAACATACTATTCGTGGAAAACACTAGCAAAAAAGTTTTCGTATACCGTTATTTTTCTCAACCAACGAATTTTCATACAAAAAACGTTGTACTGAGAACATCTATAGTTTTCGAGATATCACAATAATGTTGATGCCAAAATAACGGAATTTTTTCAAAATTTACTATTTGTAAGCAATTTTACCATCACAATATATATTGACACTTGTTACATGAAAAAGTGCTTATTGTAGGGTCACCGTAAACGATGGTGAAAAATATCAAAGTATTTTTTGCACATCTTATGAATGTCTAAATTTTTCTCTTATATCATGTTTTTCCATCTCTTACAGCTTAGATTTTATTTAATAAATGCTCTTTTTCCGCTCATATTTGAGGTCAAAGGTCACCAATCTTATATTCAATCATATTGTGCAGCCAATCATATTGTGCAGACCTTTCATCCGATACCTCATTCTTCATTCTACCTATTCCCAGTTCTGAGATCCCTAACTAAAATTAATATAAACTTTCAACGTTAATATTTTGGGTCAAAGGCCATCAATTTAAAATCTAACATAATTCGGCACATCTATGGTGCAGCACCTTTCGAATGATATACGTTTCATTGTCCTTATTCTAAAATAAATATTGAAAAAGTGTACGACAACATTCGATGTTTGCGTATTAATATATAAGAAGATTCTGATGAAACTGTTAAAGTAAAAACAAAAAATAAAATCACCTGGGGCCTTTCCATAAAACCAATAGAACCAGGGACCGAAAATAACCATTATTTTCGAATTTTCAATTCAAAAAGTCAGGCGGAAAAAATGTGTCTTTAAAATATTTGAATTAAGAAGTGCGATGCTTGTTAGCTAATCTTAAAAGCTTTTTATTTATTTGGTCTTTTTAAAAAAGTCTAACAAATAAAAAATAAAATAAATAGTTATTTAAAAAAAATAATAGTTATTTTTTGACCGATTTTTTTTTTTGGTTAAAAATAAAAGTTAAAATTTGACTGTAATTTTTACGGTCAAAAATAACAGTTAAAATTTTAATTTTATGTTTTCGGTCAAAAACAAAAGTTAAATTTGGACTTTTATTTTTTCGCTCGAAAATAAAAGTAAAAATACTTTTTCGGTCAAAAATAACAGTTAAAATGTGACTTTTACTTTTCGGTTAAAAGGTGAAAAAACATACCAAGAGTATAAACTCTATACATTCTACTCTTCTCTACATTTATTTTGCTTATTACTCCACATTGCGTTCCCTGTCACTATTGTTTGTCGAATCACTAAACATCAGAGAACTGCAATGAGTATCCGACAGAAATCGGATACTCAAATCATACCCTAGTTACTTGTTGTTCTCTACCCTATCCATACTCAATGAAATATGTAAAATACTTGCTCCCATTTGGCTCATTAGCATATTTTCGGGTGCAAATCAACGTGTGCCGGGTAAGCTAGAAATTAATATAGGATATCACGTCAAATTTTTAATCTTTATTTTTAATAGAAAAATCGTCTTATTTTTGACGACTCAAAAAAAAAGTCAAATTTAAACTTATATTTTTGACCGAAATAATAAAAGTCATATTTAAACTGTTATTTTTGACCAAAAAAATAAAAGTCAAATAAAGTTTGACTAAAAAAAAATTAGTCAATAAATAACTATTACAGAAAGTCATAACAATTACGGTCCCTGAATAAAACCAATAAAACCATAAAACCAATTGGAGATATTTCAGCCGGTACTTTCGTGGCAACTTTTATTAAAATTAAACCAGTTTACTTTAAGTGAAGTGAAAATTGTTTAATTTTTTTCCTAATGTCCGATATCTAGAATAACTGACTCTTTGATTTGCATTTATTGTGAATGCTTCTCAAATATTTGAGTTACACATTATTTTCTTTTTACATTTGGCTTTTCCTTTTGCCAAATGCCATTAGAAAAATATTAAGAAGTTATCTTTAGCTTGGTTCAAATTTCCACACGACTGTGTTGAAATAAATTTAAGGTTATGAAGGTTTTATTATTTTTATGACGTCAGTTTGTATGGGGATTAGGCGTGAATTTAATCCAAATACTCTAAATTTCTAAGTCTTGCTGATGCTTAGTTTATGTGTAAAATATCTAGTCAATACATTTATTTTTATGGAATTTATGACGATTTGCAATTTTTATGACGTCACTTTTATGGAAATAAGCGAAAAAATCAAACAAGTGTACAATTTAAGCCTATTCGAACCAATATTGAGGATTTTTATGAGATTGAACCGTTTTGATAAAGTTACTTTGTATGAGGGGGGGGGGGGGGCTATTCCATGTCAACTGGAGGCAAGATTTAGGGGCACGCTCCTCCAGGTTAAATTTAAGGGCACCCTTTATCTTTGCGACCCAAAATTTAATGACTCGCAAAAAATTAAATTGTACAAAAATTATAAAAGATATCGAAAAACGGTTTTTGTTTTATTGAGTAGATAAAATATCAAACTTCGTTAAAAAATTATTCTTGTTACTGTTGTTGACGTTTTTATTGTTTTTGTATGTCATGTCAAAGTACACCAAGAAAAAAGGTATGCCGCTGGTTTTTATCAAAAAAATGTTTTTGCATCATCTGAAAATAAAAAGCAAAACGAAAATAGGTTAAGAACTAATGCCGTTATCGTCGATAATAGAATTAACAGGGTCTTTAAAAAATATCAGTACTGTAGCTTCCAAATATCAAATTTAAAAAAAGGATTGTTTTTAAGACTTAAAATATAGGTTAAACTACCCTCATGTTTCTAGTTTCGACTAGAATTAGTGGTGTTTAAAGTATGTGGTGCAAAAATTATTAAAGATTATCAATTAATTAGTCGGACAATTTTGTCGATACGTTTTTATCACAACCAATCACATTTATCACAAGCGGTTTCGAGAGAAACGCATTTAAAGGTACAGTAAGGATTTTTGAAATAATAAAATTTAATAACGATTTGTTCGAGAGGTTTTTCGGATGTATTTGGGTGTTGACTATCACGGAATAAAATTTGATAGAAATCGGATGCTTGGCTTCTGAGAAATAAGGTGGAAAGTGCTCAAAAACGTGATTTTCAAAAAAGTTCCTACTGTATATCAATTTGAAAAAAAAAAATTTTCAAAAAATATAAAAAAAGAACAAAAACAACATTTTGTTACTACTTTGCTTGCAAGAATACATAATCAATATACATATGAAAAGAAGGTAGATCACCAAATATATGCATATGGAGTGACTTTTCTACAAAAAAATTAAAAAAAAAATACTACTCGGGGAATTTGCTAAAAATTCTCAAAGTATGTTCCAAATACTATGTTAGTTCATATAAAAAAAACAAATTTTCAAAGGTGAAAGGTGGCCTTAACTTTGCAGAAGTGTAAAGTGACTAAAAGAGTTCAACTTCTATTTATTTTTTTTTTTAACCAATTATCTTAAATTTGTTTTGTTGGTGTTCATATTTTAATTTGCGAAAGATTGGACTCTCACCCTGTAGCAATACATTTATGATAAGAAGCCATAAAACTGAATAGTCTCTAAAATTTATGCAACCTGACAATAACAAGAAATAAAAGTAAAATAAAGTTAACGGTTCTTCTTAAGAACTTCTAACAAATTCCAAGCATAAATTCCAGGAGATTGTTGCATTTGTATATTTATAAGTATATGTATGCAGATGGATGTACAAAGCTTTATTTTTTATAACCGTCAATGAACTTTATGCTCCCCTCATCTTTAGTTTAAATTATTTTGATTTTTTTTATTATTTGCTTACCATCTTTCTTTTTTACTTTCGTATTTTTATAGTGGCTCTGGAAAAACAACATTAATGTCAACGCTAGCATATCGTCAACCAGGTGAGCTAGAGGATGCATGTAGAATATAAGATTAACACTTAAATCAGAAACTATGGCATAGCTTGGATATGTTTTAAAAAAAATTAATGTTATGTAATTTATTGCTTGTAGCTGGCACTGTGGTTCAAGGTGATATCTTAATAAATGGTCGTCGTATTGGACCATTTATGCATCGCATCAGTGGTTATGTGTATCAAGATGATTTGTTCATCGGAGCTTTGACAGTGCGGGAGCATCTTAACTTTATGGTTTCTATAATGAGAGAAAAAGTCAAATGCTTATAAATTTCAACTGTTATTTGGTTCATTGCAGGCACATCTCCGACTGGATCGTCGCGTCACTCGCAAAGAGCGCCAGCTGATCATCAATGATCTACTCGAACGCACTGGCTTACTCTCGAGCGTAAACACACGCATTGGCTGTGGCGATGATGAGAAGGTGCTATCCGGTGGTGAGCGTAAGCGGCTGGCTTTTGCTGTTGAGCTGCTCAATAATCCGGTGATTCTTTTTTGCGATGAGCCCACTACTGGCCTGGACTCGTTTAGTGCTCAGCAGCTGGTGCAGACTCTGTATGATTTGGCCAAGAAGGGCACCACTATTTTGTGTACCATCCATCAGCCATCTAGTCAGCTCTTCGATATGTTTAATAATGTTCTGCTGTTGGCTGATGGGCGCGTTGCTTTTACCGGTTCGCCTCAACATGCGCTACACTTCTTTGCAGACAATGGTTATCGCTGTCCAGAGGCCTACAATCCGGCTGATTTTCTAATTGGTGTCTTGGCCACTGATCCTGGCTATGAGAAGGCTTCACAACGTTCGGCGCAGTATTTGTGCGATTTGTTTGCTGTTAGTTCGGCAGCCAAGCAACGCGATATGCTGGTCAATCTGGAGATTCATATGGCAGAGAGTGGTGACTATCCGTTCGAGACGCAGATGGATAGCTTTAGACCGGCTGCCTGGTATAAACGTTTTCATGTGCTCTGGTATCGCGCCACATTGACGGTGATCCGTGATCCTAAAGTGCAATGGTTACGTTTCTTGCAAAAGATGGCCATGGCAATAATTATTGGAACTTGTTTTGCGGGCACGACGGAACTAACTCAGATGGGTGTGCAGGCGGTACAGGGTGCGCTGTTCGTTATGATATCCGAGAATACGTATCATCCGATGTATTCGGTGTTGAATGTCTTTCCGCAGGGATTTCCGTTATTTTTGAGAGAGACCCGATCCGGGATGTACTCGACGGCGCAGTACTATGTGGCGATTGTGCTTTCGATGGTGAGTTCAAGTAAATACTACTTAATTAAGTTAGGGAAATTTAAGGAAAATAATTACAAATATTTAAAGAGCCAAAGTGAACCTAGACATTCTTTCATAAAACTCTTAAGACTCGCAGCATTTCATTCCATCTTAAGAAAAACATAAGGCCTTAATCTAAATAATCTAAAAATTAAAAGAGGTCAAAAATGGGGCTTTAAGATGATGAAAAAATACTAAAAAAAAATAGTGAATTAAAACCCCAAAAATTGTATAGCAACCAAAATTATATAAGACCCCAAAAAATATAAAAGGAGTTAATTTCTTTTGCAATTTTGGACCTTATCTTTTGATTGAATAAGCCCCGACCTTCGAAAATGAGATACATCTCCAGTTAATAAAATTACACGAAAATTAATCGTTTTTTGTTATAAATTTTTTTTTTTTTTGTTTTTTAGCTTTGAACGAAGGATTTCACGTGGAATACCTATTCAGTCAAGTCTGCCTTGGTTCGAAATGGGGTGTTAGATTAGTGGGAAGAAAGGGCAATCAAGTGAAACATGTGTAGGATGTTTTAAGCATGGTGGAAAGCCAAAGAAACATGTGAATTTGAATCAGAGGCAAGTGTTATGCCTTTACCTCAGTCAATTCAAGTTATAAGGAAATCTCATCCACAAACTTCTCTACCATCAACTACAACTTCAAGTCGTAAATATTGATGAATTTTTAATTCCAGTTGATTAGAAATGAGAGAAGAAAATTTAGAAAGGTTTAAAGCGAAGGACCATGGCTCGGCCAGGAATCGAACCCGGGACCTCTGGGTTATCAGTAGAACACGCTACCTACTCGACTACCGAGGCCGCCAATGAGGCTTTATTTCATTTTATGTTTGGGGCCTTACTTCGTTTGGCCATATTTTATAGAACCCTCTCCTTAGGTTACATTAGGCTGTATGGTAAAGGTTTGAATGTGTTTCGGGTGAGGTAAGGGTTGAGTTAGACTTTTAAAAGGTTTTGACAAGGTTTATAGTCAAAGGTTTATAAGGTCTGGTCCGAGATAAGCTTAATAAGGTTTCAATAAGTTGGGTGAGGTTTGATTAAGCTTTGGAAAATTATTTAGGCTATATTTAAGGCTAAGAAAAGGTTTTGGTCAGAGTTTCTTCAACTTTGAATGAAACCTCCGATAGGTTTGAGTGGGATTTGGGATAGTTTCAGTGAAATTTGAGTAAGGCTTAGAATAACTTCGGATTTTGTTAAAGCAGTTTGGTTTTATTCTTAACAGAAGGTTTTAGTCAGGGTTTTGGAAAGGTTTGGCTGTTCTTTCGGTAAGATTGAAAGAGTCGTTGGCTAGGTTTAGGTTAGGTTTGAGTAGCTTTGAGTTATGTTTCGAAGAGGTTTATATTAGTTTTAAGTAAAAAGTTTAAAATTTTTGAGTTCGGTTAGGGCAAGGTGCAGATAATTTTTCATAAAGTTTTTGTTAGGTTCTAAGAAGATTTTGAAAAGGTTCCGATAATATTCTTACAGAGTTTTAATATGATTTGAGTAAGTTTTGAATTAAGCTTGGATTAGGTAATGTCTTGGTAAGACGAAAGTCTTGGATAGGTTTTGAAAAGGTTGTTAATGCTTAGTACGGTTTGGGTAAGGTACGGTAAGGTAAGGTAATGTAAGGTAAGGAAAGGTAAGGTAAGGTAAGGTAAGGTAAGGTAAGGTAAGGTAAGGTAAGGTAAGGTAAGGTAAGGTAAGGTAAGGTAAAGTAAGGTAAGGTAAGGTAAGGTAAGGTAAGGTAAGGTAAGGTAAAGTAAGGTAAGGTAAGGTAAGGTAGGGCAAGGTAAGGTAATGTAAGATATTGTAAGATAAGGTAAGGTAAGGTAAGGCTCTCCGCAAAATCGCCCAAAGAAAAATCGCCCAAAAAAAATAATGAAAAATCACCCAATTTTTTTCCATACGAATTTGGCGATTGAATTTCCAAAAAAATTGGGCGATTTTGCATTTTTGTTGGGTAAAATTTCGTTTTTTGCTTTTGGGCGAAATTTCACCCAAATATGTTGGGCGAAATTTCACTTTTCGTTTTTGGTCTTTCGTTTTCAATATTAAATGAGAAACGTCAATCAGTTCTTAAAGATAACGGTATTTAAAGTAAAAGCAGCGGTTCTTCTTTTATTTTTCTTTTGTATTTGCATCATTTGCTTGAGTTTGCTTGGTCAAGTCAAAGGAAATATTTAGTACCGTGCCCGCGCATCGCGACGCGGCGGATCGTGGCGCGGCGGATTACGCGTAGTGCGACGGATCGCACGCGCCATCCGTCGACCCGCCCTGCTCCCCCCCACCACCTTCGTCGTCATTTTTTCATTTGAAATTTTTTGATAACCAAAGAAACTTGTTGTTTTGAAAAAGAATCGGTATTTTTCCCTTGTACGAAATGTTTTTATAGATTTTTTAGTATGAGATTATATAAAATTAAAATGAATTAAATTTTTAAATTTAACGCACTTCCTACACAACTAAGATTGATTAGTAACGTATAGTAGCTTACCCAGTACCTTTTATCGTTGCAATAATAGTTCTAATAATAGTTTTCGTTTTATTATTTCATGTTTTAATAACAGTGGTTAATAAATAACTATATTAATAAAAAATAAATAAATAGTATTTATCTCATCAAATTATTGAATTAAAATAGACTTTAAAAAAAAAATACTGGCCTTGAAAATGCTCATTTCGTACAAGGGAATTTCGTATCTCGTATGGGAACACAATATAAAATAATGGGCGATTTTTCCTTTTTTTTTTGGGTGAATTTTCGCTTTTGTTTTTGGGTAACTTTTCTAAAAATTTTTGGGCTTTTTTCGTTTTCTTGGGTAAAATTTCGTTTTTCCGTTTTGGGCGATTTTTCATAAATTTTTGGGTCATTTTTCATTTGGGTGTTTTTTCTTTTTTTTTTTGGGCGATTTTTTTTTGGGCGATTTTGCGGAGAGCCGAAAGGTAATGTATGGTAAGGTAAGGTAAGGTAATTTGCGACGGCTACGTAAGGTAAGGTAATGTGCGACGGCTACGTAAGGTATAGTATTGTTAAAGTAAGTATGGTACGGTTCGTTAAGTTAATATTAGGTAAAGAATGGTGATGTAGGCTAAAGTTAGGTATAGTTATGTTAGACTAGAATTTCTTTAGATTATTCAGTCACTTTAGAGAGAATAAAGGAAATTGTAGCAATTCTCCAATATTTACTGAATACGTCATGTATTCTATTCCAACAATTTTTTGGGTTGGAGAATAGATTATTATGTTCATTTGGTAGCAATTTTCTTAAGAAAAATTTCTATTGCATGTAGAAATTTTTACATATTAATGAGCCCTCTTAAAGCGAATATTGCATAAGTAACATTTTTCCGTAATGTATGGCCTTAACTATTCCCCGATCCAAAAAATGGTTTAAAACTAAAAGAAATGTAAGTAAAAATATGGAATAACAGTCGCTATCTTGGACAAGAGCTTTTACAAAATCTAAACTAAAGCTATTAGAAGCATATTTTTGTATTTAAAAAACTTTTTATTCCGATAAAATTTTTCATGTTTTTCTTTTCTTTTTTCATATCTTCACTACCAAACCTCGTTTGATATTATTTTTTTTTTTAACTATTACTTTGTTTTGTTTCCTCTCAACTTCTATTTAGATTTAATTTATAATTGTTTTTAATTGGGCTTTGGCCGTCTATTTCGATAAAAAGACAGATATTATCTTTTTAAAGAATATATTTATTTTGCGATATTTCGACTCTCGCTGAGAGTAATCATCAGGCATAACACAAGACGTAGAATTATTCAATTCGCTTTTAATGACATCTTTTTTAAAAATATTTATTCCATACACCTGAGGATATGACCTTTAAGAGAGTGCCGGAGAGGGTTAATATGTATCACCAACCCCCATTACTTTTGCAAAAGGAACATTTTTGCCTTTGACACCTATTCCCTCCGACCACTCCTTAGGGGCGCTCCCATACAAATTTTATGCTTTTGTCGATAAAACCGGAAACTGTCCATAAATAGGTAGAATACTTAAACAAGCAAACAAAATTTGTTCAATGCTATCAAGTTCAACAACCCATGTGTCAAAATTTCACTGTCGATAATATGCCCGGATATTTAATTGGCTGCGGAATTTTGACATTTCAATAACGATTCTGTTAAAAAAGGATGCCCCTCAAAATTACTCAGTATTACTGGGCTACGCGAGTCTGTTAAAAACAACATGCCCCCAAAAGTATGCTTTTTTTTTAATTATAAGATTTATGTCTTCACGCTAGATGGCACTGTCTTCGCCGTCGAAAAAACCGGAAGCCGTCGATAAATAGGTAGCAAGTTTAAGCAAACAAAACATCAAATGTTGGCTTTATATTTCATGTAATTGTGTAAAATTGATATAAGTTAGACAGTTCTAACATGAATTTTTGTCGCATTGAGGATCAAGCAGACCAACAAGTGCTAAGATCAACATTGTACGATTAGTACTTTAGGCCCACCAAAGGCTCAAAAAGTAATGTAAATACCGACACCTGATCACTATCAACCACCCTACTTACTTCCGAGAACGACGTATTCTACGTCAAAAACACTGGGTTTACGATACAAACATCGATAACATTAACAGAAACATAAACTTTAAACATTTAAAAATGCACAGAACTTATAATACAAAGGATTTCTCTTTTGTATTAAGTCCGCGCGTCCATCATCGTCGGTTGCTTTTTTGTATTTATATTTTATATTTATATTTAATTTATAATTTATTTTTTTTTATGCTTTAGAGATTACATCTAAAACAAATAATTGAAATATATCTACCCAGATATCAATTAATTCTTTTCGCTTTCACTCTCAGCTACCTGGCCTGATAATTGAACCGCTACTTTTTGTTATCATTTGTTACTGGATCGCTGGTCTGCGTGCCAATTTGTATGCTTTTTCCATCACAGCCATCTGCGTTGTGCTGGTCATGAATGTGGCCACTGCATGTGGCTGCTTCTTTTCGACAGCATTCAATTCAGTGCCAATGGCATTGTCCTATTTAGTGCCCGTTGATTATATATTCATGATAACATCTGGTATCTTCATTAAAATAAGGTGAGTGCAAACAAATAAAACTTGTCATCGCGTTATCAAACGCTCTCATCACTACTAACCATAACAAGAATAGTCCACGCCATAGCTAATTATCTATTATAAATAGCACGCTGCCCATGGCCTTCTATTGGACTCAGTTTCTCTCATGGATGCTATATGCAAATGAAGCCATGACAGTTGCCCAATGGTCGGGTGTGCAGAATATAAGTAAGTGCGTCAATGCATAAGTGCGTTATTTTGGAATTTTAATGTCTCTGTGAATTCCAATTAACTTATTTGATAAGCTTTGCTCTGTCGCTTTTTTGCTCATCATTTATTCTTTTCATCTTTTTATTGACTTTAATAGCATGTTTCATGGAGAAGGAGGAGCTACCCTGCTTTCGAACAGGCGAAGATGTTCTGGACAAGTTCAGCTTCAACGATGCGAATGTTAATAGAAATCTGTTGGCCATTCTGGGCATTTACTTTTTCTTTCATATAATGGCTTATTATTGTTTGTGGCGGCGTGCTAGGAAAGTATGAAAGCCTAAATGCGGATGATGCAAGAGAGTATTAGCCGAAGATATTTAAGTTTTTCCTTAGCCGAGTTTATGCTTTAAGCATTTATAATGAATAAAATATTTTTTCTGTGGGTCATTTTTATTTTTTTTTTTTGCAATGAATAAATAATACAAGAAATTACAAATAAGTAAAATAACTTGTTTGACGTTTTTTTAATAAAATATGTTCTGAGTCAGAACTTCTGACTATAAATTTCTTACATTCCTGTATGAATGTTACTTTATAAAAAAATCGACGATTTAAAATTTGTCATCTTATTTATAATTTTTTTTTTCTTTTTTTGAGTGATTGAAATGCAATTCTGACCTAAACATTACTTAACACGATCCATTTAAAGTGAAAGTGCCTAAAATTGCGTCTTCTTCAGCCATTATAGTTTAAGTAATTCGGAGTCTAAGGCCATAAAATTGAAGCTTTTGATATTTTCTTCCATGCTTTCACCATTGGAGGTTATATACCTAAGAACTCTCTCAGAACAAAAATTACTAAACATGTCTAACTTGAAAAATTTTGGAAGACACAATAACTTTTTTGGGTTTTAAGCCAAATGATATGATATTTGCTTATCATCTGCTGATATGAAAAAGCAAAAAGAAGAATTAAATATTTTACAATGGATAGAGAAAAAATGTCGAAAGTTTAGAAGTAATTTTTATTAAGGGTTTTTTATAGTCAGAAATTAAATTAATTTTAAAAAAATTTGTTTTTGTCAAAGTAAAACTATCATTTGAAATTTTTTTATCATAATAGTTTTATTTTTTTTTTTGTTTTTGTTTTTGACACGTACGGCTAGTTGTGGACCTTTTCGAATCGAATGCTCACAAGGTCAAACGATTGGACGATTTCATACATTGTTTTATAAGGTGGCATATACGTAGGTTACAAATTTAAAAAACAAAAATTTTGTTTCGGAATTTTTGGCGAAATTGGAAATTTATATTCTCTAAATGTTAATAAATATATGTGCGAAATTTGAAAACGATATCTCTTTCCTTCTATGAAAAAAATTCACGAAACAAAAATTTATCATTATTTAAAATGATAAGTAAGCCCCCATAAGTATCATTTGTTTTTTATCAAAAATTTTTTATTACTATTATTAAACTATAATTTTAATTTTTATGTATTTAAATTATTTGAAATAAAAATGTGTTAGTGGAAGCTTTTTGACTCATTGATAAGAAAAGTTAAATATATTTTTAAAAAATTTCAAAATATTGCAATGCTGTTGAAATATTTAAAAAAAATCTCAGTCAAGATGTATGTAGGTGATAAAAAATTTGTTGTAATTAAAAAGTTCAAACAAAAATAGAAATATATAACTACACGAACATAATGTACCCATCATACCACACCCCCTTCATACCAAATACGCGCGAACTTATTTTACATCCGAGGCTTAAGGGGACTTTCTCATGAATTTTTGAAAAAAGACACTTTTTAAGATTTTTTTTATAGAAACTATTACATTTATTAAAAATATTACTTCGGGCATTATTCTATATAAGTTTAATTATATAAAAAATTTGTTTGCGGTTTTAATTTCTCTGACTGCTGTAGATGGCGTCATGCAAAAAGTCTATTTTAGACTGTAGGACACTTTGTGGTTCTCCTGTAACAAATTTTCATAAAATTCAAAATGGATTCTGTTTTTAAGACTCAAAACTAGACCATAAGCCTTTAAAATACATACTTCATTATATTTTGATGCTTTTATATGAATAATTCTGAAAAAATAAAAAAAAAATCGCCTTTTTTGGGGCGATTCCCTATATAAAAAAAAATGCAGGGGGAAGTTTTTTTTAAGTTTAAGAGGCTTATTGTCTAGTTTTTTTAAAAAAAACTCCAATTTGCATCGGCAGCATTTACTAATAATTGACTATAGTTTGAATAGGGATTTTGAAAATATCGATTTGCAAAAAAATGCCTGTCGCTTAAAGCAAAAATTTATGATAAAAGAAGTAAAGGATGAAAAAAAAGAACAAAAATGGCTACGCCACACAGTACTTTGTCCGATAGGAATAAATAAAAATTTTTCTTGTAACAGAACCTAACAAATTTGGTATCGTTTTTTAGATAACACTTTCACTAAGAAAAATCCAAATTTTTATTGCAATTGAACAATTTTTGTAGCCACTATACCTCTTTAAAGTCAATCATTTTTATGTATTTTTATTGTTGTGGAATATTTGATTTTGCACATCTTACAAAGAAAAAAATTACTGTAAGCGTAATTTTAGCCGAATTCATTTGATTTTTGATTTTATTTCAAGAAAAATATTGTATAAATAAATGACTTTTAATATATTTTCAATTTAGCTTTAGAAAATAAAATTTCCACAAAAATAAAAATTCTTTTAAATATTTTCCAAAACTTTGGAATTTTTGAGAGAAAATTAAAAAAAAAAACATAAAAAACATCTCTTCCATTTTTTAACATATTGTTATACATGTATTTATCTTTCAGATTCCTAAAATTTGATAACCGTTTTCAACCGTTTCTTGGAGTTATCGCATTTTGAAAAATGGTCTAAAAATCATTTTTTCCTCTAATCAATGGACGTTTCTATTTTGCGCATCATTAAAA
The DNA here is from genome assembly GCA_943735915.1 of Pherbina coryleti. Taxonomy (NCBI): domain Eukaryota; kingdom Metazoa; phylum Arthropoda; class Insecta; order Diptera; family Sciomyzidae; genus Pherbina; species Pherbina coryleti. The sequence goes on along the minus strand of OX030952.1, from coordinate 124,290,490 downwards.
GAAAAAAATATTGTGAGCACATTTTTTAAATAATTCAAGTGTTTTTTTTTTAATTTTCAAAAAATCTATGAACGAATTTTGGTTTTTATATTTTGTTAAAAAAAATTGGAAATTATTTTGAAAAAATTACTTAAATTTATAAAAAAAATTAAAAAATATTTTGAAAAATGTTCTATCTTTAGGAGACAAGAAAGAAAAAGCTCCACATACCTCCAGTTTCATATTTATGTTTTAATTTTTTTTTTTTTTTGTGTTTTTATTCTTGTGAAAACAGTTCACTTTTTCCGACTTTTAGACTTGAAAAATGGTCTAAAATTGATGTTTTCTCAAAAATTATTCTTTATTTTGTTACCATATTTCTTACACTCTATCGGAGTTTGTTTATAATTTATAAATATAAAGAATTTAAAAAAAAAATGTTTCTTAACAAATAAAATAAAATTCTGATATTATTTTAGACAAAAAAAAAAACACAAAAAAATAAAAAAAATAAAAAAGAAGAGTTGGCTGTGTCGTGGACACACCCGTAGATTTTGACGTGACGAAGTTTCTTGTTTGTTGTTAGTGTTGGTGTTGTTTTTTTTGCTGTTGTTGTCGTTGTTGATGTTGTTGTTGTTGTTGTTGTTGTTGTTGTTGTTGTTGATGTTGTTGTTGTTGTTCTTGTTGTTGATGTTGTTGTTGATGTTGATGTTGATGTTGATGTTGATGTTAATGTTGATGTTGATGTTGATGTTGATGTTGATGTTGATGTTGATGTTGATGTTGATGTTGATGTTGATGTTGATGTTGATGTTGATGTTGATGTTGATGTTGATGTTGATGTTGATGTTGATGTTGATGTTGATGTTGATGTTGATGTTGATGTTGATGTTGATGTTGATGTTGATGTTGATGTTGATGTTGATGTTGATGTTGATGTTGATGTTGATGTTGATGTTGATGTTGATGTTGATGTTGATGTTGATGTTGATGTTGATGTTGATGTTGACGTTGACGTTGATGTTGATGTTGATGTTGATGTTGATGTTGATGTTGATGTTGATGTTGATGTTGATGTTGATGTTGATGTTGATGTTGATGTTGATGTTGATGTTGATGTTGATGTTGATGTTGATGTTGATGTTGATGTTGATGTTGATGTTGATGTTGATGTTGATGTTGATGTTGATGTTGATGTTGATGTTGATGTTGATGTTGATGTTGATGTTGATGTTGATGTTGATGTTGATGTTGACGTTGACGTTGATGTTGATGTTGATGTTGATGTTGATGTTGATGTTGATGTTGATGTTGATGTTGATGTTGATGTTGATGTTGATGTTGATGTTGATGTTGATGTTGATGTTGATGTTGATGTTGATGTTGATGTTGATGTTGATGTTGATGTTGATGTTGATGTTGATGTTGATGTTGATGTTGATGTTGATGTTGATGTTGATGTTGATGTTGATGTTGATGTTGATGTTGATGTTGATGTTGATGTTGATGTTGATGTTGATGTTGATGTTGATGTTGATGTTGATGTTGATGTTGATGTTGATGTTGATGTTGATGTTGATGTTGATGTTGATGTTGATGTTGATGTTGATGTTGATGTTGATGTTGATGTTGATGTTGATGTTGATGTTGATGTTGATGTTGATGTTGATGTTGATGTTGATGTTGATGTTGATGTTGATGTTGATGTTGATGTTGATTGTTGTTGATGTTGGTCTTGATGTTCATGTTGATGTTGATGTTTATGTTTATGTTTATGTTGATGTTTATGTTTATGTTTATGTTTATGTTGATGTTGATGTTGATGTTGATGTTGATGTTGATGTTGATGTTGATGTTGATGTTGATGTTGATGTTGATGTTGATGTTGATGTTGATGTTGATGTTGATGTTGGTGTTGGTGTTGGTGTTGGTGTTGGTGTTGGTGTTAGTGTTGGTGTTGGTGTTGGTGTTGGTGTTGGTGTTGTTGTTGTTGTTGGATTTGGAGTTGGTGCTTTTCGTTTAGCTTTTTTTTTTGCTTCCCCATTGGTTGTGCTCTAATTTCAATTAATCCAGCAAAAGTGATGTATATGCGTCACATTAGGCGGTTCCCTGGGGGTTTTTGACACGCCGTCAAATTTTTTTTTTATTTTTGTCATATGCCCGAAGACCTCACCTTTGTTTTCGTTCCTTAAAATTTACCGTTGCACCAGTAGTCACAGAGTTAAAAATCCATGCAACGTTTTTTCATGGCTTTAGCATTTTTACTGCATTATGTGATTGCATCCCTGAAATCATGACAACAAAATTTTTTTGTAATTTAGTTGTGAAGCGTAATAACACATCCCTGCTGTCGTAAAACAAAATTTACTGTAGCACTCCTCCTGAGTGAGTTATAATTCCATGCAACGATATTACATTTCTGTTACATAAGCTGCTATATTCACGACCTGACGACGCCGGAATTTTTTTTTTATTTTTGTCGTAAAGCCATGTATAAAACCTTTATTTTCCTTTTTAAAGTTTTATCGTAGGTTATATACTCATTGAGTAAAAATTCAATGCAACGCCGCTGCATGAATGTTGCGTTATCGATCTTTGAGCGGCTCTCTCAGCGTCCCCATGACGTTAGAAATTTTTTGTCTAATTTTGTTGTGAGGGCTTTTAGTAGGCCTTTATTGGCGTATCGTATTTTTAATCCTAGCGCTAATACTCAGCGAGTAATAATTCCATGTAACAAATTTTCAGTTGCGCTGCTTACGCAGCTCCCACTACGTCCCTATGCCGTATTAAATTTTTTTTTTATTTTTTTAATATAGCCAAAGAATTAACCTTTACGGTCAGACTATTTTTTTAATCATAGCTCTTATACCCAGCGAATAACAATTCAATGAAACGCAGATGAATTTTTAAAAAATTTATTTTTCAACTTTTTTGGAAACTAGAGCAGTATAACGTAACTTCGTCACGTCAAAATATAGGTTATGTTTCCTTAAAATACTCTTTTTAGCACATGATAAGGGAAAATTAACGCCAAATGAAATGGACGGATTTTGTAACACCGACAATCAATATTTTTTAAAATGGCCGCCATTTTGTTTTTTTTTTGGCGGATAAAAATTATCTTAGTTCAGGCAGTGGCCACTTAAACAAGGATAAATTCGTTTTTTTTTTTTTTTTCCTCAGATGTTTCAGACTGGTGATATCCTGCACACCGTCAATTTTTTGGCATTTTTTTAAAAAAATCAAATAACGTCAAAAACCGCTTCAAAAATTCTGAAAAAAATTTTTTGTATTTTTTAATTGAAAACAAAATTCCCGACAAAAATTTATTTTTTTTTAAATTTGTAAGCTATATGTCCCCTTAAAGTATTTTTTTTTATTTAGTTTTATTTACTCATATTAACTTGATTAAAAAAAAAATACCAATACGAATATTTTTCCTTTTTTTTTGTTTTGCAAAACATTAATTTACATGTATAGTAGCATTTTTGTCGAAAAAGTGCATAGGAAACTATATGCCTATCTTTTTTTAAAAAAAGATATTGCCAAATGGTTTTCAGTATTAAAAAGTTAAAGCCTTAATCGTTCAAAATTAATTTTTTTTTGTTTTTTTTACCAGTTCTAATAACTTTAATATTAAATTTAAAAAAGAGTTGGCTGTGCCGTGGACACACCCGTAGGTTTTGACGTGACGAAGTTTCTTGCTGTTGGTGTTAATGTTAATGTTGATGTTGATGTTGATGCTGATGTTGATGTTGATGTTGATGTTGATGTTGATGATGATGTTGATGTTGATGTTGATATTAATGTTGATGTTGATGTTGATGTTGATGTTGATGTTGATGTTGATGTTGATGTTGATGTTGATGTTGATGTTGATGATGATGTTGATGTTGATGTTGATGTTGATGTTGATGTTGATGTTGATGTTGATGTTGATGTTGATGTTGATGTTGATGTTGATGTTGATGTTGATGTTGATGTTGATGATGATGTTGATGTTGATGTTGATGTTGATGTTGATGTTGATGTAGACGTTGATGTTGATGTTGATGTTGATGTTGATGTTGATGTTGATGTTGATGTTGATGTTGATGTTGATGTTGATGTTGGTGTTGGTGTTGGTGTTGGTGTTGGTATTGGTGTTGGTGTTGGTGTTGGTGTTGGTGTTGAGGTTGGTGTTGGTGTTGGTGATGAGGTTGGTGTTGGTGTTGGTGTTGGTGTTGGTGTTGGTGTTGATGTTGATGTTGATGTTGATGTTGATGTTGATGTTGATGTTGATTTTGATGTTGATGTTGGTGTTGGTGTTGGTGTTGAGGTTGGTGTTGGTGTTGGTGATGAGGTTGGTGTTGGTGTTGGTGTTGGTGTTGGTGTTGGTGTTGGTGTTGGTGTTGGTGTTGGTGTTGGTGTTGGTGTTGGTGTTGTTGTTGGTGTTGATGTTGATGTTGGTGTTGATGTTGATGTTGATGTTAACGGTTATGTTTATGTTGATGTTGATGTTGATGTTGATGTTGATGTTGATGTTGGTGTTGGTGTTGGTGTTGGTGTTGGTGTTGGTATTGGTGTTGGTGTTGGTGTTGGTGTTGGTGTTGAGGTTGGTGTTGATGTTGGTGATGAGGTTGGTGTTGGTGTTGGTGTTGGTGTTGGTGTTGGTGTTGGTGTTGGTGTTGGTGTTGGTGTTGGTGTTGGTGTTGGTGTTGGTGTTGGTGTTGGTGTTGGTGTTGGTGTTGATGTTGATGTTGATGTTAACGATTATATTTAGGTTGATGTTAATGTTGATGTTGATGTTGATGTTGATGTTGATGTTGATGTTGATGTTGATGTTGATGTTGATGTTGATGTTGATGTTGATGTTGATGTTGATGTTGATGTTGATTTTGATGTTGATGTTGATGTTGATATTGATGTTGGTGTTGGTGTTGGTGTTGGTATTGGTGTTGGTGTTGGTGTTGGTGTTGGTGTTGGAGTTGAAGTTGGAGTTGAAGTTGGAGTTGAAGTTGTTGTTGGATTTGGAGTTGGATTTGGAGTTGGTGCTTTTCTTTTAGCTTTTTTTTGCTTCCCCATTGGTTGTGCTCTAATTTCAATTAATCCAGCAAAAGTGATGCATATGCGTCACATTAGGCGGTTCCCTTAGGGTCTTTGACACGCCGTCTATTTTTTTTTTATTTTTGTCATATGTCCGAAGACCTCACCTTTGTTTTCGTTCCTTAAAATTTACTGTTGCACCAGTAGTCACAGAGTTAAAAATCCATGCAACGTTTTTTCATGGCTGTAGCATTTTTACTGCGTTATGTGATTGCATCCCTGAAATCATGACAACAAAATTTTTTTTGTAATTTAGTTGTGAAGCGTAATAACACATCCCTGCTGTCGTAAAACAAAATTTACTGTAGCACTCCTCCTGAGTGAGTAATAATTCCATGCAACGATATTACATTTCTGTTACATAAGCTGCTATATTCACGACCTGACGACGCCGGAATTTTTTTTTTATTTTTGTCGTAAAGCCATGTATAAAAACTTTATTTTCCTTTTTAAAGTTTTATCGTAGGTTATATACTCATTGAGTAAAAATTCAATGCAACGCCGCTGCATGAATGTTGCGTTATCGATCTTTGAGCGGCTCTCTAAGCGTCCCCATGACGTAAGAAATTTTTTGTCTAATTTTGTTGTGAGGGCTTTTAGTAGGCCTTTATTGGCGTATCGTATTTTTAATCCTAGCGCTAATACTCAGCGAGTAATAATTCCATGTAACAAATTTTCAGTTGCGCTGCTTACGCAGCTCCCACTACGTCCCTATGCCGTATTAAATTTTTTTTTTATTTTTTTAATATAGCCAAAGAATTAACCTTTACGGTCAGACTATTTTTTTTCATCATAGCTCTTATACCCAGCGAATAACAATTCAATGAAACGCAGATGAATTTTTAAAAAATTAATTTTTCAACTTTTTTGGAAACTAGAGCAGTACAACGTAACTTCGTCACGTCAATATAGGAAAATTTCGTTTTTTTTTATTAAAACCTAATTTTTGGCGCAAATACTTGATATACGTAAAATCTGATTCAATATTTGAAATCCGTAACCAAAAATTCATAACATGCAGAATTTCATAACAATCGAATGACTCCTTGTATTTTTTCCTCACTTTTGTATGGACTCAAAGTACTGTGCGCCATGCCATAGAAACACGTTTTCCCTACAAAATTCCGGTGGGGATCAAGTTGATCGGATAAAAACTCTTTCAGTTATGCTGTCAACGTGGTCTAAAAAAGTGATTTTGAATGAATGACGAATCATTTAGTAAAACTATTTCGGTTACTAAGTGTTTTATTAAGTCAACTTACCTTCTTTCTTAGACGCTGTCAGGATGCAATAGATCGTTTATTGAAAATAAACAAATTTTTTTCATTATGCCAACTTTATTCATAAACACATTTTTCATATAGCTATATTTTTTAAATATATTTATATATATATATATTTTATTTTTTGACATATAATCTCTGAACAATTTTACATGCATTTACATGGTGGTAACTATTTCTAAATATTATTATTTTTAACATTTTAATTTACTAAAAAATAACAATGTATGAAGGCGCAGTACACCTTTTTTAATTTTGAGTGGATTTTCTTTTCGAAAAAATGGGTTTTAGGCTTTTTTTCTTTAAGTAGGTACTTAAGGAAAAAGTTTTGTATTCATGACAAAAGTTCAGATAAAAACGAAGAAATTTAAAATTTTGTAATATACTGCACTGCTATTGCATATTTTTATACGGGATTTTGGATTGAATTCTCTTAGTAAATTTTTAGAGAGGATAGTACTGTTTATATTCCTTAAAATTTAAGTGTTTTAGCTGAGCTGTGGAAGTAAATATACGATAGCTGAATAAAGAACAAAATTTTGATTTATTATTTTTTTTTCCCCCAGTGTAATCCTGCATATGGACGAAATTTAATCTTAGTTTAGTTGAGTTTGGCTAGTGTTATTAGATTATAAGACAGCCTTAAATTGACAGAGTTGCAAGTGTTTATGTATGTTTGTAACATTAATAACTTAATTAAATATAATTAAACTTTTGTACACGGAATATATTGAAACATATTCACCTTAATGGATATATTTTAATTTGTTTTTTTTTAATTTATAAATTCTTTGCTCTTTTTGGTTAATTTGTAAATATTTTCTATAATTTTTATAACTTGTAGTTAGTTTAAATATACTCTAATATTAACAGCTATGTGATTACCCCTGTATATACACAATTGTTGTATTTTTGGTTTTTTGGTTTTTTTTTCTGTTTAATAAATTCGGGAATAAAACCTAGTTTAATTTTTTTCTAAGAGATGGTGTATTACCACCTATCACTCTAAATAACAAGTGCGGTTGAATGCATATGAAAAACTGTCTGTCTGTCTGTTTGTCAAATAGCTGGAATTCAGTTTTTTTTTTGTGAAAAATGCTGCATATTTTAAATTTTAATTAAGTTCAATTAAAATTGAGCTGCATAATTTTTAGAACTTAATGGTTTTTAGCTTCGATTGATTGAATAAAAATTAAAATTTTGCATATTTTGTTATTAATCAATTAAAAAAAAAACGTAAAAAAAAGAATTACATTTTCATGACATAAAAAAAATTATTGTAGTTATTAAATTTCCATGTGTCATTAAATTTCGCATTTAATGAATTGTTTTAATTAAATGAAAATTTTCAATTCAAATTAAGTTTTTATCAATCTATCGATATGATAAGATATCGATAAGATTAAAAATTTCTAAAAATTCATTAGAAACAAAAATTTATTTCTATAAAAATTAAATCAGATCTCATGGGTTGAACCTTAAGCTTCTGATTTTTGAAAATATCACACGCCGAGCTACTCAAATACTACTAACGGCTGCATCAACAAAAGGTGAAGGGTTGCAAAGACATGATTTTTAACAGCTATTCACTTGACAATTGTTATATGTGGACATATGAATGAATGCAGTTGTTGGTGGCCGTGGCGCAGTGGGTAGAGTGCGTGACCCATACGCCAGAGAACCCTGGTTCAATTCCTTCTGACACAGAAATTTTTGTCAATTGAATTAATTTTTTTGTCACGGCCGTCACCTCTCTGCAGACAATGGCAAACCTCAGAGAGTAAATAATACCATGTAAAGCTTTTTGAGAACGTGCACATTAACTGTTCGGAGTTGGCATAAAACTTAAATATCCAGTTCTCAGTCAATTGTGTACAAACATTTAATAACACGCACAACGAAATTTGATCTTAAGAAATTCGGTCAAAGTTCTTTCAAGGGCTGAAATGGTCAGTTTATTTTACTTTTTTTTTTGACATATGACAACTTAAGGGTGTTCAGGAGATGGCAATGCACTCTCAATGAGTGACTGTTTGGTGCGAATTGTAGGCCGGAGGTGTCATAGGCCGGTATTTTTTCTACCGACGACGACGGTAGAGTCGTAACAGTTAATGGAGTGTACTACAGAGACACGATAAACAATTTTTTGTGATCGAAAATGGAGTATATGAACACAGATGACCTCTACACTCAATCAGATGGTGCTGTGGTGCCGTACAAATTGTAAAATAATCGAGTTATTGCGCACGAAGTTTCCTGGACGTATAATTTTGCATTTTGGAGAGACCAATTGGTCACCGAGATCGAGCGATTTAACTCTTTGACGACCAATGGGAAACCGACGAACCTTTACTTTCGGATTTTTTCTGGAAAGACTATGCTATCAATTTTTTTTTTGCAGACTATCATCAAAAGGGAGAGAATGTGGCTTTTATAAAGTTCTTCAGATTTATGGGTAGTTTCTTTGCCTACCAGACTACCCCAAATTCGAAAAATCTTTCCTTTTTCTCCCCCTTTTTCTTGCTGCAAAATTTTGGGGCTGTGAAGAGTTACAGGTACAAAATTTTTAGAGAAGTTGCGAGCAAACTTGCAATTTCTGACAGAAAATTACAAAAAAAAAGATAGTTCACTTCAACGATCCACGCGACCACCAAATCTGATGGGACTTCTATGCCCCAATGGTTGTCAAAGGTAAAAATCTATGACATATTTAATTTTATTGAAGGGTTGATTTATTTGCAATAAAAATAAATTTGTTTGCATTTTTGATCAATACATCAGATAAATTTCGAAGCAATTTTGATTATTAGCAAAGCAAAATGGTTTTTCAAAAAGGCACAAATAACATTGGTTCGATGGTCTTTGTGTTGTTTGGAGAAGAAAATACATCCTTACGTCCCGTTTCACTTTTGTAGAGAAAATGATCGGACAGAGTAGTGGCCTCTGCAAGTTTGAATCGCTTAGATCCCTGTCTTACAACTTCGCGAAGTGGTCTCTTGCGGTTTGTGAACGAATCGATCATTTGAGTAGCCAGTTACGCGCGGACATCCAATGCAGATGTAGAAAATGAATCAGTATTCGACGAAGAGATTTTGTTGTAACCAATGTTGCACACTCAAATCAAAGCGATCACAGAAAAGACACAAGTAGAATTTGGTCTTTGATTTACGATTGTGTTCGTAGTAAGACTGAAATAAAATAACGAAATCAAAAACAGTTTAATTTTCTATCTAATGGTGGCACTTTGACCTCTCTACGATTATTGGTTTAGATATTAGATATTTCCAAAATAGGTCAAAATTTCGTTAAAAAATCAAAAAAATTCAATGTTTTGGAAAATTTGGAAAATTTTGTGAATATCTTGAACCAATAGTCGTAAAGTACCACCATTGGAAAGATTATTTTTTAAACCTCTCATTGGATGCCAAAAATTACGCTGTAGCAAATAAAGAAGGCCAGATATAAGATTATTTGGGACTTATTAACGAAGTTAGGAACTCTTTTGGGATATCTCCTCAACCAAAAGTCATATAGAGGTCAATGTACCACCATTGCAAAGGTTATTTTTTAACATTTCATTGGTTTACGTTCAAAATGTATTAAAAATGACGAGTTCTTATGAAGTAAATCAAAATTCAACCTCGAAGTTTTCGTTCGCGTATAGTCAACGAGAGAAAATAGTCGCATACATTTTTACCGTTGACGTCCCAATGGTCGTCATAGGCACCATGATTTTTCACGCTTTTGTAGGTAAAAAAATTATTTTTCGCGACGCTTTTGTTTAATTTGGGGTCTCTGAACACTAATGCGTGGTTCTGGATTTTTTCTAGTGGTTCTGGAGCGGTCGTCAAAGGATTAAGACAGTTAGGCTCCATCGTTTTGGGTAATGTTAAAAACAAAGTCTACACTAAACATCTTCAAGCAATTCCAATTCTCAAAAAGAATATTGCAGTCGACATCGTTTAAAATAAAGCCTCAAAAGAATAATCGAATGTTTTGAAAAAAAGATCAAGTTCTGCAAGCTGAGTCAAGGCGGCCATTTGAAAGATATTTAGGGTATTCACAAGGTGTGCTATCATGTCATATTATCATAATGTAATACAATTTTACACTAGTTTAAAAATGTAGTTGTTGCCTTCCATACAAAAATAGTACTAAAATATTACAACCCTAAAAGTTACAAGGTGGCACAAAAGTAATCCTCCTATCAGAAAATGCTATAAATTTTGCGATTGGCCCCTAATGTCAGTTCTGTTTTGACATTTGTGTAGTAAACACATGCGAAATACACGCTAATACACAATGTTACGCTACACTGCTCCAGAACGCCATCCTTAATCACGACCAAGAGGAAGATGATTTTTCATCAAAAATAATCATGAGTGATGAGGCCCATTTCCATCTTAGCGGGTACGTAAATAAGCAAAATTTACGCTTCTGGGGCACTGAAAATCCGCGTGTAACCCACGAAGAGCCATTACACCCGCTTAAAGTCACTGTATCGTGTGCTGTTTTCGCTGGAGGAGTCATCGGACCTTTTTTCTTCGAAGACGTCGGGGGCCAAACGGTTACTGTGAATGGTGAGCGCTACAGAGCAATGATCAACGAGTTCTTTTTGCCGCAACTTGATGAATTGGGATTGGAAAACATGTGGTTCCAACAGGACGGTGCAACGGCACACACTGCACGTGCCACAACCGATATGCTGAAGGATGCATTTCCCGGGCGCCTAATCTCCCGATTTGGCGATTTGCACTGGCCAGCAAGATCGCCTGATTTGACCGCTCCAGACTTCTTTTTGTGGGGCTTTTTGAAAGCCCCTTTTCTTTTGGCACTAGTTGGCTTTATGAGACCTTGTGAATACCCTAATTGTTATCCATACATAATCTCCATAAATATTCCACTCATGTACCTACTTTATAATCCAAATATTCCTTATAATCTACTTATTATCCATACATATTCAAGAAATTGCTCGTTTTATTTAGAAAACAAGTCCTACAACTCTTGGTGTTACACCTTTTACTAGAAATAAGCCCATATCCATAAATGGGTACATTATGGGCATGGCGTAGTTATGGTATAGGTATGGTATAGGTATGGTATAGGTATGGTATAGGTATGCTATAGGTATGGTATAGTAATGGTATAGGTATGGTATAGGTATGGTATAGGTATGGTATAGGTATGGTTTAGGTATGGTTTAGGTATGGTATAGGTATGGTATAGGTATGCTATAGGTATGGTATAGGTATGGTATAGGATGGTATAGTTGTGGTAAGCCTTTTGGACATGAGTAGAATTATGGTTATGATTTTAACACTCTAGCCTTTAGACCTCTCTTTAAAAATCAAAGAATTAGTCAAGTATTTACAAAATATATTGCTAAATTTTTGCCCCTTTTGATGACAAGTTAATTATGGAAATATTGACCTGGTTAATTTAATAATATATTCACTTATTCCAAATTAATAATTTCTAAATTTCCTAATTTAAGCCCACTATTTTGTCACTATTACGCTTTAAGAAAATGCTATCAATTTTTCAAAACTTATGTTTTAATTTATTTTTAGATCATAAACTGTCCAACTCCTACATTCTTGAAATATTTACATACATTCTGATCGGAAAAACCCTCTATGATCTCATAAAATTGTTCCCATTTGTCCATGAAATATGCTCGTTAGAAACCTTCAATTTCAAAATTAACCTTTATTGTATTTATACCCATTAGAACTTCAGCTGCTTCTTCCTGGGTACCTTAAGACATTTTAGGTATTGTATACATATAATGAGCAAAATAATTCGTTGCATTTTCAAGTAACTCATTTTTTTTTCAAAATTGCATATCTTTTCCTAGGTACATAATTTTACTAATTTTTTTTTTTTTTAATCTAAGCTTAATTGTTAAATAATCTTAGTCTTAACCATAAACTGTACAAAATGGTTCAAACATTAGCTGGTTGGCCTTGGTGACCAATATATATATATATATATTTCTTTTTTCTAACCTGTACATCTCCAGATCATATTTGCTCTAAGTATATTTTTACAAACCTAAAATTTTTATCTAGCTAGAGAAAAAAAGTTGAATTTTACATAAATAATTACATTGGTTGAAAACTGCTCCGATGTGTTGAGGACTGATACTAGGTGGGCACATCTTGCGGCAGATAACCGTTGGTGGCTTTATTCGAAATCAGCGTTAAGCTGCGGCTATTGGGCAGCACAAAAGAGTTTGGGCAAAGTCCGATGGGGCTCATTGACTGCGATGCTTTGATGGGTGAACGTTGTGGTTCGAGCGTCAACTGCTGCACCTTCTTGTTGTTATCTCCACCATCATCATCATCATCATCATCATCATCATCATCATCATCATCATCATCAACAACTGGATTCTTTCGCGTTGCATGCGAGTCATTCTGTTGACTGCAACTTTCAACATGCATTGTTGTTGTTGTTGTTGTAATTGTTGTCACCGACTTGCGCTTGAGCGTAGACACAGTCTCGCTTTTGAACTGTACAATGGTGTCCTTCTTTAGTAGGCTGCGTATGGATTCTGTGGGCCTCAGACTAAGCTGCTGTTTGTTGCTGAGATCTGAGAGACTGATGTTATTCTTAAGCAATATTTCCAAATTTTCTATGGAATCCCTTAGGCCACTCTTCTCCGCTGTCAGTTGATCCTTTAACTCGTTGAGTTGTTTTTTAGGCAGTGACGGCAAACGATTCACTGTCGACGCACTTTCAATCGGGTTATCTGTCGATGATGACTTCAGAGTAGGCAGCGGCGTAACAATGTTGATAGTTTGCACGCTAGAGCTGTTCGAAGGACACGAAGTGATGCCAGAGCCGGCACTGACTGTGGTGCCAAATGATGAGGAAATGTTGTGCTGGCGACACAACGACTTGCGACGCTGAGCTGTTAGACTCTCAGCTTGCATGCGTGCATCGAGGTCATCGTCAAGTGTTGAGAGATCTTCAGAGTTGGCACGGCTAGTTGTGGCCTTGGCAGCTGTGGGGATTGATGGCTGCGTGTCGATGGGGACACTGTTTGGCACGCTGTTGCTGACCAAGGATGTGCTCATGGGCGTTGCTGTGACTGAAGCTGCCAAAGGCGCTATTGACACAGGAGGGTTAGAAACGGGACTCTTGCCCTTGAGAAAATACGTTATCATCGAACCCTTGCCTTTGACATTAACGCTGCCGCGACAAGTCAGCAGGAAACCACGACACTCTAGAATTTGATATGTTTCTTGTGTGACCTTAAAGTGTTGGAAACAATATAAAAAGAAATGGAGAGAAAGATAAAAACAGAAACAATTACGTTACACAAAAATACAGATGTTTTTTAAAAAGTTATCAACAGAACAGAGACAAATAATATTTCGTTTAGGGATTAAGTTCTTATGTTGGCAACACCCACAAGAAAATGCAAATTTAATCCCACACCCACCCCCACCCAATCCACAAGCACCGACAAAGCCCTACTAAGTTGGTGTCAAAACGCAAGATTATCGCTTAAGGCAAAGCAGCAGGAAAGCAACAATTTGTTGGCACAAACTGGTTGCCCATGGTGCTTGACTATACACAATAGCATCTAGGAGAAACAACAAAATTACTATTTATTGCAATAACAGCGAGAATCATCGAGATGCTTAAAGAAGAAAAAATATAGCAATAAAAAATCAATAAACAAAAACAATATAAAATGTTTTGTGGAGAAAAATAATCTCCAGAGAATATTGAATGCGAATCATATTTCCCAACTTTGGATGGCTTTTTTCGTTGTTCATATTGTTATTGCTGTTTTTATTGGAAGATAAGTGATGGATATTGATTCATTTTTTCATACATTTTGACTAGTTTCTTTTTGTTTGTTTTTTTTTTTGTGTTGTTCTTTTAATCTACAGGAATAGCTGTTTGTGCAAATTTATGATTTATGGATAGTAATATGATTTATGATAATAAATACCCCTATTTTAAGGTCCTTTGATGGAACTGGAATTTTTTTAATTATTTATTTCTTGCACACTTTGGGTCATGTCATATGTCATGTCATATGTGTCACGTCATATGTCCTGTCATATGTCCTTTCATATGTGCTGTCATATGTCATACCATATGTCATACCATATGTCATACCATATGTCATGTCATATGACATTTTATATGTCATGTCATAAAAAAATAAAAAATGAATAACTGGCCATTTCAGCCCTTGAAAAGACTTTGACCTAGCTTGTTATGATCAATTGTGTTGTGCGTGTTATTAAGTTTGTACACAATTGAACGAGAAAGGGACCTACATGTTTAACGCCGACTCCGAACGGCGATGAACGTAATGTTCTTATTCTCAAGAAGCTTTACATGGCATTTGATTACTCTCTGAGGCTTGCCATTGTCTGCAGAGAGGTGGCGGCCGTACAGAAAAATTATTTTAATTCAAATAATTTTCTGTCGCTGCTGGGGTTCGAACCTGCGTCTCCAGGTTCTTTGACATAGCGGCCACGCACTTTAACCAACTACGCCACGGACGCCAGCTGTCATGTGTCACATGTCACGTCATATATCACATGTCACGTCATATGTCACGTTATATACCATGTCATATGTCATGTCATGTTATGCCATAAGCCATGTCATATTTCATGACATATTTCATTTCATGTTATGTCATTTGTCTTGTCATTTGTCATGTCATTTGTCATGTCATTTGTCATGTCATTTGTCATGTCATTTGTCATGTCATTTGTCATGTCATTTGTCATGTCATTTGTCATGTCATTTGTCATATCATTTGTCATGTCATTTGTCATGTCATGTCAGCTGTGGGAATAATCGCCCAAGAGAAAATTGCCCAAAGTGCTGAAATGAACAATCGCCCAAAAATTCGCTTAAAAAATTTGGGCGAAATTTATTCATTTCGATTTGGGCGATTTGACGCAATAAAATTTTGGGCGATTGTTTAATGAACGTTTGCCCAAAATTTGAAAAATGAATAATCGCCAAACGTTAATTTTTGGGCGATTGTTCATTTCGACTAAATTGAGATCATTCACAATTTAGAACAGAATTAACAGGTTTCCATGAAGTTGTTTTTATAGCGATTTTGCTTTGCTTAACTTGTGATCAAAAAATTGTTAAGAAAGTTAATGGTTAATGTTGTATGTTTTTTGGCTCCCGAAATTTAAGTCCGATGTTGTTTTTGACGTAGAATACGTCATTCTCGGAGGTAAGTAGGGTAGTTGATAGTGATCATGTGTCGGTATTTACATAACTTTTTGAGCCTTTGGTAGGCCTAAAGTACTGATCGTACAATGTTGATGTTAGCACTTGTTGGTCTGCTTGATCCTCAATGCGACAAAAATTCATGTTAGAACTCTCTTACTTATATAAATTTTACACAATTACATGAAATATAAAGCCAACATTTGATGTTTTTGTTTGCTTAAACTTGCTACCTATTTATCGACAGTTTCCGGTTTTATCGACAAAATCATAAAATTTGAATGGGAGCCCCCCTAAGGAGTGGTCGGAGGGATAAGGTGCCAAACGCAAAAATGTTCCTTTTGCAAAAGTAATGGGGGTCGGTGATACATATTAACCCTTTCCGGCACCTTTTTAAAGGGTGATATGCTCAGGTGTATGGAATAAATAAACAAAAACCATAAAATTTGTATGGGAGCCCCCCTAAAGAGTGGTCGGAGGGTATAGGTGTCGAAGGCAAAAATATTCCTTTTGCAAAAGTAATGAGGGTCAGTCATACCTATGAACCCTTTCCGGCACAAAAACCATACAATTTGTATGGGAGCCCCCCTAAGGAGTGGTCGGAGGTAAAAGGTGTCAAAGGCAAAAATGTTGCTTTTGCAAAAGTAATGGGGGTCGGTAATACATATTAACCCTCTCCGGCACTCTCTTAAAGGTCATATGCTCAGGTGTATGGCATAAATATACAAAAACCATAAAATTTGTGTAGGAGCCCCCCTAAGGAGTGGTTGGAGGGAAAAGGTGTCAAAGCCAAATATGTTCCTTTTGCAAAAGTAATGGGGGTCGGTGATACATATTAACCCTCTCCGGCACTCTTTTAAAGGTCATATGCTTAGGTGTATGGAATAAATATTTTGCTAAATAGTTTTTAAAAAAGATGTCATCAAAAGCGAATTGACTAATTCTACGTCTTGTGTTACGACATAGTCGAAACTACTGTATCTTTTTTACCTTCAGTACAAGCGCAAATCATTTTATCATAACGAGTTTGAAATTTGTTTTTGATGTTATGCCATGAACAAAGGGTCCATAGACATTACCATATCTCCGGATAAGGTCAAATGGTGTTTTTTTTTATGATAAAATTATTTGCCCTTATACGAAATGTTATTCTCTTACTTTCCGTACAAGGGCAAACCATTTTGTCATAACGAGTTTGAAATTTCTTATCTTTTTGGCTATAAACAAAAATTCGGGCTTTTTTATATATATTAATTTGTCATTTAATTTGGATCCTTATATCTTCTTTCTTTCGTTTGGGCGATTGTTAATAGTATTTTTGGACAATTATTCATTATGAATAAATATCCAATATTTTGGGGTATTGTTAATTTCATTTGTGGGCGATAATCGCAGTTTCGGACGATTTTTCATCCGTTTTTTGGGCGATTTTTCAATATGAATAAAAGCTCAAAGTTTTGGGTGATTGTTCATTTTGGCAATTTGGGAGATTGTTCATTTTGGCACTTTGGGAGATTTTCTCTTGGGCGATTATTCATACAGCCTGTCATGTCACATGTCATTTCATATGACATGTCATATATCATGTCATATGTCATGTTACATGTCATGTCACATGTCATGTCATATGTAACGTCATATGTCGTGTCACATGTCATATCATATGTCACGTCATATGTCATGTTGTATTCTCATATATCACGTCATATGTCATGTCATATTTTAACACTTTAACTGCCACCATACAAAAAAAAATTGGGTCCTCCGGGCCATTTTTTTTTTACAGATCTAGTGTATTTTGGTATTAGAAAATTCGAACAAAATATCAGAAAATGTTTTTTTTTTATATTTCTGTGAAATTTTGAAATATTTTATTGAGGCACAACATATGTACCTCACGGCCTAATGTGTACGCCGTGAGGTACATGTGCTGTGCCTTGTTTGCAATTTTGTTTTGATCATAGTAAATAACCATTTCGTCTGGCAATATTGAACTGCGACACATTCGATCAAGAATATATATACATTTCTATACCTACCACGCTTCCTTATGGGCGTTACAAACGGAGTGAGAAAATTAATATACCCCAGTAAAAGGTTTTTTTGTAATCGTGGGGGTATAAAAATAATGCGCTAAAGATAGGTTTAGGTATGCCAGGCCATGCGGAATTGAACTACGTTTACAGATTTGCATTTCGAGGTACTAATTTTGAACTATGAACTATAATGTGTAATCAAATACTGAGGCACATACGCTGTGCCTCAGAGCCTACGTGGACATTTTATTGAGGCACACCGTATGTGCCTCATGGCAGTTAACGTGTTAATATGCGATTAATGTGCTCAAAAGTACCTGTATGTGATCAATTATGCCTGTAGAGTCCATGCGCGATGCAACATTAACTGCATTGCCCCAGATGTCATATTGCGGCTTGCGAGCACCGATGACACCAGCTACCACAGGCCCAATATTGATGCCTGCAAAGAATTGCAGTCAGATGTTATAAAAAATAAGTTAACTATCTTATAAATCAAAAGAAAGTTATAAATATATGACTACTTTCGAGAGCTACCTACCGATGCGCATGCGGAAATTATTAAATGAGTGCATGTTGACTTCTTCGATCTTTTCAAAGAGCTGCAGTGAGTATTCGGCCATTGCGGTGACATGACGAAAATTGACCTGATCACAAGTGTTGGCAGTGAGGCCAGAAGCGGCCATATAAGTGGCACCCGTGCTCTTGATTTTCTCAATATAACTATGCAGTAGAAGATATAAAAGATACATAATTGAGTCTTTTAATTAAATGAGTCTTCAAATATTAAACGTTTCATCGTACCCAGCAGTAACGTGAACTTACCGAAATCGTTCCTCGCTCAAAAGTTCATCAAAATCCGCGATTATCTCGTTCAGCAGACGCAGACATTCGACACCCTCGTTGTTTGCCTCCAGCTCCACGTAGAATTCGGAAAAATTTGGTATTGACGCGAATAAAATACACACGCTATCGCATTGCTCATGATAGAGATCCTGTGGCAACAGTAAACCGAGTCAGCCATTGAAGGATGGATGAATGTGTGGGTGCATTAGTTGAATGAGTTGGTTGCACGCATTGCACATTTTGGCATGTTCGGATGACATTTTGTAGCAGTTTGAGTAGTTTTAGTTGTTGTGGGTATTGATATTGATGATGATGATGATGATGATGATGTTATGTAGTCAGAAGTAGTTCGAGGGATGAAAGACAAATTGAGATAAATTGAAAAATGCAATTTGACGCTTTTGTGCTTCTCAAACTAATGAGCCTTGAATAAAGGCAAATTCATGTTACACATACACACACACACTCACTCAAAAGCACATCCTTTAACAAATAGGAATCTTGGTTGGTATATTTAATTTGTGTGAATGTTACTTTTAAATGCATCACTTGTAGAGTGCTCAACATGGTGCATTACGAATGCTCTTCTCCACTTACTCAACAAATACTCGTACGTCAATCTACAGTAAAATGAGCGTTACATACACAATTCCATTTTCATTAAACTTGGGAAGAACCCACATACGTACCAACAAAAACACTTTATCTATGTTTTATCTTGTTGACACATAAAAAATTTAAGAAATTTTCCTTATTTAAGATGTGCGTCAAGTGGAAATTTACTGCTATTTGCTTGGTTCTAGTTGGCTATTTATCTTCTATTGTTTTTTTTTTACTACATTAACTTAGGACATTACACTTGTTTGAACTTTGGATGAACAAATACTGTTCAAGTTTTTATGAACTCTAAGGAAGTTCTGAGCATAATGTTAACTTTTTATCTCGCACCAATTTTCATAAAAAGTAAATATAAAAAATTTAATTAGTGCCTTAAAACTAGGTTATTTCTGAACCAACATTTACTACCACGCCAGCACAATTGTTCATAAAAAGTTCAGTTAAAATCCTTCAGGCCTGAAAAACAAAGTCGTTTGTTTAAAGTGGTCCTTTTTTAATATATTATTAAAAAAAGACCTACCTCCCCCCCCCCCCCCCCCCCCTCAAGCTGTACCTATCACATTCCTGTTTCAATAAAATCAAATATTTTACTTTAAAATATTTTTTTCTGAGCTATTAGAGCAAGCGCTTCACTTTATATTTTTATATTAAGAAAGCTCCAAGCTTGTGTCCACCCAGTGTAAGCTTAAACATTTTTTTCCAACTTACAGGAAAGCCTTTTAGTAGTTTCTTTTTTTTTAATAGACAAACAACAATTAAAATTCTTCCAAGAGAAGCCCATCAACCATTATCCTTTGTACAAATCTCGTTCATCATTCTTCAACGTGAACACAAAAGCTTTCTTGAAACTACTTGTTGGCAGATTATTTTCAATTCCAGCACTTCACCAACTTTTACCTGTCACTACCAAGCAGTTTTTTCTTAAGTGCTTTATAACCCACTGTCAAGCGTTGCTTTTAAAATTCATGACCATGCATACTTTTTCCAGCTGAGTTTGGCGAATCCAAAAGTTTGTTCTGCTTTTACATAGCAACAAAAAAAGAGGAAAAAAAAGAGTTTAAATTCCACTGAACAGTGCATTAATGCGCTGCGTTTGCCGTTTCCATCAGTCTAACAACGGTTCCGAGGCCTGATTGGCTCAGCAACGCTTACCAATACTTCAACTAACCACTAACATGCTTACATTAACGCCTTCCGCCAAAATCCCTCTTTCCCTCATTCGAACTTTAACTCACACACACATATACACACACACTTACGTCGATGTTTTTATCCCTGCTCAAGAAATGCTCTGCCACATGAACGGGCAAAATATTTTCTAACAGTTTCCGGTTGTACGCCTGCAGATGCTCCATATCCTCCTTTTCCTCTGTGGCATGAAATTGAAAATACAAATAGCGAAAGGGAGAATGAGATAAAAAAAAAATAGCATAAGCAAGAAGATAACGCACAAGTGAAAAGGGAGAAATAAAAAATAGCGAAATGTTGAAAATTTTTCGCACAAAACAGATGCAAATTAAATGAAACACGACAACACTGAAAAAAAATGGCAAAAAGTGCAGCAAAAATGTTGCAATTCTATCCACTTCGACTGCACTAGAGAAAGGAATAGAGGAAATGCCAACGTTAGCGGCGGCTGGTATGGGTCTGGGTAAAATATGTGCAAGGTTGTGGAGGGGAAAAATTCTAGAGCGCAATAGAAAGGATTCTGTGAAAGAATCCTTTTGCAACATTGAGCTATAAGAGCTAGAAATATGAGCAGGGAATGTTTTTTTGACGATTGTTAGTTTGCGCAGTTGAAGTGGTAGAGGAAAAAATGTTTACATTAATTTGATTGAAATTTGAAGCAAGAAAAGTTTACGTTTTAACAAAGACGTATTTCAAAGGATTCCATTTAAATATCTGCATTTGTAATTTTTAACAAAAATCAATATAAAATTCAATAAAAAATTCTCACGAAATTATTGAGTTAAAATGTAACTTTGTAAGCTGCCAATAATGTCCATAACAACAGCAAAATGTCACGGCTACTCTACTCACCCGTTGCCTGTAGCTTCCAAATAAAGTCCAGCCTGTAGGTAGCTTCTGTTTGATGGCTATGGAAGATAAGTGCCAACATAAATGTGAAGAGGAAAATCGAATCAATTATGTAGCGCAGCTGAGCCTCTTCATGACTGTCACCCAGCGTTGCAGTAACAGCAGCAGCAGCAACAGGCAACAAGTAGAGCCATTCAAGTTGAGTGTAACATCCAAAGGATACAGCATAAGAAAAAGTAAAAGCATTAAAAAAAAAATTACATGGATAAATAAGCAAGTGAATAAAGTATTTAAAGCTACAGAAAAAAAAGACACTTGAAAAAAGGCACAAAATAAGTACGCATACAATTTTAATGCAGTTGGTAGCTAATTTAATGCACTTTGCAATGAGCACAGTTAAAAAAAAGTAGTGGCGCAAAAATTATGCTTTACAGATAAAATTGCATTAGTAGCTGTTGGTGTTTTTTTCTCCTTTTTTCTACACTTACTTCAATGCGAATCTGATTTCCTTTTTAGAATAGTACCACAGCGAGAAGCCTGTGTAGCAAGTTGCCGTACTTAGTAGTAGTATGAACTTCAGCAATATGCGCATCACTTGGTAGGTGGCACAGGTCATCATCGAAAGCAGCGTGAGCAGCAGCAGCGTCTGCAAAGAAAAACAACGTAGGAAATTTTATTGTCGCCAATTATTTTGGCCTTTGCTAATGTGCAATTAAATAGAGTGAATACAACACTTACATTGCTGGCCAAGTAGTAATCACAGTTAGTTGATGGCACAGCCATAGCTAGCGTTGAGTTATTGTTTATGTCGGATATGGGCTCCATCGTAGAATGTTCGTTGTAGTAGATGAACTCTTGCAGCTGCAACAAAGGATAAACCAATTGGGAAATATAATGTGAAACGAAAAAAAAAAATCTTTAATGTTAGAAAAGACTGATCAGCTAAGCAGCTAAAGTAATGAAATATGTAGGATATAGTTTCCAATTACTAGCTATTGGCTTAACTAACGTTACTTTATTTCCTTATGACTCAGGAAATATTCATATAAAATATTTGCAAAAGTAACGAATTATAAAAAAAGGATTCCAAAAGTGGAACAAAATATATATGTCATTCTATCGTTCTACACGTCTAATTTCAATTGAAAAAACTGTCTGTGTCTGTGCTGGGTTTCTGTGCTGGGTTTCGAACCTGGTCTCGAATTTGCATCGAGTGGTCCACGTGCTTCTTAACACACTTGGCCACGGCCGCCACCAATTTAATCGTATCATTGCCATAAAATTTTCAATTCATTCAAGGAAGGAGTTTTCAAGGAAGATGCAAGGCAATTTGATAATTCAGTGACTTTTTGAATAAAACGTATTTTTTTCTCGGCAAAAAAGCGTTTTATTTCTCAACATAGTCTTCTTGTAAATCAAAACAATTAGTGCAGCGTTTTTACAACTATTTGATTTCTTCCAAATAATAGGTCTTATCAAATTCCTCAAAATAGGCCATTTTTTCAGTGATGACCTCTTCATTCGAGCCAAATCGCTTACCGTAGAGCTATGTTTTCTCAGGTTTTTATTTTTTCCCAAGTTTGGGAATAGAAAATAATAGCAGTGGGCCTAATCTGGAAAATATGGGCTTTTGCCATGGCGGCGACTACAGACGTGGATGCTGGTGCTTTGTTATGGTGGAAAAGCACTTTTTTCTACACCAAATGCTGTCGTTGTTGCTTCAAATCAATGTCCAAATTTGTGCAACAAATGTGAATAATATTTGCTGGTGATCGTTTTACCCTTTTATTACTTTGTTGGCTGACAGACCCATCTTGGCCTTCTTTCTTCTTTGGTGCACGTTCATCCAGAGAAGTTCACTACTTTGAATGTTCCTTGGTCTCTTATGTATTGTACCGTCTCCATGTTTCGTTCAAGGTTACGAAACGACACAAAAACTCCTTCGTATTTCGGTAGGAAATCGTTAAATACTCCGTTGAAAGGATTACGCAGCTGCTTTTATGGTTGAGTGTGAGCAATCGGGGCACCATTCGCGCGGATAGCTTTTTCACGTCCAAATTTTCATGTAAATTGTGATGTACCCGCTCAGTTGAGATGTCTACAGCCTTTGCCACCTCACGCACTTTCATTCTCCGATCGTCCAGTATCATTCCATGGATTTTATCGACAATTTCTGGCGACCTGAGTGTTCAGCGTCACTTGTACCCTATTCTTTCTAATATATGTAGTAAAAATACAAACGTTCGGGATTTGATTAAGAAAAGATTTATTAAATTCACTTTTATTTCTTATTTCTCTAAACAAATAACTTATACCGTTTATATAAACGTTAATATATTCAAAAACCCGTCCGGTCACGTCGCGCTCTAATCTTAACCGGAAGGTTCATTCACTGCATATGCATATAGCCGAGAGTAGAATGATTGCGTATGCGTTTTTCATCCGTTTACTCGCTGGCGTTAGAAAATCGAAGTATGTGAAAGCTTATGGGAGCGAGTTCAATGGTTGTGAACGTTACGCTGGCAAAACGTTAGTTACGCAAGAAAGTTGAAAATACTTTAACTTTTCTTGCGTAACTAGCGTTTTTTGACAGCTCGTTACTTATAACGAACAT
This sequence comes from Pherbina coryleti, assembly GCA_943735915.1. Lineage (NCBI taxonomy): Eukaryota > Metazoa > Arthropoda > Insecta > Diptera > Sciomyzidae > Pherbina > Pherbina coryleti. The sequence continues at coordinate 124,266,764 of OX030952.1, read as the reverse complement.
CAAGAAGAAATAAAAGAAACGAGTCAGAAGCTCATTACTTTTAGGGATGGCTCTTGCAAATAAATCTTAAAAATTAAAAATGTCTATAATTTTTTTTCATTATTAATTTCTCAAAATTACTTTTTTATACTCAGGATTTAAGATTTTTTTACTTATAAACGAAAACAATTTAAGTATTTTTGTGTAAATGCAATAAAAACTCAACATTAAGAACATACCAAATGTTTTATAATTTTGTAGCCCTGCTCAATCCGAACGTAAAATGCAATCATTGAACTCTACCATCATTTTCTTGCGTAAATTGCTCTAGCGAGTAAACGGATGAAAAACGCATATGCAATCATTCTACTCCCGGCTTTTGCGTCCGTCTACTCGCTAGCACAATTTACACAAGAGAATTATGGCAGAGTTCAATGATTGCGTTTTACGTTCAGACTAAGCAGGGCCACAAACTTGTAAAATATTTGGTATGTTCTTAATGGGGAATTTTTTATCGTATTTACACAAAAATACTTAAAATGTCTTCATTTATTATTAAAATAATCTTAAATACTGAGTATAAAAAAGTTCTTTTGAGAAATTAACAATGAAAAAATAAGACATTTTTAATTTTTAAGATTTATTTACAAGAGCCATCCCTAAAAGTAATGAGTTTCTGACTCGTTTCTTTTATTTCTTCTCTCTGTTCGTTAGAAGTAACGAGCTGTCAAAAAACGCAAATTACGCAAGAAAAGTTGTAATATTTTCGACTTTGCATGCGTAGCGAGTAAACGGACGCATATGCAAATGCAGTCAATGAACTTTCATCTGCAAGCTTTCACATATTTCTATTGCATTGCGTTCAGCGAGTAGACGGACGCATATGCAAATGCAATGAATGAACTTCCCGCTTTACTCTACTCTGTTCGTTTTGTCGTTCGTTGCCCTACCCACGCTTCGTCCAGTTCTTTCTCTCTTTCTCGTGTCGTCTCACTCGTCGGTCAGTTTTTCAACGTCGTCGTCTCGCGTGAAAGTTTAAGTTCTGTCAGGGTTGCTGTAACTCCGTCCAGTCCTAGTCCTACCGTAAAGCTCCGTTCACACATATCGTCGTTGCGCATACAAAAAAGGTTAAGTGTTTTTGAACAATTTTTCAGGAGACGAAAAAAACATTTTTGTTTTTTAACAATTTCAATACTTTTTTCACATATACAGCTAACTTTCACATTTGCTAACTTCTGAACCAATATAAATATCAAAAAACCATTTGGTGAGTAGATGGGGCATACATATGGTAAAATAAAAAAAAATTGAGATTTTACACATAACCCTTTTTGTAAGAGCAACGACGATATATAACATATAGAAAGCTAAATTTTTTTGGGTAAATTTTCAAAATATTTCAGTTGAAAAATTTAATTTTATCCCAAACAGAGTCGGATATTCTATATTAGTATTACAAAAAAAATGTTTTGTATTTGTAACTTCTAAATATTGAATTAGTGAACAAGTTACTTCGTTTCCTTTTCATTCAGGGGATGCATCCTGTTATTTTCGCGAGCATTTTGTTATTTCGGAAGACTGGTCAAGGTATTATGGAAAATTAGAAAAGTACAGGTGAATATTTGCTTTGAATTAACACAGTTTAAAAATGTAAAGTTTGGATAGATATGCCCAGAATGTCAAGATCAGCTGAATTCACAAGGTCTATGCGTTCATATTAAGGGTCGTTAAGGGTCTCAGGTTTTTTTTTAGGCTGTATTCAGCTTAAGACCAAAATTGTTTTTACATTATTAAAGTTCAAGATTAATCCCTGACATTTTGGTTCAAAAATATTCGTCGATAACAGTGGCGGATCTACACACGGGTTCAAAGGGCTTTAGCCCTTGGTGAATTTTTTGTATAGGGGAAAAAAATGAAAATAAGCCCTAAATGCCGTTTTAGCTCCCCTTAGGTTAGAATTCGGCCCTCCTCTGGCGAATCCCAAATTTTTTTTTTGGTTTTTCTTTTGTTAAGTAAAGAGTATGTATTGGGTGCTAAATAATTGTTTTTTGAAAAATATTAATTTTTGACAAAATGGCTTGCGTGGAATGAAAATTTTAATTTTTTGTGCACGAAATTGTGATCGTTTTAGGTTATAAATAAAAAAACATGTATACAAAAAATTGAACGATTAAACGTCGAATTTTTTTCCAGATAACTAATCTCCAGATTTTTTATCGCAAATTAAAAGTCTTTCGCGGCATTCCACTTTTCTACCTTATCGACGAATATTTTTGCACCAAAATTCCATGAATAACTCTTGAATAGTTAAACTATAATGATGTTAAAATAAATTTTTTCTAAAATAAAAAAAAAAGTTTAAAAAGCAAAAAAAAAATGTTTAAAAAGTGTATTTTTTTCGAAAAACTCTCGGAGGCTCTTGTGGAGAATTCATGCGGCTGTGAGTTAACAGACACAGACACTGGGTATTTTTGGAATTAAACTCTACTCTATTATCTATCTAAGAAATTTTTTCAAGACATTTGGAAGTGTGTCATTTATGTGTCGTCGGCTTACAAGGAAAACTGAATAACTACGAAAATTCGGTTATTTGCTTTTTGATGGAGTATAATGTAGAAAGTCAATCAAAAATTTCTGACAATACTAAATATCTAATATTGCGGTTAAAAATATCACTTTGGTCCTTTTAAAGGTCAAATTTAAAAGTAAACACTAGGACCTTCATAACAATAAAAACTTATTTTATGAAATATGTTTTTTCAGTTGGTCAGTTTCTTCGTTTTTTTTTTTTTTTTTTGTAAGCCTACGATATTGCCTTTTTCAGTCAATCTCCAAAATGTTTGGGTATTTTTTTAAGTTATACATATGAATGACATTGGATTTGAGTCAACATTAAATGAGCCTGATTTTTAAGGTTGCTGTTAAAAACCAGAAACAAAGTAGGCGATAGAACTGATACCTGTGGTACTTTGGGATTAATGGTGTGCTCTTTAAATTAAATTTCAAACAACAATAACCAAAAAAACCATAGCTTTGAGGAGCGTAGATCAGATTATAATGGTTCGGTAGTTTAGCTGGCTGCATGTTTGTGAACTTTTAATAAGTAGAAAATGCGCCTACTTGGAAAGAGTTATTGAAAAGATTTCGCAAATAACGAGACAATGTAGAAGTATTTATCTACCCATCTATTTATACAAATTTCTTTTCATCTTTCTATTATTTTCTAAAGAGCAACAGGGTAGCCTTCAGTAAATATTTCAGGAATAAGAATAGTCAGAAAGGCAAAGTTGTCGAAGATACATATATAAATAAATGAGATAAGTATATTGGAATGCTTTCAAAATGTATTGTTGCTTAGGCTAAAATCGCTGAACTTCAAAATGACCTAAGTTGGAACATAACTATTTATAAAAAATTTAATTTTTAATCGAAATATTTTCTAAATTTTCTTACTGTTGGTAAATTATTTACATGTAAATATATTGATTAGAATAGAATAGATTGTAAGGGTGAGCTTAAGAAACGAAAAATTAAACTTTCTGTAATACATCGTTTTTAATATAGAAACATTTTAAAGAAAAGTTTCTTTTTTTAATGATGAGTTTGAGCACATTCTACATTCTAATTTACAACATTTGACCTTTCCAAAACTTTTAAATTATTTCTAATATTCTTCCCCAGGACGAAATAAACAATTCTGTTATTTTGAACAGGTCATCAACCTTGTTCAAAAAATTGAACAATATCCAAAACGACAAATAAATAAGAGATTTTATGAGAATTAAGGACCAAGCAAGAACTTCTTTCAGACATTCAGAAGTAATGCTTAAGCTGAAGACTCACGATTTAATGCAAACAATGCAAATGTGTAAATGCTGCTTTTAGCTTCAGTTCACATTCACAAAAGCTACACAAAACTGGAATAGCACCATCAGAAACTTGAGGCATAGTTTGTCAAATAGATCAAAAACAACAACAACTAAGTATAAGCAGAGTGAGAGTAATTTACTTATTGTTAAAGTTAAGTTGTTTTTGTTATTGTGATGCTTTGAAGCATTCCGCAACTGTTGAAAATATTTTATAAATAAATTATTGCTTTCTGATGATAACAGCAGTAGGCCAAAGGACCAAAAGATGTACAGCTGAGTTTGACATGTACTCTACGAAAAACGCCTAAGGGCATTTTCTCTAAAGTAGCCAAGCATTGGAGCTGGGGTAGAGCACAAGGTCAAAGACGTCTGCAAATGAATGCTACTCAAAAACACAAAAAACTACAAACGTAAAACTTAAAAAGCAACACACACATACACTTACTCACACTAATACGGCCATAAAACTTCGGACTCTGACATAAAGTTAACCAACAGTAGACAATGTGAAAAAAAAAGTAAATACCTAAGTACGCTGCAAGGTTTTGTCTGTCAGTGACAGACACCCATATAATTGAAACATAAATATTTAAGGGAACGCAGACGGATTTTATGGCCAAATTGTACAGATAATCAGTGCAAAAGTTCAAAAGTTTTATTCATTCACAAATACACAGAAAAAAAAGAAAGAAAACAACTTGTAATGAAATGAGCAGCACTTGGGTGTTTAAGGTTTCAACATTAAGGGCGCATCAAAAGCCGTTAAAGGAAAACCTTTTAAGCAAACATGCCGCACTTGGCTGCTGCTGCTGCTGCTGGATGCTAAAAATAAAATCATGTGACAAAGAGTCAACAACAAGGTCGAAAAGTCATGAGTTAAGTTGAAAAATAGCAGTGCTGCTGCTGGTTAAGAAAATGCGGGCTTCGAGCAGCTACCTTTAACTTAACTCCATCCGCAGCACTTAGAAACAACAAGTTGTTGCTTGGCTTGCTGCGTGTGCCTTACAACACCACCCTCGACCATGAGCGCAACATGTTGACAGCATCATCTCGGCTAATGACAGTAAATAATAATAAAAATAAAAGTAATGCAGATAAAGAAACACAAAACACACAGATAGCTACTCAGTGGCAACCCTCAAAAAGTTTTAAACATCCTGTTGCTGTTGCTGTTGATGTTGTTGTTGCTGCAGCAGCAGCATCAGCACATTTGCTACGGGTTAATGTGTTGGCAAAAAGCATGAGTTTCGTTGTGGTTGGTCTTATAACAACTTTTTTGCTGCCACTGATGAATTTAAATGGAAAAACTTTTATTTTTTCAAATATTCAGCGCAACCTGCAAAAACGTATGCACCAGTGGTGGTTTCTGGCGAAGTTTGTAAGATATTATTTCTCATCATTCTCTATGAGCTCAAGCCGAGATAAGTTTATCTAGTGCGATTAACTGGAATAAAGTCTTTGGCTCCAAATCTATGCAGTGTTGATATACAAGGTGTGTTTCGCGGACTGTTTTGATCTGATTGACACGATTTTTTGATGTGTTGTTGTTGGCAATCATATACACAACGTTTCAACGCGACTTTCACCTAAAGAAGCTTGGATACGTCAGCCAGCTCGATATATGGATTCGTCATGACCAGGTATGGGCAGAGAGCGCTCTTGGAGCGCTGAGAGTAAGAATTGAGAGCAAAGGCTTATGTAGCTATACGAAACGCAACAACAAATTAAAGACAAAAAACAAACACAAAAACGACACAGAAGCTTTAAATGTAGTGGTGCCCATACCCGGTCATGACCTAAAAGAGGTTAATTTGAAGACGGGTGTAGATATCTGCGATATGCTGCTGAAACATAAAGAAAAGTATCCTTTTTTAAAAGTAATGATAGCTGGTGATGAGAAGTGGAGTCCTTACAACAGTGTGGAACGCAAACGGTCTTCATTGTGACGTGATGACTCTCCTAAAATGACTTCAAAAGCAGAATTTGATCAAAAGAAGGTTATGCTCTCAGTGTGGTGGGATTGGAAGGATGAGGTGTTTTTTGAGTTCTTACCACGGAACCAAACAATCAATTCGGATGAGTTTTGTCGACAATTGGACAGTTTAAACAAATCTGTCATCCAGAAACATCTACGGCTTGTCCATCGTAAATGAGTTATGTTTCATTACGACAACGCGAGACCACACACATTTTTGCTCACTCAAAACTCCTTGCGTAGAATAACGTTACCTTCAGATAAGGCGGTAAATCAGTACCTTGTTTAGTTTTATGTCAATAAAAAAAAAGGTTCTTCTACGAACGGGGAATTATGAAGACCACCGAAAAATTGCAAAGGGTCATCGAGCAACGTGGAGAATATATTATTAATTAATCTTTTTTCTTTATATAAATAAATGCCTTTGAAACATATTAAAAATACGCAATCGATTTCTATTTAAGGGGACATACAGGTTACAAAATTAAAATAAAATTTTTTGGTAATTTTTTTCATAGAAGGAAAAAAGATATCGTTTTCAAATTTTGCACTTATATTTATTATTAAAACATTTAATTTTTTCCGCGCTGTACACGATTCCGCTTCAACGACTCGTCCGATTTCGATGTTTGACGGCTCAGGAAGCGTTTTTTCCAAAAAAATTTATTATCATTACATTTTATTTTTAACGTTAAAGCAAAAGAAAAAGGAGGAAAAACAGGTTTTTTTTCAAAAGTCGGTCAAATTTCATCTAGGTTAACAATTTTTTTGGTTTTTTCGTTTCAGATCACTTGGCAGGGCTGTAGAGCAGTGTTGTTCACGTAGTACCTAATTGCGCCTACTAATTGAGAGAACTTCGTGCATTCGATCGCGTACGTGTTTCGATTCTTGAATAAAGCTTTCGAGTCTCACCACGCGTGGTACTACGTGAACATCACTGCTGTAGAGTGTACAGCGTACATCGGTAATCGGCGGGCACGGCTTTGTTAAGCGAGACCTTCAGCAGCCATTTTTAATTATTTTTCATCGAAAAAATTGTATAATGTTCTTGAAATATGCATTAATAAATGCGACAAAAGATTTTTTAAAAAAAAAATCCTGCAATTACGTTGCGTTTCTTCTAGAACCTCCCCTTAAGTAAAAATGTTCATGCTCCAGCGATATAATAAACCAGTATTTTGCTATTTCAAGATTGTGAGAAAAAATTAAAGTTTTTCATTTTGTGTTATTACTTTTTCAGTTGTCAGGATAATTAAAATATAATTAAATCTCTTCAGGGAAGATTTTTACTTAACACTCTTTTGTATCTTTAACTGTACAACGCTATCAGTGAAGCCAAATAAAAAAAAAAACCTGTTATTATTGAGAAATTCTGTAGTGTATGATCATTTGGATTTGAAGATGAAGATTTTAGTCTATTTTTTATTGACAGTAACTATAATATAATTATAAAAAACCAAACGTCCACATATGTATGTGGCCAAGAGCGTGAAGAGGTTAAGGTTTGGAAAGCTAAGAAAAAACATTTTCGGAACTTTTTTGAAGCATAGATTTTTTAACAACATTTTGACAAATGTCATAGAAGTTTTTGTGCTATTGTACATTAGAATGCTCTATTTTTTTAATTTAAATTTTTAATTTTAAATTTTCCTCGAAATCATATCGAATTACAAACCTTTATAAAAAAATTTTTTCGGGACTTTTTTTCATAGAAGGAAAAAAGATATCATTTTCAAATTTTGCACGTATATTTATAAATATTTAGAAGATACAAAATAATTTTTGAAGAGGTTTTTGACGTTATTTGATTTTCTTTTTAAAAATGGCAAAAAATTGACGGTGTGCAGGATATCACCAGTTTGAAACATCTGAGAAAAAAAACCAAATTAATGCTTGTTTAAGTGGCTATCGTCTGAACTAGGATAATTGTTTCCGCCAAAAAAAAAGCAAAACGACGGCCATTTGAGAAAAGTCGATTTTCGAGGTTACAAAATCGGTAACCATTTTGTTTTTTTTTTTTTTTTGTGGAAAAAATTATCCTCGTTCCGGCGATAGCCACTTAAACCAGGATTAATTTGGTTTTTGTATTTTTTCTCAGATGTGATCAGACTGGTGATATCCACCGGTTAATTTTTTGGCTTTAAAAAAAACAAAAATCAAAAACGTCAAAAATCACTTCAGAAATTTTGTATTCTTTAAATATCAATAAATATATGTGCAAAATTTGAAAATAATATCTTTTTTCCTTCTATGAAAAAAAATTCACGAAAAAAAGTATTGTTTTTAATTTTGTAACCTATATGCCCCCTTAAAAGATTAAAATAAAAAAAAAAAACAAATAATTGGCCATTTCAGCCCTTTAAAGGACTTTGACCTAGCTTCTTATGATCAATTGTGTTGTGCGTGTTATAAGTTTGTACACAATTGACCGAGAAATGGACCTACAGGCTTAACGCCGACTCCGAACGGCGATGAACGGAATGTTCTTATTCTCAAGAAGCTTTACATGGCATTTTTATTACTCTCTGAGGTTTGCCATTGTCTGCAGAGAGGTGGCGGCCGTACAGACAAGTTATTTTAATTCAAATAATTTTCTGTCGCTGCTTGGGTTCGAACCTGGGTCTCCACAGGTTCTTTGACATAGCGGCCACGCACTTTAACCAACTACGCCACGGACGCCACCCTTAAAGGATTACAAAAATTAAAATTTTAGTCCATAGCTTTTCATCTCAAAATGTAATCAACCTTCATGCGAAGGAAGTTATGTTGAGATTTTGAGTCCTAAAGTCGAAAACTACTCGAAAAGTACTTTGGAACTAAAGATTTAAATTTCTAGAGTTTTTATTTTCATTTCCGTTATGGTGGAATTAGCACCCATTCTACACATTTGATACACAAATCAACCGTTTAAAACATTATTTCCTAAAGTTGGCATATATATTTTTTTTTTAAATTTTCGGTAAAAAAATCGAATTTGAGACTATTTGAGTTCTCTTTTGCAACCAAAATATAATGTACAATAAATAGAAACAAAAATGTTCGGAAAGAAGTGCTATACGAAGAATCTACTCGTGGTTTCATATGCGCAATAAGGTTCGTAACCACGAAAAAATTTAGAAACTTTCTCCCTTGATATACGTGATCATAAGGCTTAACTCTAGAGTAGAAAACTTCTACACTAAGAGCAAAAAATATTAAATTTATCCAAAAAATTTTTTAATTTATCCAAAAAGCGAGTCATTTTTGCATTTTTGCAATAACGCATTTGCATAAATAGACTACGTAAATATTTAAAATTTATTTGAAACTTTTTTAATTAAATGAAATTTTTAAATATTTAAACAGAATTAATAAAAAATATATTAAAATTATGCACGAATTTTTTTAAAATAAGTTTAAAATATTTACTATTTGAAAATAAACCATCGCATTTAAAGAAAATTTATATAAAACTATTTAATTTAAAAAACAACATATTTTAATTGAATATTGCGTCCATCAAATGTCATTTGCCTGTATTGTTTATTATCCGTTTCACTTTTTTCGTTATCTAATTTATACTAACCAGAGAAAAAAGTAATATATAAAATTAGAAGCAAAATATGTAGGTAAATGACAACCGGTGCAATATATTTGTGAGAAAATATCAAGTTGTCACTCAACCCTACATCATTTCATTTCTTGTCCAAAAATCCAGGCTATATTACCCTTGCAACAATAACTAAATGAGAACTATAAGAAACCTGCAACTGCAAGAAATAAACTGCAGAAACAGAGTGCGATGCTGTTGCTGCTTGTCGGAATATGTGTGTACGTGTGCGATGCTGTTGCTGCTTGCTTGTATGGAATATGTGTGTACGTTTGTGGTATAAATAAAATTCAAATACGGGAAAAAAACGAGTTGTAAGGAAAACATTTGATTTATCCACGTAAATATTTAAATAAAATTTACTAGTATCGCCTGTGGCCGAAATCGGCCATCTGTTTCTGTAAGGTAACGAAACTCAAGTAGATTTTCACATAATGAATTGTTATTAATTTGCATGGAAATTCTTAATGCTTAACTTGACGCTATGAGGAAAATAGTGGTAAAGGACATAAAAGGAAGCATATATGCGTCAATAGCAAAAATTGATTCAACATATATTATTCATTTGAAGTAAATAAATAAATTAAAAGTAAAGTAAATAAAGTAAAAGTAAATAAAGGGTAGAAAAGTATAACAAATAAATCAAGATAAATAATAATTCTCAAGATAATACAAGCAAGCAGCAGTTTTTTGTTTTTTTAACGCTGAGAGATATAAAGAGCAAGCAACAACCACAAAAACAGCAACATATGCTACTCAGCTCTTTTTAATTGTTTGCGTCACTCCCGCATTCTACTCTTGCTTTTGTAAGCTACAGCAGTGATGTTCTACAGAGATTTGTCGCTTTGTAGTTTCTGATTGTCGCATTAGTAATAAAAGCGTTTTTCATTTGCTCAGTTTTACTTATCTTAATGACAACATATTCGAATAAAAGTTATATTGTGCAAATCTACTCGAAAATACCTATCCATCGATATAAGTATTATGTGAATATGTTGAAGGTAACACAGAAAAAAAGGGGACACAATCCTTTTGTTTGCCTATTAATATATAGATACTCAGGCGTGGATAATGCTAATATACGTTATTTCCCTTAGTGTACACTTAATTTTGTATAACAGTTAAGCTATTTATTTTAAGTCAAAGTGTCACCTGCTAGTGTAGACACGCCACTGCTTTTACAAAAGCATGTTGCTAACTTTTGTTCTTTTATTATCAACTTTTTTTGCCATTCTTTGTTAACATTTTCAACTTTGCGGTTGGAACTTCTTCTCCTTCTACATCTTATTCTTCTTCTTAGTGCTCATTTTCCTTTCACGTCTCGTCACAGTCATGGCGTTACATGAAGGTGTAAATAAACATTATAAACCTCAAAAAAGAACTCAATCCCAACAATGTCAGCTACAGACAAAACCCAGCAAGAAGTTTAAAGTTATGTTAATGATCAGAGTTGACAAATTAAGCGGTGATTTTGCGGTTATAAAGTTAGACATTTGCTTCATTTGGCGCTATGGGAAAACTTGTCAACAACGTGTCAGTTGCGTGGGTTTATTGTAGGTTGTTTTGCTGTGGCGTGAAGAGACACAAAACAAAAAAATAAGGAAGTTCTAATTTCAAATGATTTAGACGCCATATTTCTTAAAGTTTTTTTTTATTAAGTTTTAACAAAAAAAAAAAAACTATGGCAAAGGACAGACTTATGTTGGTCTGTCAACAATAAGAAATAACCAAACCAACTCTTAAAGTAGGTAAAAAATTACATCTCTTATGATTTTACAAAATGGAAACACACTGACAGAAACTTGTTAAAAATATTAACAATATATTTTTATGTAGGTATAAAAATATGTTTTTTTTATTTTTGGAGAAAATTTACAAATTTTGAACTTTAGAATAGTTGTTAACATCGTAAATATTGATTAAAGTTATTTTGGGCTGTTACTCACCATGGACTGTATTGTTGTTGATGCAATCAAACTGACTGCAAAGAAACCAAAAAATTGTGACATCACCCGACTGCTGTGGATAAGGCCTGAAACTCTTTTGGCAGCAGGCGGCAGCTAAGAAGAAGAAAAAAAAATTAAGAAATAGCAATAGAATAATGTATATAAAATAGTAAAAATTCAATAAAGTACAAATTCACATGATAGCCTGAACATATTGGAAACGACAACAACATAACGACACATCATTTATTGAGAAATGTAGTCATTTCTAGTCAATATATTGAATGCGGTAGCGATGAGAGGATGCTACCAAAACGTCAGCAAAGCTTGAGCAAATAAGTAAATTTTCCCCAACGACATACCGACAACAGCAACACTGTTGTAATGAAGTTATGTCGCTGCGGCATTGTCATTAAAGCCTTCTCCTTAAGAAATGCATGTAAAAAAATTGCAACTGATGTCGTTATGTTGCTATCGTCGCCAACGTGTAATGACACCTATGACAGCGACTCACTTTGATGTTTACTTCATGACAGGCAATCAGCAAAATGACGCAAAACAACACAGCGATGGCAATGCTGGAGAGCAGCATGCTTAAAAGGTAGCTAAGGAATATTAAAGGGCGATAAAGAAATATAAAAAAATATTGTATAATCATTGAATGTCATTTACATTCTATTAAATTAAATAATCATTAAATCTTCCAGCTACGCTACTTACGACTTGAAAATTAAGTGTCGCATTAGCGTTGTAGCTAGTAGTACAGCAAAACTACAGTAGAAATAAAGCGTCAACATGCGATCCGGTTCACTCGCATACTGTGCGATACAAAGAAGAAAAAAATTTAAAATCTATCTCATACAAAGTGAATTGGCACAGTTGTTTACCTTGCGTTCCAGCACTGCATCCTTGAATGACAGTAACATAGATTGACAGTGTTCAGAGCGCAGGTGGTCAATGCTACGTGCATCGATGGCACGCATAAGATACTCATTGACCTCATCCTCAGGATCCTTGCAGATTTCAGTGTTCTCCCCAAAACCAATTCTGACAAGTATAGCATCAAAAGTTTCCATTAAACGAAGCGTGTAACAACAACATCACACAAATAACTACTTACTTAGAAGTGTTCTTCGTTGAACCCACGTGACCCATCATACGCAGCTCTTTGGAAATGTTGCCATTTACTTGCAATTTGTTGCGCGACTTTTCATTCTGCTGCAGTGCATAAGGAATAAGGAGAACAAAAACATAGAAGTTAGTCATGGAAGAAATCATTAAAGCGAAATTAGTAACAAAGTTGGAGCATAGCAAAAAAATTACACTGTGTTGCAAAATTAGAAAAAAATAAATAAAAAAACGTTGTAGTACACCTAGTGGACCTAGATATGCTTGAACATATTATAACTGCATCATCTCACAAATTTGAGAGGGTGAAGCCTGGTTTTTTAAGGTTTATATTTCTTTATAACTCTTCTATTTAGCTAGTTGTTAATTTAAAAAACAACATTTTATTATAAATATAAAGAATAGAATTTTGTAAAGATATATCTTTTGAGCAACAGAAGAAGTAGAGATTTTTCTCAGTATTCATACCATGGCATCTATTTGAGTATCAACAACATATCGAGGGCAAATTTGAAAATCCAATCATTCAGTTATATGTTCTACTACACCTACAATATAAACTAGGTCTAAAACCAATTTAAATTTTACTCTCTTTCACCCTGTTATTGGGTGAGTATTGAAAGAAGTTTTCAAAATGTTACGGGTAAAAACCTACATTTATCGTTCACACAGTGAATTTGTGAATTTGAAATGCTCTGAAATCTCAATGCAATGTTGAAATTTACATTCATAAAAGTTTTTTTTTTATTCTGTAGCAATAATCCTCGAAAAATCAAGTCATCAAGTATTCCGTTTAAGTTATGGTACATCATCCAACACAACTTTGCACCCATGTGCAAAATCAATATATTCTCTAGAAGGGCGTAAAATAAAGTACCTCTATTTCTAAATTTTTCTATGTGAACATGCCTCCTCGCTTAAAAAGTAAATTGCACAGAGAAGACATATTATTACATAATCGATATTTTCGAAATACTAAAAGTTCTTGACCTCGAAAAAATTTCATAAAAAGTTATTTTCAGATAAAAGACTAAGAGTACAACCAATAAAATGTAATCGCTACATAATATGTTAAGTCCAATACTAAGGTATATCTTGTACATTAACAAACTAAGTGTGTACTGTTAGTCCCATTCTATTAATACTAATGTCTACAAAAGTAAGGGAAAAATCCAACGATTGTCCATCAAGTTTGGAAAAAGAAAGATTTGTCTACAATTCACAAGGAGTAAAATAATAACACTACGAAAAGTTATACTCGATGATAGGGTTAAGGTAAGTAATCTTCACATTGTTGAACATACTCTTCTCCAGGATATTTTCCCATTTGAGCGCGACTTGTGTTATTTAAAATAACTTCAAAAATACATTTCATACAAAAAATGGAATAAACTCGTGAACATTTTTGTGCGATTATTTTTCACAACTTTCGAAGTAGATAACCAAGATAAGAATGCATCGATGAACTTAATTCTTTATTCGGCGATAAAGCACCATTCTATAGCACTGCAAGAAACTGGTATAATGAATTCAATTGTGGCTGGAGTTCGCTCCAGGACGAATTCCGTGAAGGTCGTCCAAAATCGGTTGCTCTGTCAGAAAACATCAATGCTGTGTGTGAACTGATAAAATCTATCGACCATTATACCGTGAGATTAAGGCAACTTTGATATTGATATTGCATTATATATGATATTAAGATATTGCATGATCACTGGGCTGCAAAAAAGATTTGTTTGCATGGGATCCGCCATAATCTGACAAACGATAAAAAAGGCTCGTATCGATTGGTGCAAGGAAATTTTTAAAAATACTCTCAAGATGCGTCAAAGGCTGTAAACAACATCTACACAGAACACCATAAGTTTATGCATATGAGCCCGAAACAAAACAGCAATCGACTGTATGGTTCTTCCAAAATGAGCAGAAACCAACATAAGTTGTTCACATAAGAAATACATCGAACCTTAGAGCAACGGTCAATTCTGAAAAGTACACGACCACAAGTTTGCCATAAGTCATCGAAGTAATTCGGAAAAAGTCGAAGAAGAGGCGAATTATTCTGAATAATGGCAATGTGTGCTATCTCACATCTTCTCAAACAAAAACCTTTCCGAACAGCCAAAAAGTGGAATTGGTTTGTCATCTGCTGTACAGCTTTGATTTGACACTCAATGATTTTTTAATTCCCAACAAAAAAAAAAAAAAAAAAAACATCGATTTTCGACATCCGTAGAAGCAGTTACATTCAAAAAGTTTCTTTGGAGTTACCTCAATCGGAGTGGAAAAGTGCTTTCAAAATTGATTCAAACGCATGCAAAAGTAACCTTCATGGAGAATATTTTTAAAAACTTGATATTTGAATGTGACCTTTCATTATTTATATTGAAAACAAATTTGAGCTTTAGGCCAAGTATGTTGACAAAAAGACAACATGAAGGCAACCAAGAAGGCAACAACCAACAACAACAACAGCGGCTCTGTATAGAGCAAATCACACAGCTTGACTATACAGTCTGTTTTGTTGGTCGCTACACCAACTCATCAACTCGTAAAGTCATGCAAAGACTACTGATGAGTTGGTTTAGCGACCAACGAAACAGCCTGTATAGTCAAGCTGTGTGATTTGCTCTATACAGAGCCATTGTTGTTGAAAAACGGTGTGTCTTGTACCAAAAGTTTCTTTAAATAGGTCAATAAATACCCATTCTCTTTTTAAGTACCTAAAGTTCAAGTCCAACCAAAGTTAAACCTTTTAAATTTTAATATAGAGCCAATTTTAGATATTTTTATTTATTCTCAGCAAGCCCATTCTACACCGAGAAAAAAGTTATGAAAAATTAATAAAAACCTAGTATAATTTATAAGATGTCTTTGGCATTTTTCAGCCTCCTAAGTTCTTCGCCAAAACATCTAAGTTTTACGTGTTTAACTTACAAATATTAATTTGGATAAATTAAATAAGTGGCGTCCGTGGCGTAGTTGGTTAAAGTGCGTAGCCGCTATGTCAACGAACCTGGAGACCCAGGTTCGAACCCCAGCAGCGACAGAAAATTATTTGAATAAAAATAATTTTTCTGTACGGCCGCCACCTCTCTGCAGGCAATGGCAAACCTCAGAGAGTAATCAAAATGCCATGTTAAGCTTATTGAGAATAAGAACCTTTCGTTCATCGCCGTTCGGAGTCGGCGTTAAGCCTGTAGGTCCATTTATCGGTCAATTGTGTGTACAAACTTAATAACACGCACAACACAATTGATGCTAAGAAGCTAGGTCAAAGTCCTTTCAAGGGCTGAAATTGGCCAGTTATTTATTCTTTTTTTTAATTAAATAAGTATTTTGTAAGGTTTAGCTACACTATAGGTTAATATGTTATATACTTGGCTTGGGTGAATCAAACATTTTTTCTTTTGGCAGGGTATGTTCTTTCAAACAATGTATAAAACAATATATTACTTTGGTGAATAAGTATAAGTTTTCAGTTTCATTTAAAAACAAATTTGAGCTTTTAGGTGAAATATGTTGACAACAAGACAACATGAAGACAATGATGGTAACAACCAACAACGGCTCTTTATAGAGCAATGTCGGCCATTCTATCGCTCGCAGACGCTGCTAGAGCTTCACAGGTACACTGTTAGAGCTTTTTACACACTTTTTTAACATTAGAAAGCTTTTGAATGCACAAATATACATAAACGCCAAGATTGCGGCTGTGTAAGAATGCCCACCAATGGTGTAGAACAAATCACACAACAGACTAGACAGACTGTTTCGTTGGCCAATACACCAACTCATCAGTATGACTTTTCACTGTGACCCACTCAAGCTACTTAGGTCCTTCTTATACTGCCAATATGCCGAGGAAGTTACGCGGAAGTTTATTTGACAGAGAGAACGCTCTTACATTAGTAACTTAGTTGTTATATACTTATGATGCACCATGTGTCAAGGTTAACTTTAATCGTGTCATACTTTTTTTTATCTCATGTGCATCTTCGAAATGTGATCACAGCTTTTTACTGCTATCATAGCATGTTGAGGTTGTGTTATTTTGTTGTTATTCTTCTCTTTTCCACACTATACAGAGCCGTTGTTGTTGTTGTTGGTTGTTGCCTTTATTGTCTTCATGTTGTCTTGTTGTCAACATACTTGGCCTAAAAGCTCAGATTTGTTTTCAATATAAAAGGTCACATTAAAAATTTAACAATTTCCATACAAATTCTTCCTACCCAAGCCGGCTTTTGATTTTACTATAGTTTTTTTCTCGGTGTAAGCAAGCATCTTGAAGTCTTAAGAGTAGGGGTTTACGAGTAGAACATAGCAATTTTTTGACATATGTAGAGAATATATCTTAGGGTGAAATCGTCTGTATTGACTTTTATTGCATAATAGTTATTGGGTAAGATCATGGTATAATAATACAAGGTAGCATTGACAACTGCTTAATTTCTCTTCTGCAAGAAAACACTTCCTGTCAAAAACAGCTTTTTGTGTATATACATCTGCAGCTGCTGTGGTTGTTGTTTTTTTCACTTCTGCGTTTTCAGCATAATTTGTGTATTTGTATTTCATATTCAATGGCGGATTGTAAGCGCTCTTTTTTTGAGTAAATTGTTTGACAGGAGATGGTTTCCCAAGCAACTGTCAATGCTACCTTGTATTATTATACCATGGGGTAAGACAATGAAGGTTTTTTTTTGTTTGTTATTGTTCTCTTGAGTACTTATAAAAGTGATCGAACTCTTTAAAAGCTAATATTATTTTAATCCACAAATACTACACATACTCCAAGAACCACAAAACTTCTCAAACAAACTTTTGCATTATGTATGAATCAATCACTTACTATATGTTATATGTATTGTACTCAATCTATAAATTGTTATGTCAACTGAAGGCTTGTTAATCAATCAATAAGTAAGCCAATAAAAAAACTTTTTCACGCTTAATCAATTGCTAGATGAGTTTGCATTTAATTAAGCGTGAAGAAATATTATGAAAACTTTTTGATATTTTTGTATTGTAATTTTTTGTCTCAAAAATTTTTTAACTTATTGTAAGTTTACATTTTTTATTGATTTTATTATAATATCCTTACTTTTTTCTCAAAACACCAAAAACTTGCTTAACGTCCGTAAAAAAATATAGTAAATACCCAATGCTCTTAAAAACTCATTTGGATAATATTGAACATTTTTAACCCACATTTCTTATTCAAAGATATAAAAAAAAAAAAACAAAAACACACATTAACTGATACAACTTAATTATTCACTCATTTAAACCACACATTTGAAATCAATTCACACTTCATAGCTTCAGCTCCCTTACTCTCCCTCTTTAACTTCGCAAACTCAGATACTTACCGGTCGGTATGTATCACCAGGCACAATTAAATATGTCTCAATCTGATTGTCCTTCAGGTATGAGTTACGTTCACAGCCATTGCCCACTTCCACTTCATAGTCACCATCCAGACACTTGAGAGTTTCCTTGGTAATGTGAACGCGTCTGTGTCGCAGAGATGAAATCGTTATCGTATTCAATGAAATATATCCGAAAAATGGAGGAAAAAAAAACAACAAAAATGTTAAAAGGCAGTCAAATAAAGGGATATAAAACAAATAAATAAGAAAAATAAAGAGTATTGATTGCAGTAAACAATCAATATACAGAGCAAATTGAATGAAAACGAGCGGATAACGAAAGGATTTGCTATCAATTTTCATATCATATATATATATATATATTTTTTTTTGTGCTTCAGTAACACTGTTTAACTGTTTAAATGCAGCGAGAATGACATTTTATTTTTTGCTATGTAAATGGTTTTTTATTTATATTTATTTTTTTTTTTTTTATTGTTGACATTTTTAGCCATCGCTTCTCCAATACTTTTTCAGTCGAACTCAGTTAAATTTTTTCCTTTCTTTAGTTTCACTTCCACTACTTTTCACCACTCACTGCAAAGTGTATGGTACATACTTTCATGCTTGCGTTTATTTTGTAACTCTATAATTTTCACTGAGTTTTGTTTAAGCTCGCCCACTGTGTTCGATATATGCATTAAATTTTATTTATATTGAGCATTTTTTCATTTAACAACGAATCAAAAGTCATTTATTGAAAACCAATAAAAACTCGATGCACAAAAATATTCTGTTCAGTACATTTAAAGCTTAAAGCTCAAACAATGAGCTATCGGTGCCAATGATGCTGTTCGTTTTTTTTTTTTGTTTTTTTGTACGAGCACTGTCAAACTTGTGTGTATGTGTGTGTGTGTATTTTTGTATGTTTTTTGTGCTTTAAGCTGATTCAATTGAGATAAAAAATTATTTCTATGAATCAGGCGTTAAACAGAAGCTTTCCACATTTTATTTTGTTTAATTCAAAGCAAGTTTAAT
The DNA here is from genome assembly GCA_943735915.1 of Pherbina coryleti. Taxonomy (NCBI): domain Eukaryota; kingdom Metazoa; phylum Arthropoda; class Insecta; order Diptera; family Sciomyzidae; genus Pherbina; species Pherbina coryleti. The sequence goes on along the minus strand of OX030952.1, from coordinate 124,247,871 downwards.
AATTTTATTAAAAAATTCAACATCAACAATTTAAAGATCCTTAAATTTATTTTAAGAACTATGAAAATTTAGACAAAATTAAGCACAACCCAAACACTACACAAACAGGATATCAAGAACAATTACATCAACAACAAAAACAAGCAGTTGAAAGTGTTGTCCTTGTGCTGACTTAACTAAGACATTAATTTAAGCCTTCGCTCGGCGTCTTCGATGTAGACATAGACAATGACAGGCAACAACAAGAACATAAACAAAAGCAATAAAAACAGCTCAAAAACAAAAACATGTAAGGCCGCTGCCAGCAGTGGTGGCACGCTTTTAAAGCTCTCATGAAAGTGAAGTTTTCCATTTTTAAGCTTTTTTATGAAATAAAAGAGATTTTGTACATTATTTCTGAGCTTTTAAACTGCAAATTTTTAAGCTGCATCGAACAAAACTTTGCCTTGGGCTATCAACATTGTTATTTTTAGAGATGTTCTTGTTGGAAAAGCTTTTAAAGCTGTTATAAAGTTAAAATTTTCCAACTTTTTAGCTTTTAGTATTTGAAAGCTTTTAAGTTGCAATATTTGCGCCTACCAAGCTGTACCTCGGACTATCAACATTGTTGTTTCTAGGGATGTTATTGTTGTAAGAGCTTTTAAAGTTCTCATGAAATTAAAGTTTGTCAACTTTTAAGCTTTTTTTATGAAATAAAAGAGATTTTAATATTTGTGAGCTTTTAAGCTACAATATTAAAACAAACAAAGACTCGCCTCTGGCTGTCAGCATTGTTGTTTTTAGGGATTTTCTTGTTGTAAAAGCTTTTAAAGCTGTGTTCTTATTCTGTGTTCTTACAATGTTCTTATTGTAAGAGCTTTTAAAGCTCTTATAAAGTTAAAGTTTCTCAACGTTTTAGCTTTTGTCTAAAATAGCACATATTCATATTTTTGTAAGCCTTAAAGTTAAAATATTAACTCCAAAAAAGCTTCTCCACAGGCTATCAACATTGTTGTTATTGTTGTAAAAACTTTTAAAGTTCCTACAAAGAATAGACTTAAATATTTGTAAGCTTTAAAGTTGCAATATTAATTCCAACAAAGCTTTGCCACACGCTGTCAGTATTGAGGATGTACTTGTTGTTAAAGCCTTTAAAGCTCTCGCAAAGTTGAAGTATTTAAAGTTCATATGAAAGCTAGAAATAAATATGGAGATTTAAATGTTTGAGAGCTTTTCAGCTACAACATTTTTCCCAGCTAACCTATGCTACTGGCTGTCAGCACTGTTATTGCTGAAGATGTTGGTGCTTTTCAAGCTTTTATAAAGTTAAAGATTTCCCATTTCTTAAACAACATTAAAAAACCGAGGAATTTAAAGAGTTTAGTGTAGCTTTTAGAAAGGTTTTTTGGCTAAAGCTTTTGAAGCTTTTGTCTGAAAACTTTTAAAGCTTATGTTGTAAACACTTTTGAAGTTTTATTCAAGTTTTCTTAGTAACTTCAAGTTTTTCTTTTTTGAGTTGCAAATTTACCCAACGAAGCTACACCACTGGCAACTAACATTGTTGTTATTGTTGTTGTTGCCTTTGTAGCAACAATTTTGAAGCCTAATCGATTTAAAGACGTCCATCAACGTCTTTTAAACTCGAATGCAAATCAACACGAACACAATGCAAAGGAGCAAGGAACGCTCTAGCGTTTAAAGGGCTTTAATATTTTTGAACAACAACAACAACAAACACAATACCACCAACAACCAGCACCACCTACAGCAACTATTGTACATTCAACGAGCCAACGTTATCGTTTAATCGTTGAACGAAGTGTCGTTCTAGTTTTTAACAAGCATTTTTCTAGAGGATCCTTTAGCAAGCACTTCAAGTACTTTTCAACAACTTTTCCAGAGTTTGTAGCGTTAAATTTTTCTACGCGTGGGTGGTTTGTGTGCTTAAAATTTGAGCAAGAAATATTTAAAGCAACAACTAAGAAAAAAAAAAAAAAACTCAAAAGAAAAGTAATTAATTTTAAGCCACTCAAGAAATGGGTCAAAAGTTGGTGAAAAAAATGCTGCTGCTGTAGCTAAGCTATGAAAACAATTTGGCAAATACTTAAGCGATATATGTATTAATAACAAGCCTTATGGTGCAAATATTTGCGCCCATTTCTCGATTTCTTTTGTTATTTTTTCTTTTTTTTTTACCTAAAAGCATGCAACACCTTTTAATGAACTGGCTTTGTTGCTGTCTTTCCACACAACCATTGTGCGGTTACAACGCTTCTTACTTTAACCATGTTGCTGAAACTTTCACCTTTTTCTTATCTTGTTGTAGGTGTTGTTGTTGCTGTTGCTGTTGTTCCTAAACGGCTTAAAATCGTCCTTCTCACTTAACGCGTTCTAGAGCGGTCTTGTTGTGGCATCGTCACTTGTTTACTTTGCAATCCTTTGTTGATATTTTGCTCCACTTCTTAGCATTAGGAATGTGCCACAAAACGAGCTAGGCGTTAACGAACAACAACAACAACAAAAAAATAAACAATTTCTATGGTTTTTATTTTTTATTTATGGTTTGAACAATCTACTGTTTTCTATGCTTAGAAAGGATACAATGGAGCAAGGTTTACTTTTTGGTTTGTTTGCAGCAAAATTGTATAGCTGGCGACACATAGAAAAACCCAAGAACAATAACAATAACTATAGCCTACTTTCGAAGAAACATGGTCAATTTGTGGCAACAACAGTGCTACCCAAAGGCGCCACTTTTTACCCAATTGACATAAAATTTATTTACTTTAGTACGATTAAAATGCTACGTAATGAAATGAACTTCTACGAAAGGATGTCCCGAAAAGCAGTCAGTGTGAAGAGCTGAACAAGCGTAGCGCTGAAGCAGATACACAGGGAAAAAAAGCCTATCGATAAAAAATAAAATTTAATGGGTGCAAAGATATGTATAGTGGAAACTTCTTATAGCTATCCGAAGCTATGTTATCAATAAAAAAGTCTCAACTTTTTATTTTTTATCTCTTTAATTTTATGTCTTTATTTTAAAAATTCATGTGATATATAATTATTATGCATAATCTCGATGTGGTTTGTATATTTGTAATAAATTTGGTATTTGCAGTAAAGTTTTGAAATTCACAAAAAAAAAAACAAAACAAAAGTAATGAATTAGCTGGTCCTATAGAACTAGTGATGTGACTAGGCATTGGTAATTTATGAAAAAACAAATAAATCCTTCCTATGACCCCTACCCATTCCTATTTATAATTCAACATTTGAATGCAAAGTAAGATTGGTTCATTGAAATATTGAAAAATATTTAAGTGAAACTAATACCGTAAATGTAAGGGACTACTGAAATCGCTAGTTCGGAACTAATGCAAAATACTTCAGAGTTAAAATAAATAAACATATATAAAAATACAAAATTTACTCAATACTTACATGTTAACTTCACCTGGAACTACCCCACCCCCCCAGTCTATCTAAAGCGAGGGAAATGGAAGATGGTTGCAGGTGTTGGAAGCGTCCCTAATCCCTATACCTGTGTAAAATGAAAAAAAAGCCCACCTTGAGCCTTGGTGTAACGCTAAATCTCGGCAGTAGATGGGACTATTGTATAAAACAATAGTAGCTCTATGTCTCCGAAGCAGTAGCAATGATGCGATAAGACAATTTGTTAGCACAGGAATAGTTATCGACTTTAATGAACCACTGAAATATCATTGACATCAGCCTTGATGAAAAAAGTAGTCGAACCTATGCCAATATCTTCGAATATTGGGGAAAGTAAGGAAAGAATACAAAATTCGAGGTATTCGATTACTGTGAGATAAAAGACGAATCCCCACGGATACGCATCCGTTACGTTAAGGAGGAGAAGTAGTAAAACGAGTATATTATACTGGTTATGCTAAAAAGGCAAATGTTATTTTGATTAGTCATGTACAATTTAGTGACAAAAAGTCACAGTCAAAAACAAATATTCATCCTGAATTTTCCTCTGTGAAACCTTATGCCGGGATGACATTGTGGGCTGGCCTTTTGGGTTTCGGGAGTATAGTGTTGGCTGTGGTGGCTCAATGTCGCGAGCATGACATATGGTAGTCTGCGTGAAGTTGCGCTTGTCTACAATCGGGTGATAATGCCCATAAATTGTCAGAGATTTTAGATCGGTCTCGATTTCCACCAATAAATGTAGGTGGTGATAATACTAAGTCATCCACATATGAGTACAATGTATTAAATATTACTTTATTAAATATAATGAATGAACTCAGTATTGTAATTCATGAAATAGGGTGGTTGTCACACCTAGAAACAGAGAAGTGACAACCTAGGAAGTGGTTTAAAGGAAGTTTAGATAACATGAACAACCAACATCCTGGTAACAATTTGAATGGAATTATATTGTGGACCTAACAACCTGGAAACTAATTTTCTGGATGACAATTCCTTGAAAATTCGACTCCTCGCCATTGCACACGTAGTATTAAGCCCCCACGACAGGTGACTACGTTAAAAACTAATGAAAGGTACCTTTATGTTCGCAGTCTAGAACTAATGTTGAATTTTTGTTTTTATTTTTTTTTTTTTTTTTTTTTTGTAAAATTTAAATACCACACATACACCACATCGTGAATACCCGTTTAATGATTTTTATAAAACATTTTAAGATTTCATTTCTGAACTAATTCGTATCAATTAGAAATATGCTTGTTTTAAAAATAATTGAATGTAAAATTTACCAGTATCGGCAAGTTTTTTTCACAGTTTCTTGGCGCCATTGTCTCAAAATTCTACACAATCCATTAATTTTTATTGAAATATTGCAGGCAGGGTTTTTTATGTTAGATTGTTAGATTTTACTAAGCCGTCGTCACATTGTCGTAAAATCGCTTTAGTTTTGCCATCAAAATTAATGTGTTTTGTTAAAATATTTTCTTGGATAGTCAATTTTGTTTTTTCAGAATTGCTTGTTTTTAGGTTGTGAGAAGATATAAATAAATCCCAAGTTTTTCTTTAAGCTTGTTTTCGTTTGATTAAAGCAATATGATGGAATTAGGTCTATAACATATATTAATTCTCTTCATTAAACGCATTCTAAAGAGACAACTGAATTTGATGATTAAAATGAATGTGAAATAAAGGCTCAGTGGAAGTTGTAAAGACACCGAAACAACTTCGCACTGAACGTTCAAATGAAAATATCAACCATTTTTGTATCACCATGGTTAGTACCATTTTTGCTCCAATAATCAGTTTTAGTGAATTGAACTACACTTTTGGTACCATTCGGGTTAACGAGGCAGAAGGAGATCGTGTACATACTAAAGAGCTGCACAAAACCTTCTATTCACAGTACTTGAATAGTGTAACATAGTGTACAGTGTACAGTGTACAGTGTACAGTGTACAGTGTACAGTGTACAGTGTACAGTGTAGTGTATTTCAGTGAAGCCAAGACATCGAGCAAAAATGTTTTGTATTAAGCGAAGAAAAACAAAACAAGCATTGCATATTTTGAAAGCTTTTCGTAAGTGTCAAAGCAGTGCTTGAGTTTTGATATGAAATAAAATATTAAAATATGGAACGACAATAAAATAAAAACAACGGAAAATCATAGCGTGTACATCGAGTATACCGACAAATTTACAGCAGTCATTTTTTGTATTCTTAATTTTCAGTTTTTGAATTTTTTCAAGGGGGAGTCGAACTTAAAGTTTCATCAAAATGAAAAAAGTAATGAAGCACTTTAAACAATGCCAAAATTTTTAGCAATTAAAAAAAAATTCTTGATTTTACTCTCGCCGTGCCTTTAAAGCAGTGGTGTTCACACGCATACTACCACAATTTTCAACTTTTATGTTTGTGTTAGTAGCTCTCTCGTTCTCTGCACTGATAAAAAATTGTTGTGCAGGTATTAAGCAAGAATTGTTTAATAATTATCATTGTCATCATCATTATCATTATAAGTATCATTATAATATCACGATCATTATCATTATCACTATCATTATCATTATTATTAGGGATTTTCACGATTTAGTGTATTTGGCTGTGCATTTGAACATGAGCAAAAAATCCATGATTTTTTTCTCTTTACACTAACAAAATTTACATACAATGAGAAAAAAAGCATGGATTTTTTGCTCATGCTCAAATGCACAGCCAAATGCACTGAATCGTGAAAACCCCTATTATTATTATTCTGAAAATAACGCATTTCATATGCCTCAAACATTTCGTGCAGTGCAAAACACACGACCTTGATGCGCGAACCTTCTCGCTTGAAGTTTCAGCGCCAACTGATTGAGACAGTGATGTGATTTGGTGGGATTTCGGGCTCATTTTGGGATATATGGCCTATTTGAGAACGTGTGGGATATCGAGTGCTTAGGTGGGATGTTCTACTGGGTCGTAATTTTTAAAAGTTTAAATTCTTTACAAAATTGGTTGGTATCACTTTTTTGTAATCTTTTCCAATTGGTGTTTCATTGATTCTATATATCTAAGAAAGGGATATGTATATTCAACAAGCCCATAACTTGATTTTAATGAAATGGATCTGCCATTCATCTGCACTTGTTTTAAAAGCAGGAAGAAACTGTTTGTCTGATGAATGCCTATTTCGCATTAAGAGACATAGGAATATAAGACTATGTCAGAAAGTCCAAAAAGCTGAACCCAATTTATAGAGATCCGGCAATCTTTTTAACTTTTCCACTAAAAAAAATTACACCTCCGGCAGCTACAAGATGGCTTACTATGCAGCCTTGTATTGTAGTTTGCTAGAAAATTGAAGTGTTTTACGCAATTTTTGTTTTTGTTTTTGTATGAAGCAAATTTTTCAGAAAGAAAAAAAAGCAAAGAGAAACCTAGAAATATTAAATAAGTCGTAAATAAAAGTATATGTTTTTTTTTAAAGAATTTATTCGTATACTTTAATAAATTTATTGCTTTATTTGAAGCAAATGAACGACTAATACTGAGCTGCATGCAGAGTCTAAGCAGATGATAATTATTTTAAAAAAAATTAATTTTATATAAGGACATTAAAAAAAAAAATTCGATCAGAAGAAGAATAAACCAATGAAGGCATTGTAAATAATACAACTGAGTTGACGCCCAGCCAAATGTGTTTTAATAGCGAATTTTTGAAAGAAGCTGAAGAGAAGTTGTTCTCAGATGGAAATCTCAAAGTAAAAATAAACTGCGGAAATTTTATGAAAAAATGTATTGCTAAGTAGCTGGATAAGTTTCCAATAAATGATAAGTTCTTTAAAACTTAAGATTTTCAAGACCCTTAAGTTGCTTTAGAGCAATTCCCTCTCGAATTTGTAGAGATAAATAATTATTTCCTGGAGAATGACTCGCTTTTTTTAATGACCAAATCGATTATTCTGTAGTAAATTTTTGGAAAACTATTTTAAGCAAACAAAATTATAAAACAAATAATTTTAAGCAAATAAATTGGACAAACACGTTAATGGTAGCTATATATTTTGGGTGGGATTTTTTGTGGGTTTTTTGTGTCATTTGGGTGGGATAAACAGGTTTAAATCGGGATGCGATCGGGATTTTTTACAAAATCAGAATCACATCACTGGATTGAGAGAACTTCGTGCATTCGATCGTGTACTTGTTTCGATTCTCGAATAAAGCTTTCGAATCTCACCACGCGTGGTACTACGTGAACATCACTGCTTTAAAGCAGTTATGAGCAGGAAAATAATTTGGTGGGCCAATGATCTTTTTTTAAAAAACAAACACAAAACTGTCCCCATTACTGCTTTTGCTAACCGTCGCAAAAAAAAAACAAGTAAAAAGTTGTCAACGCACTCCAAGAATGAATTTCAATTTCTATATGTAACAAAATTGATGTGCAAAACAAAAACAAAGCGTGTGTGTTCTTGTGTTACACAAGTAACGGTACAATCATCTCAAGCTCAGCCTTTTCGTTGAGGCTTTGTTTTTGTTGCCTTTGCATGCAATTGTTTTTGTTAAAGCGAGTTAAGGATTTGGTGAACTTCGCTTTTGTTGTTGTTGTTTTTTGTGCCTGTTGTTCTTTTTACAAATGTGCAAACACAAATTTGATAAAATAAAACAAATTTGTAGCTAGACCAACTGGGCCAATTGTGCTTCTGGAAGCTAATGGCTACTTTAAGGCTTTGTAACTGTTGCCCTTTCATTTACACTTTGCATGCTTTCTCCCAGCTTTTTGAAACGGCAGGTTCATACGTTGCATATTTTAAGAAATTTCATAATTGATGCACCAACCAACGATTTAACGATTCAACCAACGCACAGTCCGCTTTTTTCGATTTTAGAATGACAGTTGACAAACTGTAATATCTACGGCCATGAAATTTTGTACCACGGATTTTTTAGCTAAAATTAAGTAACAACACAAAAAATTTGAATTCCAGGTTAAATGCAATGCCTACCTCGATCGGTTAGCTTTTAGATATATCTCCCATACAACTGTGAAACGGTTACAAAGTTTTAAGGCTGTAACTTCAGCACGACAAGGATCAAATCAAAAACTTTTTTTTAAATTGTTGAAAATTTTACCATGGTTCAAAGTGCATCATTACTTTAAACGCAAATTTGACGAAAAAATAAAATATAGTACTCTAAAATGTCCAAAAAAATGGCCAACACTCCTGATTTATGTTCATTAAAGTAAAGTTTGGATATTTGTTTTTCGAAATGATGACTCAAAGACTTAGAATATGTCTCTTATTGACCAACTTATGCTTGAAATTAAAAAATCTTCGAAAAACCTGATTTTTAGGAAAAATCCGATTAGCGCGACCTCTAAACCTCTTCCAAAAAATCTGAAAGAAATCTCAAAAATACTTTACCCTATAAGCTTTCAAACAAAATTTTCATTTGGGGAACCCTAATGCACAGGTAGGTCGAAATGATAACCTCGAAATAAAAATAAGATAAATAAGAAAAAACGCCATATCCAGAAAACAAAGCAAGATAGGTCAAAAATAAGAGTGTTTTTGGATTTTCTAAAGGGGAACTCGAAAACGAGACGCACAGGCAAAGAGGGTCGGTCTATATCATAAATATATAGTGTAGTGGCATAACATTTTTCTATATTCTTCTTCAGTTGTTTGTTTGTTTTGAATTGAAATGAATATCAAAAAAATCTACTTACAACACTGTTTGTTTTGAAATTCTATGGCGGAAAACACGAAGGGCAAATGGCTTGCAAGTCATTTTTCTTATGCTTGTGCAGCTCTTTAGTACATACAGACATACTGAAGATTATTTTTTGTGTTTTAGAATTAACGGTAATCTGTGTTTTAGAATACTTCATCTTTGATGTTGATCTAAAAAATAAACTGCACTATTTCATACTGATACATAAGATAGACAAGAAAAAAAAATTTATACAATACAATACAAATGAAGCAACAAATATTGCTATTGAGTATATTTGTTTTTGTATCTTTCTTCGACCACTTCCTTGCTTAACTTAGACAATTTTTTTATTTGCTCAAATCTCAGGTTATATTCTTTTCTTTTGTATTCTAAAGCCTTGATTGTCAACAGTTCGAAAATATTGGTTGGAAAAATCTCAAGTATCTACTTTTTGCGAGTACTTCAAGCACTCTAGTGTAACAATCCGGTGAGTTAATTTATTGAAATATTTACTAGCGCCTATTTGTCCTAGTTTATTAAATTTCACCTTTTTGAAATTTCAGGCATCTTCATGAAGGTGTCAAAAATTTTGCAACACGACATATTTCAGCACAGCTGCTGATATAAATTTCTGCCTGTCATTCGAAATAGTTACGCAACAAAGCAGATGGCCTGCCAAAGCAGCCCCCACACAGCCATAGACACATGACAAGCCGCCAATGCATAACACAGGCAAGTGAAATATTCTCATGAACAGTTTTTGTGGCAACATTTTTCTCTATTTTCACACTTGAGCGTCCTGAATTTAACGGTATTTTTGCGTGACACTTAAGTTACGCAGACAGGATTAAATTCAATGCATTGCTGTAAAAATGGAGTAACTGAATGCCAAAGATACAATTTTTTTCGAGTAAAATCTGGAAATTTCATATAAATGTCAGTCGATATGTATGTACATATGTATGGATGTAATAAGAGTATTTATTGTGAATGGCTATCATATAGATCCTTAGCTTATATTTGAGTTCACGTTCAAAACTCATAAAATTTAAGCGCTTCATAAAAATGCAGCTGCTGCATTTCACACACAAGCAAACGTTTTCATTTTCTGCTGACAGTATTTTCATATTTTCATATTTTTTTTTTTTTTTTTTGTTATTTTCCCAACTGCATGCGTGTTAAATTTTATTAATAAATAAAATTACAACAGCATGAAATCCAATCAACAACTTCAACAACCTAATCCGACTTAAGCCTTTGGCAAGAACACACATAAAGCAGCTGCTGCTGCTGCTTCTGTTCGTTGCTCCTTGCTATTACATATATTGAACACAAATACACACACTCACCCTGGTATACCGCCGCTTTCCATGTGGTTGGCCAACGTCACATCGTTTGACCACACATCAAATTGCCACTTGACCAGACCGAGTACGCCACAGTGAACACGTCCGGTGTGGATGCCGACACGCATGTTAACATTGACGGCCATCACCTCACGCACGAGACTGTAAAATAGAAGAAAACAACAACAACAATAATAATAACAAAAACAATAACAATAACATAAACGGCAACGTAAACGTCAACAAGAAACCCGTATCAACAATAAACAATTTAAGCGGCTTTGCATGAAATCGTGCTTATTGCGCCCTCAAAGTATGCAATGTTTTTTTCGTTTTTGCTTATTTAAATACTTTGGAGTACTTTTCTTCTTTGGAAACTTACGCTATCGCATCAATCATATCCAAACCCATCTCAACAGCGCAGTGAGCATGATCCGGTCTGGGTTCAGGTAACCCGGAGACACAATAGTAACAATCGCCCAGCAGCTTGATGCGTAAACAGTGATGTTCAGCAGCCAATCGATCAAATCTTTGGTGGAAAAGAGAAAAAATGAAAAAAATATACATATAATAAATGGAAAAGAGTATAACGCATAGGGTGCTTATGTTGGAGGTCACGCAAAAGTAAGGTTTGCGTAGATATTGTATGTTTTTTTTTTTACATTATTAATGAGTCAACGTTTAAATGTAGGTTTGATGCTAAGCATATCTTGCCGACTTGCAGCAAAGATAGTTCAGAATAATAATGCTAATTAGTTAAAGAAATGATGAATGATACTAAACGATTACATATAAAGAAATTCTTGGTAAACCCTGAACTTAGTTCTAGCTACATCACTCATAAGGTAAAGCTCATAAAGCTTTTAAAAGTAAATATTTAGCACGAAACAACATTTAAAATAAATGATTTTTGCATGATTTTCAGGAAAAATTTGAATGAGAAAAGAGAGTAGGTACAGGGAAATAAGAAGCTTTTTGGTGTAGTATGTTAAAAAAAGCAAATATTTTGCAGACAATTCCACATATTTAAGAAATGCACGAAAGAATTTAGACTTAATTTATGAGCCAATTCACGAGAAAATTATTAATTTATTTCAATTTAAAAGTTTCAACGCTAAATTTCTTGCCAAATTTCTTTCTTTCAAGTGTATTTTAAAGCTTACAAATAATATTTTTACAAATGGTTTTTCTGATGTCCAAAAAATTTTAAATTTTTATTGGAATTTAAAATTAATATCATTGTTAGAGCGATAGTAATAGTGACATTAGCATCAATTTCTCTAAATAAATTTTTATTTCCTCTTGGAAAAGCTGCTTTAGAAGTTCAAAATTTTTAATTCGAGAGTTGAGCATAACAAAATATTGTTTCTGAGTTCTACCATCACTAAATCTGGAATCGACCCATCGTTAACTTAAACAAAATATTTAGAACTAAGTCTATTATTCTGTTGAAACGTAGAAAGTTCATATTTTTTTAGCTTTAAGCCCAGAAATTTAATCAAGTCTGTCTTTGTTCAAAATTGGGTGATAAATTCGTCGGAAAGAAATAACAGCAAATTGAAACATGTGTACAATGTTCTTAGCGTAGTGAGAACCCTTACAAACATGTGAGTTAAAATCAGAGGCAAATGTTCTGTCTTTATAGCAGTCAATTCTAGTTAACATACAATCCATCCCATCCATAAACTTCTATACACCAACAACAACTTTTAAGTCGTACACATTAATGAACTTTCAACTTCTGTTGATTAAAAATGAGTTAAGAAATCCCTAAAGGTTATAGCGTATGATCATGGCTTGGCTGGGATTCGAATCGGGGACCTCTGGGTTGACAGTCAAGTACGCTATATACTCAAATACCGTGGCCACTAGAGTCTCAAAACCAGGGTTCGCATTTCCTCATTCATAAACTGCTCATTTCTGCTCTTTTTCATTCATTTTAGAACAGTGGTGATCAACGCAAGGTTCAAACAACAACAAAGAGAGCTTTCCGAGTGCACAGTTTTACACTGAAACAAGAAGTTGTTAAAAGCTCTCATAAAATTTGGTGCAAGGAACTCTAGTCAAGTGTTGAATTTTCAATATAATCATTTCTTTTAACGTAGAATACGTTATACGGGGGTGTTGATCTGGAGCACAAAATTTTGAGAAAATGTTTGTCACTTTCATTATAAGTTTTTAATACTTTATGCATGCATTGAAGAAAATTCAAGTATGGTCGTAACATATTTAATATGTCTTCTTTTGATTTGTATTTAAATAATCATATTGCTACATATAATTTTTTTGATTCTATAAGTAAATCAAAATTTAACTCCTTCAAATTTTGTACTAATTTTCATATGCTTTGTATTTTATGTATTAAGGTATGCGACAAAAAGATAAGGTCAGTCTGTTTTTTCTTTGTGGAGCTCAATTTGAGTGATTACTCTTTGGATCTTGTGGATTTTATTGTTCGATAGAGAGAATGCAACAAATAAATTCTAATATAATGAGTAAACAAAGTCCCGTTAGTTTTAAATACATCAAAAATGAAAAAAAGCTTAATTTTGCTGTGACAAAATGATAAGGTCAGTTGCAATTTTTTACGAAAACAAGTTTATTAATGTACAGAATAAATTTTTTTAGTTAATTTGGCTTCCATTTTTTTGTATTGTCTTAAAAATACGCCCCGGCATCGATCCTACCAGGCTCGCGAGTGTTGTTTGCCGAATTTCTCTCCAGGCATTCAGTATGGCCACTTTCAGATCAGCAACAGTGCTAAACTGCCTGTTATCGGCATAAACTTCACGTACAAGAATTCCCCACATGTTCTCCATGGGATTCAGGTCAGGTGAGCGTGCGGGCCAGTCCAAGACTTCCACTGAATTGCCCACAAACCACTCCTTTGTTGACCGACTCACATGGATCGCTGCATTATCTTGCTGAAAAACAAGCGGCGCTTCTCGATTTTCAGCAAGAAAAGGCAGCAAACATGTGGAGAGTACTTCCTGGTATTCAGCACTGTTCATGCGTGTTGACGGAAATGCGAGAGGCAATGTTCCAATAGAGCTGAATGCTCCCCACACCATCAACGAACCACCACCAAAATTTCTTTTTGAAAAATATCGAGGCTCCTTTCTGAAATCCCGCCAATAATAATTTAAACCATCTGGGCCATCAAGATTGAATTTTTTCTCGTCCGAAAAAATGATCTGAAAGAAAAAAAACAGTCATTAAAACCTACAAATGATTTTCTTTTTATTTATTATAAAATTACCTGATGCCAATTGGTTGACATGTTTAATTTAGCGAATTCAAGCCTCTTCGCTTTATGGTCAGCATTGAGGCAAGGAATTTTTTTCATTTTGGCTCGCTTCAAATATTCATTTATGTCGATGGCTCTGAGTACTGTCCTCTTGGATGCAGTAAGCTTAAGCTCTGCCTTAATTTTTGCTGCACTTATGGTAGAATTTGAGGGAATTCGTCCAATCGAGCGCACTGTGGTTGCGGAAAGTACTTTTTTTCGACCAGGACTCTTTTTTTTCCATAATTTTCTTGATCCTTCAAATAATTTTGTACAACACACAGTGATCTTTCAAGGTCTCTGGCGATTTGTCTCATTCCAACTCCTTCAACAACCTTTCCGTCAATAAATCCTTTCTCGTAAGTAGTGAGACTCTTACCACGACCCATTTCTCTTCAAAAACTGTTTAATAATTTAATTATTAAAATAAATCAAATTTTAATAGAAACGGAACACTCACCTGACCAAACAATGCAAAAATTGCAACTGACCTTATCATTTTGTCACAGCAAAATTTAGCTTTTTTCATTTTTGATGTATTTAAAACTAACGGGACTTTGTTTACTCATTATATTAGAATTTATTTGTTGCATTCTCTCTATCGAACAATAAAATCCACAAGATCCAAAGAGTAATCACTCAAATTGAGCTCCACAAAGAAAAAACAGACTGACCTTATCTTTTTGTCGCATACCTTATAACATCATGTGTAAGAGCAGTACGATTATCTGTGTGTTCATCACAGAACCAGTGTGAGAAAGAGAAGAAGTATAATGACCAAGTAGTGAACGATGTGTACTAGAGTGTCCCTTATTTTGCGATTTTTGGAAATGTCAAGGGGCTGAAAGGTTTTTTTATGCGTTTTTATGTTCTAAGAACGAAACTAAATAAAATTTTTTTTTACGACAACGTTTACCCGTGCCAATCGGGCCCGAAAGTTTCGAAAAAATGCCCATATTAGACCATATTTGCACAAATTAAAAAAAAAATCTTTTCTCTGCTTTTTATAAATGTTTTACATTTTTTGGAACACATACATAAGAAATATGATATCTACAAAGTTTTTTTATAGTGGGCGTGGTTACCGCCCCTGCTGCGTCGAAATTTCTCCCGCAGCCTTTTCCCACTTTTTCATGAAATTAGTGCAATTTAGGTATTAATATCAACAATAAATAAATACATTTTTATTATGCTAAAAGTTTGATTACATTTCATTAAATTCACATTATGTACTTACAAAAATTAACAATAAATTAAAAAACTAGTATTTTAACCTACGGCGGGCGCGCAACATGCTAATACCTACAAGCAGTCTTATTGCGGCTTTTCAACCGAAATCATAGTTTTTTTTATAAATAAAAATTATCAAAAACCAAAAATGTATGCCCCTGGAGGGTTAAATTATAATAAGAAATACAAATTAATTATAAGTTTTTTTTAAGAGCATGTATTTTTTTTTTTTTTTTTTTTGACAGTTCGAGTATATTTTTCGAGTATTTTGGGCCACAATAAGTAGGTTTTGTAGCTGCGCTTCTGATTTTGTAAGCTCGAGAAATTCTTGAGCAAGTTGTACCCCATGCTCCGCAACATCATTTACAATACAAAGATCTTTAAAATAATTTTTTACTCTCTGGTATTCTTCATCTTTTTCCCATTCGTCAGAATCATATTTTAAAAAATTGCATGTCAAACTAAACCTACGAAATAGATTTGTTGTTCGACAAGATGCAAAACAATCTAAATCTTTTTTGTCCATTCATTTAAAGAATTTGGGTTTGCGATTGGATGATTACATGGAAACTTCTGAACTTGCAATGCTGTCACCATACTGCGTTTTCTCTCAATAGAAACTGCATCATCGAAAAAAGCGAGTACTACAAGTTCTTCGCCAAGGTACCAAAGATACCGACCAAATTTTTGACTTGCAGCAATGGATATTTTTTTTGTTAATTGTCTTGTATGCGACCAAATCTTTTAAAAAAGACAGATCCTGATTTGGAGCTTTTATGCTATTAGTAGCTTCAAACCAGACTTTGATGTATAGTAGAACTACAAAAATACAGACTTGACGGATTCCGATAATAATGAATAGCATAAAAGCTCCAAATAAGGCTCTGTCTTTTTTAATTAATTTGTATTTCTTATTATAATTTAACCCTCCAGGGGCATACATTTTTGGTTTTTGATAATTTTTATTTATAAAAAAAACTATGATTTCGGTTGAAAAGCCGCAATAAGACTGCTTGTAGGTATTAGCATGTTGCGCGCCCGCCGTAGGTTAAAATATTAGTTTTTTAATTTATTGTTAATTTTTGTAAGTACATAATGTGAATTTAATGAAATGTAATCAAACTTTTAGCATAATAAAAATGTATTTATTTATTGTTGATATTAATACCTAAATTGCACTAATTTCATGAAAAAGTGGGAAAAGGCTGCGGGAGAAATTTCAACGCAGCAGGGGCGGTAACCACGCCCACTATAAAAAAACTTTGTAGATATCATATTTCTTATGTATGTGTTCCAAAAAATGTAAAACATTTATAAAAAGCAGAGAAAAGATTTTTTTTTTAATTTGTGCAAATATGGTCTAATATGGGCATTTTTTCGAAACTTTCGGGACCGATTGGCACGGGTAAACGTTGTCGTAAAAAAAAATTTTATTTAGTTTCGTTCTTAGAACATAAAAACGCATAAAAAAACCTTTCAGCCCCTTGACATTTCCAAAAATCGCAAAATAAGGGACACTCTAATGTGTACATACACAACATTGATAAGCGAAGCAGAGAAACAAAATTGTGCTTACCCAGTTGGCCACGTCTTTAAGACATCCTCAATGTCTTACAGCCTTATTCATTAACACATTTTAGAGGCAGCGTAACTTTAAACAGGCTTGAAACAAGAAAACGTTATTCATAAACATTTTTCGTAGTTGTTTAAGAGCTGCGTAACTTAAACGCCGAAATTGGCGTTTAAAGGTTACGTAAATACAACCATGATTTTTGTTTGTCTTTTCTTTTAATATCAAAGACATGCTTCATATGCGCCCTTTGCAGCATGATTTTATGCGGCGGCCATTGTAAATCCATAGGAATTCTTAATTTTTGTAGAGGTTTTCTTTAGTTCAGACACAAACCTTACAATCATAAGCAGAAAATGAAAAAAATGTTTATGAATAACAATGTTAGCAAGGTTGCATAGAAGCTGCGTAAAGCCTTAAACAGTGCGTAACTAAACAAGCGTTTAAAGGTTGTTTAAGGAAATCTATTGAATAAGGCTGTTAATGACTAACGTATTCTACGTCTGACCTATGCGTCCGTGTTATCTAACACAGGCTTGAGCTTTTTTTTATTTTTGTGTTTGTTTTTAGCTATTTTAACATAGAACACATCAAGCAAAAATATATTAATGCTTTTCCTGAAACATTGCAATATATTGACGTATATTTATAAATAAAACAGCGAGCAACATCCCCACCACATGAACGCTCAAAGCATACTGACTTGCAATTTAAAGCACAGCAGAAAAAACAAACTTTTACGCAGTGTACAAACACAGCGAGCCGATTGCTACTTCGTGTGCAAAAACTCAACAACACACGATGCCAGCGGGCTATGGGCGATGTTATGTAGACGGTCACGGGCACGGCACGGTCACGAATTGTTGTTGTTTCAATGAAAAAGGGAAATTTGAGAGAGTGAGCGAGGGAATAAATTTTGCCCACCGCGGTCACCAAATGATTCGGCTGTCGATACCAAATCACTGGATCAAAACAGTGTTGCGTTGTGGAAATATTCTCAATATTTGTATTTTTGCATGCAAATAGTACACTTTTAGTACGAAATCTATCAAAGCAGTAATGAAACCTGCATAATAGCAACACTCACCATACTAATACTCGTCATACTTTTTTGCATAAAGTATTAAAAGTAGCAAAAAGTGTGCTAGTGATCATAGATCAAATGACCGCCAGCATAACATACTTTGGGCACGACATTCATCAAACGGAAAAAGAGAGTAAAAACTCGTGCCCGTGCCCGTGCCGTGCCCGTGACCGTCTACATAACATCGCCCTATGGGAAACCATTTAGTGAGCACCACTGTTTTAGAATATGAGTAAAGAATAAAGTTATCATTTTCATTTTCGTGAAGAACTGAGCAGATTTTTTTTTTTTTTGTTCATGAAGTGAAGAAGAGCAAAACAGTTGGTGAAGAAGAGAATATTTTTTCTTCATTTGAAGAAACTGTTGTTACTCACCTCTTCATCATTCCATTCAAAATAGCATGCAAATGTCGTGTAGATACAACAGAGAAAACAACAAAATAATACGAAACGAACGAGAGTATCATTTGTTGCCTCACCACTTCGTGAGCAATTCATGAATAAATGAGGACTCAATGAGCGACAAGTGAAGCAATGATGAAGAGGTGAGTAACAACAGTTTCTTCAAATGAAGAAAAAATATTCTTCTTCACTTCCATGGTATAATAATAATACATGGTAGCATTGACAACTGCTTATTTTCTCTTCAACAGGAAAACATAAACTGTCAAACACAGCTTGTTGTGCAAATACATCAGCAGCTGCTGTGGTTGTTGTTTTTTTTCACTTCAACGTTTTCAACATTGCTTGTGTTTTCAATGGCGGATTGTGAGCGCTCTCTTTTTGAGTATATTTTTTGACAGTAGATGATTTCCCAAGCAACTGTCAATGCTACCTTGTATTATTATACCATGTTCACTTCAAGAAAAAAAAAAAAAATTTAAGCTGAGCAGCTCTTCATGCAAATGAAAATGAGTAGATTTACTTTTTGAACAAAAAATTCCCTCATATTCATGAGGGTTCATGAGTGAGCAAATACGAACCCTGCTTAAAACCCATCAAAAGCCAATGAAAACAAATAGAGGGAAATCTTCATTCATAGTTGAATTAGATTAAAGCATGCTTTAAACCAATTGGCGACCTTCCAACCGTTTTAGGAGTTTTGAGGTTTGAAAAAATTTGTATTTTCCCTTGATCAAGGAGTTTTAAGGAGAGATAAGTAGAAAAAAAAAATTGCAAAATCAAGCCCGTGACTCTTCCATAACCTTTTTCAATGGCAAGAGAAACATAGTTACCTCAAATTTCCACTTTTTTAGTAACATATAAGCTGAACTTCTGAATAAGCTGAATTCACCATAATTTTGATACAAGCCATAGAAACTGAGGTAATGTAATTTGTTCGTATTTGAGATGAGCAGTGGTAAAAAATATAAGAAAGCGATCCGGCTGAGAGCAATAAATTAGAACATTTTGTTTTTTTTTCCATTGGTACATAGTTGAATTATTTTGAACATTGAAAATTTTTGCATTGGAAAAAAACGAAGATGATATTTGCAAGAGAAGTAAAGGGTGATTTATATGGTAATTTTTTTTTTCAGTGTTAATTTTTTGTCACCTCACGCGTGGTTCGTAACATGTGGCAAGGCACAAAATGCTCAGTAAGGCTCGATATTTCACCATGAATAGACTAACAAACGAAAAGAGCTTGCAAATCATTGAATTTTATTGTCAATATTCGTGTTCTGTGAGAAATGTGTTTCGCAAATTACGTCCATTTCATGGTCGTCATAATCGACCCACCAAACAAGCTATTCAAGGTATTATCACCAAATTTTGCACCTGTTTCACTTAATTGGACATCAATCCACCAACCTGTATGCGGAGAGTGAGTACTGCTCTATTGGGCAGTGTCGATGAAGATCGTGATATGTCGATTGGTCGCCGTTCTCAACAATTGGGCTTGTGTTATTCGACCACCTGGAACATTTTATGTAAAGACCTTGGTATGAAACCATACAAAATACAGCTGGTGCAAGAACCAAATTGGCTCAATGGGTACTTCAACAAACAGAATTGTCGAATTTTGTCTGAAGAGCAGCCAGAGGCAGCTCAAGAGCTGCCAATGCACGCTGAAAAATGCACTGTTTGGTGCGATTTAAAGGCCGACGGCATCATTGAACCGTCCTTTTTTAAAAATAATAGAAATCTCGACGTTATAGTCAACAAGATTGTGACAAATGCCACATGGCACGCGATATCATGGACCTATTGAGAGTCGAGTTTGGTGAGCAATTTGGAGCAGTCTAATGGCAACCAGTATCATGCAATTTGACCCCACTTGACTTTTGTTTTTTTTTTTGTGAGGCTACGTGAAGTCTCTCATGTAGAGTAGGGCGGGTCGGTCTCCATACGAAAAAAAACGTGTTCGATAAATTCGGTCTAAAATGTACCTTGGTTCATTGCGCTACCCTCCTCAAAACGATTTCGCGATATGTTAACGCGATATGTTAACGCGAATTCCTTAGGCTTGCTGGAATTTTTTCAAAAAAGTACCTTTTTGGGTCAAAAACCAACTTTTCTCGATGGGTTAACTTTGTTCAAAAATGAACAAGTAAACCCCTAATATGTTAATGATATTTTATTACCTTTCCAACGTAGGTTAAACGACATCAATCGGACGAGATATAGCGTAGTTATGAAGATTTAAGTCGAAATCGCATCGAAATGTATAAAAAAAATACTCAAAAAAAAAAAACAGAACGAGCAAATTTCTCAAAACTTTGTATGCAGATAGTAATCATTTTTGAATCTTTCATTTTGATTAATTTGGAAAATACAGCGAAACAAAAAACTTGTCCATGCAAAAAGTGGGTTTTTGACCAAAAAAGGCACTTTTTTAAAAAAATTCCAGGAAGCCTAAGGGTTAACACATTGCGAAATCGTTTTGTGGAGGGTACAACAATGACCCAAGGTACATTTAAGGCCGATTTTATCGAACATTTTTTTTTAGCGACCCACCCTAATGTACAGGGACAAGCAGCCAGTCACAACTGCAGCCCTGGAAGACAACATTAGAGATGCCATTAGAGATACCGGCCGAAATGCTGGAAAAGTATGCCAAAATTGGAGCTTACGGATTGACCACCTAAGGCGTAGTCGCGAGCAACATTAACATGAAATAATATAGGGTGTTTTTTTTAGGGGTTTGTTTTTCGAATAGAGATAAAACACAAGAAAATCGTTTTAATATCCATCAATTTGGCTTTATTGGAAGGATAATTTTATGCCATTAATGTTTAAATATGATTTCGGGCATGTGGGCGCTGCGGCTGGCTCGAATAAAGCCAATTCTACAGGTCCAATTTTCAACCACTTTTTCGAGCATATGGGGCCGTATGTCGGCAATAACGCCACGAATGTTGGCCTCCAATTCCCCTAACGTTTCTGGTTTATTGGCGTAGACGAGCGACTTCACATATCCCCAAAGAAAATAATCCAATGGTGTCAAATCACACGATCTTGGTGGCCAATTGACAGGTCCATTCCGCGAAATTATGCGCTCATCGAATGTTTCCTTCAATAAATCGATTGTGACGTGCGCTGTGTGGCATGTAGCGCTGTCTTGTTGGAACCACAACTCATCCACATTCATGCCATCCAATTCGGGAACAAAATAGTCGGTTATCATGGCTCTATACCGGTCTCCATTAACGGTAACTGACTCTCCAGCATTATTTCGGAAGAAGTATGGCCCAGCCCATAGTGCACACCAAACAGTCAGTTTTTGTGGATGTAATGGCGTCTCAAGGATCTCATGTGGATTCTCTTCACTCCAAATGCGACAATTTTGCTTGTTGACGTAGCCATTCAACCAAAAATGAGCCTCATCACTGAACAAAATTTTGCGATGAAAATCAGCATCGAGATCAATCTCATTTTCGGCCCATTTGCAAGCGTTGTTCTTTTGTCAACCTGTTCATGATGAAATGGCAAACCAAACTGAACATAAATGACATTAGAGTTGCCAGATTTGACCACAAAATGCCAGTTTTATCTCTATTCGAAAAACAAACCCCTAAAAAAAACACGCTATATTTAAAGATTAAATGGCAGGCATTGACTTATAGCTCCAAATAAATATTTCATTCACTATTGCAAATTTTCTGTTTTTTTTCTTAATTTTCAAAAACCAAACGCTTAAAAAATCACCCTTTAATATAAAAGTATGGGCATTTCAAAGAACCTTTTTCAATAAAATGGATCCTTTTGACTTCTGGATATATTAAAAATCTATAAGTACCTAACGTATGTACAAAATGTTGGTTCTATACGAAGCCTTGTCGCTAAATTACGGCCTTTGTAATATCAAAACAAGACTTTTTACGAAAACAATTTCTCAACAGAAAAAAATTTATAAATTTATTCTGTTGTGAAGATATTTTGAGGTTTCTTCAGTTAAAAAGTTATTAAATTTGAAACAATTAACATAAGAAAAAGTTAATTGCATATTTAGAGTTACTTTTACGAGAAAAATTTGCCAATGAAATCTTTTCAGATTGGCTTCTGGTTAAGCTCGATAAAACATACAGATTAACCAAATGCTTTAAGGACATTTTCATCAATTTTTAATTAAAATGTGCATAATTAAAGAATTGAGAATTAAAAAGTACAGGCAGGCAGATATTTTTCTGAGTGGTGTTCGCAAATACTTCTGACAACAATATTCAATAATAAGATTCCTTTCTAAATAATCAGAAAAGCAAACCACAAACATTGCTTCAAAGCCACAAACACTGCTTCAAAACCACAAACACGCAAACTAAAAAGATTGCTTTTACTTAGCTTATTTATCCTTTTTTTTTATTTACAACTTCTGTTGTCCTGTGCTTACCTGGCAAAGAGTTCATTTAAAAGTCGCACCAACTCCTCGGCTGTGCACTGATCCGAAAGGCTGGTAAAGCCGCATATATCAGCAAAGAGAATGCTGAAAAGGGACACATAAAGAAAAACAAAAAGAAAAATCAGATAAAAATTCCAGAATATGTTAAGGACTAAGTAAGAATGTGTGGAATGGCATGGAATCCTTTGATAATTAAGACCAATACCAGCAGCAAAGCCACAAAAAACTTTCAAATAATATTTACAAGCATTAAAGTTTAAAACAATGCTGAAGCAGAATTTCCAAATGGTAGAGATAATGCAAAAATTTAAATAATAAAAAAAAGAGCAACAACAAAAATGTGTCCCAAAAGGTACTGCAAGTTAAGTACCAGCAAATAGATTACTTAATTGAATAATAAAATATTAAACAAGTTAATCTGGCTAAGCACTTAAAAAAGCCAAGCTGTGTGGCAGCGTGCTGTGGTGTGATGGCGGGTGTTCTAGTGGTTGGGAGTAAAAAGTGTCTCGAGCGCAAACCCAGGAAAATAAGGGAGCAAAAAAGTAAAAAAGTTGCACTTTATTTATGCTAATGTAGCATTTTGCTTATGCTAAAAAAATTTGAGGATTTTCAAAAGAAAAAATATTATGCACAAAAATTAACACTTCATCAGAAGTGACAGTGGAATGTGCTTCTGAAAGTACTAAGCATAAAGTAAAATAAATTAATATTAAAATGTAAAAAGTGAAAAGTGAAAAGTAAAAAGTAAAAAGTAAAAAGTAAAAAGTAAAAAGTAAAAAGTAAAAAGTAAAAAGTAAAAAGTAAAATGTAAAAAGTAAAAAAAGTAAAAAGTAAAAAGTAAAAAATAAAAAGTAAAAAGTAAAACGTAAAAAGTAAAAAGTAAACAGTAAAAAGTAAAAAGTAAAAAGTAAAAAGTAAAAATAAAAAGTAAAAAGTAAAAACTAAAAAGTAAAAAGTAAAAAAAAAAAGTAAAAAGTAAAAAGTAAAAAGTAAAAAGTAAAAAGTAAAAATAAAAAGTAAAAATAAAAAGTAAAAACTTAAAAGTAAAAAGTAAAAAGTAAAAATAAAAAGTAAAAAGTAAAAAGTAAAAAGTAAAAAGTAAAAACTAAAAAGTAAAAAGTAAAAAGTAAAAAGTAAAAAATAAAAAGTACAAAGTAAAAAGTAAAAAGTAATAAGTAAAATGTAAAAAGTAAAAAGTAAAAAGTAAAAAGTAAAAAGTAAAAAGTAAAAAGTAAAAAGTAAAATGTAAAAAGTAAAAAAAGTAAAAAGTAAAAAGTAAAAAATAAAAAGTAAAAAGTAAAACGTAAGCATAAAGTAAAATAAATTAATATTAAAATGTAAAAAGTGAAAAGTGAAAAGTAAAAAGTAAAAAGTAAAAAGTAAAAAGTAAAAAGTAAAAAGTAAAAAGTAAAAAGTAAAAAGTAAAATGTAAAAAGTAAAAAAAGTAAAAAGTAAAAAATAAAAAGTAAAAAGTAAAACGTAAAAAGTAAAAAGTAAAAAGTAAAAAGTAAAAAGTAAAAAGTAAAAAGTAAAAAGTAAAAATAAAAAGTAAAAAGTAAAAAGTAAAAACTAAAAAGTAAAAAGTAAAAAGTAAAAAGTAAAAAGTAAAAAGTAAAAAGTAAAAAGTAAAAAGTAAAAAGTAAAAAGTAAAAAGTAAAAAGTAAAAAGTAAAAAGTAAAAAGTAAAAAGTAAAAAGTAAAGAGTAAAAATAAAAAGTAAAAATAAAAAGTAAAAAGTAAAAACTTAAAAGTAAAAAGTAAAAAGTAAAAATAAAAAGTAAAAAGTAAAAAGTAAAAAGTAAAAAGTAAAAAGTAAAAAGTAAAAAGTAAAAGTAAAAAATAAAAAGTAAAAAGTAAAAAGTAAAAAGTAAAAAGTAAAAAGTAAAAAGTAAAAAGTAAAAAGTAAAAAGTAAAAAGTAAGAAGTAAAAATTAAAAGTAAAAAGTAAAACGTAAAAAGTAAAAAGTAAAATGTAAAAAGTAAAACAAGTAAAAAGTAAAAAGTAAAAAATAAAAAGTAAAAAGTAAAACGTAAACAGTAAAAATAAAAAGTAAAAAGTAAAAACTTAAAAGTAAAAAGTAAAAAGTAAAAATAAAAAGTAAAAAGTAAAAAGTAAAAACTAAAAAGTAAAAAGTAAAAAGTAAAAAGTAAAAAGTAAAAAATAAAAAGTACAAAGTAAAAAGTAAAAAGTAATAAGTAAAATGTAAAAAGTAAAAAGTAAAAAGTAAAAAGTAAAAAGTAAAAAGTAAAAAGTAAAATGTAAAAAGTAAAAAAAGTAAAAAGTAAAAAGTAAAAAATAAAAAGTAAAAAGTAAAACGTAAGCATAAAGTAAAATAAATTAATATTAAAATGTAAAAAGTGAAAAGTGAAAAGTAAAAAGTAAAAAGTAAAAAGTAAAAAGTAAAAAGTAAAAAGTAAAAAGTAAAAAGTAAAAAGTAAAAAGTAAAAAGTAAAATGTAAAAAGTAAAAAAAGTAAAAAGTAAAAAGTAAAAAATAAAAAGTAAAAAGTAAAACGTAAGCATAAAGTAAAATAAATTAATATTAAAATGTAAAAAGTGAAAAGTGAAAAGTAAAAAGTAAAAAGTAAAAAGTAAAAAGTAAAAAGTAAAAAGTAAAAAGTAAAAAGTAAAATGTAAAAAGTAAAAAAAGTAAAAAGTAAAAAATAAAAAGTAAAAAGTAAAACGTAAAAAGTAAAAAGTAAAAAGTAAAAAGTAAAAAGTAAAATGTAAAAAGTAAAAAAAGTAAAAAGTAAAAAGTAAAAAATAAAAAGTAAAAAGTAAAACGTAAGCATAAAGTAAAATAAATTAATATTAAAATGTAAAAAGTGAAAAGTGAAAAGTAAAAAGTAAAAAGTAAAAAGTAAAAAGTAAAAAGTAAAAAGTAAAAAGTAAAATGTAAAAAGTAAAAAAAGTAAAAAGTAAAAAATAAAAAGTAAAAAGTAAAACGTAAAAAGTAAAAAGTAAAAAGTAAAAAGTAAAAAGTAAAAAGTAAAAAGTAAAAAGTAAAAAGTAAAAATAAAAAGTAAAAAGTAAAAAGTAAAAACTAAAAAGTAAAAAGTAAAAAGTAAAAAGTAAAAAGTAAAAAGTAAAAAGTAAAAAGTAAAAAGTAAAAAGTAAAAAGTAAAAAGTAAAAAGTAAAGAGTAAAAATAAAAAGTAAAAATAAAAAGTAAAAAGTAAAAACTTAAAAGTAAAAAGTAAAAAGTAAAAATAAAAAGTAAAAAGTAAAAAGTAAAAAGTAAAAAGTAAAAAGTAAAAAGTAAAAGTAAAAAATAAAAAGTAAAAAGTAAAAAGTAAAAAGTAAAAAGTAAAAAGTAAAAAGTAAAAAGTAAAAAGTAAAAAGTAAAAAGTAAAAAGTAAAAAGTAAAAAGTAAAAAGTAAAAAGTAAAAAGTAAAAAGTAAGAAGTAAAAATTAAAAGTAAAAAGTAAAACGTAAAAAGTAAAAAGTGAAAAGTGAAAAGTAAAAAGTAAAAAGTAAAAAGCAAAAAGTAAAAAGTAAAAAGTAAAAAGTAAAAAGTAAAAAGTAAAAAGTAAAAAGTAAAAAGTAAAAAGTAAAAAGTAAAAAGTAAAAAGTAAAAAGTAAAAAGTAAAAAGTAAAAAGTAAAAAGTAAAAAGTAAAAAGTAAAAAGTAAAAAGTAAAAAGTAAAAAGTAAAAAGTAAAAAGTAAAAAGTAAAAAGTAAAAAGTAAAAAGTAAAAAGTAAAAAGTAAAAAGTAAAAAGTAAAAAGTAAAAAGTAAAAAGTAAAAAGTAAAAAGTAAAAAGTAAAAAGTAAAAAGTAAAAAGTAAAAAGTAAAAAGTAAAAAGTGAAAAGTAAGAAGTAAAAAAGTAAAAAGTAAAAAGTGAAAAGTAAAAAGTAAAAAGTAAAAAGTAAAAAGTTAAAACAAGTCGGTTAATTTCAAAATAATAAATAGATATTAGGTACTTTTTTTTTCACCAACAGTGGATGAATTTTATTACCCAGTAATGCTTAAAAATGCATAGCAACATTGAATCAATTATCGTTATTTTTATGTGGATCCTGCTAAGGATCACATGTTGTTCAAAACAAAGAAATCATAAAAAAGCTGCAAATTAAAAAACAAAATTTATGTAAAAGTAAAAGAAAAAAAATATCTCATCAATTTTCGAGGCACGACTTTCCAGCAACAAGTTGCAAAATAGCGGAAGAGTAGCACTCTAAAGATTCCTTAAGCATCCTTTTGGTTAAAAGCATACAACGACCCAGCAAGGTTGTGAGAAAAACAAAAACATGATATCCTTGCTAGAAATTTTTTGCAAGTATATCAATATCTAAATGATTTGTTGAATTCACAACAAATCTGAACAAACACACGCACACACACACAATTAAACACATGCATGCATGCATGACACAAACTGTTACATGCAGCTTAATGTATAGTTAACTAACACACACACGTACACACATTAAAAAAACAAAATACAAATACAGTGCCACTTACCTGACATTGTCGTGTCGTTGTATATAAATTTTATGAAACTGCGTATCACGTGGTTGTCCTGCGATATCATCCTTCATTTCCATGGCAACGTGACGCGGCAGCACAGACAGCAAAAGACGTTCCTGTGTCGTATAAGTAAATGCATGCGTGTGTGTGTGTGTGTGTGAGTTTGTGAGTGTGTATATGTTTACACATAAGAGTTTATGTGTCAATAGTGAGTGGGATGTGCGCGAGTGTGTGCGTGTGTGTTTGAGAGCATAAAATGAAATGAATAAAATATTAGTGAAAATTGTATAAAAAGCTTTAGCAGCTGAGCGAATAAAAGTTGGGGCAGGGGTAAAAGTTGACAACAAAACAACAAAAAAAAAAAAAAAACAAAACTCACAAAAGTGTTCACAACTTTAAGATTTTTTATTCTATTTGAATTTTGATCATTATATTTATGTATGTTGTATATAACAGCTTTTTATTACCACTGCTACCTTAAAATAGCTGTAATTCATGTGTAGAAAATGTAACACTTTGTGAACTTTAAAGGTTGTTTTTTTTTTGTTTTTTTGTTTTGAAACTCAAATGAGCACACTTTGTAACATTAAATATTTGCAGCTCTTTTCGGCAGCACAAAGTTTTTGAATTTTTTGATTACTATGAATGAGTTCAAAGTTTTTTTGTTTGTATTTAAAAGTTTTACATTAAAGTTAATGCTGCTTTTTTTATTTATTTTCTGTTTGATAACAAAATGTTGCATATGTCGTTTGATATTTTTAGAAATTATCAAAGTATAATAAGTAGAATGATGTTTATTTAAATAAAATAACAACGTTAAAGTTGATGAAACATGATTTTATTTCTGTTTTGCTGCAACTATAGTGATGTGCTTGTTACAAATTTTTAATTAAAGTGCCTCATGAGGAAAATATATTTCAAAGGACAAAAACTATGAATAAATAATTTAATTGCTATGCTAAAAAAATTAGTTGTTGAAATTTGTTTTCAATAAAAAAAAAAGAAAAATAAACTCTTTCATCTAAAAAACTAAATCACTGCTCATATTTAAAGAAACACATCTGATACTATAACAGTATTCATAGCTTACAAAGCTCATTTCTCTACCCTAGAATGCGTTAACCAATTAAACGCCGGAGTTGGTTTAAAGCAGTGGTCATCAAACTCTATACAAGCATACTTTGTTTATGTATAAAAGCTCATTGAAAGCTTTGCACTGAAAAAAATACTACTTGAGTCTCAGTCCAGCTATCATACAAGACGATGGTTCGCTTGGTTTGATTATTTCAACAAATTCCTTCCCTTTTTCGCTAAACAATTCATAGCATCTTGCGTCAATTCCTTAAAAAATAAACCATCTTGGTAAGGCCGGCAATAATTTGCCAGAGCTATACTTACTATATATGATCCTTTCTGAACATTTGAATGCACAAACTTTGGATAACTGTGCATTCGCTCAGTAGCCAGTTTGCAATTTTTTTCAATAAACGCTTTTTTAAACGAATCGCTAATTCGTAACGCTCAGTTTCACTCAAACTTTTGTATGTAAAACTATGACAAGCATTATAATGCCGTTCAATGTTATATTTTGTACGAGCAGAGACAATCCGGTAGCACACCATACATTCAGGTTCAGAAAAAAAATTTTCTGCAAAAAAGAATTGCAACTCCCATTCAATTAGAGATTTTGCATAGAAATAGCAAAAACTGATATTTTTATGAGTGTAGCATAAGTTGCGTATGCGCAACAAAAAAAAAAAAAACAATCTAACAAGCATGCATGTGCCGCTGGTCTATTCTGCATGAAATTTCAATAGATACTGATGCAGTTCAGTGCTCGTCCGTGAGTTAATATGCATACAGAAAGCTTTTAAGCACAAAAGCTCAAGTGCCCGCGGGCATAGGCTTTGATGATCACTGGTTTAAAGCAGTAGTGACCGACGCACGGTTCAAACAACAGCAAAGAGAGCTTTCCGAGTGCACAGCTTTACACTGAAACAAGAAGTTGTTAAAAGCTCTCGCAACATTTGGTACAAGAAAAATCTTATTGAGTGTTGGATTTTCAATACAATGGTTTCGTTTTTATTTTTGTTTTTTGTTTTTTGCTATTATAACATAGAAAGGATCAAAAAAGTTAAAGTGATGAATATAATGTATTAATTTTTTTACATGGGATATTTTTACTTAAAAATTCCCACAGCAATTAAATATCCCACAAAAAATCTCACAGCCGTTAAAAACTTCTCCAAATGGGAAATTTTAGAAAAAAATATATCAGTGATTAAAGTTATAAGACATATATTGAGAACTTCTCTAAAGATGTTTTTAAGGGAGATTAATTGTTTATAAATTAAAGTAAATAAAAAACAGAAAATAAAATATACAAAATTTTATTTATAAGTAATTAACTGTTAACATTGAGATCAAACGTTTAAAACGTTTAAATTTTAAATAAACATTAAAAAAATTTCAGTGATTATTAAAAAAAAACAAAAATTCACATACATATATTATTAAAGTTATTATTAATATTATTATATAATATAATTATTAAAATTAAAAATATTAAAATGTGAAATAAATAAGTAAATTCAAGGTAAAAAACATTGATTTTGTTATTTAGTTTAAATTAAAAATGCATCGAAAAAAAAAAATCCGCCAAAACTTAAAAAATCCCTCATTGAATTAAAAAATCTCATGAGAATTTCCTCATACCACAGCAATTAAAATATCCCACAAATGGGAAATTTCCTACAAAACTGGCAACTATGCATACCAGATGAACGCTCAAAGCATACTGACTTGAAATATAAAGCACAGCAAAAACAAACTTTTATGCAGTGGACAAACACAGTGAGCCGATTGCTACTTGGTGTGCAAAAGCTCAACAACTCATGATGCCCGCGGGCTATGGGAAACCATGTAGTTTCCCATAGCCCCATAGCACCACGGGTTTAAAGCAACGCTAACATTAAAATAAAACTCAAAAATCAACGCACTGAGCTTTTGACTTGAAATTTGGGAGACCAAAATAACAAATTACTGAAAAAAATCATCGAAATCGGCCGAAGGAACTACACCTCGGCGGTTGTTGGGTTAATAGTGCTCGCTGAAGCTGGTGCTGGATTGTGTTTGCAGATGGAAGCAACTTTATTAAGCCGGTTATGCGCGCTTCATGCTTGTAGTTATGGCCAGCTTTATTGAGCTGGTTACTGGTTTCAGTTGTGATTTGATTTTTTGATTGTAAAATATAATAAAATAATTTCGCCAATTGCGTTTTGACAAATAAATTCGTACTTGCATTGAGTTGTTGTTGTTTTGATCTTTATTATTGTTCTTTACTAACTACATATATTTCGATTTTTTTCCTTTATTTTTGTTTTTTTTTTAATATTCTCCTTTATGATTAATAGATTTCTGCATGCCTTCGAAATATTTGTCATAACATTTATCCCATTCCGCTTGAGACACCTCCAAAAAAACAGTTTTTGAACGCATCAACGGTTTCGTCTAGCGTCAAAAACCGTTGTCCACGTATTTAATTCTTAATTTACGAGAAAAAAAAGTCCTTGGGTGTCAAATCAAGACTGTACGGTTGATGACCCCTTAATTCGATGTTTCGAATGCTCAAAAACATCTTTGAGTGCTCAAAAACTAATAAATCTCACATTGTCTTGATGATAGCGTTGCAAAAAATGAAAAAAAAAATAATGCGGTCTTTATATTCCCGAAATATATGTAATATTCCTCGTACAAACACAAAATAGAGATTAATAATAAAAGTTCAAAACAACAACTAATTCGATCAAAGGTACTGGCACAGAAGCACAAAGAGCAACAAAGTTGAAAGTTCAGCAAAAAAAAAAATATAATAACAATTATATATGTACACGAAGTAAGAATAAATAAGCTCCAAAGTAGTGGTGGCCGTTGCCGAGTGCGTTAAACAGTGCGTTAATCAGGTTCGAAACCCAGCTGAAACAGATATTTTTCAATTGAAATTAATTTTTCTGATCGACCGTCATCTCTCTGCAGACAATACAAACCTCCTACAGTAAATATTGCCATGCAAAGCTTCCTGAGAACACGCACATTAACCGTTCAGAGTCGGCATAATACGAGTACTAGTAGGTCCAGTTCTCGATAATTTGTGTACAAAATGCAATAAAACGCACAACACAATTCGATCGTAAGAAGCTCGGTCAAAGTTCTTTCAAGGGCTGAAATGGCCATTTTTTTTTTGTTGTTTTTTTTTTTTGTTTTTGGCGTAAATACCAAAAACTTTCCAAAAACACTCTTGCTCTACCAAACATAAACATGAAAATTAAATAAAAAATCAAAACTTTGTATACAAACGAGAAAGAAGATATAGCGGCAGAAAACCATCTTCAGGCTCAAAGCTAGCTGCGCTCTAAAAACGTTGAGCTTTTTTCATCAGCTTATTTTCAACCGCTGCTGAAAACGATCATACATGACGCGTTTTTAAGCAGCGGTTGCCATCTTCAGCGTCAGCGCGCACTAAAAACGTGGCCGTATAGCACTGTAGGTACACTAAGGGAAAAAATATTAAATTTATCCAAAAACTTTTTTAATTTATTCAAAAAGCGAGTCATTTTTGCACCAATAACGCATTTGCATAAATCGATTCGTAAATATTTAAAATTTATTTAAATATTTTCTTAATTAAATAAAATATTAAAATATCTAAACAGAATTAATAAAAAATATATTTAAATTGTGCACGATTTTTTTTAAAATATCTTTCAAATATTAATTACTTGAAAATAAAACTATCGCATTAAAGAAAATTTGTATAAAAATACTGGATTTAAAGAACAACATATTAAAACTCAATAAGAATTAAAATGTATAAGAAGAAAAATATGCAGGTAAATGACAACCAGAAAATATCAAGTTGTCACTCAACCCTACATCAATCCATAAAACGACCACCCATCGCATTCACAAATCATCTTGGCCAAATATCCACCCTATATTACCCTTGCAACATTAACTAAATGAGAACTATAAGAAACCTGCAGGAACAGAGTGCGATGCTGTTGCTGCTTGTCGGAATATGTGTGTACATGTGCGATGCTGTTGCTGCTTGCTTTTATGGAATTTGTGTGTACGTGTGTGGTATAAATAAAAATTAAATACGGGAAAAAACGAGTTGTAAGGAAAATATTTAATTTATTCACGTAAATATATAAATAAAATTTATACTCAGGCGTGGATAATGTTAATATGCGTTATTTCCCTTAATGTATACATATAATTCATACAATTTTAATTTTCTCAGAGTTTTCGTCAAAAAAAAAAAACTAAAAAAAAATAAATAAAAAATTAACTGAATAGAGCATTTATAACTGTAAAAAACAAGTTATTTGACTATGTAATGACTATTTTCCTTATAAATTTTGAATAAGTAAAGTTTTTGTAGGCGTAAAATAAATTTTTAAAGCATTTCACTTTATTTCAAAGAAGCATTTAATCCTTTCGCTCAAGAAATCCTAGATTTAAACTTTTAAACACAACTGGCACATTAAATTGAACCGTTATAACGACTACATTCACATTAACGCCCTTGTACACACATCTTCAGACAAGCTTAGCTGGGAGTGTGTGTGTGTGAACTGCAGTGGAAGCAGATATTGCACGATATAAACTGCGAACAAAATGCAAACAATGTGCAGTAGAAATTTTCAGTGGAAATGAAATAAAGCCGAAAGAGCTTAAAGGAGATATTAATACTCATCTATTGTATTAGCTACATACTAACTTAAGTTCCAAGAAATGTACTACAAAAGTATCTACTCATTTCATAATCTTATTGTTGTTGCTTTACAACAAGGAAAAGTAAAGTTGACACGAATAGCATTAGATGCAGTTTTGTTTTTTTAAGATATAAGATTTAAATGAAGCAAACTCAGCAAATTTTTACTGAACAAACTATCTTAAGTTCTTAATCAAATTTTATTTCATTAAAAACTTGAAAGTTTTGCTTCACTTTCTAGTCTAAATCACTTATTTAAAACTTAGCCACACACACCTGTTGTTGATTTTCACGCTGTGTACGTAGGCGCGCTTCAATACATTGGCGCGTCTCAATAAAAGCCTTGCGTTGCGCTTTCTCTTTCGGCCAATGCGTATAAATTCCCGCCAAATTGCTGCAGAAGAGTGCCAGCAGAATGCAGAGTAGCTGAAAAATAAAGCAAGAAATTCAATTATGACCAATATTTAGAAATTTAAGCGTTCTTTATAAAACAGAAACTTTGAAAGAAGCAAAAAAATTTTTAAATAAAATTACAAAAAAATTATTAAGTAAATACATCTAAGCTCTTGTTGATACGCCCTTTAAAAATATGTTCCATGAAAACTAATAAAACCAAGACAAAAAAAAAAAAAAAATAAAAAAAAATTAATCAAGCAAAGATGTCGGGCTGAGTGTTTGTGATCGAATGATATTTATGTCGAATGATATTTTGAAAGTGTACCGTTGCTTGAATGTCATACTTTTTGTCATAGAAGCAAAAGTATTTGTCTACTACTTTTGATACTCCTTTTTTCTTTTGACTAATTTCTTGTCTAATTTTACTCCTTCTTGACTAATTTTATTTGTTGGTCAGGGTGGTCCAAGAAAAAGTATTTTTTTTTTTAAAGAAATAAAATCTACAAAACTCAATTTCAAGACTATAGTGGTGAATCCATGTTTTATCATAGGTCACAAATTGACGATCGAAATCTTTCGGATCGACTTTAAAGGCAGCCCTCGTAGCAACAAATGTAAAATAAGTAACTAGATAATTCAGTGCTTAAGTGTATAATTTGTCAAAAATTACTTTTACATGAAAATAACATGTATTGAACTAAATAATAATGAGATGGTGAGGGTGTCATCTTAGATAAGTGTTCAGATATTTGTCCCAAATTCAACCGACTAGTGTTGAGTCTGAGAGGTGCTTTTCATCAGCCGGCTACATTTTAACAAAATAAGAACCAGACTTGACGATGATACTTTAAATGCATTGATATCACTAAGATATTATTTTAAAAATAAACATAACAGAATAGAATAGAAAAAAAAATTAGAAACTTTTTTTATAACTCTCTGTGTGTAAAACTGGCTTTGTAGATATCCCGCCGTTATTCATTGGGTTGTAAATAAAATAAAAGTTGGAGTTGGAGTTTGTAAATAAAGTAAAAAATCTTGGCTTTGTACTGATTTCCAAACTAACATGTACTGATCATATCAATAGTGTCGTTGGGAAAATATACGAGACATTACGATATGTACGCACTTCTTCTGTCTTTATTCCTCTAGAAACCCGTCGGAGACTTGTGGTTCATAAACTTCTTGTTACCTTTAACAATGCTGTTAGATAAGTTTACGATGTTGAAAGATTTGATTATATTTCTGTCAGTAGTAGAGGCATTTAGGGTTGCGGTTTGATAAATTACGTAAACATTCGAAACATTATATTTCTACATAAACTTATTTGTTGTAAAAGTCCTGCATATTTATACGAGACACTCCAATTCTTGGAATCTTCCCGTCGACATCCCTAGCCACATGGTTCCTATTTTAACACCAAATACTTATATTTGAAAATAATATTGGTAGAGTGCGGTGTGGTGAAGCGTTTCGCCTTTTTTGGAGGCTCACAGCACCGCCAAAAATTATAATTTTTGAATGGTTCTTGGCTTAACCTTTAAATGCCCAGTATATATTTTTGGATACAACCGAGAAAATAAGCTAGTTATTTTTAAATATTGCAAAAATTAAAATGCTGGATATGTAGTTTCACTCAGAAAATTGCAAGTATAAAAAAATAGTTTTTTTAATTTTTATGGAAAGTTCGCTTTTTGACATGAAATATCTTTTGAACTATTAACAATTTTAGAGTTT
The DNA here is from genome assembly GCA_943735915.1 of Pherbina coryleti. Classification (NCBI taxonomy): domain Eukaryota; kingdom Metazoa; phylum Arthropoda; class Insecta; order Diptera; family Sciomyzidae; genus Pherbina; species Pherbina coryleti. The sequence continues at coordinate 124,213,006 of OX030952.1, read as the reverse complement.
CATTTAACAAACAAATTTAGAGTTATTATAAAAAGAATCGTTTTCCACGTTTTTGCCTTGAACTCCTACAACCAAGGTGATTGATGGTATACGTCGCAATGCCCACTGTATCTTTTTGGATACAACCATGTTTTCTTTAATAACTCGTAAACAAAAAATTTTTCCAAAAAAACAAAAACGGGATCGTGTTCAGGTCATCATTTAGCACAACATAATTTTTTTTTTAATGAAATCGGTGCTCTTGGGCATTTGAGGGTTAACCCTTTCAGACCCGACGCTTATCTACTGAACATTTTTTTATGATTTTTGGAATTTATGGTTGTTATATCGAATGAAAATATTCTCAATGTTTAGGTTTCGCAATTTACATATCCTTCAAGGATTTTCAGGACACACAAAATTGATGCAACTTTATCTGAAACCCATTTTTTTAGCAACAAATGATTCAAATTTATTTGAAACATCAAAATTTATTAATTTTTTAGTTCAAATGCGTTAACTTCACTAGTTTTACACTGAAGTTTTACGTTCTATATTTTTTGTAATTGAAGACACAATTTACCTCTTCGGCTCATTTTGACAAAACTAAAAAGTTTATCAAGAATTCCACGCGTGTTCAAGTAACGGTAAAGCGAATCGCGGAACAGTATGAGAAACAAAAGAAAACAATAACAAGCACAATCGATTCATTTCGTTCTTTACAACTTTCGTTAAATTTTCGAATTTAAAAAATATAGCATTTTCAAAAAAAAAAACGAATGAAATAAGAAAAAACATTTGTAAATTTTATAATATTTTCACCAACCAAATATTTACTTTGTTGTGTCAATAAAATAATCATAGAGAAGAATACGAAAAATTTAACTTACTCAAATTTCATGTGAAAACAAAACCAATAATTTTTAGAATTTTGTGAGAACTAATCTCTGCACTTTCTTAATATAACTTTCTTGGCATCTATACCTCACCTAAATTAAAACTAACGAAGCATAAAAAAAAGTGACGTACAATACAATGCGCGGGGACTAAATGTAAATCGGAAGCCAAATTCGCGATGACAATGTTTTGAGAATAACAACAAAATAAAACATAAGAAATAAATGCTATCATTACAAAACAGTTATTATTTGTTAAACTTTTGCGTTGTTTTCAACTTTTTTTTCACGTTTTTCATCAAAAAGTGTAACTGGGGACACATGTTTTTGTATTAAGCGAGTACGAGAGAGCAATATAACATTCTTCAAAACAAATATGCAAACAATTTTAGGATTCTGGAAAATATATTTTGTTAATAAATATTCTTCAGTGATCACTTTCGCATGTTTTATTTGTTTTTTTCTTTTTGTTTTTACCTAAAAACAGAGTTAAAAAAACGGGGACAAAAAAGGAGCGTTTTGTATGCAATTGACCCATATATGACTAGAAATTGCAGTTTAAACTATATGTAGTTATAAACGATATAAAAAAAGTAAAGTAAAGTAAAAACTAAGTATAAAAAATACCACATCTATAACAACGTCCAAAAAAATATTGCTGGTTTTTATCAATTTGTAAGCAGATCCAATTCTTCACTGTCTTCAAGTTCAGAGTCTTCTGGTTTTGGGTACATAATTTTAGAGTTTAAACGTTTTAACATTTCTTTTATAAGCTCAAAACTTTCACAGCATGTTTTAAAATTATTTCTATATAAATTGATATTCTTAAGAGAGCCTGAAGTAGCTCAAATTGCATTTTATTTCGTTTCTTAGCTTAAATGTTGTTCATAATAGAAAAAAACTCTTCCCACACATGCATTACTAGTTGGTATCAAAAGCATTTTAATTACCACTTCAGCGAGCTCTCTGAAATATTTGTTGCCTACTCCATCCTCATATTTATAAATATTTTGATTGATTTTCATATTTGCTTGCGGGGACTGTCGGATCCCAAAACCCATTAAAAATTTCAGAAACAAGAAAATTTTTCATGTTCAATAATATTGATGCATCTTGCAGGACACAGAACCTCGAATTTTCTGAAATTTTCAATGTTTTTTGGAACTGCCATCTCAAGCAGTAGTTTGCGCAAATATTGAAAACAAGATATTTTTAAATTCAAAATAGTGTCCATGGTTTAATAAATAAGGTTGTCGCATGGGTGAGAGCGAGTTCCCATAAATGTCAAATCGAAGTTGACAGCTCATACAAAATCTGAAAATGAAAATTAATAACATGAAAAGCCGTTGAGGTTGTTGTTGTTGCTTTTCATTGATTTTGACAATTATGGGTACTGAGAAGAGAGTACGATCAGCCACGAGACAACCTTATTTATTCAACTATGATAGTGTCTACAGTTAAATTAACATATAAAAGTTGATTTGAAAAACTCATTCCGAAATCGATTGAATCAATTGGCAGGAAAGCGCTATCATTGCTCATCACTTCAATTATTTGAGATGTAATTTGTTGTTAAATTAATACTATATAAAACTTCTTACCTTGAGCCCAAATCGCATTCTCCCAATCTCTTCTGTACTTTCTTGCTCCTTACTGATTTTTTGACATTTGTATGTATTTATTTTGTAAAGGCGCGCAAACTGAACAAATTGAAGCTGTGAAAAGTGATTTTACGTTTTATGTTGTGGTAGCAGTGTTGCTCGGCGAATTAAGAATTAGAGGCGTGAAAAAATGTTTGCATTGTGAAGTGTTGCATAACGTAAAAAAAGGATTTTGACTTCTTTTTAAGAAATATCGTCGAAATATCGCCAAAAAAAGTTTGAAGCCGCCACTTTTTCGTCATAACGCCAAACAAAATTCCTCTCGCCAAAGTGGTTGTTCAAACCGCCAGTTTGGCGAGATATCGCCATATCTGGCAACACTGATCGAAAAACCTGACCTCAGTTGGTAATTTCTCATCATTCAAGATATATTTATGTATATATTTTTTTTTTCAACAAAATCGGAGCTTATGAGCAGTTAAAGTTTAATCATTTGAAAGTCTATGTCTATTAGATGCACAAAATGAATGTAGACTGCCAGTTAATAGCTCGAACAAGACCCTCGCCTTAACAGCTTAAACATAAAAAATTCTACACATGCTTCTAAAATAAAAAAGCTCTTGAGACTATTCGAAATCAACTGTTAAGCTTCTAAGCAAAATATGTGAATAACTGATGATTTTTTGATTACAATTGTCGGCACAAAAAAAAGGAATAAAAGAAGAAAAAACAAAAAATGCAAGGACTTGTTTGCGTTACAGTAACACAGGTTTTACATACTGTCAAATGTGATTTTTTATTTATTAGACATTTTTTACTTAGCCAAAATAAATTCTATAAAAAAACAATGGCAAAAAAGTACGCATAATCAAATATAAATCATGAAAAATAAGAAAAAAAAAATTCAATGAAAAGCCAGCCTCCCCACTGAGGCCTGTCATTAAGTATTTAATTTAGAAAAGAAATTGTAATCAATTATTTTTTTAAAATAATTTGTCATTTCCAAGAATTAAAATTTACTCAACAGATTTGTACATAACGATGTTTTTATTGTAAATATTACTTATTTGTGTGTGTGTGTGTGTGTATATGTGTGTGAAAAAAATAAGCAATAATTGACAAATGTTGTTAGCTGTTTATTCACTCAAATGCCTTGATGTGTACACTTCTCTGCGTTGACATTTTATTGATTATTGTTCTATGCATAACACATTCTCTACATTAGAGCTTAACTGAGTGTTGTGTGTGAGTGTATGTTTGACTGCTCTTTATATATATATATTCAAACCAACATATGAATTCTTTATATTTAAAATTATTGAACTCTTAAAGAATGCTTCACTTTAAGGCTAAATTCTTGTGTCAAAGCTTTTCTTGCATAAAGCTTTTAAGTGCAAATAACAAATATACTAATACACACAGTCACACAAACACTAAGTCACATGTCCGCATGAGTACCAGGAGTAAATAAAATAAAAAAAAACAAAATACTCAATAGAATTCCGCTTAAATATTTAGTAGATAAAATTTAATCACAAGAAAAAATAAAAAAATTATGAAAAATCCAAACACTCACTTACCTCTTTCCACTGCAATGGTGCCTCTTCGCTACGTAACTCCGAATAGATATGCGTTCCCGAGAGTATCAAGCCGCCAATAAGAGCTTCGCCCAGACGTAATGGCAACATGGTGTATGTCATGTAGATGAAGACAACACAACAGGAGCTGCCATTGAAGGATTTGCTGTGAATAAGGCAGAGATGAACTGAATTTAAACCAACAACATGAAAGGAGCTGGCATTATATACTACAACAACAACAAAAACTACCACATCAACAACAGTAAGGCGTTATAAAAACGTACCTTAAGTTTGAAGGTAATAATAACAATAGCCAAAAAAAAAAAAAAAAAAAAAAATTCCAGGATGTAAGAGGAGAAAAAAAAAATTATTATGTAATTGGAATTCATGTCAGCGTAAAGTGTTTCTTGGGAGCATATGTCACAAGATTTAAATCAAATTGTCAAGGGATTTCAATTGATGAGTGTATTTATTGAATGTGTTTGTGCGAGTTGGCAGCTCATCGTTGTTGTTTTGAAAAGGGTTTCTTTTTTGAAATGAATATTTGTGGGCATATTTTCGAATTTTTTTTTGTGTTTTTTTTTTTTGTGGGGTATATTTTGGCATAACTGTTATTTATAATCTATAGTTTATAGAATTTCCGAAAAAGTACCAAAGTGAAAACATAACACTTTTGTGTGGTTTCCGGCCATGGAAATTGAAATTATTTATTCATATCACGCATGAAAAGACCTCATTTAGACATTTTTGATTAAATGTCCCCAACTTAGAAGGGAGTCTTGTATATAAACCAAAAATAATGTTCATTGTTAAATTGGATGTGGCGGCTGAATGACAATTTTAAAAGACTTGTTAAAGTGTTTGACTTTCAGAGTTGATGAAATGAGTTCAATACCAACAGCTTTTGTCCAGTCGCCTACTTAATAAATAAAGACAAGTATGTGTTTTAATTTTCGAAGCCAATTTAACTTTCCATCAAATTACAAAAAAAAAAGAAAATTTTTTTTACTTCATTTAATGAATTTCTTTTTTGCACAATCCAAGAACTATTTACGCTTTTGGCATTTGAGCTGTTATTTTCTTTGTTTTTTGTTTAGTATTTCATAAAAAAAAGGTTGTAAAAAAGTTTCTACAAAAATGTTTGACTACGTTTTGAGGCGAACAATGTTGCCAATAATAAATATAAGAAGTGAAAGCCTCTCGACTTTAGAAGACCTCTGCGATATAAGACAATGTTATGGATACAAGTATGAAAAAAATATATTGTAGAAAGTAACAGTATTTATTTATTTCCGAAATATATGTAATAACCTACGAATAAGCCCGATAACTAACCAGGATTGACTTCAAAATCTAAAAATTAATTTTTGTCGGTGTCTTTGGTGCTCGTAGTACAAAAATTTTTGAAATTTTCTTGACGGCCTCTTTAGTCGAGTAAGTAGCTTGCTTGACTGCCACTCCATAGGTCCCGGGTTCGAATCCCAGCCGGTCCTACGCTTTGACCTTTCTGCATTTCTTTCCTCATTTCTAATCAACTGAAACTGAAAACTTATTTATATTTACGACTTCAAGTTGTAGTCGGCGGTAGAGAAATTTGTGGATGATATTATCTTATAACTTGAATTGAGAGAGGTAAAGGCATAACGGGATGGGGTCACAATTCGCCCATTTTCGAAATTCCCCTTTTCAAAATTCCTACTTCACAAAAAGTCTTCTTTACAAAATTCTTTTTTTGTTGAAGGTTTTGTTTTCTTAAGTTTTTGTTCTGAGAGCATAGATTTCTGAACAGCACAAATTTGTAAAGGGAGAATTTCACAAAATTGGAATTTTGTCAAGGGGAATTTTGTAAAGGAGAACTTTGTGAAAGAAAATTTTAAATAGGAGGAATTTTGTAAAGGAGAATTTAAAAAAGGATAATTTTGAAAAGAACGAATTTTGGAGAAGGGAATTTTATGACGGTGTATTTCGACCCTGCAAATATTGGAAAGGGGAATGTTGCTGCAGTTTGCCTTTTGAGCAAACGTTGAGGAAATTTGCCTCGGTTTTCCCTGGCGTCTAAATTTGAATATGAAGAGTGTTGAAGGCGGAATGGCTCTGGCCTGTAATTCCTTTGACCATGAAGTTAGAAGGCGGTTTATTTAGCTCTTACTCTATGTAGTTACTTCACAGTTTATTTATACTTCAAACTTCAATATTAAAATTCTGTTACATAGGAAAATATAATGACAAATAAATCAAATTTAATATATGTACATATTTCATTTATATACTTATGGTTTGACACCAAGAAAATTAGCTGAGCTGGTCACAAATCTGTTCCTCTGTGAGTTGTACTTTAAAGATTACAAAAAATAAAGTTTTTACCGCGTGTACAATTAAAAATGAAAGAAATTCTAAAATGGCGTTTTATTAAGTACAAGCCAGAGGATACATATTTATTTCAGACCTGTGGAACATATTTTTGACAGCTCGCTATTAAATAGTAATCGATAAACAAATGGTATTATTTTGGTAGTGCTGGTAACATTCCCCCCTACAGTATGGCAAGAAATGCTTCGAAGCCTTACTCTCCATCTACAGCCAAAATAGCAATCTTCATAGCAGGCCTCTCCAGAATGCCGTTAGCAGTTAAAATTTTAGCGCTGCGCACCTGGCCATCTTTAGCCAGTCTCGTCTCTATCACCTTTCCACGAGGCCAAACGTTTCTCGGAGATGCAGGGTCAACGATTACAACCAAATCCCCAACTTTTAAGGGCTTCGCTTTTTCAAAATGTTTTGTTCTACAGGTCAACGTTGGTAAGTATTCTGCCACCCAGCGTTTCCAAAAATGATCTGCATACTGTTGCGAACAGAGCCAGCTGTGCTTGAGTAACATCTCGCTATCGCCAAAACTTGCAATTGGTTTCATGCCGTTGGAGCATCCCAACAAGAAATGGTTTGGAGTAAGTGCTTCTGCGGTTGAATCGTCGATGGGCACATACGTTAATGGACGCGAGTTTATTATATTTTCAGCTTCTGCCATCATACTTTGAAGAAGCTCGTCGCTCGGCGATCGCATTGGTGATATTTTATAGAGTACCGTTTTGATGGAACGTACAAGACGTTCCCACGCTCTTCCCATGTGTGGTGATGCAGGGGGAATAAAATTCCATTTAGTTGTGGCTGATGTAAAACTGCGTACGAACTGGTTAGTGTCGACATTTTTGATTGCTTCTCGTAATTCTCGGTCTGCGCCGACAAAGTTAGTGGCATTGTCACTGTAAAATTCTCGCGGTGTACCACGCCTTGCTACAAATTTTCTGATTGCTAATATACATGAACTGGTGTTTAGAGTATAAACCATTTCGACGTGAACAGCTCTCACGGTCAAGCATGTGAAGAGGGCGCCGTATCTTTTCTCTTTATGACGATTTACGGTTACTAAAATCGGCCCAAAAAAATCTAAGCCCGTGAACGTAAAAGGGGCAACGTATGCAGAAAGGCGCGCGCGGGGCAATTTAGCCATTTGCGGTGGCTCAGGTCTGCTTTTCTCAATCTTGCACATTTGACAGTTTCGAATATAAGATTTAAAGGTGCTGCGCAAACGCGATATGTAGAACTTTTGTCGTAGCTCGTTTACGGCCGTTTCGTGATTTATATGATGAAGCGTCGTATGACAGTGCAAAATTATTAAATTTGTTGTATAGCTCTTGCGTGGCAGAATTATGGGGCGCTTTATGTCTTGGACTACGCAGGCGTCGTCAATTCTTCCTTCTACACGCAAAATGTCATCCTCATCCAGATAAGCAGACAGCTTATATAAAGGGCTTGATTTTGTCAGCTTCTTACCAGCTTGTAAGCATTTAATTTCCTCAGCGAATGACTCTTTCTGTGCTTGTCGATATATAACATTTTCGGCTTTCCGTATTTCAGCTTGGGTAAGTTCGCCATACGTTCTTTTCATTCGAAACATATTGTTGTGCACAAAACGTATAACATATGCTACAGCCCGCACGGCTCTATTCCACCTCGAGAATCGACACATATCAATAAGCTGTGCTGTATTTGCGATGTGGAGCACATTATGTCTCAGCTCTTCAGATGGTGGCGGAATGTCTAAGTCTTGTGGCCATTCATTCTCCGTAAGATACAAGAAACTGGGACCACTGAACCAGCGACTTTTTAATTCGAGAGAAGGCGTTTTTGTCCATTTTGTAGCCTCGTCCGCAACGTTGAGTTTGCTAGGCACCCATCTCCATGTTCTCAGATCAGTAATGTCTTGGATTTCGCTCACTCGAAATGCAACAAATTGTTGATATCGTCGGTGATCTGATCGCAGCCAGCTAAGAACTGTTTTGGAGTCTGACCAGTAAATTTTTCTTTTAATTTTTATTGTGTGATTTTCACATACATAGTTTGAAAAACGAGCTCCAATCAACGCTGCCAGGAGTTCGAGCCTTGGAATCGAAGTTATTTTAAGCGGAGCTACTCGCGTCTTCGATCCAACTAATGAGCACGCGACGTTCTCGCCGTTGGAAAATCTAAAAAAGCAAACCGCAGCATAGCCATTTTCGCTGGCGTCTACAAATGTGTGCAGCTGCACATCGATATGGTTGTAGTTGGTGAAATGTTGTAGATAGCACCGAGGTATTTCAATTCTTTCTAAATTCGGTAAAAGATTCAACCAGTTATTCCATTTTTCCAACTGTGCAGGGCGGATCACATCATCCCACTCGATTGCGCTTCTCCAGACTTCCTGCATTAAAATCTTAGCATACATAAGAAAATTAGCAATTAGGCCAAGAGGATCGTAAACTGACATTAGGACGCGTAACATCTCTCTTTTTGTTGGTGGTCGCTTACCACAAACTACATCGCTCTGATGCATTAAAGGATAAATTTTAAATGTTATTACATCTCTACTGGGTACCCAGAAAACGCCGAGCACCTTTTCTGGAGAACTCTCACCGCTCAAGCTGACATTTTTTGCAGCAGACTGCTGTTCGCACGAAAAGGATGAAAAAACATCAATTTGGTTTGACACCCAGTTTCTTATATTGAACCCGCCTTGCTTATGAACATATTTCACTTCAGATACTAATTTAGTTGCTTGTTCGACGGTATCTACAGAGTCTAAATAATCATCCATATAATGATTTTCTTTAATAGCTCTAGCTGCCGCGGGAAATTCTTTTTCGTAAAGTGAAGCGTTCAGATTTTTTACAAATTGCGAGGTACTGGGTGCGCAGGACGCACCAAATATCATGACGTTCATGACATAAATTTCAGGCTGCATTTCTTCGTTGCAACCGCGCCACAAAAAACGTTGAGCGTCTTGATCTTCAGATCTGATGAATATTTGGTGAAACATCTCTTCGATGTCACCGCAAACAGCGACCGCCCTTTGGCGGAATCGAAATAAAATGGCTGGCAACGATGATAGCAAGTCTGGCCCCTTAAGCAGCATTGTATTGAGAGACACACCTTGGCACTTCGCCGCAGCGTCCCAGACGATTCGTGTCTTTCCCGGCTTATTTTTATTGAAAACAGCAAACGTGGGTAGATACCAAACACGATTAATACACTTTGCTTTGGTCGCTTCAACTGCTTTGCGAATATATCCTTTTGATAAGTAGTCTTTTATCATTTGTTCAAAAATTTGTAACAAAATGGGTTCCCTAGCTAACTTTTTTTCTAGACAGACTAATCTACGCTTAGCCATTTCGTAGCTATACGGCATGTTGAAGTTAGGAGAGCGCCATAGAAGGGCAGTTTCATAATGTGAGTCTACTTTTTTAGTATATTTGTTTAAGATCTGTAAAGCTAGTTCATCATCCTTATTCGATGGTAATTTTGTGGAGCTAATACCTATGTGGTCTAAATTATAAAACTGTTTTACCAGATCATTCAACTCTACCTCATTTTCATGGTGACATTCACAGATATGGAAACTGTAAGGCTTATTTGAAGGAGTTTCAGTCTTTATTGAGCCATAAATATGCCAGCCAAGGCGTGTACGTACTGCCACAGGTTGATTTGGACTGCCTTCGCGGACTGCATTTGGAATGCCTAATTTCCAATTATTGATGCCTATTAATAGGCGCGGTGCTGCATCAGTATACGATTTTATGGGTAGATTCTGTAAGTGGTGGTACTGTTGAGAGAGCTCTGGATAATTTAAAGTTTGTTTTGGCAGCATTAAATCGCTTACCGTATGCACATCTAGTACGAATTTTCTTTGACTTGCGCCTGCAATTTGTATGGTTAGCTGTTGCGACGACTTTTCGATTCTTTGCTGGCCACCAGTCCAATTAAGGCACAGCGCTTGCTTTTTCCCTTGCAAACCTAGTTCACGTGCCAAAGACTCATCCATTAAGGTAACCGACGAACCTTCATCGATAAAGGCGAATGCATCCATCTCAGTATTATTTTCTCCAAATAATTTTATGGGAATAATTTTAAAAAATATATTTTCTTTTTGAGCGCTGTGTGCATTGCAGCTTTGCACATTTTCTTTTCGCTCAGCTGTTTTTGACGTCTGTGCTACTCGTTGTTGTTCATTTTTATCGTAGAGGTGAAGTAATGGGTGGTGTTTGTATTGGCAATTTTCAACACTGCAAGCGCTCTTGCTTTTACATTGACCATAGTGCGGACGCAAACACTGCCTGCATAAACGATATTTCCTTACAATATTCCACTTCTCACCACGGTTAGCTGCATTGAATTGTTCGCAGTTGGCAACGCTGCTGCACTTTCCCTTGCATACTAAACAATTTACCTTTGTGTCTTCGCTATGCGAGTGAACAAAAACTTTGTTCGTTGATCTATTACGTGATTTGCTTTCTATTGTTTCTGACGTTTTGTTTGACACAACGACATTGCTAGCAGCAAGGCCGGCATCCATCATCCAATTTGCAAATTGTACCAAGTTAGGTTTACTATTTATTTTTAATAAATGTAATTTGTGTGAGCCCCAGTTCAATTGCAGAGCCGATGGGAGTTTTTCTACCAACTCTTGAAGTAAACAAGAATTGTTGAGTTCATCGATTAAGCCGCATGCCTCGATAGTTGCTTGGAGACCCTTTACATTGACGGCGAATGCTGTGATCGTTTCTAACTTATTTGCGTGAATTGGAGGTGTGGATTTTATTCTGTTCTTAATGGAATTCAGAATTTTTTCGGGTTGGCCGAAAAGAAGTCTCAACGTTGAAATTGCTGCTTGAACACAAGAAGGGTGTATGAGTATGTGCTGCACGGATCGTAAAGCTTCGCCACGTAGGGATCTTTGAAGGCGCACGAGATTCTCTGCATCGGTTAAGCCACAAACATTGGTGGACCATTCGAAAGTGGAGCTAAATAATGGCCACTCCTCGGAATGACCAGAAAATAAAGGCAACTCTTTTGGCACAGATTGCCGAGCGTTCATTTGCAATCTCGTTAAATTTATATTTGTTTGATTTGTTGTTTCAAAGGTGTTTCCGAGGGAATTTGAATTGTAGTTAAATGGATTTGAATTTTGTAGGCTATGTCGAGACTCTGAAAAAATCTGATTAGATGTGGTAGGTAAATTGTTTAAAGAGACGCTATGGGTAGAAGCGTGAGCACTAGGGGCAGATTCTGCTTGCTGCTGTTGAGTGTTCCGATCATGTGGCAAGTGCGAACGCGATGCAAGGCTGTGAGTAGTGTTAGAGACTGCGGATTGTGGCTTTAGTATGTTTGACGTACCAACTTGCTCTCGAAGGTCGTTATGCGGAGGAGCGTTGTCTAAACTGATTTGTCTGTCAAGGTCAGAAGCAAACCTTACAATATTAGTTTGGGCAGCAAGCGGTGGCTGCTGCTGAGGAATTGTAGGCGGTTGACATAAATTCATGACGCCATCCGCGTGCGCAGCTTGGAAATCTGTGTTCTTGTTTTGATTCGTAGTAGAGCTCATTTGTGCAAAGGGTGCGCTATTATAGCAAGACGGGTGCCCGGAATATGCTTGTGTGGTAGTCGTGTGTGCTTGATTTTCCGCCTGCTGCTTTTCAAGCCATTCGCGGACGGAGCTATACTGACTAGTGCTACTACAGCTGTCCTCATCATCAATCTGCTGCTCAAGTAGCCTATATTTTTTTGCGATGAAATCTTTTTCTAAAGCCTTCTCCTCTTCCAGCTTCTGAAGCTCGAGTAGAATTCGTTGTGATTGTGAAGTTATGGAGGCATTCGAAGTGTGTCTTGAGCGATTAGAATGTTGGAGCTGACAGCAAGTTTGGCATTGAAAAATCTGGCAGTTATCTGTAGTGCTTGCGCTTACGCATTTTTTATGAAAGCTTTTTTTACACCGGGCGCATGAAATCAAATTCTCATAAATGATTTCAGTGCAGAGCAGGCATAATGTAATGCCTAGCGAGGGTAAATTTGGTTGGGGAATTGGAGGTTGACCCTGAAAAGGAGAACTCATTCTGTACTCACTTTGGTAGAGCGTGTCGACTGCAGTTATAGTTTGGCCTCGTCACACGATGATTTGTTCCAGTTGTATTAAGACAGCGACTGTAGCCGTCGTAAGTAGAAAACATAAAATTTTAATGTGTTGCTGCAGTTTGCCTTTTGAGCAAACGTTGAGGAAATTTGCCTCGGTTTTCCCTGGCGTCTAAATTTGAATATGAAGAGTGTTGAAGGCGGAATGGCTCTGGCCTGTAATTCCTTTGACCATGAAGTTAGAAGGCGGTTTATTTAGCTCTTACTCTATGTAGTTACTTCACAGTTTATTTATACTTCAAACTTCAATATTAAAATTCTGTTACATAGGAAAATATAATGACAAATAAATCAAATTTAATATATGTACATATTTCATTTATATACTTATGGTTTGACACCAAGAAAATTAGCTGAGCTGGTCACAAATCTGTTCCTCTGTGAGTTGTACTTTAAAGATTACAAAAAATAAAGTTTTTACCGCGTGTACAATTAAAAATGAAAGAAATTCTAAAATGGCGTTTTATTAAGTACAAGCCAGAGGATACATATTTATTTCAGACCTGTGGAACATATTTTTGACAGCTCGCTATTAAATAGTAATCGATAAACAAATGGTATTATTTTGGTAGTGCTGGTAACAGGGAATTTCATCCCGCTCCTAGACATAGCACTTGCCTCAGATTCAAATTCACTTGTTTCTAAGGCTTTGCAGCACTCCTAAGAAATCATACTCATGTTTAGCTTGATTTCCCCTTCCTTCACACTAATCTATCACCCCATTTTGAACCAAGGCAGATTTGACTGAATAGGTATTACATCTGAAATCCTTAATTCAAAGTAAAAAAATAAAATAATTTAAACTTATAGAATACGAGAGCTGCTTTTTAAGTCTTGCGCCTCGTCAACATTAAGTATTGTCAGATGAATTTTGACGGTTCCATTCGAAAATTTTACATTTTCTAGCATAAGATTACTCATAACTTTTTAGTGTATATGTGCTTATTGTGTTGCTTACATTGGGTTGAAATTTGTATTTCAGCACAAAAATTGAATTAAGACATGAACATTTTTGGGTGATGATTTTTTATGATTTTCCATGTGGATTGAGAAGAAAAGAATGTATCGATCAACTAAGTTTGACTTTTGGTGATAAAGCATCACACGCAGCGATTCTAAAAAGCTAATTCAATGAGTTCGAGCACGCTTCTCGTTCTCTCCGAGACGAACTTCGTGAAGGTCGTCCAGGAACAGCTGTTGTGGCAGAAAACATCGATGCTGTGCGTGAACTGTTGGGAGTAGACCGGCATTTTACATACAGTGAGATGGAATCATTCCTGGGCATTAGTAGAATGAGCATATATTCGATTTGACATGAGCATTTCGGCTTCAGTAGAACAAGCATATATTCGATTTGACATGAGCATTTAGGCTTCAGGAGGATTTGCTCCGTTGGATACTCCATAATTTGATGGTTGCTCAAATAAAGTCTCATTTCGATTGTTGCCAGAAAATACAGAAAAACCACAGTATAGATGGTTCGAAATACTTCTTCGAGTAGCACCACATATGACAAATCTTGGATCTATACTTATCGGTCCGAAATAAAGCAGCAATGTACTGTTTGGGTCTTTCAAAATGAGCAAAATCCGACAAAACTTGTCCGCGGACGGAACACTTCCAAGCAACTGGTTACCAGTTTTTTTAGAAAAACCGGTCATCTCGCAACTTTACCACTTACCGACGACCGACTACTCCTGATCAAACTCATGTTGCCAAAACCTCAGGCAATAAATTTTATTACAATTTATTTCAATTTAATTCATTTAAAAAGATGTAATAGAAGTTTCAACTTCGATGGCTGCCATGGTGGATCCGCCATTTTCAATTTAGATATTTTAACCTGAGATTCTGATGCAACAACCTCAAATACCAACTTATATCAACTTTCATTTATCTTCTTGGTGGCCAATTAGCTGTCATATGTACCATTGTGCAGCGTGTGAAAATCAATAAACAATAGCTGCCTAGTTTACACATTACGCTACAATAATTAACACATGCACACAATATACTTATAAATACATTCACAATTTCTCACTTACTGCGGAAGTGTTGCATACCCGACGGCAAACTGAATAGCAACAAATGTGACCAGAATCACATAAGACACTAACACAAGGAAAATTTCATTCATGGCTGGTTTCGATAGAATGCACAGCAAAACTGAAAAGAAGAGGAAATACAAATTAATACGAAATGCTCAAAAGTATGCAACAAAAAAACACAAAAAGCAATGAACTAAATAATATCTAGCCACTGCACTTAATAACATTCATACAGTTAACATTTTATTTGTTTTTATTTGTTCTGTTTGTCTGTCGTTGCCACTTACATGCATAGACCATGCCACACACAGTCATCACAGCAAAAAAGATGTGAATTCTTTTGTCAATCTGCATCAAAATATTCAGAAATGCATGAATGCCAAGCACATAGTTGCCCACATCATCACCATT
Source organism: Pherbina coryleti (assembly GCA_943735915.1). Lineage (NCBI taxonomy): Eukaryota > Metazoa > Arthropoda > Insecta > Diptera > Sciomyzidae > Pherbina > Pherbina coryleti. Next base: position 124,197,995 of record OX030952.1, on the reverse strand, counting down.
TCTTTTATAAGCATCAGCATCATCATCATCATAATCATCATTATGTACAATATCATTGTCTGTTTGTCCTTTGATCTGTTCAGCTTCGCCCAACAGTTGAATAGTATAGTCGCTGAGATTGTTGCTACTGTCACTGTTGCTGTTCAGAACAGCCACCGTAGAGAACAAAAGTTCATTTCCGGTATCAACAGCAAAACGTTCTTCAACAACATGAGCAGGAGTAGGCTTTTTTTTACTAACTATCCGCACATTGATTTGAGTTGGTGACAGGGTTTGATATGATGCATCATCAACATATAACTTATCAGCAACAACAATGTTATTGTCGACAGCATCAACAACATCTTCTAAGAACTGCTGAACAACAAAATCGTTATCGTTATAGTAATCAGAATGGTCCGCTTTGTTGTTGTTGTATTGCTGCAGGTTGTCATAGTTTTTCGTTGACATTCGATTATTCAGTTGGTTGCCATGTCTATCCGTATTTCGTTTGCCATTCTGACTGTCGATCGCAAGGTTTTTGCCACTAGTATCTGCAGCGCTGCGTTTCAACCTGACAAAGAAGAGGGAAATCATTATTGGGTGAGAAGAGAGAGAGAAAAAAAAAACAAAAAATGGATGTGATTTTCTCGTGTATAAAGGTTTTCGATTATATGGTGAAAAAAGATTTTTTAATGAGATTCATAGGAAAATCGACCGAATGAAGCAACCTTTAGAGAAGCCGATGATTTTAATGTACCATTGGTTAGCTGGAATGCGATAGTGTAGGAGGCACTGTATTTTTAAAACTAAAAAAAATTTCTTTATTATTTCTTTATATTTCTTTATTATGCAAGGTGGAATCACCAAGCTCAAAGACCTATTTTAAAAAGAAATGATTACAACATTTTCATAGCAAATAGAAAGTATTATATAAAAAATAATTTTTAAGAAATTCTTTTTTCGTATCTCATTAATTTTATTTATACCCAACTGCTATGTTAAATCGATTTGAAACTGTTTTTTTTTCGGTTGAAGTTTACATTTTATATATATATGAAGAAAACAATATATGTAAGTATATATACATATATATATATATATATTGTTTACTTCGAGACTTAAAAATGGCGTTTTAAGAGTAGGTGGTCGTTTAGCTTTTTCACCAATGCTGTCATACGATGAAAGGCATCCAATCATATTACCCTATAATTGCCAGTTTTCGAGACTTTTGGTCCAATTTACCCATGTGATCTCATTACATGGTGGTAATCTATTGGTCTTACGTCTTTTAAGGATGCAATTCTGGATATTGAAAGCAAAGAACCTTATTAAAACTGTTATTCATAACTGCAAAGTGTGCGTTATCAACAGAAAAAAGGAAATGACCCAAATTATGGCTGCCTTACCACCTGAAAGAACAACACTTACGAGACCATTCGCATCAACAGGTGTAGATTTCGCGGGTCCATTTGAGATTAAAAACTACACTGGTCGCGCATGTTTGATTACGAAAGGTTACGTGTGCTTGTTTGTGTGTTTTGCTACAAAAGCGATCCACCTTGAAGCGACCAGTGACTTATCCACTTCGGCTTTTATGGCAGCATTTTCGCATTTTTCATCAAGACGAGGTTGTCCAGCAAATATCTATTCCGATAACGGAACTAATTTTGTTGGGGCCTCAAAAATTTTTAAACGTGAATTTAAAGTTTTTGTAAGTTCGACTCGTGACAAAGTTGTTGATAGTTATTCTCACCAGAATCGTGTTTGGCATTTTATTCCTGCAGGTGCTCCCCATATGGGAGGCTTATGGGAAGCAGGAGTTAAAAGCTTCAAGACACATTTTAAAAAGATAGCTGGAGTAATGAAATACACATTTGAAGAGTTTTCCACCTTGCTTACACGTATTGAGGCATGTCTTAACTCGAGGCCTATCAGTCCGATGACAGATAATCCGGATGATTTAGCCCCCCTTACTGTAGGTCATTTTTTAATAGGCACACCCATATTCACTCCGATAGAACCCGAAATAAATGATAGTCTCCTCTCGATAGTAAATAGATGGCAAAAAGTAAAGGCTTTGCATCAAACATTTTGTCAGAGATGGAAATCTGAATATTTAAAAGAACTCCACAAGCGTTTTAAGTGGAAATATCCTCAAAAAGATGTGGAAGTCAATAATATGGTTGTTGTAAGAGATAAGAATTTGCCCCCAAACGAATGGCGACTAGGTCGAATAGTAAAAATTTATTTAGGCAAATATGCTCGGGTGCGTGTAGCTGATGTTCGAACCGAGCGTGGTTTGATTACACGACTTGTAGTAAAGCTGGTCGTGTTACCAGCGTGTTAAAAACGTTGTCCTGATATATACCCCCTCATGATCTTTTCAGTGCGATATGGTTGGCGTACGTCATAACAACCTGCGGAAAAATAAGGAAGTCGCGGATGGCGCGTGCCGACTGTGCAACGGTCGTCACCCCCTGCGTTTCTGTGAGGCATTTCGAGCTCAAAAACACGCCGAAAAGTTACGAACAGTTTTAGTTCATAACTATTGCTCAAACTGCTTCTCTCCGAGCCATATACTTCGAAATTGTATCAGCGAAATGTTATGCCGTTACTGCAAGGAGAAGCACCATAGTTTGCTACACGGGCCGACCCAGGAGAAGCTAGAAGATAGCAAGCCCCTCGGAAAGCGTCGCTGTCGTGGACCTAGGCCTCGTCCGTCTGGGCTGCCAGTTATTTATGAGGAGTCGGAGAACTCCTCGTCCGAAGGGGATGGACCGAGACCTAGTCCGTCTCGGCTGTCTCCGGCGGAAGATGCTTCAACCGAGGTGGCCATAGAAGAAAAGCGAGTTGGACCGAGGCCACGTCCGTCTCGGCCGACGCCCGCTGAAAACCATCGGCTTCATCCATATCGGCCACCGCTACGTTCTGGACCGAGGCCTCGTCCGTCTCGGCTGGAAAACAGAAACCATCGGCATAGAAGACATCGGCACCAATCTCCACAGCAGAATTCCCAAATTGCTCGCTATGAACCCCAAAGGCGCTTCCAAGGTGATGCGCGCGCGATGATTGTAAGACAGGCGTCTTCCAACCTGCTACAACATGCGGTTGCAATATCTCCTACCGCGACTGTAAAGATTTTGTCGAATGGCCGACACAGTATGGTTCGAGCGCTGATTGATCCATGTCGTTCCGTCTCATTGATATCAGACCAGCTGATCACGTCTTTGCGACTGCCCACTTCTCGGTTGGGATCGGATACGACATGCATGTTCGAGTTAGGCGGCAAATTTGGTCGAAATGATCGGATTACTGTGATAGCGCATGTAAAACATGGGGTTTCATGTATCACACCACTGCGAAATATTGATGCCCGTGTCACAGAACAATATGCAAACTTAATGTTGGCAGATAAGAATTTTTATAAAGCTGGGCCAGTAGATCTCATCCTAGGCGTCGATGTCTACTCAAAAATTTTCCTTCCAGGACTTTTTCCGAACCCTGCTGGGCACCTAACTACTCAGAGCACAATATTTGGATGGGTATTATCAGGAATACATCCGTTGTAAATAATATATTTAAAAAAAAAAAGAAACACAATAATGAACACTGAATTAATAAAAAATGAACTGCACTGAATTTTAATATTAACACATTTCTTTTAATGAATTTATGAATTGCTAAGTAGTTATATGTATATATAAATATTTATTTTGAAATTTATTTTGCAGTGATGCTGCAAGGCGGGCGGCAATGTTTACGCCGAACCCTGTATCTATATTCCATTATTTTCCTATAATTATTGTAACTTAATTTGAGACACAGTTGTTTGAGTGACTTCGAAAATTGTGGCTTGTATAGGTCCGTCGGCTGGCCGACGAGAGTAAAAATTTATTGTTAAATTATCGATACTGAAAGTCTGTCTGGTAAGATCAATTTATGGTAGTTATATTTCCCAATAAAAACCCTCTTTTTTTATATATAAAAACTTCATGTTTTAATTGCTGGGATTTCTTGCAAGTTGTTTGGAGCTGGGCAGCGAAGATTTATACATATATATATAGTTTGTTTTTTTTTATTTTTCGTTAGAAAGTAATTGAAAATTTTACAAACATCGACATCATAAGTGAAAATTAAATTTCATCAAATTTTCTAAAAAGAATTATTTTATAAAATTGTTCTAATTTTTGTTTTTTTTTTTATTTTTCAGTTGATAATTTATCACATCATACTCGTCTATTATGCTCAACATATCGAGCGAGCTTTAACCATCATAATACACCTATCATACCACACTTACAATACAAAAAAAGAAATGGTCATTTCAACCTTTGAAAGGCCTTTGATGCACAAATTGTGTTGTGCGTATTATTAAATGCTTTGTACACAAATGGTCAAAAACTTGACCTAATAGTTTTTATGCCGACAATGGTCTGAAGAAGCTTAACATAGCTTAAACTTATTCTCAGAGCTTAGACATTTCAATTGAAAAAAGTTTTTGTTTCAACTGGGATTCGGACCTATTCTCGAATTGGCATCGAGTAGTCCACGCAATTGTAACCGCGCTTGGCCACGGCCTCCGCCACTCATCATATCTTCTTACTTATAAGGATAAGTTTAAGGACAATTATATAGAAACACTATTACATCAAAGACTACCTATGTGTCTACTATACAGCCAACACCTTTTTTTCTCAAATCTTTACAAGGTATCTGCCAAGTCTCATCGAACTAGTGTTAATAAGGCCATATTTATAGACATTTTCGATTTCCCTCATGATTTTTAAATTTATCACTGCGTCATAAGAAGTTTCACTTCAAAAAGTATGTAAAAATACGTGAGCAGATATATTACACGACATTTCATACTGATCCACATGCTTCCCAAAATTTATTTTCTGGAGAAACACCCTTTACCAACTCTACTACAATAAAACTATTTAATGATGCGCTGAAAACGTGGAGTTCACCGTCAAGTATTATTTTCTGATACAACTGGCTTAATAAAATCTTTTAGCTACAGCAGTCAATTTTCTAGCGATTTTTTATTGTAATTTGAAATGTTCTTAAAACAATATAATTGCTCCGCATGAAAATTCCTTATTATTAAAACCCATTTCAAGCCCACGCAGCACGCTTTACAGTTATAATTAAAATTCGACCAACGCAAATTATTTGACGTTCATGATTTCTGCTACGCTGACTACTACCACTACTACGAGTACTCCTGCAAAGTCAAGTCATGCTCTTTATCATCAGTATAAATAATTCACAACGCAGTCGATGATTTCTTGCTCATCCACAAGGAGAGTTGACAATAACACGAAATTCTAGCAGAACTGCTTTATTACCCCAAGCATGTTGCATGCCTCGCCATGGCACGACAAACCTCATGCTGCATACTTCCAGCGAAAACTTGGCTGTGCTTTATTATTCTTTGGCACGATAAAAAGAAATGTTTCTCATGAATATCAAGAGATTGAAAAGCTCAGTATTCGAGTTTGATGGAAACCAAAGGACATTTAAAAGTGAGCGCACATATAACATTTTAATGTAATATTTCTCTGCGAAGGATATACATTTTGATTATTACATCAATCATTTTGAACGTGCCCATAGCTGAGCTCTAATTAGGTTAGTTCTGACCATTTGTAGCGCCAATTTTAAAAATTTATTTATTGCGTTTGCGAATGGTTGGGTGCACTTTTGTTCAATAGCATTTAACCCAAAGTGTGACTTTTTTTTAATTTAAAATTTTTCAATGACTTTTCTAACCAACAGCATTCTCTTTAGATTGAATTAACTGCTGCTTCTTGCTCTGTTACCAAATATCCTTTAATATTCAAATTGACTTTGTTTCAATAGCGTTACGGAATTTCTTTGAGCCCAATTTTTGTGTTGTTGTTGTTTTTGTTTTTTGTGTTGTGCTCAGTATAGCATTTCCTAATACTATAGAATATATAAAATAAAATAATGTTATTTCCTTTGAAATTAAATTTGCCTATCCTGCACACATCCATCCTACCACCCACTTCTTGCTTAGCTAAAACAAGCCAAGCAGCAGCAGCAGCACAAAGTGGTTCGATGCTTTTGTTCTAGAAATGCCTGCAGGCCAGATTTATTTGCTATCTCTAACAAGGTTGCAGTAAAATTTGCTTTAATTAAGTTAAAAACAGTCGACTATCTGTATCAGCCAGCATGCAGCTGCTTGTGGGGGCCAACAACATCAGGATATCTAATATGTGTAGCTCATTGCTTGTTCGTCTAATACAGGGACTGTGCCAAACATACTATTACGCACACATTTACATACACACACACCCTCAGGTTCATTAGCAGTATTGTACTACTACTGGTTTTGAGGATATTTTAACCTTCGGCAAGATCAGCTTTTGGCCAAATGCACGTGATGGTTTCGTATTCATAACATTTTGTGGCTCTTGGCTTTCGTATATTTTGTGGATTTGTATCTACCTATTTTACTTTTTATTAATTTGGTATTCATGTTAAAGTTGGCTAGCAGTGCTATGTAACAGTTTGGTCAAACATTTTTGGACATTTTTTAGATCATTCTGGTGGTCGATGTAGATGTTTATGCTGCAGCTGCAGCAAGAAGAATATTGAGAAGAAAAGATAATCAAAAGCAATGCTATTCCCATGATTCTCCACCCAAAACGGTGAGTAGTTATAATAAACAAGAGCATCTTGATGATTCTAACAAAGATGGATATGTGATTAAAATAATATAGCAAAGTTTTCTTTTATATTTTCTTGCCAAGGATGAATTCAATTAGAATTTGATTAAATGTAATCAATTCTGAATAACACGTTCTGTTTTTCGTTGATTTAGTATAAATGCTCTGGGCTCTATAATGCAATCTATTGTTTAAGTTTTGTGAATCATTAAGGATGAACAGAAGAAGAAAAGTTAAAGTCTTAAAGAAATTTATTTGCCTCAACCCATTGCGTCTAGAATTCATGCATTTTGCTAGAACTTTTTAGTGAGTGTATTTTTATGAAAAAAAGACAACTTTAAACGAAGATACTATCAGTATCTGTTTCGAATTTTTGGCAAGCTAAGACTGGAAGTTTATACGCGTGTCCATAAATGAAAACAAAATCGCATTTTTCCTTTTTTTACCCTTTTCAATTCACGTTTTAGTGCCAACATCATGAATTCTGAGGTATTCCTAGGTAAACTAAATATATCGCATCCGTGAACTCTTAGTTTTAAATTGTATATGTTCAAAATTTTTGAACATATTCAATTATTTATATTCAATTAAATTGTATAGGAATTCAAAATTTCCATCCCTTGGATACAAAATTGCGGCTTTAGAATATCTTTCTGTTAATACAATATACATAACACATGGTCCAATAAGTCCCGAGACTAACTACTAGATGGTACCTCTAACGAAATATCTATACAATATTTCGATAGTTCCAACCTTCAAACAATACGTGTAAAAATTTCATGACAATCTAACGTTTAGTTCAGAAGTTGCAATGATTTAAGTGACGCTACTGTTGATATTTTCAAAATAATGGATTCAAAGCAATTCCGTGTGTTGATAATGGGATGTTTTTTATGGTAAAAAATACCGTCCAAGCTAAGCAGTGGCTTCGAAAGTGTTATTCGGACTCTGCTGCGTCAAAAGCAACCATTTGCTGATGGTATGCTGAGTTGAAACTTGGTTGTACAGACACAAATGATGCTGAACGTTCAGGACGCCCAAATGAGGCAGTTGTTCCACAAAACATAAAAGAAGTACACAAAATGGTATTGGCCGACCGTAAAGTGAAGGTGCGCGAGTTAGCTGAGGCTCTGAAGATATCGAAAGGCAGTGTGGGAATAATATTACAAGAACATTTGTCGATGAGAAAGCTGCTTTCCAAATAGGTGCTGCGTTTTCTCACACCGGACCAAAAATAACATCGTGTCGATGATTTGGAGAGCTGTTTGGCACTGTTTGCAAAGAATAAACATGCATTTTTGCATCACTATGTGACAGTGTGACATGGATCCACCATTACACACCGGAATTAAAATGGTCGTCAGCGGAGTGAGAGAACCGATGAAAGCAGGCCAAAGCGACAAAAAACACAACAGTCGGCTGGAAAGGTTATGGCATCCGTATTTTGGGATGCGCATGGAATTTTGTTCATCGACTATGTATCTCGAAAAGGGAAAAAAACCAACAGCGATTATTATATAGCGTTGTTGGAGCGTTTGAGGGATGAAATCGCGAAAAATCGGCCCCATTTGAAGAAGAAAACAAATTATTTTTCACCAAGACAATGCACCGTGTCACAAATCAATGAAAACGATGGCGAAAATCCACGAATTGGGCTTCGAATTGCTTCCTCATCCACCGTATCCGCCAGATTTGGCCCCCAATCATTACTGGCTCTTTGCTGACCTCAAAAAATTGCTTGCCGGCAAGAGATTTGGCTCTAATGAAGAGGTGATGGCTGAAACTGAAGCGTATTTTAAAGCGAAGCACAAATCATTTTACAAAAACGGTATTGAAAAGTTAGAAAAGCAGTGGAATGAATGTATTGCTCTTGAAGGAACCTATGTGCATGAATAAAGAAAAATATTTGCAAAAATAAGTTTTTTGTTATTTAGTCTCGGGACTTATTGGACCAAGTGGTTCATAAAGTTCACAAAGTATCTATATTAATAAAATGCCTTAAGGGGTTAGGCCACTCTAGATGCCGGAAAAAATATGCTCTCTATGGATTCAGAAATACTACAGAATAAATCGAGATTCCAAAAAGACAGTTTATTAAACATATCAGTACTCATTATACTCATATATAATAATTTTTTAAAGCGATTACTTTTAAAATTGCGACTTTGCAGCGGTTTTGCGGTGACGTCTCCGTTTTTTCAGGGTCCATGGCCGGACAAACAGCTCCTGTAATTTTTCTAATTAAAAAAGCCAATGATTTTTTTTTTCGATTATATGCATATAATATCTGCTATAGAAGTATGTAGGATATTTTTGATATATTGATTTTCGGCCAAATGGAACACTTCTAAAGTGGAGAATGAAAGTAATAGCATCAGGCGGCTTATACTAGAATTAAAAAAACAACTACTTGGAAATTTTTCCCAGCCATAATATTTTGAGACATAATTTTTTGGTCATAAGGGACCATTTAAAAAAAAAACAACATCGATTTTTTGAAAATTCTAGAGTGGCCTAACTCCTTAAATCCATCAAGGAACACGTCTAAATTTTTTACAATTTTGGGGATATTTTCTTTCTATTCATAAAGAAAAAAATCGAAAAAAATTTAAAAACAAAATTCATAAACGTTCAATAGCGTTAAAAATCTCTTTTAAAAGCTTTATAAATGAGAGAATTCTAAAAATGGATAAAATCTTGATCTGGATTTTATTTTGTTTTCATCTGAGCACAAATTATGTCAAAAATATATGAAATTGTTTCAAAATATATCAAAAACAAAGAAAATGTCAAAAAAATTATTGAAAATGTTTGTTTATAAATGAGAGGAATTTTAAAAATGGCTGAAACGTTCTATAAACCCCTCATCATGATACAATTATAAGGTAGGCCCAGGAAAAACACACTCTCTATTACTACAAATCAACAACAAAACCATAGTTGAATAAATAAGGTTGTCTCGTGGCTGATCGTACTCTCTTTTCAGTACCCATAATTGTCAAAACCAATGAAAAGCAACAACAACAACTTCAACGGCTTTTCATGTTATTAATTTTCGTTTTCAGATTTTGTATGAGATGTCAACTTCGATTTGACATTTATGGGAACTCGCTCTCACCCATGCGACAACCTTATTTATTCCATGGTATAATAATATAAGGTAGTATTGACAGTTGCTTGGGCATCGACCATCTGTCAAAAAAAATGACTAGAAAGAGAGCGTTCAATTATTTCTTATGTTTTCGCCATTGTTTATGTTTCAGCGCTTGCAAATAACCAAACATTTTCTTACAAAATATTGCTTATTTTATTTAATCAATAGTGAATTATTATTACTACAACGAAGATAACTTGTGAACTTTGTGTTATTAAGTGCAAACATAAGAAAAAATGTTGAAAACGTTCAAATGTAGCAACCTCAGCAGCTGCAGATGCATATGGACGAAATTAAAGAAGTTTCCAATTATTATTAAAACACCACGGCTGGAAAACGTTAAACACATATCACACATAATTTTTTCACAACTTTCATTATTATAATTGTGTATTTAACGCACATATTTTGCGGAATTTATTTATTTTTACATTCGTTTAATTCTTGTTGCACGAACAACTGTTTTTGACAAATGGTCGTTGCCTTGTTGCTGAGAAAATATATACTTGTCAATGCTACCTGTATAATTATATCATGATTTATTCAACCATGAACAAAACAATAACAAAGGCGTAGGTATAATGTCAAAATACAATACAAAGCGATGCAAATAAATTGGTTACTGAACAATCGAACTAAGAACTCGAATAAAAATTATATAAAAAGTTCACTTTTATTTGCTTCGTTGAAAGCTAAAATACAATTCATTTTGTATTATATCTTAAAACATAACTCATTTTGTTAAATTTTTTGGGTTTTTGCTTACTTTTCGTGTATTATTCCACAAAAAATCTGGGTACTCAATACCCAATACCCAGATTCATACTGTTAATAGTAAATTATACATCCCTAACGCTTTGATTTTCTTTGCTTTGCTTTGCTTTTTCGTTTTTTTTGTCTCCGAATTGGGCCTAACTTATAATTGTATCATGCCCCTCATAAAGCATTTTTAAAATTATTTGCTCTCATTTGAGCAAAATATATAAAAAAAAAATTCAAAACAAAAAGAAAATAAAAACAAGAAAATTTGTCAAAACATTTAAAAATATTTACAAAAAAAGATAATAAAATGAAAATTTTTTCAGTGCGGAGGGTAGCTTCGAAAAAATGTTGATGTTTAAATATCAAAATGTTGACGAAATTGTGACAAATAAATAAAAAGTCATTGAATTTATCAAATACACAAACCATTAAGAGTGTCATCTTCCCACTTCAAATCGAAAGTGTTCCTATTTTAACTACAAAACAGCTCCAACATATTTATGAATAACAAAATTTTAAAAGACTTTTTAACATTAAAAAGCTTTTTATCTATTGAAGGTTCTAAAGCTATTTTAAGGTATTTTTATGAATACGGCTGTTTATTTTTAAAAAAAAAAGTCGAAACCAAAAATTTCAAAACACCTTGAACATGTAAAGTTTTTACTTTACCTATTTTTATTTTAACCTTGTGACTTTATTTTTTACTTTTTACTTTTTACTTTTTAATTTTTCCTTTTTTCTTTTAATTTTTTACTTTTTACTTTTTACTTTTTACTTTTTACTTTTTACTTTTTACTTTTTACTTTTTACTTTTTACTTTTTACTTTTTACTTTTTACTTTTTACTTTTTAGTTTTTACTTTTTAATTTTTACTTTTTAGTTTTTACTTATTACTTTTTACTTTTTATTTTTATTTTCATTTTTTACTTTTTACTTTTTACTTTTTACTTTTTACTTTTTACTTTTTACGTTTTACTTTTTACTTTTTACTTTTTACTTTTTGCTTTTTACTTTTTACTTTTTACTTTTTACTTTTTACTTTTTACTTTTTACTTTTTACTTTTTACTTTTTTCTTTTTACTTTTTACTTTTTACTTTTTACTTTTTACTTTTTACTTTTTACTTTTTACTTTTTACTTTTTACTTTTTACTTTTTACTTTTTACTTTTTACTTTTTACTTTTTACTTTTTACTTTTTACTTTTTACTTTTTACTTTTTACTTTTTACTTTTTACTTTTTACTTTTTACTTTTTACTTTTTACTTTTTACTTTTTACTTTTTACTTTTATTTTTTATTTTTTATTTTTCATTTTTTATTTTTACTTTTAACTTTTCAGTTTTTAATTTTTAATTTTTGCCAATGGCGTTCCTACACTTTCCGAGACATGCAAAAGTTGGACAACTTTTTCAAACTTACCGAGATCTCTTGAAGCGATGTCTATGCGTGCGATAATGTTTGCGCTTGATACGTGGAAACGCTGAGTTGGAAAACTGATGGTTAATGCTAGTCGTTGTAGCTGCAACATCATCGTAGGGTTGTCTAACATCCATTATCACAGATGCCATATCCAATACAGGGCTGTTGGCGGTGGTGGGTACGCTTTTAAACTTTTGTTTATTTGCAGCAACAGACGAAGACAGGGCCGCAGCAGCTGACAATTTATGTCGCTCCGAAGACCATGCTGGTGCTGGTAATGTATGTATTCTCGAACGACCAATACTCGCACTACTTGCAGTCCTTTCGCTATCAAAACTACTTGAGGTGCTACCTTTTGGCGCAGTCACTTCATAGTTGGTTGCGGCGGCTGCCACTAATGTATCGATGGTAAATGTTGCTGGAGCTGCAGTTGTTGTATGGGTTAAGGCTTCATTGGAAACATTCATTAAATTGTTAAAAGGTGTTATAGCGCTGTTGTGGCGTATATGTAATGTGGTAAAAACTATATGAACGCTGGTTAAGGCTAAAATCATGATGAGCAGCAGAGCGAGGATGTGCGTTGTATTGCTTTGATTCATGCGCAGGAAATAGCGTTGATACAGCACCTCCACCTGCAAGAAAAAAAAATAAAATTTAGTAGAAATTGTACTTTATACAACATTGACAATTTAAAGATGGTTGAGAATTTAGAAAGATTAATTTGCTTGAGAACCTTTTCATGATTTTCCCAACAGTAATTGTTAAGAAGATTTTAATTAATGGCTCTTTAAAAGTGTAAGAGACACTCTTAATCTAAGTTGAGGAACACCTCCAAACTAATATGCGAATATTTGCGATATAATGCTTCCTCCAAACAAACACGCAATAAATTCCTTAATTAAAAATTATTCCCCAGAAGTTGCCCTCACTCAACGAACTGGAGTGTAAATGTTACACAAAGTTTTAAAAGCAATTTGTTGAAAAATTAAATGCGTTGATGGTCTGAAGTGAACACCATCATCAACAACAACAAAAACAAAAACAACAGGAGACGGTCACGGAAATAACCACTTAAGATAATTAAAAAGTATCCCCCGCTATATACAAAGCGCTCTATAAATAAATGAAGAGACGTACCTGAATACTTTTGAACTGATGTGCGGAACACATACGCAGGATGACTTTGTTGAGGCGAAACCAGAAGGATATCGTTGGACTGCTGCCATTAGGATTCGCATTTGCCTCCACGTTTCGACTGTCCGAATGCTCCGACGAAGCTGTGTGAAAAAAACAGTGTATTAATAGAGGGATGGTAGAATGGTAGATAGAGTGAGATAAATTATAAATTAAAACAAGTTTTGTTGTGTGCTCAAAAGTAACAGATTTCAAATGTTTGTGTCAAAAAATGATAACTTTATAATTACATTTCCATTTTAATTTTTTAATCGGGTATAAAAGTGATTTAAATATTTAGATGGTTTATTTTAGGGTGTCGTTATTGCTGTTTAATAAACATAAATTTTTAATTTGCATTTTTCTTGAATTCATTATGAGTTTCAAAACTTTCAAAAGGGATGAATCAAATCATCACCATCACATTATTTTAGGGTTTTAGTGATATGAAGTAGATCTCTGTTTATAAGTAGTTGTTGTTATGACTGATTATGTTGTTACGCTTATGTTGTTACATTGAATCGTACTCAAACATCAGATCTTTAAAGTTGTTGATACTCATAACAGAGTATATTTTAGGTTTTACTTAACATTATTTCAATTGAAGGACTTTCAGCTGATGTAACTCTATGTTGCTATAGGATAAAATTAATTTGACATTTATACAAATAATATTCTTCGAACTACGACTTCTTGCTTCATGCTGCAGCTTTAAACAATTTGAATGAGTGTGGAATCGTTACTGTCACCTATGTAAGTCGTTTTAAATAAATCGGCGTATGACATTTATTTTGCGAGTTAGGTACTGAGTATTACGAACCTTACAAAATGCACCAAGAGTAATAGTTATAACACCAAAATCTGACCCACTAAAAACAAAAGCAAAAGAAAAAGTAAAAACAAAAGTAAAAGCAAAAGAAAAAGCAAAAGCAAAAGCAAAAGCAAAAGCAAAATCAAAAGCAAAAGCAAAAGCAAAAGCAAAAGCAAAAGCAAAAGCAAAAGCAAAAGCAAAAGCAAAAGCAAAAGCAAAAGCAAAAGCAAAAGCAAAAGCAAAAGCAAAAGCAAAAGCAAAAGCAAAGCAAAAGCAAAAGCAAAAGCAAAAGCAAAGCAAGTAAAGTAAAATAAAAAAACACAGGTGCGTCACTGGACACACGAGAGAAGCGAAGCATTTTCGCAAATTCATAGATTTGATGATTTAATAGCGTTTTTTCGAATAAAATAATTTTTAAATTCAAAACTTTAAAATAACAAAGTATATATATCATATATATTAACCCTCTTCGGCCCTCCATTAAAGCCCCCTGTTCAGTTGTAGGGAATAAATATACAAAAATCATTAATTTTGTTACAATTTAATCAACTTACAGGTTGTTTATTTTTAACGATATTTATAACGACCTTTAGTAGGAAGTAGAAACAACATCTAATACACAATCCTTAGTGAATCCTTTTAGTTCGTTCGTTCTTTTAGTTCGTTCGTTCTTTTAGTTCGTTAGGTTTTTTAGTTCGCATGGACAAACCGAAGATTCAAACCATAGCTCGGTAAATTTAGTTATCTTTGCTCTAGTTCGTTTTGTTTGCTACTTTTGTCGGTTGGCTAGCCAATACACAGTCCTAGAATAGCCAACACACAATCCTTTCTTAAAGTAATAGATTATAGTGATCTGCTGAAACATAGCTTTAGCTAATGTTTATCACTGAATCAACAAAATTATGGATGAAAGGGTTTTAGCGTAATGGTTAGAGAAAAGTACCAACAAACGATAGAATTGTGAGTTGTGGGTTCAATTCCTGCAGCGGGCAAGAAATTATTTTTAATTTAAAATTTTCTGGTTCAATTGATGCAAGCAAAAAACAATATCAATTCTAAGAAAAAAGGTGTCGGAAAAAAGTGTCGTTTTTTCTGATTTCACTCTAGAACGAGGCGTAAAAAGCTTCGCTTCAAAAACAAAAACAAAAGCAAAGACAAAGGCAAACAAAAAAACCGCAATATGGATAAGGATAGGAATAAGGATAAGGACTTAGACAAGGGCCTGTATTAGGATGAGGATTAGGAAATCGATCGAAGAAGACATCAAGCGAAGATTTTATGGTATCTACAAGGATTTGGGCAAGAATTATGAAAAATATTGTGTCAAATATTTGAAAAAAAATTCTACAAGAATGGATTATAAAAGGACTAGGACAAATTTTAAGATAAGGATTGTTACATATATTTGGACAAGGATGAGGATAAAGATTTCTGCAAGAATAAGGACGAGTAGTTTGACAAAAATTGGGAGAGGGATTTGTATAGGAACTATCAGAAGGATTAGAGCAAATTTTCAAATAAGGATTAGGACACAAATTTAGACAGTGAGAGCTCAAACATACGAACAAAGTGTGGAATAAATTTTCAGACAAGGAATTGGTTTGCATCTAACATTTGCAAGATAGGTGTCGGTTACTTTTAATATAATAGTTAAGTTCTAGAGAAAGTCTTACATATGTAAGAACTATAAGTTCACAAAAATTAATTTTATTCATTTTTATTTGCTATTTATATATAATGATTATATGATATTATAAATTTATTTCTTATGTTTTTATTGAGAAGTCAAAATTTTTTAATTCACACTGCCTTCCATAGTTTTTGTCACGTTAACCCTTAGGAGACGGGACAAAGTCACAAACACGTGACTTTTAGCTTCTGTTCTGGCGACATGTGATAACAAATTTACGAAAGAAAAGGCGAAATTGACGCATATAACCTTTCTCTAAACAACGAATGTGTTGCTGTAAAAAAAAAAAGCAAACAGATTTGTAATACCGTTAGTTTTTGGTATCATACTTAGTGATGCCATATGACATCATTGTCTCTATTGGGTAAATATCAAGAAGTTGGCTGTAGGATAAGCAGCCAACTTATTTTTTTACTGTCAGCCTTTCTTTGAATAGTTATATTTCTTTACTGCAGTAAAAAATACGTAAGAAATATATCCAATTACATTATTTTAAGGGTTAACATTGAAGTTATGACCCATTTATGTCAAAACAAAATAAAAATTCGAATTTAGTTGTGATTTATGTGAATAATCGACAATATTAATGTTATTTATCTCAAATATTTCATTTTTTATATTTTTTTTTTTAATTTTGTCATTTATTTTTTATACTCTTTCTCCTTTCTCAGCACTGAATTCATGATACGAACGCCGCCCTTTAAGTCTTGCGCCTCAGCAACACTAAGCATTGTCAGATGAATTTTAAAAGTTCCATTCGAAAATTTGATATTTTGCAGCATAAACGTACTCACAATATTTTGGTGTATGTGCGTTTATTGTGTTATTAACAGTGGCTTGAAAATTGTATTTCAGCAAAAAAATTGAATTAACGCCTGAACATTTTTGGATGATGAGTTTTTTTTACGATTTTCGACGTGGATTGACAAAAAAGAATACATCGATCAAACTATTTCGACCCAGCGACTATAAAACGCTGGTTCAATTAGTTCGAGCGAGATCATCATTCTCTCCAAGACGAATTTCGTGAAGGTCGTCCAAGAACTGCTGTTGTTGGCAGAAAACTTCGATACTGTGTGTAAACTGTAAGAGGTAGACCAGCATATGACATGCCTTGAGAAGGAGTCACCCTTGGGCATTAGTGGGGCTAGCATACATTCGATTTTACATGAGCAGTTAGTCGTCAGGAAGATTTGTTTCCGTTAAATTCCCAATAATTTAACGGTTGCTCAAAAACAGGCTCGTGTCGTTTGGTGCAAGGAAATGCCTAAAAAAATACAACGGGGTTGGTTTGAAACACAACTATGACAACACAATAGGTGACAAATCGTGAATCTACGCTTATAAGCCCAATACAAAGCAGCAATCCAATGTTTGGGTCGTTCAAAGTGTGCAAAACCCGTCAAAAGTTGTCCGCGGATGAAGCACATACAAGCAAATGTTTGTTTTTTTCAGAAAAACTGGTTATGTCGCAACTTTACCACTTGATCAACGGAGAACTGTTAATACTGAATGGTACACAACCATTTGCTTGCCGAAGTCTTCGGAGAATTGAGAAACATTAACCACCGAAGATCATTCTCCATCACAACAATGTGAGTTCCCACACATCAACAGAAACAAAGGCGTTATTGTGCACTTAAAATGTGAAATTGATGCGTCATTCCTCATACAGTCCCGACTTGGCATTCAATGACTTCTTCTTGTTACCTCACAATAAGAAAAAAATTCGTGACTATGGTTTTTCTACGTTTGACAAAACGGCCTGTTGAGGCCTTCAAAAACGAGGTTTTGGAGATACCAACTTCAGAGTTGCAAAACTGTTTTGAAAATTGGTTCATACGAATGCATAAGTGTATTGGATAGTGCATCTTGGAGAACCCGTTCAAAAACAATAAAAGCATTTTCACTGATAAGCCACTGTTTCTTCATTGTTAGGTGCAAGACTTAAAGGGCAACCCTCGTAGCATATTATAAGTTTTTTTAAGTGGAGTTAAAAAACCAACCAATATTTTTAAAAATCTTAAAAATTATGATAATTGCAGTTGAATTATCATTTTTTTTTTTTTTTTTAATTAGTGTGCAAATGCATCACTTCTCAGCAAAAAATTTCAATGCGCATTACTTGTATGCACATAAAGAGCGCTTCATTCTCCTTGCAAATAGTTTTGTGTATGTGGCGCTATATTTGTAGCACTTTCAGTAACGACAACGTAGCACTTGCAAAAAGTATTAGATATTAATGTCGAAAAAAAAAAATAATTTAAAAACCGGGAAAAATCATCAAAACGTCCCACGTATATTAATTGATTACTTCAAGTCCGGGCTTCCATTCGAAAAAAGGAGTAATATTTTAAGTTGAAATATAAAGCTTTTGTAAACTATGTTTTCTGTTTTTTCTACTTCAAATAAATAAAATGCATTAAAAACCATAAATTTTTATATCAATTTTTTTTATATCAAATACAAAGAGAACAAAGCGCTCGGTTCTCGCTACGTTTTAGTTCAAATTGCAAGGGGAACAAAGCGATCGGCTCTCGCTACGATTTCATATTTGCTATAACGAGAGCCGAGCGCATACATCTAATGCAGAGGTGCGCAAAAGGCCGCCCATGGGCCGATAGCTTTCACACGCAAACGACAGCTTTCAATTAAAAAAGCTTTTCAGCCGATCTTATTACGATTCATTAAGAATGTGATTTTTGATCAAAAAATTAACTTCATCGCATATGGATAGGCGAAAATTTTAATAACAAAATGATAAAAACCTTGTTATACATTCTTAGAAATGCTTCTGTCTAAATGATGGCACATTTTATGAAAGATGTGGACAGCAATAAGCAAATGAATTAAACAATCATAAAATTATCTATCCTTAAAGCCAGTGCAAATTCGCTTAACAGCTGTGCCAAAGTGTTTCTATTTTCGTTTTCTTCCTTCTTCATTCTGCCTTCATTCATTGCCTTGCAAATAACTCTTAGATAAGGATTTGCAATTAAGTCCAGTTAGTTAGAAGTTACATAATTGTAGTTTGAGGCTCTTAACATAGATAAGATATTTAATTCTACATAATCAATGACAGCATCTGTTGCCGCTACAAATACATTTATACAAATAAACATTCCGACAGAAATAGCTGCACAGTTTAACCACTTGAGCTATTCAGGCATAATTATAACAATTCAAGTGAGACACTCACTCAATGCAGTTCAAGTGCTGCATAAATTTTCTATTGATTCTCCAAATGTTTGCAATACATTTGCATATATTGTGATGATGGCTAAAGTTGAAGTAAATATTTATGTATGCAATGAAATAAATTTTTGAAGATGACAGCATCTGTCGGATGTACAGGCTAAAGAATGTAGGAAGGTATTTATGTTGATTGAAATATTTATTTAAATATTTATAAAATTGGTTTTTGCATAAATTGGGGAAAATAGCTGTACTTAAATTTAAACAAGAATATATGTTTGTATTGCTTGCATGTATTTATCTATGTACAGTTAAATGACTAACTTTTGGCAGTCTTTCAGAACGTTACGGTGGTTAAGCAACCGCAAATCTGAGCCACAATTTGATGAAACACATCCTGTCCATAATCGAATACGACGTTTTTGTTATACCTGGGTGCATTCAGTTTGTCCTAGATATTATTGTATGAGTGTATGTGTATGTGTGCGATAAAGCTAGGTAAGCTTTGATCGAAATTTAATTTTGCGGTCTTCTGCACAGCAAAGATTGACAACATGCAATAGTGTATTCGTTAGATACTCTCAATTAACATCTGCTGGATTTAATACTTGCTAAATATAATGCATAAATTCCGTCTGACAGACGTTGCTTAAGCGTGTCAAATGCAGAGATACGACTTGACAACTTCAAATGAACTCAACAAATACATTTGGATACAATTGAGAATACTATCAGATACATTAACAATCTAATTGTTCAAGGAAATCAAAGATCCAAGTTCCTCTTGACAGCTCATTACGAAAGGAATTAAATGGAATAACGGTGCTGGTGGTAAAATTAAGCAATTTATTTGATATAAAAACTATACAGGGTGTGCCATCTAGTGGTTTATTTTTAAATCATAGGTTATCTTGCCACTGACAACTGTTTCCCGCTCGAAATCTGACATAAAGTCAGTAACATAGCTCCTCGGAAAGAAATAAGTCGCTTTATGCTTGAACAACTTTGGGAAATATTGGAAACTTATTTCCAAAGTGAGTGTTGTGTAGCCCACAGTGCGTTATTTGAAAAGAAGATGATTTGGGCGAAAAGTCGTCTTTTCTGACAAGGCGGGCGGCTACGTTAATAAACAAAATTGCCGCATTTGGGGCTCAAAAAACCCGCACGTTATTGTCGAAAAGCCGATGCATCCACAGAGAGTGACATTTTGGTGCAGATTGCGGAGCGGTGGCCTCATTGGACCATTTTTCTTCGAAAATGAGGTTGAGAACAACTTTTCGATCAACGGTCGGCGTTACAGAGCCATGTTAACCGACTTTTTTTACTGAAATTGGAGACATGAATTTGGAAGACCTCTGGTTCATGCAGGATGGCGCGCCATGCCACAATTGATCTTTTGCGCACTAAATTCTCAAATCGTGTTATCAGCCGTCTGGACGATGTCAATAGGCTGCCTCGGAGCTGCGATATGACCTCTTTGGACTCTTTTTTGTGGGAAATCGTAGAGGACCGATATTATGCCAAGATTCTGGAAACGATTCAAGCACTTAAGGCCAATATCATTCAAGCAATCCGTGTGCTACAGCCAAAACCATCAATAAGGTCATGTTGACAACCACTTGCCAACCACTTGAACGACGTTTTGTTCCATAATTAATGCGTGTTCTTACTAATAAAGCCATAATACATAAAAAAATATTTGATTTTGATAATTTTATTGCATGTAAAAAAAAGATACTTGTATTTGGCCCACCCTGAATATATTATTAATTATTTTTTTTTTTTTTTGTTTTCAAAAACAATAACTCCAGTGATAAGTGTAGTTTTTGAAGAATTTTTTCAAAAATTTGTAGATTGTTTTTTTTTTATTTTTGAAATTTCTGTTTTTTTTCTGAAATTTATTTATCATACAAATACTAGCAGTTTATAGCTAGTTTTTATAAATAAAAACTTTTTATATTTTTATAACAGTTGTATTCACGATGTGATGTATTCGAGTTTGCATTTTGTACTTGGTACGAATTTGATATTTTTGGTAAATTTTTTGAATTGACATAAACTGTTCACTTCATGAAACGAAATTTGCGGTTGCAAATAGTCTTGCATCATTGCAAATGTTGCATAGATTTGCACGGTTTGAAACCATGACAAGAAATCAAGACTATTCACGGTGCAAAGGAGGTAGCACATTAATGCAATAACATTTATTTGCCATAGATTGTGCAATTATTTATAAAGGCTAACTTTGCAATACTGAAAAAAGCAATAATGTTATTGAGCACTCAAATCAATTGCAAGACATCGATTTTGTCACTGTCACAGAGATCATACCTCTTAATCAAAGTTTTCTTTAAATCAGCTGTACTTATTACTTTTATAAGGATTTCCCTTTTGATTATTATTTTTTTTTTTACCATTCTCAAAAAAAGAATTGGCTGTGCCGTGGACACACACGTAGGTTTTGACGTGACGAAGTTTCTTGTTGTTGTTGTTATTGTTAATGTTGATGTTTGTGTTAATGTTGATGTTGATGTTGATGTTGATGATGTTGAGGTTGATGTTGATGTTGATGTTGATGTTGATGTTGATGTTGATGTTGATGTTGATGTTGATGTTGATGTTGATGTTGATGTTGATGTTGATGTTGATGTTGATGTTGATGTTGATGTTGATGTTGATGTTGATGTTGATGTTGATGTTGATGTTGATGTTGATGTTGATGTTGATGTTGATTTTGATGTTGATGTTGATGTTGATGTTGATGTTGATGTTGATGTTGATGTTGATGTTGATGTTGATGTTGATGTTGATGTTGATGTTGATTTTGATGTTGATGTTGATGTTGATGTTGATGTTGATGTTGATGTTGATGTTGATGTTGATGTTGATGTTGATGTTGATGTTGATGTTGATGTTGATGTTGATGTTGATGTTGATGTTGATGTTGATGTTGATGTTGATGTTGATGTTGATGTTGATGTTGATGTTGATGTTGATGTTGATGTTGATGTTGATGTTGATGTTGAGTTTGATGTTGATGTTGATGTTGATGTTGATGTTGATGTTGATGTTGATGTTGATGTTGATGTTGATCTTGATGTTGATGTTGATGTTGATGTTGATGTTGCTGTTAATGGTTATGTTGATGTTGATGTTGATATTGATGTTGATGTTGATGTTGATGTTGATGTTGATGTTGATGTTGATGTTGATGTTGATGTTGATGTTGATGTTGATGTTGATGTTGATGTTGATGTTGATGTTGATGTTGATGTTGATGTTGATGTTGATGTTGATGTTGATGTTGATGTTGATGTTGATGTTGATGTTGATGTTGATGTTGAGTTTGATGTTGATGTTGATGTTGATGTTGATGTTGATGTTGATGTTGATGTTGATGTTGATGTTGATGTTGATGTTGATGTTGATGTTGATGTTGATGTTGATGTTGATGTTGATGTTGATGTTGATGTTGATTTTGATGTTGATGTTGATGTTGATGTTGATGTTGATGTTGATGTTGATGTTGATGTTGATGTTGATGTTGATGTTGATGTTGATGTTGATGTTGATGTTGATGTTGATGTTGATGTTGATGTTGATGTTGATGTTGATGTTGATGTTGATGTTGATTTTGATGTTGATGTTGATGTTGATGTTGATGTTGATGTTGATGTTGATGTTGATGTTGATGTTGATGTTGATGTTGATGTTGATGTTGATTTTGATGTTGATGTTGATGTTGATGTTGATGTTGATGTTGATGTTGATGTTGATGTTGATGTTGATGTTGATGTTGATGTTGATGTTGATGTTGATGTTGATGTTGATGTTGATGTTGATGTTGATGTTGATGTTGATGTTGATGTTGATGTTGATGTTGATGTTGATGTTGATGTTGATGTTGATGTTGATGTTGATGTTGATGTTGATGTTGATGTTGATGTTGATGTTGAGTTTGATGTTGATGTTGATGTTGATGTTGATGTTGATGTTGATGTTGATGTTGATGTTGATGTTGATGTTGATGTTGATGTTGATGTTGATATTGATGTTGATGTTGATGTTGATGTTGATGTTGATGTTGATGTTGATGTTGATGTTGATGTTGATGTTGATGTTGATGTTGATGTTGATGTTGATGTTGATGTTGATGTTGATGTTGATGTTGATGTTGATGTTGATGTTGATGTTGATGTTGATGTTGATGTTGATGTTGATGTTGATGTTGATGTTGATGTTGATGTTGGTGTTGGTGTTGAAGTTGATGTTGGTGTTGATGTTGATGTTGATGTTG
Organism: Pherbina coryleti; assembly: GCA_943735915.1. Lineage (NCBI taxonomy): Eukaryota > Metazoa > Arthropoda > Insecta > Diptera > Sciomyzidae > Pherbina > Pherbina coryleti. The sequence continues at coordinate 124,174,815 of OX030952.1, read as the reverse complement.
ATGTTGATGTTGATGTTGATGTTGATGTTGATGTTGATGTTGATGTTGATGTTGATGTTGATTTTGATGTTGATGTTGATGTTGATGTTGATGTTGGTGTTGGTGTTGAAGTTGATGTTGGTGTTGATGTTGATGTTGATGTTGATGTTGATGTTGATGTTGATGTTGATGTTGATGTTGATGTTGATGTTGATGTTGATGTTGATGTTGATGTTGATGTTGATGTTGATGTTGATGTTGATGTTGATGTTGATGTTGATGTTGATGTTGATGTTGATGTTGATGTTGATGTTGATGTTGATGTTGATGTTGATGTTGATGATGTTGAGGTTGATGTTGATGTTGATGTTGATGTTGATGTTGATGTTGATGTTGATGTTGATGTTGATGTTGATGTTGATGTTGATGTTGATGTTGATGTTGATGTTGATGTTGATGTTGATGTTGATGTTGATGTTGATGTTGATGTTGATGTTGATGTTGATGTTGATGTTGATGTTGATGTTGATGTTGATGTTGATGTTGATTTTGATGTTGATGTTGATGTTGATGTTGATGTTGATGTTGATGTTGATGTTGATGTTGATGTTGATGTTGATGTTGATGTTGATGTTGATTTTGATGTTGATGTTGATGTTGATGTTGATGTTGATGTTGATGTTGATGTTGATGTTGATGTTGATGTTGATGTTGATGTTGATGTTGATGTTGATGTTGATGTTGATGTTGATGTTGATGTTGATGTTGATGTTGATGTTGATGTTGATGTTGATGTTGATGTTGATGTTGATGTTGATGTTGATGTTGATGTTGATGTTGATGTTGAGTTTGATGTTGATGTTGATGTTGATGTTGATGTTGATGTTGATGTTGATGTTGATGTTGATGTTGATGTTGATGTTGATCTTGATGTTGATGTTGATGTTGATGTTGATGTTGCTGTTAATGGTTATGTTGATGTTGATGTTGATATTGATGTTGATGTTGATGTTGATGTTGATGTTGATGTTGATGTTGATGTTGATGTTGATGTTGATGTTGATGTTGATGTTGATGTTGATGTTGATGTTGATGTTGATGTTGATGTTGATGTTGATGTTGATGTTGATGTTGATGTTGATGTTGATGTTGATGTTGATGTTGATGTTGAGTTTGATGTTGATGTTGATGTTGATGTTGATGTTGATGTTGATGTTGATGTTGATGTTGATGTTGATGTTGATGTTGATGTTGATGTTGATGTTGATGTTGAGTTTGATGTTGATGTTGATGTTGATGTTGATGTTGATGTTGATGTTGATGTTGATGTTGATGTTGATGTTGATGTTGATGTTGATGTTGATGTTGATGTTGATGTTGATGTTGATGTTGATGTTGATGTTGATGTTGATGTTGATGTTGATGTTGATGTTGATGTTGATGTTGATGTTGATGTTGATGTTGATGTTGATGTTGATGTTGATGTTGATGTTGAGTTTGATGTTGATGTTGATGTTGATGTTGATGTTGATGTTGATGTTGATGTTGATGTTGATGTTGATGTTGATGTTGATGTTGATGTTGATGTTGATGTTGATGTTGATGTTGATGTTGATGTTGATGTTGATGTTGATGTTGATGTTGATGTTGATGTTGATGTTGATGTTGATGTTGATGTTGATGTTGATGTTGATGTTGATGTTGATGTTGATGTTGATGTTGATGTTGATGTTGATGTTGATGTTGATGTTGATGTTGATGTTGATGTTGATGTTGATGTTGAGTTTGATGTTGATGTTGATGTTGATGTTGATGTTGATGTTGATGTTGATGTTGATGTTGATGTTGATGTTGATGTTGATGTTGATGTTGATGTTGATGTTGATGTTGATGTTGATGTTGATCTTGATGTTGATGTTGATGTTGATGTTGATGTTGCTGTTAATGGTTATGTTGATGTTGATGTTGATATTGATGTTGATGTTGATGTTGATGTTGATGTTGATGTTGATGTTGATGTTGATGTTGATGTTGATGTTGATGTTGATGTTGATGTTGATGTTGATGTTGATGTTGAGTTTGATGTTGATGTTGATGTTGATGTTGATGTTGATGTTGATGTTGATGTTGATGTTGATGTTGATGTTGATGTTGATGTTGATGTTGATGTTGATGTTGATGTTGATGTTGATATTGATGTTGATGTTGATGTTGATGTTGATGTTGATGTTGATGTTGATGTTGATGTTGATGTTGATGTTGATGTTGATGTTGATGTTGATGTTGATTTTGATGTTGATGTTGATGTTGATGTTGATGTTGATGTTGATGTTGATGTTGATGTTGATGTTGATGTTGATGTTGATGTTGATGTTGATGTTGATGTTGATGTTGATGTTGATGTTGATGTTGATGTTGATGTTGATGTTGATGTTGATGTTGATGTTGATGTTGATGTTGATGTTGATGTTGATGTTGATGTTGAGTTTGATGTTGATGTTGATGTTGATGTTGATGTTGATGTTGATGTTGATGTTGATGTTGATGTTGATGTTGATGTTGATGTTGATGTTGATGTTGATGTTGATGTTGATGTTGATATTGATGTTGATGTTGATGTTGATGTTGATGTTGATGTTGATGTTGATGTTGATGTTGATGTTGATGTTGATGTTGATGTTGATGTTGATGTTGATGTTGATGTTGATGTTGATGTTGATGTTGATGTTGATGTTGATGTTGATGTTGATGTTGATGTTGATGTTGATGTTGATGTTGGTGTTGGTGTTGAAGTTGATGTTGGTGTTGATGTTGAGGTTGTGTTGATGTTGGTGTTGGTGTTGAGGTTGGTGTTGAGGTTGGTGTTGGTGCTGGTGTTGAAGTTGATGTTGATGTTGATGTTGATGTTGATGTTGATGTTGATGTTGATGTTGATGTTGATGTTGATGTTGATGTTGTATTGATGTTGATGTTGATGTTGATGTTGATGTTGATGTTGATGTTGATGTTGATGTTGATGTTGATGTTGATGTTGATGTTGATGTTGATGTTGATGTTGATGTTGATGTTGATGTTGATGTTGATGTTGATGTTGATGTTGATGTTGATGTTGATGTTGATGTTGATGTTGATGTTGATGTTGATGTTGATGTTGATGTTGATGTTGATGTTGATGTTGATGTTGATTTTGATGTTGGTGTTGGTGTTGGTGTTGAGGTTGGTGTTGGTGTTGGTGTTGGTGTTGAGGTTGGTGTTGGTGTTGATGTTAAGGTAGGTATTGGTGTTGGTGTTGGTGTTGGTGTTGGTGTTGGTGTTGGTGTTGGTGTTGGTGTTGGTGTTGGTGTTGGTGTTGGTGTTGGTGTTGGTGTTGGTGTTGGTGTTGGTGTTGGTGTTGGTGTTGGTGTTGGTGTTGGTGTTGGTGTTGGTGTTGGTGTTGGTGTTGGTGTTGGTGTTGAGGTTGGTGTTGAGGTTGGTGTTGATGTTGATGTTGATGTTGATGTTGATGTTGATGTTGATGTGGATGTTGATGTTGATGTTGATGTTGATGTTGATGTTGATGTTGATGTTGATATTGGTGTTGGTGTTGGTGTTGAGGTTGGTGTTGGTGTTGGTGTTGAGGTTGGTGTTGGTGTTGAGGTTGGTGTTGGTGTTGGAGTTGGTGTTGGAGTTGGTGTTGGTGTTGGTCTTGGTGTTGGTGTTGGTGTTGGTGTTGGTGTTGGTGTTGGTGTTGGTGTTGGTGTTGGTGTTGGTGTTGGTGTTGGTGTTGGTTTTGGTGTTAATAATGGTGTTGTTGTTGGTATTAGTGTTGGTATTGGTGTTGGTGTTGGAGTTGAAGTTGTTGTTGGATTTGGAGTTGGTGCTTTTCTTTTAGCTTTTTTTTTTTGCTTCCTCATTGGTTGTGCTCTAATTTCAATTAATCCAGCAAAAGTGATGCATATGCGTCACATAAGGCGGTTCCCTTAGGGTCTTTGACATGCCGTCAATTTTTTTTTATTTTTGTTATATGCCCGAAGACCTCACCTTCGTTTTCGTTCCTTAAAATTTACCGTTGCACCAGTAGTCACAGAGTTCAAAATCCATGCAACGTTTTTCATGGCTGTAGCATTTTTACTGCATTATGTGATTGCATCCCTGAAATCATGACAACAAGAATTTTTTTTGTAATTTAGTTGTGAAGATAAATAACACATCCATGCTGTCGTAAAACAAAATTTACCGTAGCACTCCTCCTGAGTGAGTAATAATTCCATGCAACGATATTACATATCTGTTACATAAGCTGCTATATTCACGACCTAACGACAGAATTTTTTTTTTATTTTTGTCGTAAAGCCATTTTTAAAACCTTCATTTTCCTTTTTAAATTTTTATCGTAGGTTATATACTCATTGAGTAAAAATTCAATGCAACGCCGATGCATGAATGTTGCGTTATTGATCTTTGAGCGGCTCTCTCAGCGTCCCCATGATGTCAGAAATTTTTTGTCTAATTTTGTTGTGAGGGCTTCCAGTAGGCCTTTATTGGCGTATCGTATTTTTAATCCTAGCACTAATACTCAGCGAGTAATAATTTCATGTAACAAATTTTCAGTTGCGTTGCTTACGCAGCTCCCACTACGTCCCTATGCCGTATTATTTTTTTTTTGTTTTTTTAATATAGTGAAAGAATTAACCTTTATGGTCATACTATTTTTTTAATCATAGCTCTTATACCCAGGGAGTAACAATTCAATAAAACGCAGATGAATTTTTAAAAAATTCTTTTTTCAACTTTTTTGGAAACTAGAGAAGTACAACGTAACTTCGTCACGTCAATAATTTTGGCTTCAAATTACAACTAAACAAATATTTTTATTGACAAATTCTTATAGCAGTACTTAGCATTTTGTAGTATTTTTTTATTAATGAGCGGAGAGTATTTGTATGCAATATGCAATGGGCTTTCATTTATGCATTTCAAAGGCATAGCACATGGATATTAGTGCAATTTGTTGTTGTAATAGCAAAAGGGTCAAATATTTTTTACATTTGCTATAATGCAAGACGCTTTGCACCGGATCGTGAACAGTCTTATTGAAATTTAAAAACAAATCTTTTGCAACTATTGCATTTATAGTAAAATTTGAAAGCATACAATTTTTCGATACAAATATTTTGCTGACAAGAGAATATTTTCTAACGACATGAAAATAAATGAGCAAACATAAAGAAAGAAAATGGGGCTGTACACGATAGAGTGCAAACAGTCTTGCATTGTAGCAAATTTAAAAAATATTTGCACCGTGGCAAATGATTGTGTAGAAAAAAATTAAAACTATTCACGATCCGGTCCAAAGTGAGGCTGTTTACGAAAATTTGCAAATAGTCTTGCATTGCAGCCATTTTTAAATTAACCATTTACCACCATAAAAAGAAATTAAAGCTATTCATGATCCAGTGCAAAGTATATAAATTATGCAATTACATTTATTTGCCATAGATTGAGAATGCACTTACTCAAGCTTGCTTTTCAATACTTGAAAAAGAAACAAAAATTGACATTGAAGACCCCAAACGGGGGGGGGGGGGAGCCTCGAAATCTAGATTTTCTTCTACTTAACTATTTTTTAAAAATCAACAATTCATAGCAATATCAAGCTTAAGCAATGCATAGCAATTTTTTGAGTTATTATTGGAGTGTTAGTATTTGCAATGTCAAGAGAGCATAATTGTATGTATATGCAATAGTTTTTCTAATAGGCACTTATGCAAAGGCGTTGCAAATGAAAATTAGTACAATTAATAGTTGCAATTGCAGTAGGAGCTAAGAAAATTTTCATTTGCAATGATGCAAGACTATTTATTTGCACCAAAAAGTGTACTGGTGTATATACAATTATACAATTAGTAAATAGTAGGTAGTACCATTTTATGTACAACCGCTTTGCAAAAATGCAATAGCAGAAACCTATTGCATATATTTGCAATATACTCCCACGACATGGGTAGTTATGATAGATTGCCACCACAGACGTCCCGGGTTCAAATTCCGTCCAGGCCATGGTCCTACCATACATTTTTGACCTTTCTGCAGTTCCTATCCTAATGTCTAATCAACTAAAATTGAAAACTCTTTAATATTTACTACTTGCAGTTGCAGTTGATGGTAGAGAAGTTTGTGAATGAGTTTGCTTTATAACTTGAATTGACTGAGGTAAAGGCATAACACTTGCCTCATATTCAAATTCACATGTTTCTACGACTTTCTACCGTGCTTAGAATATCCTATTTATGTTGACTTGATTGCCCTTTCTCTCCCACTAATCTATTGCCCCATTTCGAATCAAGACAGTCTTTACTGAATAGGTATTACACCTGAAATCAAAGCTAAAAAAAAGTGTAGTAAAGTAATTTTTTTTTAATTCCAAAGTGATCCAGTCCATTGCAAATAAATGCAATTGCATCATTTTGCCAGCACATTTGAACCAAATTCTAAATAGCTTTAACCCATTTCCGACTGGTGTTCCATTAATCGAACGTAAAATTTGTTAATTTTCAAAATTTTTTATAAATATGAAGGTAAATGATATTAGGTAAATCGTTCATATCATATTACTTTGATAATTGGCTATTCCAAAATAATGGTTGCCATCCCTCCGACCTCCACCACTACTTGTGGTAGGGATGGTTCAAAAATACCTTGCTGAAAGACCTTTCTTGCGAATTATATTTAAATTATATAATTAAAAAAAGAAAAAAGTAATGATGATGTCTCATAGCAAAATAACCAAACTGTCTATTGCAATCAAAAAATCAACACCTGACAACACCTGTATAATGCACGCTTGAGTCAAAGTCAGTGTTCGATTAATCGAACGTTGGCGCTTATCCCATACCATAAAAACACATACAAATGAAACACATCGTAATATAAGCGAATAGACAAGGTTTTTTCTGTAAAAAATAATTGTTTATTGAATTTTGTGATTTTAGATTATTTATAGAATAGTAATGAAATAGTATTAGTTAATTAGTATCAGAAATAATAGTATATTATATAAATTAAGATATAACTGTTATATTAGTTATTGAAAAAATTGTTCAAAAAAAAAATCATTTTTCATAAAAGACTTTAAGACAATGTGAGTGCATATGTTTGCCACACTTCTCACAAATCCAAATTGTTACTTTGCCACAGCCTTTCAACTGGCAATGACCTTCCAACTGACGGACGATAAGGTGTTCACCAACAACCTTTGGTAAGTTACGCGTTCTCTGGAACTTCAGATCATCATCCACTTCCATTCCTTCTTTATCATCGGTCAATAATAGAGACTCAGTGACAGACAACTTAAATTCTTTCTGGCTCATTGACTTCTCGTTTTTATACTTCGCTACCAAACATTGCAGTTTCCAAGCGTTCACAACTGATGAATTCAGGGTGTTTGTTCAAAGTGGCCAGCACAATTTCTTTCCACGGATGTTGACTCGATAATTTTTAATAGCGTTATCGTGGAAATCAACGCCAGTCATCCCATTATTATAGTTGTGAAGCACAGCAGTCTGATCCATGTTAACAAATTTGCCTTCTTCGCCCGGCCCCTTCTTTGAAGCTTTAGTTGTACCAACGCCAAACAGGGTGGAGTGGCAGAATCTGATCGTATTTTGTAGCTATGGTGACCTCCTTATTATCTTGCCAGCGACAAAGAGTGATCTGGTTCTTAGATTCATACATATAATCATGTGCACCGCGGGGCAAATCTTTTCCGGTCCTCATATTAGTAGCACCACCAGCTACACGATTACAACGAACAGTGCCAGTGGTACAGAATCCCTTTTCTGATAACAAGCACAGAAGATGATAGGATGTGAAGAAGTTGTCAAAAAATACCATATGATGCATGGGAGCCTCGACTTGCGGAGTAAACGAAGAACGACATCAGCTCCAAGACCAATCTCTGTGTTGTATTCATCGGATTGTCCACAGTATGGGATGAAAAAAAAAAAACAAATAGCCAGTTGATGAACAGAGGCACCCCAGTTTATATCCAAAACGAATTGGCTTTCCCAGAATAAACATTTTGCAACTGTGTCGGCCAAAATAACAATAAAATTTAACATTTCCTATTTGTATGGGATTTTATGGTATGGGATAAGCGCCAACGTTCGATAAATCGAACATTTGATTTTTTGATATAACGGAAAAACTGGTGGGGATTGATTCTTTTATTACGTATTTGGAACAAAAGGGCCCAAGTTACTCTATGCATGTACTTAATATTTAAAAATGCAACAATTTTTGCAACGTGGTTGAAAATGGGTTAATTATAATATAATAATTTACAGCGAGTCTACATGATTACACTCTAGAATTTTTGTAGCATATTTTTTATAAAAATATAACGAATACATCAATCACATTGTGAATACCCCAAATAAAATCCAAATTTAAACCATCTAAATAAAGTTTATTTGAACTTACTTTGTTGCAAGAGGTGAGCCTCATCGCGTTGATACACCATCGGACTGTTGCATGTTGAGCCGGAGTTGGTGGAATCAATGGATTCATCAATATTACAGCGCGTTACACCAGCCTAGAAATATGCAATAAAAATACAAATAACAAATATATTAAAATAGACAAAATATATTGAGCTAATATTTTAGCTGCACAGTCTCATGTGACGTCAGATATATTACATGAAGTAATCCATTTCACTTCCTTTTATTGAGTATTAAAAAATATTTTTCAAAATGTTTTCTTTCTGCTTGTTTATATGATGCATCTCGGTCTTAAAAAACAAAACGACACTCCATAAAATATTCATTTTAGTCATGAGAAAAGCTTCTAAAAAACTTTTAGTCATGACAAAAGCTAGTCTTGGCCAACTTGTTGGCATTGAGTTAGGTAAAGTGTTTAACATATAGAATAGAGGGGGAGGGTGGCCTTGCAGCCGAATCAAGAGTGAGTCAACTTCTACAGCCTTTCTTTGCTCTCAACTTTTACTTCTTATGAACTAGCCTGCGATCCCATTTTCAACAAGGAGTTTGTTTGCAATGTCTGGTTCACTTTTTGCAAATTGTTTAAATATGATAGAGATGAAAAGCTGGTCGTCACACAGTTTAAACAGTAAGAAAGTCACAAAAGTTTTTTAAAACCCATTAAAAATTTTGAATTTTTCAAACCAAAGTTTCTACTTTAAGTTAAGTACCCGAAGTTTTTATTTTTTTTTTTTTTTGTTTGCTAACAGCTTTCAACTAATTTCTTGTCTTTGCTCTTTTAATCAAACTTTTTGATGTGGCCACTTTTTTGAGCATTTTTGTTCCTCCCCTTTTTCAGTTAAAGAAAACAAAAAGTTACTTAGTTAATGTAGCATTGGAACAGAGTGAATTTTTAAAAGGAAATAATTTTTAATATTCACTTGATGGAGGCATATATAAACGAAAATCATTAACAACAATCCGGAAGCGTAGGTTTGAAGCCATTTTTCATTACCAGTAAAATTAAACTATTTTTAATTCAACTATAAATTACACTTGTGTTTATTGAAGCCTTCAGAAGCATATTTTAAACATTTAAATTGGATTTCCACTCTGAAATATATATTAAGAGAGATAAGCAAGATCACGTAAATTTTCACGTAACTTATTCTGATGGATGTCAGTGTGTAAATCTTTTTTGAAGCACGCTTAAGCTAAATATTTTCATTGATTTCAATTTCTTATTCTATCTAAATCCTCATTCCATTCATGCACATTCTGCTTCCTGCGTTACTCAATTTAATTTAGCTAAATATTTTCATTATTTTCTTTAACTGAGAATTTATTATAATTTTCACACCTCATTTACTTACCGCAATCAGACTGCTGCTCACCACTGCCTTGCCACCTTTCGCTGACGTATTGAAATGTTCGATGACCTCCCAGTTGGATTTCTTTGGCACGCTCGGTTGAGTTGGTGGCAGCTGCAATGGTTGTGGCTGTTGTTGACCAGGTGCTTGTAACTCTAGCGTTGGCGGTGGTGAGCGTGCCTGTTTCAATGAAGAAGAACGACCGGTAAACTTTTGCTTGCGTGCCAGAGTATCCTGCAAAAGTGGATGAAGGAGAAGAAGAAGAAGGTATGAAGACAAATTCAGAAATTTAAGCATGTTAAGTCATCGAAGGAAATTTGAATTTCGTGTCACTCTGAAGCTGTTGAAATTAAAAAATCCAATCAAATCTAGAGGATATTCCTTAAAAGCTTTTTGGCGTGAGGATTTTTTTTTGTTTTTAATGTTTTTCAAAGATGTGCAATATTTATATTTCGTTTGGGGCGATTTTGTTTTTACGCACCTCTTTGCTGTGACGCAGTCCACGTAGTGAAAGACGCTTGGACCATTCTTTCTTTTGAGACTCCGAGGAGAATGAGCGAAACATTTGCGTTGAATTGGAGCTGGAAGACATGACTAAAAGTAGAAAAAAAAAGTTACAGACAAGTTTTAGTTTTTATGAGTGCAACAGGGCGTATGAGTGACATTTAATGCAAAATAAGTTTTATGAAATATTAGGGTTAAGGGGAAAGACATGAAAGACAAGGCTTTATTAATTAATAGAGAGCACGTTTATAATTTTTTTTTTCACTTTCTTTACTTTGAGTTAATTAAGTAATGCCAACAAGTACAACGCTGCTAATGCACTTAACATTTACTCAACGTTAAAAACCTTGAACCTTTTTAGCACAAATAAACCTTCAAGCTACATTTACCATTTAAAGCAATGAAAAATTCACAGGCTTTAAAGTCTTAAATGCAGAAAATATATCAAGAAATTTTTTGGCACAGACTCAAACTGTCAGAAATTTTACTTAGAGCTAAAATAAGCAGAGAAGAGCGTGTGTAACGCATGAGTAACGACATTAAAAATGTGCCTGGAATATTAACAGGGTGCTAAACGTGAAAAACTGATGTGTTGCAAGCATGATGTTGCAACACTTGCGGCAAATATTAAAAAAAAATGCTTGAACTCATTAAAGATATGAAAGCTCTTCAATTTGGCTCAAAACATTATGGCTTTTAAGTGTGGGCTTTTTTTTCATTGACTAAAACCACTTTAGAGTTAAAGCTCTTAGGCAATAAATTGTGGTTGAGAGAAGGGAGTCTACCTTTGGCGCTTACAATTAATTATGTGGTTTTAAGGATAATCTTGCAAAACTGAACAAACACTTTTAGGCACGAATATCCAATAAGCCACACATAAATATATAATTCATTATAATAAATTAATTTTTCACAGTATTACTTGGCATGTTTATATGAAATCGTAACAAAAAAGGGAAAAATTTTATGAAGGCAGCAACAAGTATGCTACTAAAAATAACAGTAACAACCTAAATTATTTATCTCTTATAATCTCTACTTAGCCTTTCATACGAATTGAAACAAAAAAAAAAAAAAAAAAACCCAAAAATACTGCTTTAAAAATAACCACTAATACCAGCAGAAATTATTGAAAACACATCATCAAAAAACACAACCCTACGAGTACCTGCAAAAATGCTTTTTTATCGTCTTTTTTTTACATTTTTTCTATTTGTATGCTTTGAGCGACATGTTATCAAAACACGCAAAGCACACTGACACAAAAACATGCCCTAAAAACACAAATAATCGAAATTTAAACAAACATATTTCATATGAGTATCACTTAAGAATGGCAAAACGTAGAGAATAAAATGAAAATAAAATAAAAATAGAAATCTAAATACAGTTGCTGGCTATGGCACGTGTGGGCATGTTAAAAGTATGGGATGTAAAGGAAGCTGCGGAAAAAGCAAAAATATAAAAAAAGGCAACAGCAAAACAGTCTTCAACATGCCAATAACATGCCAATAACAGGCAGTCAATTGATTTTTTTTTTTAACCGAAATTGAATAGCATGACTCAAATGAATAACAACAACAGCAACCACAATAACAAAAACAATAATAATGAAATATATCCTATACAAACCTACTTTGTTATAATGATTTTTTGTGGGTTAAACAATTTTTCCATTAAGAAAACAAAATGTTCACAAAGAACAACTCAATTTAAAAATTTGAACAAGATACCACCTTAGACACAAACACACACACACACACTTATGCACACAATAACATTGGCAAATAGAAAAAAAAACCATTAAGTGTGGTTAAATGGAGAATTGTGGGAAAAAAATCTTAAACGCCCGACATATTGAGATAGACAGTTAAAAGGGATTTCTAAGGTCATGAAATTGTTTGAATATAAGTTTTAAGGAGCTAAAAATACGATTAAATTCCAAATGATTTTAACAACTCTGAAAAAAATTCTAAATTTTAAATAAGAAAATAACTGAAGTAATTCCTGAAATAACTTTTTAATACTCGTATATGCTGCGAAGTGTCGAAAAACTAAATATTTATTTTAAAAATAACGGTCGTCTTAAAGGTTCATAGGAAAGGCTTAGGGCAAAAAATCTTTGTGTGCCTTAAAAAATTATGTACAATTATAAAATTTAAATAATTGTCTGAAAGCCGATGCCTCATTCTGAGTTAAACTTTGCTAAGCTCAGTTAAGTTTTACTTAAACATAAAAAGCCTTGAAATAATTTAAGATATATGTCATGCCATATGTCTTGTCATATGTCATGTCATATGTCACGTTAAATAACTATAATATCAAATGTCATGTCAAAATTCATGTCAGTGTCAAGACATATATCATGTCATGTAACATGACATATTTCTAACTTAAGAAATCAAGATTTTTTATGTATATGCAAAACTTAACTAAGCTAAGCAAAGTTTAACTCAGAATGAGGTATCGGCCCTCAGACAATTATTTAAATTTTTTCATTATATATAATTTCTTAAGGGAGGGGGGGTCATATACTCAGAACTTTTTTTTCAAAAATTTCTTAAAGCCTTAAGTCTCAAGAATAATATGTGGTGAAAATTTCAAGCAGATATTTTAAAAAAATAACAAAGTTATAGCCTAGTAAGTGAACCGCCTTCTAGAGCGAGCAGTGCTGGCCCTTATTTTCAAACGCGTTTTTCTCGAAACCATGTTTTCAAAGCCGGTGACCAAGATTTCTCGAAACTCAGTGAACCGATCGTTTTGATTTTTTTGCACGCTTATTTAATTCGTAATAATCTCGTACTTGTCGTAGGATTTTTTTTCGCAGCTTCGTTCATTTTTTATAAGCAAAATAATGACGAATTTCTGGTCGAAAATAGTTAATTTACGTTCGGTAGTCCGCCATTTTGTGAAAAATCAATATTTTTAAAATCGGCTATGACCAGAACATGTTTTAAGTATCGAGTTTAATAAAATATTTTGTGTTTTGTTTCAGATGAATTTAGGAGGAGCAATCTTGGTCACCGTTTTTCACCTTTTTTCACATCGCTCTATAAAAAATGCTGTATCTACCTTACTAATAATTGTTTTTTTAATAAAAAAAACTAATCATGCTCTTGAATATGTATATTTTTAGGTATAAAAACCCTCATTTAAAAATATCCCTAAGCTTTCCTTAAAAAAATGCACAAACATGAAATTTTTTTTCGGCCTCTGGGTATATAGTCCCCCTTAAGGCACGCAAAGATTTTTGCCTTAAGCCTTTCCTATGATCATATTATGTCATGTCATATGTCATATGTCATATGTCATAGGGCATATGTCATATGTCATATGTCATATGTCATATGTAAATATGTCATATGTCATGTCATATGTCATGTTATATGGCATGTCATATGTCAAGTTAAATGTAATGTCAAATGTCATGTCAAATGTCATGTTAAATATCATGTCAAATGTCATGTCAAATGTCATGTCAAATGTCATGTCAAATGTCATGTCAAACGTCATGTCAAATGTCATGTCAAATGTCATGTCAAATGTCATGTCAAATGTCATGTCAAATGTCATGTCAAATGTCATGTCAAATGTCATGTCAAATGTCATGTCAAATGTCATGTCAAATGTCATATCAAATGTCATATCAAAAGTCATGTCAAGTGTCATGTCAAATGTCATGTCAAATGTCATGTCAAATATCATGTCAAATGTCATGTCAAATGTCATGTCAAATATCATGTCAAATATCATGTCAAATGTCATGTCAAATGTCATGTCATATGTCACGTTAAATGTCATGTTAAAAGTCATGTCAAATGTCATGTCAAATGTCATGTCAAATGTCATGTCAAATGTCATGGCAAGTGTCATGTCAAATGTCATGTCAAATGTCATGTCAAATATCATGTCAAATGTCATGTCAAATGTCATGCCAAATGCCATGTCAAATGTCATGTCAAATGTCATGTCAAATGTCATGTCAAATGTCATGTCAAATGTCATGTCAAATATCACGTCAAATGTCATGTCATATGTCACGTTAAATGTCATGTCAAAAGTCATGCCAAATGTCATATCATATGTCATGTCATATGTCATTTTATGTCAAGTCAGTAATGTCAGATGTCTTGTCATATATCACGTCATATGTCATGTCAAAAGTCATGTCAAATGTCATGTCAAATGTCATGTCAAATGTCATGTCAAATGTCATGTCAAATGTCATGTCATACGTCATGTTATATGTCATGTCATATGTCATATGTCAACATTTGAGAGCAGAAATCCAATGTCTGGCAGAAATCATAACCACTTTTCTGACCTCTATCCTCAAGTCTGAAAATTGCAATAACAAATGCAAAATTTGAGGTTGAAACCGGCAAATAAATGAACTATTTTGGCAAAACTTAAACATGCCATAAAATATGCACACTTTGCATACTATAACGAGCGGTTTGAAAATGATTTGTTTTAGTTGCAGTTTTATCAAGCATTACTTTTCTTGCTAATAAAACTGTTGTCATGGAGTTAAAATATTTTAATATGAATTTTCCTAGAATGAAGTTTGTTATTCTTCTCAATGTTGTCTATTTAGCTGGTTTTCTGTCATTGACTTATTTTATGAGAAAATTTATCATGGCTTCAAATTCTATGAAATTCAAAAGAAGTTGAGCAGTTGGGGGACAGAGAAGAAAACAATAAAATTTGCTAAATTGATGTTAAACTTGAATTAAAACAAGAATACGAAAACAAACTGCAACTTGACCTTGAACTTTTGTGGAATTTTTTGGAATTCTAATTTTTTGTTATGTTAGGTATTGAATTAGTCGCAGCGGGACCTTCTCACTGCTCTAATAACAGCAGGTGATGCATTATTTTCAGCTTGACATAGTTAAGAAGAAGCTTGAAATGAGATGTCTTCACCAAAGGATGACTGCAGAATAATGATAAAGTAACATGAGAAGTCTAGACATAAAATTCGGCTTTTCGATAAATGATTGAAGGATTTGGAGTGAATTATTGACATTTGAGTAAATAGACTGAAGACAAAGTGAATCTTGCAAAAATTTAAAAAAAAAACTTCAAAGATTGCGTAAGTAAACCAAAATATATTCATACAAATATTTAAACTGCATTAACCCAATTAGCGCAACCGTCCTTTTAAAAGGCCATGAAAAGCGTCAATTTAAATGAGAAGAAAAAACCGTATGTGCATTTTTCATTTTGTAAATTTTTTTGTTTTATTATTGTTTCTTCTTGTTGATGTAGCTTTCGATTCCGAGAAAACTATTGCTTGTATGAAAAAGTTCTTGAACAAAAAGTGTTTAAAAACCCATGACGACTTAAGTTTCACAATAAAATTTCTGTTGCTATCTGGGTTAAGTTGGAATATTTTCTCAAGTACATAATTGCGAAAATTCACTTAATTAACAATTTAAATAAATAAATAAAATTTCCCAAAAATTATATTTCAAAAATAAAGCATTCAAAATACCATAGATCGAAGTGCAAAAATTGGTAATGCTGGCACATCTTGAATGTTTGTTTATTTCTAAAAATAATACTATTGATTGATTGCAACAACAACAACAACAACGAGGCTGAATCTGGAAAATTTCGACAGCAACGAAAGTATTTTGTTTACTAAAATGTGCATGCCATGAAAAACTCAAAATCCAAAAAATGAGAAAAATAAACAAATGAAAATCAAAACAAAGCCTCCTCAAAAATATAAAAAGAAAAAATAACCAAAAAAACAAAAAAAAGCCCCCATAGAAAAGCACGTAAAAAAAACAAAAAGTAAGCATTTCGTTAACAAAATCATCAATGAAAGCGTGAACTAAAAAATCGTGCTACAAAGATTTCCACTTATGAAGCAAACAAACACACACACGCAGAAGTAAAAACTTTTTGCACACACACACACAAGCGCACCTATACAAATACGCACATCACACACTGAGTATTTAATTGACATGCCCTGAGTGTTAAGTTCAATAGTTAAAAAGAAAGAAAGAAAGAAAAAAAAAGCACAAAAACACAAACTGTCATCAGCGTTGGGGCGAGTGAATGTCAGACAAAGTAAATTAATAAATAAATGACAGTAAATAATGAGAGTGCTGTACAAACAAAAGTGTTTTAAAAGAACCACATAATTTCAGTCGACTGAGTCAAACAAAAGCATACCAACACATACCTATATATCAAGGATAGTATCAAAGTCACATATAGGACAAGTACAAGGACATCATCATCATTAGCTAACCCTGATCAAGTAGCAGCAATCAATAATTATTGGCCTTTGCTGTGACAGATGCCGTTGTGGCCTTAAGAATGACCGGCTAAGTTTGCCTTTTTAATTCAGCTGACACAAGACAAATAATAAATGGATTAGCTATTAACTGCTAGTTTTCCATTTTGAATAAATTTGTAGTGTTCGATCACGAAAAAAAGTATTTGGCTTGAATAAAAAAACAAAAATAATATCTTTTAATTAAAGTTTTTTAATTGAAATAATTCCTCATATATTAAGAAAAAAAACAATAATAAAAATTTATTAACTCTTTAAAATATTTTACTCAGTTAGTTATAAATACTGAAAAAAAGATAAAAACTTAAGGGGGGAAATATATCCATAGGCCGAAAAAAAAGGTCATGTTTGTGAATTTTTTTAAAGAAATCTAAGGGATATTTTTAAATTTATTTATTTATTTATTTCATTCATCAAACAGATTTTCAACATCTTACTGACTACTTAAATACTTGATTAATTTAGTGGACGTTAACAATATGATAAAAATTAAGATAGTTCACATTGAGTTATTACGTATACTATAAAAATATAAAACTAAAGTGTTCTTAAATGCACTTCTACTTAAACCTTGATTAAAATCTATTTCACGACACACTGAGTTAGCCAGTCTTAAACAGCGTGTAATAGGTTCATTCATACTATAATTTACTCTATGAAAAGATTCATAGAATAGATTAGAAGATCTTAGCGCACGTGAAGGTACGTGAAAGCGTATTTCAGAAAGCAAATAAGACCAATTTATATCCGAGCAAATAATATCTCTTACAAACATTCTGGCAAAATATTTACGACGATTTTCTAAGGATTGAATACCAAGAAGAAGGCATCTTACATTATAAGAAGGCATTTCAATATTCCATCGTAAGCGACTAATTGCAAACCTCGTAAAACGTCTTTGAACTCTTTCAATTCTACTTGAAGAGCCAGCATAAAATGGGTCTCATATTATGCAGCAATATTCTAAAAGAGATCTCACAAAGGAAAAATAAAGAGTTTTTAAAGATAAAGGATCAGAAAGTTCTTTCGAGTTTCTGATTATGAAGCCTAACATACTACTGGCTTTTGCTACTATGTAGTCTATGTGCCTTGAAAAACGAAGTTTACTGTCAAGTATTACTCTAAGATCCTTTTTTTCAGTAATCCTTGACAAAGATATATTTCCAAGTTTATACGGATAAAGCATAATAGAAAAACTTCGACTGAAAGTCAAACATTGGCATTTTGATTGAGCGGTAGTAAATTGTTACTGCACCAAGAAGATAATTGTAACAAATCCCTCTCCAGATTTATACAATCATTATTGTCTTTTATTGTAGAAAAAATTTTTATGTCATCGGCATACATTAAACACTAAGAAAACTTTACTATTTTGGGAATATCGTTTATAAATAATAGGAACAAAAGAGGCCCCAAATGGCTGCCTTGGGGAACCCCTGAAGAGACCGTTATAGCATCTGACATTAAGTTATTTATTCGAACGAATTGTGTCCGACCTAAAAGGTATGATTCAAACCATTTTAGAATACTGGAGTGAAATCCAATGGATTCTAGTTGTTTTAAAAGTAAGTAATGGTGAACTCTGTCGAAAGCTTTTGAAAAATCAGTGAATATAACATCACACTGATATCCATTTTTAAAGCTGTTTAAAATATATTTAGTAAATATTATCAAATTAGTAGTTGTTGACCTTCCAGTAAAAAAACCATCTTGAAGCGGTGATATAACCTCCTTCATTAAAAAATGAGTCTATTGTAGATCAATTTTTCAAAAAGTTTAGGGATCGCAGATATTTTACATATTAAGCGATAGTTTGAAACCTCATTTTTTGAACCAGATTTGAAGGGTTTTTATATCTTAAAATATACACATTCAAGAGTATTTTTAGTTTTTTTTTATTAAAAAAAAATTAATATTAAGGTAGATACAGCATTTTTTGTAGAGCGCTCTGAAAAAAAGGTGAAATGCGGTGACCATGATTGCTCCTCCTAAATTCATTTGAAACAAAAAAAATTAATAATATTATTAAACTAGATACTTAAAACTCGTACTTGTCATAGTCGATTTTGAAAATATTGATTTTACACAAAATGGCGGCCTTCCGAACGTAAATTAATGATTTTCGACCAAAAATTCGTCATTATTTTGCCTATAAAAAATGAACGAAACCATAGTTGAATAAATAAGGTTGTCTCGTGGCTGATCGTACTCTCTTTTCAGTACCCATAATTGTCAAAATCAATGAAAAGCATGTTATTAATTTTCGTTTTCAGATTTTGTATGAGATGTCAACTTCGATTTGACATTTATGGGAACTCGCTCTCACCCATGCGACAACCTTATTTATTCAACCATGAACGAAACTACGAAAAAAAAATCCTATGACAAGTACGAGATTATTATTAATAAAATAAGCCTGCAAAAAAATCAAAACTATCGATTCACGGAGTTTCGAGAAATCTTGGTCACCGACTTTGAAAACATGGTTTCGAGAAAAACGCGTTTGAAAATAAGGGCCAGCACTGCGCGTCCAGAAGGTTGGTTCACTCACTAGGCTATAATTTTGTTATTTTTGAGATATCGACTTGAAATTCTTTCCAAATATTCTTGAGACTAAAGGCTTTAAGAAAATCCAAAAAATGTTTAAAAGAAAAAAAGTTCTGGGTATATTTCCCCCCCTTAAATGCTTTAATACGTTTCGAAACTCGTTAAATCACTGGTTTGTGTTCTTGCTAACGTCAGAAAAGTTTTTTTTTTGCTTTTTAAACGCAGGCAAATCTGAAAAGAGCTGAAAATAAATTCTTTGACAAATTTTTCTTAACTACGAGGTGTGGCAATTAAGTTCCGGGAATTCGTCAATAAAACACGAAAAAATTAAGTTTTAATCAAAAGTTTATTATCGACCTTCACAATAGTCTCCCTCTAACTCTACACAACGTTTCCAACGTTGCTCCCATGATTGGAAGCACCCTTGGTAATCCTCCGACGTTAGACCGTTCAGCACCCTTGTTACGGCTTCCTTGACCTCCTGTACGCCACCATGGTGAATTCCCTTGAGGTACGACTTCATCTTGGGGAATAAGAAAAAGTTGCAGGGGGCTATAGGGTGGCTGCAGATCGATTTTCGCATGTTTTTTTGTTCATCGGTGAGAATTTTCGGCACCATCTTCGCGCAAATCTTTCGCATGTTACAATTCTCGTTTAAAATTTTTCGAACGGTTTCTTTGTTGATGTTTAATTTGTCAGACAATGTACGAATGCTTTGGCGACGGTCAGACGTGATCAGCTTGCGTAGGCGGTCGACATTCGCGTCAGTACGAGACGTCACAGGGGCTCCTTCACGCAAATCGTCATCTACTGATTCACGCCCCTCTTTA
The DNA here is from genome assembly GCA_943735915.1 of Pherbina coryleti. Taxonomy (NCBI): domain Eukaryota; kingdom Metazoa; phylum Arthropoda; class Insecta; order Diptera; family Sciomyzidae; genus Pherbina; species Pherbina coryleti. Next base: position 124,154,813 of record OX030952.1, on the reverse strand, counting down.
AACCGCTTTGCCCACTCAAACACCCGAGTTTTCGACATGCAGTCATCTCCATACACCACCTGCAGTTTTCGAAGGATTTCCGAAGGTTTATCGCCTAATTTCACCAGAAATTGGATCACGACACGTTGCTTGTAAAGTAAATCACTCATTTTCGTGACGCGACTTAAAAAAGCACTTCCAAAAAACACGCATAAAACACAAACTGAACGTGCGATCGACTTCAAACTTTGACTGGAACTGAAGAAAGGTCACTGCCCTCTAGACATGTATATACAAAATACGCAGTGTTACCAGTTTTCGAATTATAACTAAATTCCCGGAACTTAATTGCCACACCTCGTATTTGACAAATTTTTGAATTTATTTGAATTTTTTTTTTTTATATATTTTAATAAACATTTTTCGTTTCTTTCAAAATTTAAACAAATATACTGACATTTTGAAACTAGTAAAAGCAGAATGAACGATGATGTTAAAAAAAAGCTTTTTTCGAATAACACGTTAAATGAAGTCGGTTTGAACATACTATTAGAGAGCTATTGATATAAAAGTATTACGTATAAAAGTTTTATTATTTCCCTTTACACTTCTTTCTTCGCAAATTGGCGCCATAATAGGATTAACAAAATTTGGGTATAACGGTGAATTGCAAAATTGATATGATTAACTCTGTTCTGACGTCCGACACATAAAAAGGGTTTTATTTAGATAAAATTGTTAAATCAAATTAAAAACAAAAATTAAAACCTGCTACAAAGCAACTTTTTACACATTTTCAGAATATAACTGCTGGCTTAAAATATAAATAATTTTCAGCTCATATCAACTGGGCATACTTAGTGACGTCCGAATGGTAGGCGACATTTTCAAATAGAATTAAAGTAGAAATAACTTTTGTATATTACTTTTGTAGATGGAAAGCCAAATATTAAAAAAAAGTGTGGAAATATCGAAAAATTAGCGAAATAATTAAAAAAGAAACTTGATGAAGAATTTTGTAGAAAAGAAGCGGAGTGAAAGCGTAATTATTGCAAAAAGTTAAAGGAAAAAATAAAAACGACCGCCAGATATCAAAAAAAATATGTGTGGGGCCGTCACGCACGATAGAAGTGAAACTTGAACCCAAAAAGTAGAGATTTTTAAGTGGTTAATTGATTTACTCTTAAATAAAGTCTTACTAAAAAGTCCCATTTCATATAATTGCAAGATGAGTTGAAATCTGTTTTAATGCAATTTCAAAAGTTGAATGTTAGTATACCATAAAATCATACCATACATATATCCCATACCATTATAATGTATCATAAAACTATACCATGCCATCATTCCATGCTCATCTCATTGCCATACTATACCATCAGACAATACTATCATACCATATATTACATATACCATCATATTCTACCACCAAATCATACCTACCATCATATCATATATCTAACCATCATATCATCGCACCTTATCATAATACCGTACCAACAACTAATCATACTATATCCATCATACCATACCATAATACCATTCGATTATAATAATCATACCATACCATTAACTTTTATTGCTTGTAAAAACCTTTATCCAAAAATATTAAATAGAAAACCTTCCTTCAAACTGATGGTACAAAAACAAAAAACTCTTTGTCGAAGTCTGAGTTCTCGAACTCTTTCTGTAAATGTCTTTCGCTGAGGTTTCGGGAATTTGCTTCTTTTAAGCAACTTTTAAATTTAATTTACGTTGACTAAATTTAATTTACTATTAAAATTAACGACTAAGCTTACTTTTTGTATATTTCAGTTAATTCTAAACGTTTGATTCATAGTATGTTTTCACGTAGCTCGAATTACTTCGCTGAAAATAGCAGATTTTGCAATTAATATCACAACTACTGCTATTTTAATAACGTCCGAACACTTCATATCAAAACCACTGTTCATGTACTTACACTTATATTGTATTTTTTTCTGATATTTACAAATAGCAGCCCCTTAATACTTAATGTTGCAATAGTTTTTTTTTCCTAAACAAAGTATTTTCAGCACAAAAATTGGAAAAAAATACGCCCGAATGTAACGTCCGAGACGCAATGGGCTGATTTGCCCATTAGCCCATTTACATTATATCCGAACAAAGTAAGAAAACACTTCTCTCAGTGTACCGGGAAAAATAGAAACTAAAGATATATACTAGCATAAATAATTTAATTAGATTGAATTAATATAAATTTATTCGCTGTGAATTTATTTGAAAAGATTTTTGTAGGGGGTAAAAATAACAAATCTAATGTGTTTTTAATGGAAATTTGAAGAAATTAATCGTTTTACAGCTAATTAAATTTAGTTCACGAAAATAAAATAAAACAGAAAACGTAAACTTAACTCAATAAAAAACAAAAAAAAAAAACAACAAAAAAAAAACACGAGCATTCTAATAAAACAAATACGTAAATTAAAGTGCTGTTAATTGTCCATTAAGAATAAATATCCTAAAGCGCCAAAGGACTAAACTTAATTAGTAGATTAATTAACTTAATAAGTAAGATATCAGCCAAAGAGTAATAATGCAGAACAATATATAAAATCCAGTGCGGTAGTAACATATGACGTTAATATATTACGTAGGCTACCTTTGAAGCAGGGCTGTTAATAACTCACTTTTTTGAAAATGTGAGCGCGCTCGCTTTCTGAGCGGTTCACTTTATGAGCGCGATCACATTCTGAGCGGCTCACTTTTTGAGCGCGCTCAAATTTTTCAAAAAGTGAGTGAAATGACAGCCTTGATATTTAGTTTAATTTGGCTTGTAATAATATTCATTAAAGTGAGTGCCTCTCACTTTTTTAAAAAATGAGTGTGCTCACTTTTTGAGCGCGCTCACATTCAAGTGAACACATTCAAGTGAGCGCTCAAAAAGTAAGCAAAATGAACAGCCTTGCTTTTAAGTATTACCCAATGAATTCTTACAGTTTTATTCGAATATTTGACAACGTTTTGGTGCGTGTGCTCTCCTTATGTTGCCTACAGCAGTTTGGAAATTGTGTTTCATTAAAAAATTTGAACATGTGTAAACACATGAACATTTTTGGGTGATGATTTTTTACGATTTACGACGTGGATTGACAAGAAAGGAATGTATCGATTAACATCGATTCGACTTTTGGTGATGAAGCACCACACACAGCGACTGTGAAACCCTGGTTCAATGAGTTCGAGCGTGGTCATCGTTCTCTCCAAGATGAATTTCGTGAAGGTCGTCTAAGCTGTAACAGCTGTTGTGGCAGAAAACATCGATGCTGCGCGTGAACTGTTGCAAGCAGACTGACATGCTATATACCGGGATATGGAGTCAGCCTTGGGCATAAGTGGGACTAGCATGCATTCTATTTTACATTAGCATTTAGACTCTAAGAAGATCTACTCCGTTGGATACCCCGTAATTCGACGGCTGCTTAAAAACAGGCCAGTGTCAATTAGTACATGGAAATGTTGAATGAACTGGGATTGTTCGAAACATGTTTACGCCATCACCACATGTGAAGAATCATCTATCTACGCTTATAAGCCCGAAAAAAGCAGGTATCCACTGTTTGAGTTTTTCAAAATGAGAAAAACCCGACAAAAGTTGAAGGTGGACGGAGTACATCCAAGCAATGGTTGCCAGTTTTTTCAGAAAAACCGATCATATCGCAACTGTACCACATGAGTAATGGTCAATTTTTAACGCTGAATAACTCCGCCTTTTGTCACGAGCAGCCTGTCCAAAGCCAGGATAAATAAGGATGGCCGTAGGCAACGAGTTCGCCCGATTCTGTGTAAATGTAGAGATCCTGGAGTTGGTAGCCCAATCTGGGGAGTAAGTTGGGAGTAAGTTGACTAGCTCAATGGTAGCGTATGCCTACTGGCATAGCAATTAGCGTACAAATTTGTTAGCACGGGAATAGTCTTTATCTCGGCAGACGTGCGATCATAATTCCACTGACATATTTACAAACACATATCTTATGGATAGTCTTAAATAAGGCTGGGCAGTTTTACTGTAAATTATTGTTTAACCGAGGGCTAATGAGGTATTAGATTTTGGTACTCCGAGCTGAAAAGTATATCTTAGTAATATCAGAGTAACAGAGTTTTTAATTGTGTAGTACTGATGGCTTATGGCCACTCACAGTCATGTGCGATGTACATATCCAATAGTGGTGACTTTTGTCTCCACAGTGAAGTACGATGTGTGAAAATGTGTCAGTGTGTATGAGTGTGTGTCGAGATGAATCCCTTTTGCCCAGGAGACTATCACAGGACTGGCGCGGAGTATCTTGCGGACTGTGGTAGTTCAACGTCATGAACAAGTCTGTGTGATCGGCGTAGAGTTGCGCTAATTCAACCGGGTGGCAATGCCCATAAATTGTCACAGATGTTAGATGGGTTTCGATTTTCACTCGAATAAATGTGGATGGTGACCCAACTAATCATCCATAAATTGGTACTGTTGCGTTTCAATATTGGTTACTGCCCAAATATATACTTGAGTTTGGAGTGCAACTGGTATTATAACTACTATGACAGGGTGTTAGTTGCATCTGAAGTCATGGAATTGACGCCCAGAAGATGGTTGCATGAATATTAGTGTATAGTAGTAGCATGGTACTAACGTCCGGAAGATCTATCTGTTGGGCATCAATTCCGTGAATCTCGACTCCTTTGCCAAGCGGCAACGTAGAATTAAGCCTATACAGCTATCTACGGAAACAGCAACTGGATATCTTCTGCTAATGCTGAATAGTGACAGTCCCAGCGTCTTGGAAACCATGTCACTGTTGACAACATCTCCTTAGAGATTGTTAAGGACTTCGTCTACCTGGGCGCCAGTATTAACTCTTTCAACGATGTCAGTAATGAGATAAAACGAAGCTTAACTCTTACCAACAGGTGTTACCTTGGGCTTAGTAGACAATTGATAAGCAGAGCCCTCTCGCGACGAACAAAACTCAAACGACGCACAGTGGCGCCCGTAGAGCAAACGAGGTTGCAAAAATCAAAATTTTCATGTGCGCCGACGAAGTTTTGAATAAACCCATGTTATAGGAAACTTTTCAACGACTTCAAATATGCTACTCTTAATAATATCACATTTTTAGTTTAGAGGATATAATCGTTCAAAGTTGGCCGACTTTCGTTTTTCAAAAAAACACACAATTTTTAGTCAATTTGTTGCGATTTCAGGTGTAATATCACTGCATTAGTCTAAGTGGCAGTTACAAAATCTGTTGCTGATGCAAGCCCACTGCGACTAAAAAGGATTAAGGAAAGCATTCCCACGCCCACAAACGCACACATTAAAAAGTATGGTTCCGAAGAAGCCTTGGCCTTGTTTATGGACTTACAACTTTCCAAAGAAAAATATGAGATACTACGGTCATCCTTGATGCGACACGGGGCTGACGTTTTACCAGGATACAAGCATATTACTCAAGCCAAAATTAATTCACGACCACTGCATACGGAGTTTACGGAAGTCTCTGTGAAAGCCAATCTGCAGGATCTCATGTGCCATACAGCAAAACGGTTGTTGGAAAGTCTTCCTGAAAATGAGGTGAAAATTCTTCCTGAGAAACTGAGATTGATCAGCAAATGGGGCTGCGATGGATCATCCAGACACAGCGTTTATAAGCAAAGGATATCTTCCAATGACGCTACAATATCGGACGGAAATATGTTTATGGCATCTGTTGTTCCTTTGCGGCTAAAATCTGATGTTTCCCTACACTGGAAAAATCCACGTCCGTCATCAGTGCATTATTGCCGACCAATAATGTTTCAGTTTGCAAGGGAATCGGCAGAACTCATAAGGACCACGGTGAAGGACATTGAAGAACAAATAAGCAAGATTAAGCCTACAAAGCTGCAAATTGGAGAAGGAAAATACATTGAATGCAATTACGAGTTCTACTTGACCATGGTTGACGGAAAAGTCGTAAACGAACTGACAGGAACAACCTCAACATTGTCATGCCCGATTTGCAAAAAGAGTCAGAAGAACTTTGGTAATTTAAACGATTCTACAAACGAGGAGAATTGCGAATATTGAATGTCACCATTGCACGCAAGGATAAGGTGTATGGAGTTCTTGCTAAAACTGGCGTATACCCTACCACAACAAGATGAAAACTTCGATGAATATACATCAATAAAGGATAAGGAAAAGATCAGAAAGAAGCAAATACAGGATGCTTTTTTAAACAAGTTGGACTAAAAGTAGACTGTCCCAAGCACGGATATGGTAACTCAAACGATGGAAACACTTCTAGGAGATTTTTTGAAAATGATGAGGCAGTAACTAGAATCACTAGAATTGACAATCAAATCGTGAAAAGATTGGGAACGATCTTGAATGTTTAAACTGCAAAGAAAATGTCAATTCTACAAAATATGGAGAATATGCATCGAAAACTGCATCTCTTTTAGCAGAAATGTATCCACAGAAGAAGTTGACCCGGACCGTCCATAAAATATTGGCGATTGGCAAAGATATAATTGAGTACCAGCCAACTGGAGAGCTTTCTGAAGAAGCACAGGAGTCAAAACAAATTAACAAATTTTATAAAAAATATAGATTGCAGAACACATTCAAAGCATCAAGGGTAATGCAAAATGAGGACCTCTTCAACATGTTGGCAGCATCTTCCGATCCACTTATTTCTTCCCTGCGGCATGTGAAGTCACGAATAGAGTTAGAAAATAATTATAGTTTAGAAATGATTAGTCTTTTACATATATCTTCTCTTACGAATTGTGATGAATATCTTACAGAAAATTGAAAAAATAAATTTAAAAAAGAAGTAATTTTTTTTAATTTCTTGAGTAATAATTTAAAACATAAAACCCTAAAGAAAAAAAATAAAAACAATTTAAAAATGTAAAAATAATTTTTTTTAGTTACCATAAACTTGATTTTTCTACAAATTTTAGCTTTGATAACCCATAAGTAGGCCCCTACAAAGCGTGGCACCCTTTCCAAACGCTCATTTTATAGGCTGGACACTTATCTATCATATGCTGTTTAAACTGTTCAATTATGTTATTCGGTTCAAAAGATATGATTTTTGCAACGAAAAAACTCAAATGGCGCCACTGTGCGACGCTCTATAAGTCACTAATCATGCCCGTCCTATTATATGCAGCACAAACTTGGACGTTGAGCAGTTCTGATGAAAAGACTTTGGGAGCCTTCGAGAGAAAGATCCTTCGTAAGATCTTCGGTCCAATCTGCGTCAATGGCGAGTAACGAATTCGATGGAACCACGAGCTGTATAAGCTGTACGCTGACATCGACATAGTGAAGCACATTAAAATCGAGCGGCTCCGCTGGCTAGGTCATGTTGAAAATGGCAAACGACGCTCCATTCGACAAGTGAAATATTTGGTTCTGTGTCCGGTGGTGGTAACTACAAAAGATAACGTCCCATCTTCCTTGAAAGGATCAAGTGTTGGATAGCCTGACTATGCTTAGTGTTTCCAACTGGCGCCAGGAAGAGCAAAACTGAAATGGCAGGCGCAATTTTTTATAAGAGGCCAAAACCGACCAAGGGTTGTTAGCGCCAGATAAGTAAGTAAGTAATGCTGAATAGTACACAACCATTTGTTTCCTTGAAGTCTTCGGAGAATTGAGGAAAACCAACTACCGAAGCAAGATCATCCTCCATCACGAAGATGGGAGTTTCCTCACAACAGCTTAAACATAAAAGTTTTTAAGCACTCAGTAGAATTGATGGGAGCACTCAGATCTGCCTTATAGTCTTGACTTGGCACCCAATGACTTCTTCTTGTTCCCTCACATTAAGAAAAAAATGCATGGCTAAGATTTTTCTACGTCTGAACAGGCTATTAAGACCTCCAAAAACCTGGTTTCGGAGTTACCCACTTCACAGTGGCAAAATTGTTTCCAAAATTGGTTAAAAAAAATGCAAAAGTGTATTGCTCTTCTTGGAGAATACTTTGAAAAACAAGAAAAGCATTTCCAATGATTAACTACTAATGATTTTTTGGTTAAACGCAAGACTTAAAAGGCAACCCTCAATTCTTTCATCATTTGTATGGGAGCCCGCCTGAGTAGGTGTCGGAGCGGATAAGTTCAAAGGGAACAATGTTCATACTCGAAAAATGATGTGGGTTAGCCATACATATTAACCGGGAATCCCTGAAAGGATAAATATTGATTTATTTAACAGTTGGGCGTTAGGGTTTTTGAGCTTCTTCACTGGAATTGCCTTCCGATGTAGTATGAAAACTTGACGTGACCCAAAAAAAAAACTGACTTCATATTCGGTTTGAATGACCTCTAAAACAATATAAAAAGTCATCAAACCCCTCGGGTTTTTTTTTTTTTTGACAATTGTTGTACCCTGTTATTATAATAGCTGTTTTTCATTTTTCTTTAATCATTATTGAATTAATTTTTATACAAAAAGAAGATTGGCTTTTTGAGCGGCTTTTTTATCTGGTGAATGATTAAAAATTTGTTCATTAACAAGTGTCGAAAGTACTAATTTCAACCCACAAAGTGTACATAACTGAATTCAAAAGGGATATTTTTGCTTCAATGGGTACTTCACAATGTTAATTCTTAAAACCAAAAAATTCTGAGAACCAATCCAAAAACAATTGACATTATTATTTACATCCCACTTGTTGGCTTTAAATGCTTTAATTTTAAAAATGGCTTCTGTTATAATCTTCTGCAAACATTATCTTTGGTCGCAGATTCTAAATCCTTATCGCAGAGTTCGCAGTAAACTCACTTTGTTTGCTCTTCTCGGAAATAATTTTAAAATGGAAATAATTTCAATATTTAGCTTTAAGATTTCTCACCAAAGACAACAAAGTGAAACTTGCCGATATAATCCTTTTACATTCTTTGTCTTCATTAACCCTTCTTAGAATATTGCTATAAAAAACAATGAACAAGAAGCTTTTTATCCCAGCACGTGCTTAAATATTTACAAAAGCATAAAATTTTCTTACGTCATTGAATCTGAACTCAACACCCTTAGCTTCAAATCAGTCTCGAATTACTCAGCTCATTAAATATTAACATCTTGACATAGTTAAAGAGTTGAAAGCAGACAAACTATAAAAGAGGCACGTGCTGTTCTACACGGCTGCCATAATCAAACATATTAAATGGCAGGCAGCTTAAGTTATTTGTTTTGGAATTTTCTGGACATATTTTAGACATCAATCAAGCAATCTTTGTTTGAAACTTACAAATTCTCAAGATGGGTTAGGCGCTTAGAAGTTAAAAGAAAAACACTTTTGCAGTGTCCAATACTCCTACTTCAAGCAACAAATAGTTGTTGATTAGGCTGCAACACAGAGGATTAGCTGTTAAGGATACCATAGAAAAACATTAGAGGGAAGGAAGCTCCTTAAAAAGCTGCTTGGTGGTGGAAAGAGGAAGAGCGCACGGTATTGCTCAGAATATTTTTATTTTTTTATGAACTAAGAACTTTCCTTTCATTTGGCTTTTTCCTTTCAAGTTTTTCACAAAAGCTTATTATGTAATAGCCTTAAGCTTTAAGATGAATTTTCTGTTAATATTTTATAATTACTAAATATTTTATCAAAATGTTTGCCCTAGTAAAGTTCACTCCGCTGTTAATGCTGTTATTGCTTCTGTCGTTTACTAATAAATGCTACATTAGCTGAATGCATTATCCTGTCTCATATCAAAACAATTATCCATAATGCTTGACTGCTGTGCGTTCTCGTCTTTATGACCAAGGGAGCATCATACATAATTTATAGCATAAAATTTTGTCCACCACAGGTGGGCCTACAGCACGGTTCAACTACTACGGTAGGTACTGTGCTGTAATGATTCTAAGGATTTCAATGTCAAATTTTGAAATCTGGCATAATGCCAACAATCAGAACATTTGAGGGGCAGATTAGAGAGCAGATTTAAGTGACAGGGGCGTTGCTTGGGTGGTTGAAGGGCATGGCACAAAGATTAATTGGACAGTGTTAAATCGATTTCCGTTATATATTAAGGGAAATTTCATGAAATATTTTGAACACACTTGGCTATGTCGTGAGAGCAAAAGAATGAACACTTAATGTTAAATTTCTTTTTAAATATACATATATTCAAAATGACAAAAAAGTGGAATTTTAGAACCGACCGCCATTACTTATGTAAAAGAAACATTTTTTCCTTGGGGACCTATTCCCTCCGACCACATCTTAGGGGAGCTCCTCTTATATTATGATTTTTGTGTATTCCCTACACATGAACATGGAGGCTTTAAGGTTGGGCCGAAAAGGGTTAATAGGTATGACCGACCCCATTAATTTTGCAAAAGAAACAATTTTTCCCTGGTGACCTATTTCCTCCGACCACTCCTTAGGAGGGCTCCCATACAAATATATGATTTTTGTGTATTCCCTACACCTGAACATGGTGGGTTTAAGGGAGGGCCGGAGAGGGTTAATATGTATCACTGACCCCAATTATTTTTGCAAAAGAAACATTGTTTGCTTTGTGACCTATTCCCTCCGACCACTCCTTACAAGGGCTCCCATACAAATATTATGATTTTTGTGTATTCCCTACATTTGAACATGGAGGCTTTAAGGGAGGGCCGGGTTAATTAAAGGGTTAATGTGTATGACCGACACCCATTTCTTTTGCAAAAGAAACATTTTTTCCCTGGGGACCTATTCCATCCAACCACTCCTTAGGGGGGCTCCCATACAGATATTATGGTGTTTGTGTATTCCCTACACCTGAACATAAAGGCTTTAAGGGAGGGTCGAAAAGGGTTAATATGTATCACCGACCCCCATTACTTTTGCAAAAGGGACATTTTTTCCCTGGGGACCTATTTCCTCCGACCACTCCTTAGGAGGGCTCCCATACAAATTTTATAATTTTTGTATATTTATTCCCTACACCTGAACAGGGGGCTTTAAGGGAGGGCCGAAAAGGGTTAATATGTATGACCGACCCCCATTATTTTTGCAAAAGGTACATTTTTTCCCTGGAGACCTATTCCCTCTGACCACTCCTTAGGAGGGCTCCCATACAAATTTTATGATTTTTGTATATTTATTCCCTACACCTGAACAGGGGGCTTTAAGGGAGGGCCGAAAAGGGTTAATATGTATTACCGACCCCCATTATTTTTACAAAAGGTACATTTTTTCCCTGGGGACCTATTCCCTCCGACCACTCCTTAGGGGAGCTCCTATACGAATATTATGATTTTTGTGTATTCCCTACATCTGAACATGGAGGCTTTAAGGGAGTGCCGAAAAGGGTTAATCTGTATGACCGACCCCCATTACTTTTGCAAAAGAAACAATTTTTCCCTGGTGACCTATTTCCTCCGACCACTCCTTAGGAGGGCTCCCATACAAATTTTATGATTTTTGTATATTTATTCCCTACACCTGAACAGGGGGCTTTAAGAGAGGGCCGAAAAGGGTTAATATGTATGACCGACCCCTATTATTTTTGCAAAAGGTACATTTTTTCCCTGGGGACCTATTCCCTCCGACCACTCCTTAGGAGGGCTCCCATACAAATATTATGATTTTTGTGTATTCCCTACACCTGAACTTGGTGGCTTTAAGGGAGGTGCGGAGAGAGTTAATATGTATGATCGACCCCCATTACTTTTGCAAAAGAAACATTCTTTCCCTGGGGACCTATTCCATCCAACTACTCCTTAGGGGGGCTCCCATACAAATTTTATTATTTTTGTATATTTATTCCCCACACCTGAACTTTCCGGGGCTTTAACGGAGGGCCGGAGAGGTTTAATATGTATAACTGACCCCAATTATTTTTACAAAAGAAACATTTTTTGTTTGGTGACCTATTCCTTCCGACCACTCCTTAGGAGAGCTCCCATACAAATATTATGATTTTTGTATATTTATTCCCTACACCTGAACAGGGGGCTTTAAGGAGGGGCCTGAGAGAGTTAATATGTATCATAAAATTAAGTGATATGTAGACTTTTATATCAAAAACATAAAGATATAAGGAAAATAAATGCAATACAGAAATATACCCTGTGTACTCTTTTGTTACTCTCAAAAGTTTGAAATTTACTTTAAAATGTTGTGCATTACAACTCTGTTACTTAGCAGCAGTCACTATTCGTCTTTTTGTTTAAGGTTGATGTTTTCAATGTGAATATCAAAAACATGCTGCATATGCTTTGAATTTTTATGGCAATATTATAATTACTCGATGTATGAACCACGCAATTGAAAAGCTACTGTGTCCAAACTAAATTATAATTATTTAATTTTTCATACTCGTAACACTATGCCCATCGCGGCTAAAGAAATTTCACTTCAAAAAACATAACTTTTAACATTTTTTATCAACGAGGTGTATGCGTTAAATTGAATTAAAACAGATCCCAAACTCTCTTAAAACATATAAATCAATGGGGCCCAAGAAATTTTAAGCGCGGGCCAATGCTTAAAAATACAAAACAAACACAAAATGTTGCTCATCGTTGCTTTTGACAAAAAATCAAAGAAAACAAAACATAACAAAAACAATTACAATGCAATAAAAGTACATATCATGAAGTATACTGTCTTAATTTCTATTACAATAACAATGCTTGCATGAAAAATTACTCGACACACAAGTAACGGGACAACCAACTTCAGCATCGACATAATCAAGTGTGCGTTTTCTATTTTGGCTTTGCATGCATTTGTTTTTGTAAAGTTCGCTGGAAAATGTGCTGAACACTGAACGAGTGAGGTTTTTGTTGTTGTTTTTTGCATGCGTTCTTTAAATTTGGCTCATCGCAAAGACAAAATTAAGATAGAAAAAATTTTGTATGAAGGGCCACGCGGGCCATATGGGCCACTACGTGGACATGATTGATATAAATTGATCATTATGAATGATTAAGATGAGTAAAAAAAGTACTTTGTTTGAATTTGAAAGATTTTTATTGAATGAAACAAAAATGAAAGTAAAGTAATTTAAATTAAATGTAAAGTATAAAAAGTAAGTAAATAAAAGAAATGAATTTCTAAGACCTCATTAAATTCCCTTCATGATGATATAATGCTATCAGCTCGCAGATTTTCTGTGATTTTTTGGTTATTTTTTTAATAAAATTGAACATAAAAATTAAGTAAAAAATTGAGTTTGATCTTCAAAAACACAGTTAAATATCAGACTAACATAAAACAAAATTGCACAGACAGTCTCGGTATGAAGCTGAATATTCTTAATTTTTTTTTTCAAGCGAAAAATCATTGGAAGTTCAAGGAAATACAAGAAATCGTTGGGAACACTCACTAGCGTGAGTATTTGCACATATTTATTATTGATTTCATACGGATTTTTTCCTTTAAATTAATTTCCTGGCGACATAAGATCTAAAAGTAATACTACGAAAACAATTTATTTTCATTTCGTAATTCTCTGACTTTATCTGAGTGAACTTTTGTAAAGCTAACCAAAGATCTGCCATTCTTTTGCACACAGCTGTATCAACAAATATTTTAATGGGTTAAGTCCAAATTAAATTCTTATCAGTTGCTTACATCCACGTAAGGTCGTCATTATTTGGCCAAACAACATAGAATTCATAACGTAAACAGGCTCACCGGAAACAGGAAGCTAGGATGCAACACCTATACAACATAGTATAGAGTAGTCAGCTTCTCTCCATCACTAACTCTGCTTCACTAAGCTATCAGCGCTTATCATGGTATAATAATACGGGGTAGCATTGACAGTTGCTTGGGAAACCATCTCCTGTCAAAAAATATACTCAAAAAGAGAGCGCACACAATCGGCCATTGAAAACACAAACAACAGTTGTTTGTGACAGGAGATGTTTTCTTGTAGAAGAGAAAATAAGCAGTTGTCAATGCTACCTTGTATTATTATACCATGAGCGCTTATTAGTTGCAATGCTTTTATTTTTTTTTGTTGCTGTTCATAAAAGCTTCACGAATTTAATATGTTTTAAAATGCAGAAACACGTTAGGTACACATAAACGCACGTGCCAAACTAACTGACACACACACACACAACCACGCATTGGTTCATCAAGCGGCAAGGCTTCAACATAAACAGACTTTAGCATAATATTTACAGCTACTTATAAATGTATATACTTATACAAACGAAATAAATAAAATGTACGAGTATGCACCGTAAAAAATAAGTATTCGTTTTCGTTAAATGACGATTATTTTTAGGGTTACGTTATAATTTTATGACGCATGTTTGACGAACGTTTCAATCGATTATTGTTGTTATTTATGTATTTCGTTGTAAAAGTTATTGTTGCTTAAGCAGCAGCTACTGTTGTTGTTGTTCTTGTGCTTATCATTTTGTTGGCAATTTGTTGCTAGTTCTATGTTTACCTCACCATTAGCTATCATTAACTTAATGATATTCAATGTCTGGCGGTTATTGTTGTTTTATGTACTCCACTTGTTTATTTTATTTTTGGTTTTTTTTTTACTCATTTTTATCTGTCTACATTCTCTATTCCATCAGGTTGTGCAAAACGTTGCTTACTTTTCTTTCTCTTGTTTTTTTTATTTAATTACTTGCAATCTACCAAAAAATAGAAAACAAAGCAGAGCAGCCAGTAACAACAAGAACAACTACCCTCTCAAGTTTGACAGTGATTAACAACCTGTTGGTATTTTTAGTGTTGGTTTTTTTATGGTGCTGGAATTGCATAGCTATGAGTATCTTTGTTGTTGCTACCGCAGCATTTGCTGCTGTTGTTAGTTCTGTTATTTTATTTATATTTTGGTTAATTTATTGTGCTATTTTAAGTTCCCTCATCAGGAAAATTTGCTTACGACTATATGTCAAAAATAATGGAAACTATTTTCAAATCTCACAAGGTTTTTAAAAAGTCTAAAGCAACCGCTATATAGAATATTCAGATCCAAAGTGAACCAAGTGTAATGCGCAATGTAGTATGCTACGTATAAGACCCATTACTAACCAGAATTGTCTTCAAAATCTCAAAACTCAATTTTTTCGGTGTCTTTTATGCTCGTAGTATAAAAATTTTCCGAAATTTTCTTGACGGCCTCGATAGTCGAGAAGGCAGCTTACTTGATTGCCACTCCAGAGGTCCCGGGTTCCAATCACAACGAGGGCACGGTCCTACGATTAAACCATTCTGAATTTCTTTCCTCATTTCTCATCAACTTAAACTGAAAAACTTATTTACATTTACGACTTCAAGTTGTAGTTGGTGGTAGAGAAGTTTGTGGATGAGATTGCATTGTAGCTTGAATGATTGAGGTAAATACTAGAGGCGACACCAGCATAAGAAAAATAACCTGCAAGCCATCTACAATGTTTCAAGTACTTCGTCTCTGTCGTCATCACATTTCAAAACAAGCAGTTTTGAAAGCAAATTTTTTGAATTGGACTTAAATTCAGTATCTAACAAAACTCAAGTATAATCCGTACTGAAGTAGAATATAGAATATTTATACGAAAATTAAGTCCACAAAAACTTATAAATTTTAACCTTCGAAGTATTTATATTAGTTAATAAAGAAAAAAAGTTGCAAACTATCAAAGTTAAAAATGTTTTTCTCAGGCACCCTGTAAGAAAGTGAATATGACAATTTTCATGGGCTGTCACTACCTGGGTTAAGTGTACCCTGGTATATATCAGAACCACCTTGCTTACAATTCTTTACTAAAAAGCAATTAGCGGAATTTGAATATTTTGGCGGTTTTTACAGGGTGCCTAGGAAAAAAATTTTATAGCAATGAAGCATTCTCGATGTAAGTTTTCATGATGATTCAATAAAAATAGATTACATACTGCGCAGGTCCGTTAGGTTTTGCTCATACAATCAGCTGTTTTCGTAACATCAACAGAATTTAAAATAAAAAATTATTTAATATCGAATAAAAAATCATTAAATTAAATAGAGGTGTGCACAAAAATTGCAACAACGACAATGGCTCAAAAACGAACTCAAATTGTTTTTTCGCGTTTCCTTCAAATGGAGCTTTACAAAAGCAATAGATACGTTTTTGTTGCCGCAACGAAAATATAAATCCTAACACTTCTGTGATTTGCATGGACCATTTTAAGGCTGGCAATAGATTTAGAGATGAGTAAAATGGAGAAATAATTTAGATTTGTTTTGGCCACTTTTTTGGACTACGCAGAAAAGGTAAACGTTAAAAAAATTGGCTAAGGTTATTTTTTTATTTTCAATTTAATGATAGAATCTTGTTCCTTACCTAAAAATATTTTTCAAAGTGTAAATTTTTCTAAATAGTTAACCCTTATCAGCAAAAGTGGGTTCAAACTGAAACGATTTGTTATTCAAAAAGTCAATTGTCAATTTAGGGAAAAATTTTATAAAACGTTAAATATAAAAATTTAAAATTTTATAAAAGTTCTTGAATTTGTCAAAATATAAGTAAAAATAAAAAAAAATATTTTGACATTAATAGATTTTTGAGTCTTGCCATTTTTTGCAAAATTCAAAAATATCAAATATGTTTTTTTTTAAATTGGTATTGTACTGTAAAAGGATCATTACGATTGATCAAGATGAGTAAAATAAGTACTTTGTTTAAATTTTAAAGAGTTCCTTCCATTGAATGAAACAAAAATAAAAATTATATGTTTGCTTTTAAGACGTAAGTTCAAAACCCAAAAGAAATAATGAAAAGTAATGAATCTCTAAGTGGCGGCCGTGGTGCAATGGGTAGAGTGCGTGACCCATACGCCAGAGAACCCGGTTTCAATTCCATCCGACACAGAAAGTTTTTCAATTGAATTAATTTTTCTGTTCGGTCGTCACCTCTCTGCAGACAATGGCAAGTCTAAGAGAGTAAATATTGCCATGTAAAGCTTCTTGAGAACATGTGCCGTTCGGAGTCGGCATGAAACTAGTAGGTCCAGTTCTCGATCAATTGTGTTCAAACATTTAATAACACGCACAACATAGTTTGATCATAAGAAGTTCGGTCAAAGCCCTTTCAAGGGCGGAAATGGCCAGTTTATTATTACTAGTATTGCCTTTGGTCGAAATTCGACCATTTAAAAATTGATTTTTTTTTTTTATTTTTATTGAAAACATTTTTTGCTTTTTTCACTCATGTGCAAACGTAACTGAACTCATAACCCACCATACGCACCACCAGCAGGAATTCACAAAATACTTCACTCTGAGTTTCCATATTCTGTGACTTTTAATTTCAAGCTATTCAATATCAAAAATTTGCCAATGCGGTGCCACACCCCTTTGTCCAATGCCCGTCCCTGTACCCTACTTCCCATATTCTACTTTTAAGTAGAAGGATATCAGCAAGTGGGAACTCCATATTGAGTTTCATTGTTTTACGGCATTTACTTCCAAAGCTATTCGATATAAAAACTCTGAATTGTATGGGTGGTGATACGCCCTTTGTCTTAATCTCGTTCAAATTTTTCAGTCGAAGAACACGACTAAATAGGAATTTCCTACCTCGTTTCATTGATTTTTGACTTATAGTTCGAAAGTTTTACCGAAAATTTGGGCTGTTAAAAAGTGCCACGCCCCTGCGTACATGTGATTTGAGGCTGAATACCGATTTTCAAGGCTGTGTGACCTGTTCGATATACCTAAAGCTATTCGATATGCCAAATTTGGGTTGTATGCGATGTGCCACGTCCACTATAGATATCCGGTGCACTCCTTCTCCCTACTCTTATTGATTTAAAAAAAAAATTATCAAATTCAGTTGACACGGGAGAAAATGGTTCCTCATTGTTCTACCTAAGCCCATTTATATATAGATATAATAATAATATATATCTATATCTATACTATTATATAAAAGGGTTCTCTCGAATTTTCATCGTTCAATCAAGGGAGTAAATGCTGAACCGATTTTAATAATTATTTCACTATTCAATTGCTATAATAAGCGACCCTGCTACTGGGTACTACGTTTTTGGTAAATCTTTTTATTTAATTATTTAAAAATTCATGTATTTTAATCCATGCTGCCATTGTACAAGCAGCACGAAATAACAGCAAACAATAGCTTAAGCTCTTTGTTGAGAGAGAGAGGTGAGATTCTACAACTCACCGCGCTGGTCTCTTGAGTGGATAGTTGCACTCAGTTAATACCTGCTACAGTGTAGCCATGGTATAATAATACAAGGTAGCATTGACAGTTGCTTGGGAAATCATCTACTGTCAAAAAATATACTCAAAAAGAGAGCGCTCACAATCCGCCATTGAAAACACAAGCAATGTTGAAAACGTTGAAGTGAAAAAAAACAACAACCACAGCAGCTGCTGATGTATTTCCACAAAAAGCTGTTTTTGACAGTTTATGTTTTTCTGTTGAAGAGAAAATAAGCAGTTGTCAATGCTACCATGTATTATTATACCATGAAGTGTAGCCATAAGCCCAATATATAGTATTTATTTGCGTGCCACTCTTTTTATTTCAATATCTACTGAGTTAAATAATCCAATAAATAGTTTGTATGCTCACTATCGGCAACTGTACTAAAACTGGGTAATGTCTGGGCCATCTACTAGAAAACTGGAATGGGCATTATGTAAGGGGGTGTGGCTCCGCCCATACAATTAAAATTTGTCTTATCGAATAGCTTTGAATGTAAAAGTAGTAGTACTCACATACAAACTCAAAACGGAGTTACTATTTGATGATCTCCTGCTACTGGGAAACTGTAACGGGCAGTGGAAAATGACAGTGGTGTTAAACTATGACTCTTAGAAAATTTTTGAATATACCTATTATGTTCCCATATAGTTGCAGGGTTCAGCAACGCGCGCCGGGAAAAGGCTAGTAATATATAAAGTAGATAAGAAAATGGCTTAAAACATAGATTTGCGTATATAACTTTGGAGTGATTTTAAATATTTGAAAAATTTTTTCACAGAAATTATTTTTTAAGCTGTAGAACTTTGTAAAAAATACAAAAACAACATTTTGAAAAATGTAATTTTCATCTAAAAAATCATAGGGGGTAACTCATGATTTTCGATGACAGAAACACTTAATTATATTATGTGTCAAAATGAAGCAATTTTTGGAAATAAATGATATGTTAAATGAAAGAGTGTGAGAGAAGAAAATAGAAAAAAAAAAATTACAAAAAAAGAATGTCTGGTCTAATTTTTGAGCAAAAATTGTATATTTTAGAGTTTTTTTTTTAAACAACATAAAAAATTGAATTGGTGAGATAACGGTAAATCTTTTCTTATTTCTCCAAAGTCATTTTATTAAACTTTTAGACAAAGAAAATTTAATTATAATCGATTGAAAAATGACTGAGATACTTGCTTGCAAAATCAAAATTTGAAATATCAATTGTTTTTTTCTCATTCTGAAGCAATGACATTGCTTTACGAAATGCATTGCATGGAAAAAATCTACAGGTTTCGAAATATCGCAATACTTTTTGTGTTATAATAACGGGAAATTTTTTAACATACTATTTGTGGAAAATATTAGCAAAAAACTTTTCGTATACCGTTATTTTTCTCAACCAACGAATATTCATACAAAAAATGTTGTACTGAGAACATCTATAGTTTTCGAGATATCACAATAATTTTGATGTCAAAATAACGGAAATTTTTCAAAATCTACTATTTGGAAGCAATTTTACCATCACAATTTATATTGACACTTATTACATGAAAAAGTGCTTATTGTAGGGTAACCGTAAACGATGGTGAAAAATATCAAAGTATTTTTTGCACATCTTATGAAGGTCTAAATTTCTCTCTTATATCATGTTTTTCCATCTCTTACAGTTTAGCTTTTATTTAATAAATACTCTTTTTCCGCTCATATTTGAATTAAAAGGTTACCAATCTAATATTCCGATACCTCATTCTTCATTCTACCTCTTCCCAGTTCTGAGATCACTAACTAAAATTAATATAAACTTTCGACGTTAATATTTCGGGTCAAAGGTCATCAATTTAAAATCTAACATAATATGGCACATCTATGGTGCAGTACCTTTCGAATGATATACGTTTCATTGACCTTATTCTAAAATAAATATTGAAAAAGTGTACGACAACATTCGATGTTTGCGTATTAATATATAAGATTATTAAAATGGAGTAATATTGAGGTGATGGTTTCGTTTTTAGGTGATTTATACGCAAATTAAGGGCACTTGCTTCGAATTACACACAAAACTTCGAATTACACACAAATTAAACACAACAAACAGCTGACCTCTGTGATGACGTATGTAGATCCGCAGTAGATTTTATTTTTTGCGCACGGAATATGTTACCTTTATATCATTATATCATGGCTTTCATATTAGGGGCGGACTTTATCACCTTTTTTGTTTTTTGTTTGGAGCCCAACCCCGTCTAATGTACATTATCCAAATACTATGAATAGAATGTTTTGTGCAGCTTTTTAGTATGTACTTATCATTTCCTAAATATCATTTGTCCATTTTATTAACAAAAAAATAATGAATGTTTCAAAAAGTGAGTTTTAACGAAAAATGGTAAGTTTTATATAGAAAAATGTTCAAACTATAACAGTTTCTCAACAGTAAGAGGAACTTGCCTATGAACATGCTTATTTCTTCCTCTATTGTCGCGGAAATTACTTATTGGTGATATGTAAGCAATATTGTCAATAAAATCACAATAAATTTTTAGAAAAGTAACAATTTAATCTGCGAAACCATTTACCATATCGTGACAAATCTTGGTGCATATCGTTTTTTTTTTTTTTGAGTGTTTTGTAAGACCATTCACCACATTTAGACCAAAAAAATTCAAAATTATTTTTTACGATACCAACAAAAGCCTCACTTATTGATTTTTTTTTTCAATTTGTGATTTTTATACCCCTACACTAAGGGAAAAAAATATTAAATTTATCCAAAAACTTTTTTAATTTATCCAAAAAGTTAGTCATTTTTGCACCAATAACGCATTTGCTTAAATCGACTACGTAAATATTTAAAATTTATTTAAATACGTTTTTAATTAAATAAAATAGTAAACTATTTAAACAGAATTAATAAAAAATATGTGGCGTCCGTGGCGTAGTTGGTTAAAGTGCGTGGCCGCTATGTCAATGAACCTGGAGACCCAGGTTCGAACTCCAGCAGCGACAGAAAATTATTTGAATTAAAATAATTTTTCTGTACGGTCGTCACCTCTCTGCAGACAATGGCAAACCTCAGAGAGTTATCAAAATGCCATGTAAAGCTTCTTGAGAACGAGAACACTCCGTTCATCGCCGTTCGGAGTCGGCGTTAAACCTGTTGGTCCGGTTCTCAGTCAATTGTGTACAAACTTAATAACACGCACAACACAATTGATCATAAGAAACTAGGTCAAAGTCCTTTCAAGGGCTGAAATGGCCTTTTATTTATTTTTTTTATTTTAATAAAAAATATATTAAAATCATGCACGAATATATTTAAATATCTTTCAAATATTTATTATTTGAAAATAAAACTATCGCATTTAAGGAATATTTAAATAAAAATATTGAAATTGAAAAACAATTTATTTGAATATTTCCCACGAGCTGCGTCCATATCAAACGCCATTTAGTAGTATATTTTATTTTCTTTTTGTGAAAATATGATTTGTGAGTGCGATGCATGACGAAATCATGTAGAGTGGAGTGACATTCTTGAGAAAATACCGAGTTGTCACTCCACCTTACATGAATTCATCATGCATCGCACTCACCACCCACTCAGAAATCATATTTGCCAAATATCCATGCTATATTACCCTTGCAACATTAACTAAATGAGAACTATAAGACCTGCAATTGCTGGTGCGAAGAAACTGCAGCAGCATCGCACTCTGTTCCTGCTTGGCGGCTGCTTGGCAGCTGTATGGAATATGTGTGTCAGTGTGTGGCATAAATTTAATAATATGTGTGGCAATTTAAATACGGGAAAAAAAACGAGTTGTAAGGAAAATATTTGATTTATCCACGTAAATATTTAAATGAAATATATACTCAGGCGTGGATAATGTTAATATACGTTATTTCCCTTAGTGTACGTTTAAAAAACATAAACGGGGTATATTAATTTTGTCATTCCGTTTGTAACGCCCATAAGGAGGCGTGTTAGGTATAGAAAAGTGTAAATATTCTTGATCAGCATCACCACCCGAGTCGATTTAGCCATGTCCGTCTGTCTGTCCGTCTGTGATCACGATTACAGCCGTAACTTTAAAGCTATCATCACGAAATTCGACATTTAAGCTTTTATTTAAAAAATAAAGGTCAAGTTCGAAAATGAGCCAAATCGGATCATAACCACGCCTACCTCCCATACAAAGTGACTTTATCAAAACGGTAAAATCACTTAGAATTCCACAAAAATTATTATATGAAATTGAAATTTTGCATATGAGCTTTGATATATAATATACACTCTGTGTATGAAATTCCAAATCGGGAGAAAACCACGCCTACCTCCCATACGAAATGACTTTACCAAAAACGTAAAATTTCTTTAAATTCCCCAAAACTTAATATATGGACTTAGAATTTTGCATATGAACTTTGATATATAACCTGTACTCTGTGTATGAAATTCAATCAAATCGTGACTTTACCATACAAAATGACTTTATCAAAAAACAAAAGAGAATAGTTTCTGTTAAAACTATGACGAAAATGTTTTTACAAATAAACATTTTTTTGACTGCTTAAGGCTTTGAATATACTTTGGTTCGGACGTGGGGGTATTTTAACTTCGACCCAGTCGAAGATCATTTCTTACTAGTTGTTTTTAAGTTTTTGTAATTAAATGAAGTAAATTGTCTTGGAAAAACATCTATTCTCTTAATTCCCGCAGGACTTTTTCATCTTGGATTTCTTATTTCCGAGATTTAGTGTGAGCCGTAAAGCGGTGTTTATTTTTTAGAGTCAATTTCAATGAGTCTCTAGCGGCACCAAAAAAATATATAAATAAAATATTTTTTTTTTCTAATTCTTGGAAATTGTATAATATGCTGAGAAAAAAAAATGACGATGATTATTAGAGGACTTCAGAAAACAAAATATTGCAAAAGTATATTTTTCACCTTATAAAGTGTACTTACTAGTCCCTAAAAAAATAAAAATCTAAAAAATTAGGATTATAATATTCTGAAAAATGTTTCTATTTTTGTAAAATAGCCCAACAAGTACAAATTTCTTCACTAGTCTTCATATCTTTCCCGAATATTCCACCAATAAAACTAGTAAATATCTCTCTCTTTCTTCATTTCGGACTCTTTTTTTTTGGGCTCAAAATAAAATTCTCTAGAAGAGTTTTTGTTTCCAAAACTTTAAATGAAACTTTCCACTTTATTTCTTGGGCTATAAATTTTGTTTCAGTCATTTAGAAAAACATTTACGCCATGGTAAATAAATACTCGACGCAAACAAAAAACAAACCCCAAACGACCCCCAAATTAACTGCTTGGAAAAATAATTACAGTCAAGTTGTCGGTCAGCAAAGCCGGTGGGTGTATGCGACAGACAATGTCAACACTGAATTTATTTACACTGCACTAATTTAAACAGAGCGTGTCATTATAGTGACCAGACTTTCAAATTGTCAAACTCAACAACAAATATTCCTAATTGAATTGCTTGGCCTACCTACACTGAGCTTAAGAAACAAAAATAAAATAAAAAGCTTCAATGAACTCAGTTGTGGGCTTTGAAAAAAAAAAAAAATGATATCAGAAGCAATATCAAAAACAAATGTCCTTTATCTAGCTTTATTTGTTTGGACGCAGAAATAAATAAAAATAAATAGTTAGTTCATTTTTGCTTATTACGCTGGAACTGAAAGCAACTAAGCTTATAGAAGAACAAAAATAAAAAAAATTATAAAAAATAAAAATAAAAACGCAGTTCAAAGTTAAAAATGTCAAAAGCAATGAATTCTTCTTCTAATTAACTATACAAATACAGGGTGCAGCTGCTATTTCGAAATAGCTCAGCATATTTATGTTTTTTCAATATAGCTAAAAATAACCAAATAATGCGTGCAGCTGGCCAAGGAACAGAAAGCAACAGCAAGCAACATCAAGCGTTAAGCACGCACGCACCCAAAAAGTACGGCTTTTTATTTTCATTAATTTTGAGCTTTTAATTGAATTTTCCCGAGCCTGTCGTAATTTTTCTTGCCTTATTATTTTCTGTTTCTTTTACTTATTGGCACGCATAGATTTTCATTAAATAGCATTTCAGCAAATTTCAGCTGTCTTATTTAACTTTTTTTTTTGTTTTGTTGTTTTTTTGTTTTTTTTTTTTTTGTTTTTTTTTCCTTTTTGTTCTCGTTGTATATTTGCACTTTTTATTTAGATGTCTATTACATGAGCAATTTTTCCGGTCTTTGAGTGTGGGGGTCTATGTGTGTTTGAGTGTGTGTTGATAGGCTTATTTGTTTATTTCTATGTATTTTAGCACATGTTCAGTTAAGCAAACATTTTTTGTTTCCACACCCCCATCTAAAAAATGTTGAAGTTTTTGTTTATATTTCATTTAAAATATTTTTATGAACAGCTTTTTAATTTAATTGTTGCTCTTAGTTTATTTTCAGTGTTATATAAATTGCTTTTTTCCAACATAAATATTTCAGCTGGAAGCATGCAAATTTGTTGAAATAGCTAAAAAATCAACAAATAGCTTGTAAGTGGGGGAAAAGAGAGAATTTTTAATTTATTTCGATGCAATATGCTAGAGTTTTTTTTAATAAAATAACATTTTTAAATAAATTTTTTACATGATATAAAGTACTGATAAAGCTCGTGCTTTTGCTTGCTTTTTATTTTGCTTTTGCATTTGTTTTTGCTTCTCCTTTGTTTTGATTTTGATTTTGATTTTGATTTTGATTTTGATTTGGATTTTGATTTTGATTTTGATTTTGATTTTGATTTTGATTTTGATTTTGATTTTGATTTTGATTTTGATTTTGATTTTGATTTTGATTTTGATTCTGATTTTGATTTTGATTCTGATTTTGATTTTGATTTTGATTTTGATTTTGATTTTGATTTTGATTTTGATTTTGATTTTGATTTTGATTTTGATTTTGATTTTGATTTTGATTTTGATTTTGATTTTGATTTTGATTTTGATTTTGATTTTGATTTTGATTTTGATTTTGATTTTGATTTTGATTTTGGTTTTGATTTTGATTTTGATTTTGATTTTGATTTTGATTTTGATTTTGATTTTGATTTTGATTTTGATTTTGATTTTGATTTTGATTTTGATTTTGATTTTGATTTTGATTTTGATTTTGATTTTGTTTTTGTTTTTGATATTGAGTTTGATTTTGGTTTCTATTTTGATTTTGATTTTGCTTTTGCTTTTGCTTTTTCTTTTGTTTTTGCTTTTGCTTTTGCTTTTTCTTTTGCTTTTGCTTTTGCTTTTGCTTTTGCTTTTGCTTTTGACTTTGCTTTTGCTTTTGCTTTTGCTTTTGCTTTTGCTTTTGCTTTTGCTTTTGCTTTTGCTTTTGCTTTTGCTTTTGATTTTTCTTTTGCTTTTGCTTTTGCTTTTGATTTTGCTATTCCTTTTACTATTACTTCGGTGTTGCTTTTGCATTTTGTTTGCTTTTTCCTTAGCATCATGCAATAATTAAAGTGCTATGCATTGATGGTGTCGCCCTGAGAAGCCATGTAGCCATGGAATCGTTTGTCACTGTTGTTGCATTTTTACTGCATTAAGAATTTTCATGGCAAATTTTTTTTGTTTTTGTTATAAGGGTAAAGAATCAATCTTTGTTGTCACAAAATAAAATTTACCGTGACATTTATAGTAATCGAGTAATAATGCCATGCAATAATATTGCATTTATGTTGCATAAGCTGTTATCTCCTCGAGCTGACGTAAGGCCAAGTAAGGCCAAGTCACTGTCAGAAGGCCAAGTAACTTCTTTATTTCTTTTTTATTATATTTACCGTTGCACACATACTCACTGAGTAATAATTCCATGCAACGCAATGCCATAACTGTTGCATTTTCGATTTTGGAGCGGCTCTCTACGCGGTATCTTTAACTTTATGTCTTTTTTTTTGTCGCGAGTTCTAAGAACCAGCAATCTACTGACGTATTATTTAATTTTTTTTATCGTAGCACCCATAATCAGCAAGTTCTAATTCCATGCAATAAATTTGTTGTTTCGTTGCTTAGCCTCCACTTCCTGATGATTTCATAACTTTTTTTTTTATATATGGCCCATAAGGCCCAAAACTTAACACTTCAATTAATCCTATCGTATCATAACTTTTACCATAGCACCTATACTCAGTGAGAAATTCCATGAAATGCCGATATATTTTAAAAAAATGCTTTTTAAACTTTTATGAAAATTTTGTGCGGTAAAACCTAACGTTGTCACTTCAAAATTACTTGAAATTTAATGTATCAGAATGGGAAATGATTTTATGCTTGAGGCTTTTCTCGTATTTAACTTTATACTTATTCGTATATTTTTATGATGCTTATTATCGTAAGTTACTGTCATCTGTGTTCAATATTAACGATATCTGTTTACGACCACAAAATTTTAACTCATGCCCATGTCAGTGGTAAGACTCAGCTTTCATTTTAATACTCTCCATACTCGAATCATATACTTTAGAGAGTAATTTGTAAAATTGGAATATGAGAGAGTTTTATAGTTTTAACGATCCTTCGTAAAGATTCCATTTATCTTTATATTGAAAATAAAAACGAAGCGTACATTTGGTTCTAGCAGAAAAATTAACATTTGAGATGGAAGTTTATAAAAAATGAATGAGCAGTTTTATGGGAATAAGTTAAAAAATTATGCTTAAAATAAAACCAAACCCGTCAAAATGTTATGTGTAAAAGATTGATGTTCTTTACGTGCTTTTATGGGAAAAATATATAAAATAAAAAAGTTACACATATGTTACAAATAGACTATTAAGAGCTCACTAAGATCAAGAGTGGCAGGAAAATGATAAAGTCGAGTAGTCAAACAAAGTAGCCGCAAAAGTGAATAATGTTGATTGAAATATAAGTGGATTGATTATAATAAATGTTTCAGGAGATCGTAATTTATCGATAAACATGTGTTTAACATGTGTTTTAACAAAAAAACCACGATTCTGAGGTAATATTTGAAAATATTCCATTGTATTTAGTTTAATCAGGCCTACAATCTTTATGACATTTCATAAAAAGTTTTAAGATTTTTTTTTCAAAGTAGAAAATTACCACAATTGCTCCAAAAAATGATACAAAATTAGAAGAATTTCATTTAAAAGATAAGAACTGACAAATCAACAGACGAGTTTAAGTTGATTTTTATTCGAAAAAATCAATTCAACAATAAAAATAGCAATAATTTATTTAAAATCTATGTTAAAAAAACAATAAGTACAACCAATTTCACATGAGAGTTTCTTAATGCAAAAATAACAGAATTAAATAACACGATTTAAAAAAAAAACCCAAAACTAATCGCAAATTCGGAATTGGGGTTTAAAAATCTGTTTTAAAGAAGTCGGATGTACACAAAATATAAAGGTGTAGCTATAAAATTATGAGTCTGATGCTACTATTTTAAGCTTTCTCTTTCGATAACCGTCCTTATATTCCGTTTCTCTACTCATATTCACCTCTGAGGCCAAGTAATTCGTTATAGAAACTATTCAGGAAATATTCTCACAAATGTGTTGACCGAAATTATCCTCACAGCTGTACGCAACTATATTCAAAGATGTTAAGATTTTATTTTTTGATGACGTCACTTTCTATTGGGGATAGGCCTGATTTACATCCCATTTTTTCAAATTTAAAACTCACAGTACGTTTTAAATATCAAAGCTTTTGCTTAAGATATCAAGTTCAGATTTTATTTTTTGTAAAATTTATGTCGACATCCAACAACGTCACTTTGAGCAATTGTGATGAATTGTGTTAACTGTTTTGATTAAGTCGCCTTATGGCGGAAATGGGCGTGGTTTTCGACCGATTTGACAAATTTTTTTATATATATTGATATATATAACTTGATATATATTTGTTAGAAAAAAGTTTTTACGGGAGCATGGTGATAAGTCCCTGAAAAAATTATTAATATGTTCAAAACTAATTATTTTTTTTCAACACAATCTTATAATTTTGTCAAATTGTCAAAAAAAGGATCTAAAATCCTTTCCGAATTATACTATTTCGGCAATCCATAAAGCATCGAGTTTATCAAACAGCTCTGTATGATATACCCCGGTAATATTTCTGGCTTTTTCAATATAATCGATAAACCATACCATGTGTACACCAATAACTGTCACATGATTTTGTTGGTCGATAAACCCACTTTCGGCTTTTTCGACTTCAATTCACCAAAACCAGTTCACTGTTTTAACTGATTTTTGGTCTTTGGGTTATGATAGATCTATGTTAAATAATTTTGAAAACTCCCAGCCTAAAAATTTTAATGCATTTTAGTTAAAGATGGCACTTCACAAATGTCAAATGATTTTTGGGATTCTGGCGGCAACGACCTTATTTTTCATGCTTCCATACTTTTTCATACTTTCATTTAAAGGCCTCAGTTCTTAGTCCAACCAATATCAAAGCGGAGCTAGATTCCACTTTGGAGGAGTCTGCTCCTTATACAACAGTAAAATTTTGAGTGGCAGAGTTTAAACGAAGCCGTACGGGCGGTCAAAACGAACATCGTAGGGGTCTACCGAATATGGAGATCGCACCAGAAATGGTGAAGAAAATCCACAAAATGGTATTGGATGAACGTCAACGGGAAGTGCGCTATACATCAGATATGAAAGGCATTTCAAAAAGTGCTGCACATCGCGTATTGACTGAAATTTTGACATGAGCTGTTAAAAAGATGGTTGTCACGATTACGAACAATAGAACAAAATAAGCGTCTTAAGGATGTTTTAATAGAGCATTTTGAAAAGTTTCACAGCAATAAATCAGAACTTTTGCGTTAATTGGATAAAACCCGGGTCCTTCACTTCACACCTAAAACCAAGGAACAGTCAAAACAATCGACTGAAAAGGAAGAGTCGGCTTCAAAGAAGGCGAAGACATTGGCGGTTCCATCGGTTTGACAGGCGGGAAAGGTCATGGCTTCATTTTTTTGGGATAATTTTCAATGATTATTCTTAGAAAGGAAAATCAATCAACTTATTGCAGAGTTTGAGTGATGAGCAAAAAAAAAGCCGCATTTGATAAAAAATAAAGTTTTGTTTCATCAAGACAATGCACCAGTTCAAACATCCGTTTTCGCGATGGCAAAAATCAATGAATGAGTTAAAGTTCGAATTTATTCCTCACGCATCCTATTCGCCAGATTGTGTCTCCTCGACTTATTTTCTGTTTTCAAACATGAAAAAAAAAGCTTGGTGTTAAAAGATTTGCCAACAATGAAGAGGATAAGTTTGCGTATGATGGCTATTTTGAGGAGATCAACGGTTCTCAGTATAAACAGGGTATCGAAGCTATTGAACATACAGCTGGGAAAAGTGTATCGAGCTCAAAGAAGACTATGGAGAAATATACAAATATTTTTTTCTAAATTTTTTGGGTTTTCTTTATTAATCTGGGTATTTCTGGGGCTACATTCCTATGATCAGAAACAAGCTCCAAAAATATAGAAATTTTTGGATTTTTTTTATATTTCTCTCTCATTTTACTCGAAAAAATTTTTTCCATATAAAATTTTGCTTAATGAGAAGAAGTTATTAGTAATATCTTCAATAAAAATTGAGACATCATGATTAACAAAAAAAAAAAAATTTAATTTAAAAAAATTTGTTGGAATATATCCCAACAAAAATTCTATTCACCTACATTGTAAACACGAAAAATTGCGACTCTTCTTCCTATGGAACGATATATTCACACCTATTGAAGTTATAGTCTTAATAAAAGAAATACCTTTGATTAAATATTGTCGGCAATAATTAATCGAACAAAAAATGGACAGTATCAGTTAACATGAACCATCTCCCATACATTTCCCATAATTATAACGAAGTAAAGGGTGATTTTTTTGAGGTTATGATTTTCATGCATTAGTATTTGACAGATCACGTGGGATTTCAGACATGGTGTCAAAGAGAAAGATGCTCAGTATGCTTTGACATTTCATCATGAATAGACTTACTAACGAGCAACGCTTGCAAATCATTGAATTTTATTACCAAAATCAGTGTTCGGTTCGAAATGTGTTTCGCGCTTTACGTCGACAAATTTTGTTCAGCGATGAGGCTCATTTCTGGTTGAATGGCTACGTAAATAAGCAAAATTGCCGCATTTGGAGTGAAGAGCAACCAGAAGCCGTTCAAGAACTGGCCATGCATCCCGAAAAATGCACTGTTTGGTGTGGTTTGTACGCTGGTGGAATCATTGGACCGTATTTTTTCAAAGATGCTGTTGGACGCAACGTTACGGTGAATGGTGATCGCTATCGTTCGATGCTAACAAACTTTTTGTTGCCAAAAATGGAAGAACTGAACTTGGTTGACATGTGGTTTCAACAAGATGGCGCTACATGCCACACATCTCGCGATTCTATGGCCATTTTGAGGGAAAACTTCGGAGAACAATTAATCTCAAGAAATGGACCGGTAAGTTGGCCACCAAGATCATGCGATTTGACGCCTTTAGACTATTTTTTGTGGGGCTACGTCAAGTCTAAAGTCTACAGAAATAAGCCAGCAACTATTCCAGCTTTGGAAGACAACATTTCCGAAGAAATTCGGGCTATTCCGGCCGAAATGCTCGAAAAAGTTGCCCAAAATTGGACTTTCCGAATGGACCACCTAAGACGCAGCCGCGGTCAACATTTAAATGAAATTATCTTCAAAAAGTAAATGTCATGGACCAATCTAACGTTTCAAATAAAGAACCGATGAGATTTTGCAAATTTTATGCGTTTTTTTTAAAAAAAAAGTTATCAGGCACTTAAAAAATCACTCTTTAGTAATGAAAGCTTTTACACGGTCGAAAATTCGGGTTTAAATTTAAAACCCTTAAAACTCTTTTTGGGTTTAAACCTACTTTTTTAAACCCTAGGGTTCCTTTTTTAAACTTGTCAAGGCTTACTTTCGGAAGATTTACGAATTTTAAACTCTAGGGTTTAAAAAATAAACCCAAAAAGTTTAAAACTGTATATATTTAGACATTTAAACCCGAAAAGTTTAAAATTTGGCCTTGAGGTCGATATTTTAAACTCTAGGGTTTAAAAAGTAAACCTTAAGAGTTTAATTTCTTTTTTTTTGTTTTTAGAATTTTAAGCCGTAGGGTTTTAAAAGCAAACCCATAAACTTTATAATTGCTTTCATTTTTAGGTTTAAACTCTTAAGGTTTGAAATTTAGACTTAGAGTTTATTTGTGAAAATTATTTCAAACTCTAGGGTTTAAAAAGTAATCCCATAAAGTTTTAATTTTGTAGAACTCACAAAACTGTACAATTGAACAGTTATGTGAGCAAGCTGAGAAATTGAAATATTCTTGTAAGTGAGAATATTTTCTTTTTTGTTGTCAGTCGGTTACAATTGCTTGACGATGTTGAATATGGATATGTGTTCGTTTCATTAGAGTGTTTTTTGTTGAGACAAAAGAATTTAAATATGTAAAATTGTGTAAATTTGTTGCTGGTGAAATTTAGCGAGGATTTGCTACAATCTGGTAGCACAAATCCCATACGGTTTTAAATGTAAACTAAGGGGCTTAAATGAAACTTCTGGTTTTAAAATAAAACCCATACGGTTTCAAATATAAGCTCTGGAGTTTTAAAAACAAACTTCAAGCTTAAAAATAAAACACATACGGTTTTAAATGTAAGCCCTGGGGTTTTAAGAACAAACTTCGGGTTTAAAAATAAAACCCATACGATTCTAAATGTATACTCAAGGGTTCAAAAAATAAACTTTCGGTTTGAAATCAAAACCGCGGGGTTTTAAATGAAACCACGCACTTCATTTTTTAAACTTCGGACTTAGAATTAAAACTCTTGAAGTTTTAATTTTAAACTTGGGAGTTTTAAAAACAAACTTTCAGGTTAAAAACAAGACCTTAGGGTTTTCATTTTAAACTGCTTGAGTTGAAATAATAAGCTTTCGGATTTAAAAGTAAACTTCAGGGTTTGCAAATGTATATATTCTCGGTCTTATGTTCTATTTTAAACCAAAGGGTTTTAATTTAAAACCTTTTCGGGTTTGGATAAATATATAAACCTCAAGGTTTTAAATTTGAGCCCAAATTTTCGACCGTGTATGTTAACAGCAATAGAACTATCGGTGGATAATGTGTGATCTTTGAAATTCCTGCAAAATATCCATGGGATTGAACATGTAAGCGTTACATCTCTATGTAATAAATAAAGTAACATCTCTAAATATGTCAAAGATTTAGGCTCATAACTAAGAAATGACAAAAGCTGCGATAACGAAATTTTTTAAGTTTAAAATTTCTAACTTTAAGAAATTTTTTATTTTTTCATTTTTTAACAATATTAGGATTGATATGATACAACACAATAATATAAATAATATTATGATCCATATGTCAGTCTGTCTGTCCGTCTGTTTGTCTGTGATAACGGTTACAGCCGTAATTTTTAAGCTATCATCACGAAATTCGATATTTAAGCTTTTATCTAAGAAATAAAGATTAAGTTTGATAATGAGCAAAATCGGATGAAAAAATTAATTTATGAACTTAGAATTTCGCATATGAACTTTGATATTTAATATGCACTCTGACTATGGAATTCAATCAACTCGGATGAAAATCATGCCTACCTCCCATACAAAGTTAATTTATGAGAACGGTTAAGTCTCTTGAAATTCCACAAAAATGTAGTTAATTACTAAAATAACGGGAAAAATTAACGCTTATTAGATCTCACAGATCTCAAACTATCTCAGTGTCAATTTCTCAATATCATAATTATAAAAAGCAATTGAAACCTGGCTTTGATATTAAAATAAATATCATTTTTATGACCATCAAACAAGTTAAAAAAAGAAGGCAACCGGAAGTCAGCGCACCTTGGCATTCTTAGAGCTTAAAGTAGGCACAATAGTGGTTAAATAAAAAAAATTTTTGCAAATATGAGGTGACCCTTTTTTATTTTTCAAAATGGTTTGAAAAATTTTGCGTGACGTGTTAAGAATATTCAAACCCCGCACACAGTCTTATCGACTTTAAATTCAATACATTTCATACAAAACGGTCAGAGCCTGATTTTTAAAGGCATTTTTGGGACCATAATAAGAAAGATTAGAAAAAGAAACGTAAAAAAAGTTGAGCACATTGACACTCCCAGAGCTTAAAGTAGACATAATAAAAGATAAGGAAAAAATAAACCTGAGATCAATGGATATTTCTTAACAGTTCTACATGTTCTCAATGTACAAATTCGATTTCAATTTTTTTCTATCTAGCATGTCCTTTCGCTTCACTGTGTGGCGCCGAGTAACTTATTTTATTACTAATTTCTAAAAATCACATTAAGAAACGATTTTTATAAAATTATTGTTTTTCACTTGGTTGTCAATAAAAAGAGAAGCATTTTTTTAAGGTTTTCTACTGACAAAACAAGTCTAATTTTTAATACTTTAGTAAACTCATGCATTTGTGCAAGCAATGTTCGTTTTTGCAAGGTATTTTAGTCTGAACTAAGAACAACAAGTGATTGAGATGAAATCAAGTGAAAGATGCAAATGTACAAAGCAACTTATCTGGTTTTGTGTTAATTTCTTTACCGAAAATTAAAAAAAAAAAATTATTAAAAAAAATCAATCTTTTGCTTCGATTAATTTAGAAGGCTGTAAAAACCCAAGACCAAAAACAAAAATCTCGTAATTTCAAAAACAACTTAGGCCTAAGCTTACGATATTTATGCATTTGAAGCTCCATAAAAATAAGCCGCTTAGCCAAAATCTAAGTATTTGCAGAAGACAAAAACAAAAAAAACTCTCCAGCCAAATAAAATGGCTGTTGAATGTGTTTAAATTGAAAAAATGAAACGAATTTAAGAGAATTAAAAAAGCAGAAACTTGATAAACTTAAAAAACTCTCCAACTGCAGAGCAAAAAAATGCCCTATTATTTCTTAAGCTTTTTAAACAGCTTAAATCTGCCTAACTCGCCAACAATCAGCCAAGAAAACAGCGAGCCCCATTATATTGAGCTTAAATTATTTGTGCAATGAAGCATCTAGAAGTCGAGCGTAGTATTTAGCCATCTTTACAATAAGCAGATTTGTACGTTTTAAAAATTAAGTCAAAATAATAAATACACACAGCTGATAACAGAAGAACAACAACAACAAGAATTTAAAACTAAAATATTTATTTTGGAAAATGCAAAGACAGCAAGCAAGTAATTGAGATGTAATCAAGTGAAAGATGCAAATGTGCGAGGGTACTCACCTAGTTTTGTGTTAATTTGGCTCGATCCTTAATGCTGGCAGAAGGCGGCAGAGCAGCGCAAGCAAATTAAGCGACCAAAGACAGGTAGACAGTTCAGCTATTAAATAGCAGCGAGCTGAAATAAACAGATATCGAGCACTTCCGGTTGAGCACTGACGAAGTTGATGGCTTAGTTTTTTTTTTTTTTTTGTAGCAAACTTTTCAACAAACTTTTAAGCAGCGTGCCGCCAACTTTAGCTGCTTAACATTTAAAACACTTTCTGGCAAAAGATTTTTCAAGTGCTGCCAAATTTTTCATAATTTATCAACATATTTTAACGATTTGTTGTTGAACAATTTGTTAACATTTCTGTTTGGATTTTATGCACTTGTTTGCTTTTTTTATATTTTATTTACTTTTTTTTCTGTATTTTTTTTTTTTTTTTTTGTGTATTTTGCGTAAAACTTTTTTAAGTTGTAATCAAATTTTTTTTTTTAATATTAATGCCGTTGATTTTCAATTTTTATGCTTTTTATAACGTTGACTTACTTTTGTTTACTTTTGAGCCTTTTTTTTTTTGTGTATAAGTTGTCTTGAATACCCTTGCTATTTTCAGCCGAATTTCTTTATTCCCTTGACATTATGCAGAGGCAATGTTATTGAGCATGAACTGATGAAAGGAGAGATGCAGGAAAGGTACGTTTACAAGTGCTCCGAACTAAGTTGTTGGAAACATTTTTTTCAATATTTACACAGAATCAATTATTTTCTATGGCAAAAAGGCGCGTTCAACAATGCGTTGAAAAGTAAAGAAAACTTTACAGAAAGTTTTTATTAGATAGGTACGAGTAAGACAACAAAATTTAAGCAGATACTTTGGAAATTTTTAATTTTTTCACTGCTTACTTTTTTACTTGTTGTTATTAGGCCGCTGGTTATGGAAGTTGTTTAACGGTAAATTTGACTAAAAAGTAATTTAATTTTTTGAAGTATTTTTTTTTTGTGTTCTCTTCAAAAATAAATTAATTTCTGCTTTCGTTCAGTATCTTTAAATTTGCATAAAAATATCTGCTCCTTCCGCCTGTGTTCAGGCAACAAAATGATGTTATTTTCACTTTTATTTTTGTAGCATTTGCTTCAATGGCTTCTATTCAACACCTTTTTCTTAACTTTGGTTTATTTATTTATGAGGGTCTTTTAGCCATTTTTTATCGTTAGCTGTGGGTTAAATAAATGCGGTATTTTTTATTTCTTTTTTTTTTTTTCTTTTATTGTACTGTTCATTATTTATTTGTGGCTATTTTTTATTTGATTTTATTTGGTTTGGGTGGTTTTTTTGGTTTGGTTTTCGGTTTGGTGTTTGATGTTGTTTCTGCTGCTGCTACTGTTGATTTGTATGCGTATTTCTTGGTAAATAAAATATCTTACTTGCCTACACCAGCTATCGACAACCACAGTCGCAATTTGTGTTAAGGATATGTTTTCACATCCGTTGGAGTAAAAAAAAAAAATAAAAAATGAAAAAATCAAATATCCTTTTTTCAATGTAGCCTCATTGGTTTTACATGTCGTTGGCATAGCATGTAAAGTGTTGCAAAAGCCGTTTAAGGGACTCTCAAGTTACATCTTAAAGAAGCATATGAATAGCAGTAAGTATGGAGGGGGGAGGGGGAGAAATGGGGACGAATGAGTAGATTGTATAGATAACTGTGTTCCATTGGCGTGAAATTGAATTTGGCAAAGTTGTCGCAGTCTTTAAAGGCAGTATTTAAATTGTATTTTAATTAAATTTATGAGCTTTTGTGAGGCTTGTTTTGTTTTGTCATCGGAATGAAGCATTTTTATGGCATTTTTATAGTTAAATTGCATGACATAAGATCTATGTATAAATTATATTTTATTGATTTGCTATTTTTAGTTTTTCTTTTCACTGATTTTCGTAAAGAATTTGGCACAAAGCACTTTTTTGAAGCTTGGTAGAAAAAAAAAAAATTATGATGCCAAAATATAAAATGAAAGTTGAAGGATGTTTGTCGGCAACTTCGTTGCATGTAGAGCAAAGTTCAAGCTATGACTTGTAAAGCACAATTCAATGCTTTGCAGTCAACTCTAATTTAACGATATAAAAATGTTAACCTTATCAAGAAAAATATATAAATTTGTAATATTCCATGTGAATCAAGACAACGTTCTCTTCAAAAGTATTGATAAGACGCCAAAAATAGTTTCAAGGTTTAAAATTTTTTGTATTTTCATATGAAATATGACATTTTTTCTACTTATTTTTCAAAATTAAATATGGCGCTTATGTTTTTATTAGTACTGGAAGGTACTCTTTCTAAAAAAGACACGGATACCTTTGCCGCTACTGATACTTTTCCGATAGTGAAATGAACCCTTTGCTACCTATGTTGATGAAGATTCAAAAATCGATGTTACTACTTCTAACGATGCCGTTGGTATTAACGATGCCGATAACGATGCCGCTACCGATGACTTTTCTACTGCCAAATTATATGAGGCTTGCTTTCTTACTCTCGGTTTCGATGTCATATTAATATAATGCTATGTTCACATAGAGAGTTTACTTTGAGTTTAATTTGAATTCAACCAAAGCAGTCACACAGAGATGTGGAGGCAGAATTGAGTTTATTGTGAATTTCTTAATTTTATAATGTGATTTGACATTTTTTGTTCCTTCACAGCAGTGATATGAATTCCACTTGAGGAAAAGGCTGCCATCTCTGTGTACACATGCACAATTCAGTGTATACAGACAGTTCTTTCTTGCGCTACGCAAATCGGAATTTTTATCGACCAATACTGATATGAAGATCTCATCTTCTACACTTGTCAAAGTTCTTTTCTTCGCTTCTTGGTTCCTTTTTTTGCAAATAGCAAATTGCACATTTTTAGAAACAGCTGGTTTTGACATTTCTCAACATAAAATCGTTCCATATTGTGAACGTACCTTGGACATCTGAAAAGTTGCATATGAAGGTGCCCTTTCATCTGAACGTTAGCATACTTTTAAGCATTCCTCAAATTGAGTCAGCCCCAAACTCAGAAAGCAAATTGAGTTTAGGTTTAGTTTCATCCTGCATAATTGTACCGGAAACTCAATCTAAACTGTCTGTGTGAACAATGCATTACGATCAGAAATAATTATTTTAATAATAACGAAATGCTGAGCTCTTTCTTATGATTTTTATACCCCACATTTAAAAAACGTAAATGGGGTTTATTAATTTTGTCACTCCGCTTGTAACGCTCATAAGGAGGCATGGTAGGTATAGAAAAGTATATATATTCATGATTGGCATCACCATCCGAGTCGATTTAGACATGTCCATCTGTCCGTAATTTTCAATCTATCATCACGAAATTCGATATTTACGCTTGTATCTAAAAAAATCGAAAAAAAAAATAAAAATAAAAAGATCGAAAATGAGACAAATCGGTTAAAAATCATGCCTACCTTCCATACAATCAAAAAGGTAAAATCTCTTTAAATTTCACAAAATTTTATATGTATATTTCTTTTTTTTTTTTTTTTGAATGCACATAACTAGATAACTACTCAACTTGACGTCATGAATAAACATCAAGAACTTATTTTATCACAACAAAAAAAAAAAAAAAAAAACAAAAAAAAAAGAGATTTTCTTTAAAATAACGATTTTCTGGAAAAAACTACTGAAGTATTAATTGTTTTTTTTTTTTTTTAGCTTTGAACCAAGGATTTCAGGTGGAATACCTATTCAGTCAAGTCTGCCTTGGTTCGAAATGGGGTGATAGTTTTAGTGGGAAGGAAAGGGCAATCAAGTGAAACATGTGTAGAATGTTCTAAGCGTGGTGGAAAGCCAAAGAAACATGTGAATTTGAACCAGAGGTAAGTGTTATGCCTTTGCCTCAGTCAATTCAAGTTATAAGGCAATCTCATCCACAAACTTCTCTACCATCAACTACAACTTCAAGTCGTAAATATTGATGAATTTTATTTCAGTTGATTAGAAATAAGGAGAGAAAATTTAGAAAGGTTTTAAAGCGAAGGACCATGGCCTGGCCGGGAATCGAACCCGGGACCTCTGGGGTGGCAGTCGAGCACGCTAACAACTCGACTACCGAGGCGCTATTCACATATGACAATAATTCATTATGAATTAAATTTAATGTGACCTTTCATTAATTATATTAATGGAAATTTGAGCAAGATGAAGACAATGAAGGTAACAACCAACAACGGCTCTGTATAGAGCAAATCATACAGCAGACTAGACAGACTGTTTCGTTGGCCGCTACACCAACTCATCAGAAGTCTTGCATGCCTTTTCACTGTGATCTACTCAAGTTAGTTAGGTCATACTTAAGCTGCCAATTATGCCGAGAAAGTTACCCGGAAGTTTATTTGACAGAGAGAACGCTTTTACATTAATAACTGAGTTCTTATCCTATGATGCACCTTGTGTCAAGGTTAACCTTGATCGTGTCAAACTTTTAGGCTAGGTTGTTGTCTAGTTATCAACATATTTGGCCTTTAGCTCAAATTTGTTTCAATATTTCACTATGTTATATAAAAATAATAGATTTAAAAAAAGTACTTAACAAACTGATACTGAGTATGATTTGTCTATCTCTTACCGTTTTCGTTCAAAACTCAATTTTCGAAATGAATGTAAACGTTTGGTAAATTGCAAAAATTTCTTGCTTATAATAAGTTTAAGAAAATATCTCCATTTTGATGACGAACCTTTGATACATTCCCACATCTCCAAAATATGCAAACTCTTTGCACAATGATTTTTTTAGGTTCAATCATTTAACCTATGAGAAATACTGGGGTGGAATCCGCTAAGGTGATATAGTTGACAGTCGCTTATTGACTGTCGTTTTTGATGGTCGTTTGTGATTATCAACTTTTCGTTGGTCCGTGTAAAGCGATCGCTAAATTTTCTTAATACTTGGCAGCACTTACCATTCAATGGCAGCACAACAATGAAATGTCATTTCGAGCCGGTGTTAATTATTATTGTTTGTGACAAATATTATGATAAGTCAATAAATAATGTTAATTAATAGTTAGTACTTCCAAGAATTCTATATTTTTCGAAAAAAATATTCTTTTGTTGAATCCTTGGGTACAAATTTAATCAAAAGTGGGCATAGTACTGTCTGCATTTTTTTAATAACTAATGCACTGATTTCAGTTACAGTACTTTGACTCATCGGTGAAGCCCAGTCATGCCCAAGGAGATTTACTGTTGCAGCCAATTGAAGAATAGGTGGGATGTGCGTTGACCTTACTCCATTTGGTAAGTCAAGCAACCTCAAAACAGTCAATAAAGTTTCCTTACTTAAACGAAACTTTTTCAAAAAACTGAAAAAAAAAATTATTTTCATTTTTATTAACAATTATCCATAAATGAAATCTTACATTGGGTTAGGAAGTTAAAAAATTTGGCCTTATTTCTTACATTTTTTCTAAGAAGTCGAACTGTCTTATAATTATTAGTTTCTTCATATCCATTAATTAAATTAAATTAATTTTTTAGAAATTCCATTCCTTTGACTTTTTATCACTAATATATTTTGAGAACTATGGATTTCCTTTAAAAGGAAATATATTTAAATTTACCTCAAAAACCGTCTTAATTGTAAATTGTGTTTTACCACTTTCAATTCGATTAATTCTCTGAATTCTTTACCATTCTAAATAAATTAAAAATTAAATTCTTAAAAATATACCTGAACTAAGCTGTATGAATCTATATAAATAAAAATGTAAATGTATGTTTGTACAAAATCTCAAAGTTCTCCGAAAGTTCTTCACCGATTACCTTGGAATTTTGGCACAACAGTGCATTAAAATAGAGTCGTGTTTTTATATAAAAAATGTTGCCACTCCCTCTTTTCCCGCCCACAAATCAATAAAAATGGTATATTTCAGACGGTTTTCATCGTATTATACTAAAATTTGAGCATTTAGTTCAGTCGTATTCAAAATTTATGTACGCCCACTTTTCAGAAATTATTAAAATTCCGTTATAATTCCATTGTAATTCCATTATAATACATGTTGTAAATTTCATAATACACTTATCCCCCGTTCTATACTCGTTCTGTACTGTACTCGTTTAGCACGTTTTCGATCCTACACGGTTTTTAGTTTGTGATGAAAGGGACTTTTTGGCATTCAGACATAACGAAAAATAAGACTGATTGTGATAAGTGACAGTGACAGCACTGAAGCAGTCCGAATATTGGAACTTTGTACTTTTTTAATTTCTATGAAACACATAGACCATTTTAAGTGACTTACTAGGGCGGGTCGGTCTCCATACAAAAAAAAAAAAAGTGCTCGATAAACTCGGTCTAAAATGTAGCTTGGGTCATTGTACTAAACGATTTCGCGATGTGTTAACCCTTAGGCTTCCTGAATTTTTTTTTTTTTAAAGTGCCTTTTTTGGTCAAAAACCCACTTTTTGTATGGACAAGTTTTTTGTTTCGCTGCATTTTCAAAACCAAAATATACCAAATTAAAACTTTAAAAATGATTACTATCCGTATAAAATATTTCGAGAAATTTGCTCGTTCTGAATTTTTTTTTTTTTTTTAATACATTTCGATGCGATTTCGACTTTAATCTTCATAACTACGCTTTATCTCGTCCGATTGATGTCGTTTAATCAACGTTGGAAGGGTAATAAAATATACTTAACCCTAGAAAGATAATCATATTTGCCATACATATTGTAAATATGTACATAATATGCGTCAAATTGACGTAGATTATCTTTCTAGGGTTAACATATCAGGGGCTTACTTGTTAATTTTTAAACAAAGGTTCAAATAATTTTAAAAAAATTAGTGACAAAACTTTCAAGTCAAAATTTTTTATGCAGATAGTAAGCATTTTTGAAACTTTAATTTTGGTGTTTTTGTTTTTAAAAATACAGCGAAAAAAAAATTTTCCATACAAAAAGTGGGTTTATGACCAAAAAAGGCACTTATTGAAATAAATTCTAGGAAGCCTAAGGGTTAATACATTGCGAAATCGTTTTGTGGAGGGTACAAAAATGACCCAAGGTACATTTTAGACCGAGTTTATCGAGCATTTTTTTTAGCGACCTATCCTAATATTTACGTTGGCAGTACATTTAAGTTTATTATTTACGTTTTACGTGTATTCAATGTTTAAATGAATTTATGTTTTATATTTCTTCTAATTAAACAGTTATTTTTATGATTTAATATTTTGCTCTAAGTTTACAATCAATAAATGATAAGTACTGTTATACCTTTTTTTCGTTTTACACGATGTTTCATACAAA
The DNA here is from genome assembly GCA_943735915.1 of Pherbina coryleti. Classification (NCBI taxonomy): domain Eukaryota; kingdom Metazoa; phylum Arthropoda; class Insecta; order Diptera; family Sciomyzidae; genus Pherbina; species Pherbina coryleti. Next base: position 124,113,035 of record OX030952.1, on the reverse strand, counting down.
AATTTCATTTTTGCTTTACACGGATTTCTCAGGAACGTATCTATCGTGTAAAACGGGGGATAGGTATACAAGTTTTAATAGTGAAACTTGGTATGTAGGTTCTATGAGTTGAAGGGGAGGTCACTTTATACATAAATGTAGCAACGCCCACTGTTACCCCCCATCTCTTCGTATATGAAGCAAAGCAGCGTGTGTTTGATGGATATAGACTATAAAACTACTGAACCGATTGGATTGAAATTTGTGTAGTAGTTTTCTTTCGAGTACAAAATGGTTTTCGATAAAAATGTTGCCATACCTACTTTATCGCCCACAAAGCAAAAAAAATTCTATATTCCAGATGATTTCACTTTTTCAAATTTTTTTCTTACATTTCAGTGCAATATATCGTTAATCTCTTCAGGCTATTTGTTCGAGCATAAGGAAATTTACATTCATTGATTCATACATTTATTATTCGTCCATTCATTTCGTAAATTTTGTTTATTTTTTCCTTTTTGAGTTTATCATTGATTAAATAAATTTTTTTTAGGTATTTTTGAATAAAATTTCATTTTTAAAAAATGCGATTTTTTAATATTTAAATGCTACCCAACAAACCTCATGAATTTTGAAAGAAATAAATTTTAAATTAGTAAAACCCATTTGTGAAAAATGACATTTAAATTCGTTTTCGATTCCAAAGTAAACTTTTTAACTGACATCTCCGAACTTGAAGCTCTCTACTCTCTTTATTAACTTGAAAATAAATAGAAATTCTATTTCTGATACATTTTTTGTTTGACACGATTTTGATTGATTACCACAGATTCTGTGAAAAAATTATGTGACATTTTGTGTCAACAAAAAGTGTGATAAGCTCGCTATTATGCCTTGAATTTATTTTATGATGTCAGCATGTCAGCAGAAAATTTTGAGGCAGACATAGGGTTGTCTCAACAAACAAGAGGTGTGGGGTTGCAAAGGCGTATTATTTATTAACTTTATTATTATTTATTATAATAAAGTAAATATTAATTATAAATATTATAATTTATTATTATTTATTAACTGGTAGCTCGGCTGTTTTGAAAGATATTGTTTTTTTTTTTAAATCTCTATTTTATAATTCAATATATAGGTCACTATATACATTTCGGGAATTAATAAAAAGACCGAATTTTTTTTTCTATATTATATTTCGAAATATTCTCCTTTCTGATCAATAAATTTTCAAGCGCTCGAACCATTTTTTTAACATTTATCCCATTTTACTTGAGACACCTCCAAAACTTAGTTTGTAAACGCATCAACGGCTTGTTCTGGCTTTAAATATCTCTATGCATGCAGTTTGTCCTTGATGTGTGGGAACAAAGAGAAAGTGCCAAATTGAGTGCCAAATCAGGACCATGTGGTGGAAGACCCATTAATTCGTTGTTTTGAGTGCTCAAAAACGGCTCAAGATTGCATTGTTTTGAATTCTTCGGCACTTGTTTGTTTTCACAGAATATTTCTTATATGTCTACGTGACTCAAGGGGGAGGGGAATATTTCGGAATATTTCTTGCTTGTCTATGTGTCTCACGGCGGAATATTTCAGAATAGATCTTATTTGTCTAAGTGTCTCAAGGCGAAATATTTCAGAATATTTCCTATATTTTTACGTGTGGTCAAGTGGTACTGTGGCAAAAATTTAAAATAATTTTAGTCTCGTTTTTCAAAATAAAAACTTTAGTCATTATATTTATTCTCGAAATATATGTAGTAAGAGTTTTTGAGACATTCAAACTTATGATCGTTTCAAAAAAAAAAAATAAATTCTATATTTATTGTTGACTAGAGGACCCAGCAAACTTCGTCCCGCCCTAAATTATTTTTTTTTATTGAAATAATTTCGAGCAATCACGATTCCACCCGAAATTAATTTTTTATCGAACTACATTCACGATCGATAACAAATGGTGCCAATCGAATTTCAATTATTGATTGAATGAAACACTCTAATATCCCTTATTTACACGGAATGTAAGGAGGTTGAGGGAATCACATGTCAGATCAATTCAATGCTTTTTGATAGACAACGTTAGCAAAAGTAAACAAAGATGAAGGCTTTCGAACACGCGAACATGTCATATATATCATACCCATGCAAGAAGCTTGGGAATTCAAGATAAATAGTTTTAGACATATAGCTAGCTATACATACATTTTTTACAAATAACTTAAGAGATACATTATTTTGCACTAAAATTTATTTGAGCAACATTTATATTGTTTCCATATAATTTTGTGAGCGGAACTTCCGTCCGCATATCTATATCTAAAAACCTGAATGTAAATCGTGTCCCAACAAGAACGCAATTTTTAAATGTGGCAACACTAGAAATGTCATTGTTTGACATTTGAACAATTGTTACTGTTTGCTAGTAGAAGGTACGAGGTTAGTAAAAATGGAGGGCTACACGAATGAACAACGCATTCTCATTGTGAAATTGCTTTTCCAAAATGGTGAAAGTTTTGCGGCTACAGTTCGCAAATTGCGATCAATTTGGGGTCACAATAATGCTCCAAAAGAGTCAACTGTAAAGAGATTAATGGATAAATTTGGCGAAACTGGGTCTGTTAGTGATGTAAAGACAAAAACGTGCCTTCGACCAGGTCGATCGACCGAAAATGTCGCAGCTGTACGTGATGATGTCGCTCAAACTCCATCCACCTCAATTCGCCACCGAGCTCAACAAATTGGTGTCTCCATATCCACTATGCAGCGAATTTTGACGAAAGATTTGCATCTTCATGCATACAAAGTTCAATTGACTCAGGAACTGAAGCCAGCTGACCATGGACAGCGAAGGGAGTTCGTTAATTGTGTATTGGAGAGACAACATGAAAATGCTGATTTTGCCGCTAAAATCATCTTCAGTGACGAGGCCCATTTCCATCTTGGTGGCTTCGTCAATAGGCAGAATTGTCGCATTTGGGGTGAGGAAAATCCTCGAGTGATTCACGAGAAGCAAATGCATCCTCAACGTGTCACTGTGTGGTGTGGGTTTTGGGCTGGAGGAATCATTGGACCTTTTTTTTATGAAAATGAGGCAGGTCAAGCGCAAACAGTCAATGGTGTTCGGTATAGTGAAATGATAACCAGTTTTTTCTTGCCTAGAATTGAAGAAATGAATGTGGAGGGCATGTGGTTCCAACAAGACGGCGCCACATGTCATACAGCCAGAGAAACAATTCAATTGCTGCATCAGTCATTTCCCGGTCGTGTTATTTCACGTTTTGGAAATCAGAATTGGCCGCCTAGATCGTGCGATTTAACACCATTAGATTTTTTCTTTGGGGTTTTTTGAAGTCGATGGTTTACGCGAATAAGCCGACGATGACTCGAGCCTTGAAAGAGGAAATTGTACGCTGCATTAATGAAATACCGCAGCATTTATGCAAAACGATCATTGAAAATTTCATTAAAAGATCGCGTGCATGCCAGCAAAGCCATCTGCACGATATATTGTTCCATACATAACCTCATTCTGTCTACTTTACGATATAATAAAGTTTTACGATTTTTTTTTTTAAATATCTGTGTTTTATATAAAATTTAAAAATTGCGTTCTTGTTGGGACACCCTTACCTCCATGCTACAGGTGTAAAATGTATACGCTGCATTTGCCTATTCTACTTGCTCTCTCTCTCTTTATATGCTCCATTATCATTATATACATTATATATTATGCTATTACTCGTATGTTCTCTTTATTCTAAAGGTAGAAAATAATTTTAGATTTGATTTAATCCAGCACACAGTCCTATTATTAATTCCAAAGATTGGCCTTGGGATTCACTGATTGCATCACGGCGATGCAAATCGAACTGAATTTGAATTGAACGTTTTTGAACTCGAAAGGTAAATCAGTTAAAATCAATGGAATTCTTGGAATGAGCACTTCCTCACCCTTGAATTTGCCTACTCAAAAGCGTTCATCGTTGCTTGAATGACATTGTTCTTGAGTTGCTTCACGACCAATTTTGTTCCCTTGCACAATTTCTATTGATTGAGGCTCCGAAGCATGATGATAACAGATCCAACCTTCAGTGGAAAATTATGTGCTGTTCTTAAATTCAGGAACACTGTTCGATAATTGGTTGCTTGGTCTGGATACAATCAACTGATTTGAACGAATGTAATTGTCCAGAAATTGCATTTTTAATTATGATAAGGGAAGGTGGGGTATTTTGGGACACGGGGTATCATGGGACAGCGCGATATTTTTCTTCCTAGTATTGGTTGATGCTGCAAACAGATGTTGCTTGACTCGTCTCATACTATATTCATTTTCTGTCGAGCACTCGAGCTGTGCGGACGTGCTGTTGCCTCGCTGCGATAACGTAAAGAAATTGCATACTCTGAAAATTTTTTTTCACTCTGTGTTCATTCAATTTTCTCTACATTTTTCGACGAATCAATACAGGTAGATATGTTTATAACATTCGTTAAACCTCTAGCTTTCGATACACAAAAGATATTATGCATTAAATTACATTGTGTTCATTATGCGCGGCCATTGTGCAAAAGTGAATCATGGGACAGTGCTAGTGGGGAATCATGGGACACGTAGTGTTTCACGATTGACGAACTAAATTTGTGTGTTTGAAGTGTACAATTGATTTTTCGTGCAAAATATCAAAAAAGCAATAGTTTTATGAAATTTTCTAATAGTTGTTTGCATGTTCACTGTTAAGCATGATGCATGGAAGAAGTCGAACATTGGTGTCTTGTTCGACCTACATAACGTGCCGCTCATTGTCGGTCAGTGCTTCGATGTTGTGTAGACACCAAAAACCATCAAATCCGGCTTCCTAATAACTGGGGTCTACACGTTCGACCCACATATTTTCACCGAAGTTGACTTTATTGCATCGGAGCTGAGCGGTAAAAATTTGTTCCAGGAAGATAAGGAAAATGCCGACAATCAACCGAGCTATTGTGAATGGTGATGATGTTGCCACCGCTGCAAATAAGGTAGTGTCAACGTCGGAACCATCAAGAAGTGCCGCAACAAATGGTGCTGCATCATCTTCGTCTATTGTTGCGCCTACACAGCTCCGTGATGCATTAAAATCGGTTGGTCCGTTGAATTTGGGCACGCCTATCCCGAAATCAAATCGTGGCAGTGAGCCAATGCAGTCTACCGTTTTAACATCCCCCGAAGATGTCGCAGATCTGCGTGATAAGGCCGAAAAGAAGTGGCAAAGATTGTCAAAGGCGCGCGATGAACCGGCAGCAAAAAAGCAAAAAGGTCGTGTCAAATCGAAGACACCACAGAAGAAAATGCCGTCACCAACCGACATTGACATGGAGAATGACATCGATTTCTGCATAATTTGCAAACAAAATATGCCGAAGAAGGAAAACCGCCAAAATACCGTCCATTGCACAGTCTGTGGCCGAGGTGTGCACTTAAAATGCACCAGACCGAACCCGAACACTTACACCTGCGTTCACTGCGAATCGGATTAATTTTCATCGCCATTTTCAATTTTTTTTATTAATTATGAACTGCTCTTTCGTTTTCATTCATAAATAAACGTTTTCCATCAATAACTTTAATTTTTTAAATGACCTACGATCTGTCCCACAATTCCCCAACTTTTTTCCAAATCGCAAAAAAGGTTTTTTGCACCAATTGATATAATTTGTACATTTTGGTGGAATATGATTAAACGAATGTTATCAAAAGGAAGATTGCGACTCGTGAAACAATTCCAGTCTTTGAAGTTTTCAGAAAAAGCAATTTTTATGTGACTGTTCGGACGAAATAAAAGTGCGTCCCACAATTCCCCACCTTCCCTTATTCAAATTGATTTTTTTTTATTTTTTTATTTTTCCATACAAAATGTATGGATGTCTTCCTTATTTTCTTTTTTCCTACACTACATCAGTATTGAGGCGAACAAAAAAATTATTAAAATCGGCCGAGCCATTTCCGAGTTTAAGCAAGACTAACGCACGGCAATTGATATTTATATATTCAGAAGATAGAAGATAAGAATAAGATGAGAAACACGATAGGTTTTTGTCTAAGAAAAATACAATAGGCTGCTATAATTCGAATTCAGAAGATTGCAAATTCTATTAGGAAATTTTTGTAGTACATTTCAATTTGAATAAAAATAGTCAGCTCAACCGTCAGTTTTGAAGCCATGAGGTGGTCTAAGGTTCGATCCTCACAATGGGCAAACAAATAATTTTTTTATAATTTTTTTTTTTTATTAATTAAAATTACAGTTTTTGTGTCGTTTGGGATTGGTTGGTGCTTTCTTCAAAAAGGGTTTATTAAGCGCTTAAATTGAATTTATCAACGAAAAGAAATTGAATGAAATATATTCAAAAACAACGGAGTTATTTCATCGAAAGTAAGAAATACGAATTTCTGATAGTTTTTTGTTATCCTAAGGAAACGATGTTAATAAAAAAAGACGCTGTACTAAAATTTTGTGCAATTTTAAAGATATGTGAATGTTTTTGGTGTTAAAATAACAGAATTTTCTTTTTTTACTAACCCTATTAATGTCACGCTATCTGAATAACGTAAACTGTCACGGTGTGACTTAGAGAAACTAATACCAAAAACATAATTATTTTATTGAAAAAAAGAAAGTTCAATTCAAAATATCGTTCATGGAGAATTAATTTCTTTTATTAAGGAGAAAAATTAAATTATTTATAAATAATGTGGAAATTGTTATTAAACTATTAATTTGTACATTTAAGGCAAACTACACTTTTCTGTGAATGATCGGTACTCATGGGTTTCTGACCATTACCACGGAATTGCTTAGAAAATCGTCCTTTTTTATAAGAGGAACAGTTAAGTTGACGCCTCTTCTTTGATTGTACTGTCGATGCATTCTAAACTGGGTTTCATGATGAGTTTTCCATTATCAAGTCTTTTGCAGATACCAGTGTCTTAGAGTCACTACGTGACAGTTCATGTTATTTTTTAATATCTTGTGTAATAAGTAAATATTATCAAAACATAAAAAAAAATTCATTGTATATTATAGAAACAGAATGACCAATAATAAAATATATTTAACTAATTTTGCTTTAAAACAAGTTTTAAATCATTTATATTGGTTTGAAATTGAATAGTGACCCAAAGACACAACCTGACATGAATAGGGTTAAGACGAACAGTTTTGCTGATAAAAGTACGCTAGGATACTTTGTGTTTCTTGTAAAGGGGCGGAAGAAGAGGCGAAGTCAAAACTAAGTATGCCATAACCTAGTTAAGGATTCAAGTAATGTGTGTGCTGAATTAAAGTTGAATCCGTCCAGCCGTTAAGATTTGTTAGTTATTTAAAGTAGTCATTCCCATACAAAATTACCAATTTCGATTTTTTCGATTTTTCCGATGTTCCTTTGATTTTTTTGTAATTTTTTTTCTTTCTAAACCACATCTGTATTAAGGCAAATAATACAAAAGAGAATAATTAAAATCGGCCGAGCCATTTTTGAGCCTTAGCTAACGCACACGCATTTGATTTTTATATATCATGAATTCCATGTCACGCACTGTTACAGCTTGCGAATAATTGCAACTGATTTACTTAAGAAGAAATTTTTGCGAAAACTGGTTTGCATTTTTTTATTAATTAATTTTTATTATTTTTATTATTTAAAATATGTAGAGGTTTTATGAATCCACTTATGAATTTCGGTGATATTAAGCAAAATGTAGCGTACGCACGTGCTACAAAATTTTCTTTTTAAAAATTTTATGTCAGCTTCTATCTGAAATTTCTGCGAATTGACTTCAGATAGAATTTTCATATTTTTTTACAGCAATAAGAGGTTATCCTAGATTATAATAGTAGTTAAGTTATTTGAGAAAATAAAATTATAAAACAATTTTTTCAACTTTAAACACCGTCACGCACATGTTACATTCGTCACGCACAATTACACCGTACGTTCATATTACTGTTACCTTCGACCATATTTACTAAAAACTGAAAAACAAAACAAAAGGATTAAAAATTTCTTATTTTCTTTTTTTTAATCTCTTTTATGTCATGACTACATACATTTAAGAAAAAAATTTGAAATTCAATTATTTTAATCGATAAAAACTATTCTATTCCATTCGATCGAAAAGTCGATGCTCTCAATCACTGGAATTGAAGGAGCTGGAACTTTGGGGACTCTTCAAATTCTTCAACAGATTCCATGTGGACCTATTCAGGTGTATTCTCATTTCTTATGCAAAGAAATTCGCCTGGCCTAAGAGAGAGTACCCGTAAAGGCTGCACCCGTACATCACCAAGTTCAGTGTTTTTGTGAATATGATTCCTTAAAATGGATTTATTTGAATAATAATTTATATTCCGATTTATTTTAACCCTTAAATGCCCAACAACACCGATATCATTAAAATTATGTTGTGCTAAATGATCCCCTGAACACGACCCCGTTTTTATTTTTTTTTGGAAAATATTTTTGTTTAAAGAAAACATGGTTGTATCCAAAATGATACAGTGGGCATTCTGACGTATACCATCAATCAGCTTGGTTGTAGGAGTTCAAGGCAAAAACGTGGGAAACAATTCTTTTTATGATAACTCTAAATTTGTTTATTAAATGATACTCTAAAATTGTTAATAGTTTAAAAGGTATTTCCTGTCAAAAACCGAACTTTCCGTAAAATGAAAAAACCTTTTAATTTGACGGTCAATATTTCCCAAACCAACAAAGTATGCCAATAATTAAATTTCTGTTTTATATTTGAAATTTTCTGAGTGAAAATAAATACATATCCAGCATTTTAATTTTTGCAATATTTTAAAATAAATTGCTTATTTTCTCGGTTGTATCCACAAAGATACACTGGGCATTTAAGGGTTAAATTAACTAAAACTCACTTATGAGAATTCATATTGACACTTGTCAATAGTTAACCATCAATTTAGACGTTTGACCGTCTAATGCAGATGTAAGTACGGAAATTTTTTTAAATGAAGGGTGTATTAATTTCAATTTTTTCGAGTTGTTTTATTTTTGGTCACTTTGCTATATATGAGACCCCCCATATCATTACTAATCGTAATACATTTTAAAGCCCCTCCTCCCCTCTAAATTGGTGACGTAATTTATGAACGACCCCGTAGTGTGTAAAAACTACATTGTTGTATAGAAAAAAGTGTTACATGTGCGAAACGCGTGGAATTTTTTTCAATGGAAATAGTAAATAAAATGTTTTTCAATCTGGTTTGCCATCTCAATATCCAGCCATAACAGCATTTTCCGCAAAAAATTTCTTATATTAGAGTCTGCATTGAAACATATATCAATATTGTCACGCACATGCTACATATTTTCTTAATTTATTTAACTGCTCTAACCACGGTATGTCGTTGATAATTATTTATTCATATATATGTATGATTATTAGGAAAATATTAAAAAATTTGAAGCAAATATTTTTTTTTTTTAATTGTTGTAATAAACAGCGCACGCCCTCACGGCAAATATCAAAATAAAACTGCAAAATTTTCGCTCAACTTATTCACCACGCGAAAGTAAAAAAAACACAGAAAAACTACCGTTATTTTGAAAAATTCAACTTAAAACGTGTTATCCGAATTCGATAGAATATATTCTATATAGTTTCTCTTCTCTCTTTACAATTTGATTTTTGACCTATGAGGTTGACTTTTTGGTGGAATTCGTGATATATAGATATATACAACCTATATTTTCTAGACGGGAATCAGTAGGCATTTAGTAAAAATTTTCATTTATTTATATTGCAAAAAATTAGTTCTTCTCTTGTCTTTTGATTACAATTTTAATCACTCCAAAGAGCTCTACCAGAAATCTTACTCTAATCGAACCTTAAAAATAAGTAGCATCTTCGCTGGGAAAGATACAAAAATGCAAAGAAGTTTCTGAAAATAAGCTCGTTAAACTAGTTGTTCTGATTTTTTTAATTTTTTTTTTGTTTTTTTTTTAATAATTTTTTTAATAATTATTTAAATTATAAAGCTCTTCATTACTAGTTTATTTTATCCCTTTTGTCTTGCTAAAAATAGCAAAAAGTAATGAAAACCAATGTGCTACGTTTTATCAGCATTAATTGTTCTATTGCGAAAAAAAAATGCACGCAAGGCAATAATCAGGAAAGTGCTTTTAACAACAACAGCAACGGCAACAGCAACAGCAAAAACAATAGCAGCAATCAGGATAGGAATGTCCGCATAACCGCAGGCAGCACAACGGTAAATCAAAATCAAGCGGCAAACCGCAACAAACCGCATCCGTAGCAAAGCAAAAACAATGAATGGACAGGCACAGCCAACAACGACGAGGTAAATAATGAAGATAAAAGGATAAAGCATGAACAAAAGCTTTAAAATAGACAATAAGCCAAATCAAGTAGAATGAGCTGGCATACAAAAAAAAAAAAAAGTGAAAAAACAAATAAAAAAAAACAAACAAGAAGATATTGAAATTGAAAACAAAATGCAATAACAAAAAAAAAAAATAGTAAAAAACATTTAAATAACGCTGATTAAAACTGAGCTGTAGCAAAGCAGAGCAAAGCCAACTGCAATACTAACAGATATAAGTGTATGAAGCGGAAACGGAAATAGATACAAGCAAAAAGACAGTTTAATGCAGCTGTAGCAGAAGCGCACAAATGTAAGGCCGGAAGTGCACGTTGCAGTTGAATTTAAAACAAAGAAAAGAGAGAAAGAGAGAGAGCGAAGAAAATCCCATCAACTACCAATGCAAAACAAACAATATATTTTGAATAAATTGTAACTGCTATTGTTAAAAAAATTTTAAATTAAAAATAATAAAAAACTCTTGCTATCGTTGTTGTTGTTGCTTAAAAAGCTTTATTGTACCTGCTGCAATTTTATGATGCACAGTTGGCACAATAAATGCACAAAATAAAATGCAATTTTAACAACATAAATTATTGCATTGTTTTGTATGAGCATTTTGTATACTCTGAAAAAAAACACACATACACACACAAGCGCACTTATAGCAGCAGCAGCAACCAAATAAACACACGCGTTCTGTTCAATGAAATAAACAATTTTAATTTTGGCGCATTTTTAATGAATTAACTTCCTGCTGTTGCCATAAATTTTTTTTATTGCTCATCATAGATGCAGAAATTAACAATAAAGAGCTGGTCAGCAATAACAACAACAAGCCAATATCACTTTTACTACTTTTTATTTTATTTTAAAAAAAAAAAAAAAAATTTATATTGCCTTTTGTTTTTATTTTCACACACTTTCAACACTTAGCAACTTTAATATTTTATTATTAAAATTTTTTTCAAAATTAGTTAAACCGTTAATTTTCTTTTTCACCCGTTTTATTTTTTTTTTTTTCATTCAACGTTCACGAAGAAAAACCCGCAACTGTTTGAATTTTCCATAGCGCTGCGTTTTTATAGCAAAATGCCAAAGTTTCGTTCAATATTGAAAGCCAGGAAAAATTCGTTAAGCTTTGCCAGCTCATGCTCATTTACTCACAGGCTCTCTTCGTGCGTTTGAGCTTATTTTTGCGCCCTTGTGCTCTAAGTTTTGAGTTCAATGTGTGCTTTTCTTTTTGTTTGCTTTTAGTAAAAGTCAAGCAACAAAATATATTAAAAACATCTTCAAATTCATGTCAATCCATTCGGCATCAGCTGTTGCTGTGGCCGGATGTCACAAGAGCAAGGACCAAAATGTTCGTTCCTTCGCTTTGCTTGTTCGCCTTAGCGCTGAGTGACAGTTAGTATTTAAGCAAATGTGCTATATTTGCCAGTGCATTTTTGTGGATGAGAGTGTGTGTGCATCTGTGTGTGTGTGTATGTGCTTGTATATCTATGCCTGAATGCATTGTTGATTGTGTCTCTTTGTAACCACTTGTTGATTAGTTCTGTTTGTGTGCGTCTCTTGTTGTTATTTTTATAACATCATTTGCTGTTGCATTTACTTACCGAATAAACTTCGTTCACTCTTCAACTTTCTCTCACTCATACTCTCACTCTATCTCTCTCTTATACACTAAAAGTCTTCGTGTTGTTTTTAGAATTTTCAGTTAAAGACTTTTAAGTCATGTTTTTCCATATACGTGGGTAAGTTGATTGCCCTTGAAAATTTATAATGATGTCCTTTTCTTTTTCAACATTCAAATTCAATTTTATTGGTTTTGTTTTCACATGAAATTCGAGTAAGTTAAATTTTTCGTATTCTTCTCTATGAATATTTTATTGACACAACAAAGTAAATATTTGGTTGGTGAAAATATTATAAAATATACAAATGTTTTTTTTTTATTTGTTTCTTTTTTTTTTTTTTTGAAAATGCTATATGTTGGCAGCCCTTAGCGACCACAGCTACAGTTTTAACAACAAAGCAAACAATGAAGCAACAACAACAAAATGAGCAAAATCAGCAAATTTTTCATAACAATGCCATGAGAGGAAAAGAACAAACGACAAAACAAACCATTTGTTTTATTCAGTCTCAACATAAAATGAACAGTTATTCACCAAGTAAGACCAAAAAAAAAAGAAGAGGTTTCTTTAAGTATTAAAAATGCGCTATCATTCCTGTTTCAAAAAGTATTTTCAATTATAGTTGAAATGTCCCTTATGATGTGTTTAACAAAGAAATTTATTGAAATTAATTATTTTTATTGTATTAATAGATTCAAATATCTCTGCCCTTGAAAGGACTTTGGCATTATATTCAATGTTTGAACACAAATTATCGAACACTGGGCCTACTTTCTACTACTGGCCCTAGCTTTATGCCGACTTCAGCGGATAGTGTGCATTATTCCGTCACGCCTTATAAAAAAAAAAAAAAAAAAAAAAAAAATTTGTCGCCGTACACCACTTAATCAGAAGCATTATTGAAATAAACAAAAAACAATTTTTTTTGACCGAACGTAGGGGTCGCGCATTGACACATCTCTTCATAACTTCGGTATTTACCGTCTGATCTTAAAATATGATGTCTTTGTTTTTGTTCCAAAGAGAACTACTTTTGTTTTTAAAATTCATTGACTTCAGTTGACTCCTTATAGGACTGACCCATCGGACCTCAGTCCTCCTACCATCTCAAGGTACGATTCTGGTTTTAGAAATGGAAGGCCCTTAAAAATCATTAAACTTTTACTTAAGAAATTTTTTACTATTTCCACCAGAATTAAGAGTGATTTTTTAAGAGCTTTCGGATTTGATTTAAAGAAAAAAAACACGTAAAATTTAGAGAAATTTATAAAATCTTTATTTGAGTCGATAGAACGATCTATATAATGCAATGTTTACTAGAGAGCTGCATGAATTCATTCATTTCATCTCTCTTCAGTGGGTGCAGTACTGAAGTTTATTTTATTCAAATCATTCATGCAGACTAGAGTTCTGTGTAACAAAACATCAAAAGTTTTAAGAGAGCAAGAGTATAACACTCTATTCTTCTCTTAGTGTGTTGCACTCTATTTGCTTTCTCTCATGTTTTGTGCTTTCGAATAAATCGTAGCATATGCAGCTTTAAATAAATAAATAAATAACTGGCCATTTCAGCCCTTGAAAGGACTTTGACCTAGCTTTTTATGATCAATTGTGTTGTGCGTGTTATTAAGTTTGTACACAATTGACCGAGAAATGGACCTACATGCTTAACGCCGACTCCGAACGGCGATGAACGGAATGTTCTTATTCTCAAGAAGCTTTACATGGCATTTTTATTACTCTCTGAGGTTTGCCATTGTCTGCAGAGAGGTGGCGGCCGTACAGAAAAATTATTTTAATTCAAATAATTTTCTGTCGCTGGCTGGGGTTTGAACCTGGGTCTCCAAGGTTCTTTGACATAGCGGCCACGCACTTTAACCAACTACGCCACGGACGCCATATGCAGCTTTAGGTGTCTTAAAATTCATGAGTGCAGTGAATACTTTCTTTACTTTATAGTGTTTCTGCTGTGTTGAATAAATAACTTATTGAAGTGTAAAAATGGTAGAGAATGAAGTAAGTAAATTCAAAAAGATATTACTAGTATACTTGCCAGAAATTAACACTGGTTCATGGAAAATTAGAATGAAGTGCAAACTAATTTCTTGTTTATAAATAATTATTAAGTCATTGTCTTAAGGCATGTTGCTACTTGGCGCGCTCGATATTCGAGCAAAAATTTAAAGTTTTTTTACGGGAAAACGGTAAGAGTTAGAGAAATTTTTTTTTAGGGTGAATAAATACACTAAAAAATTATTTACAAAAATTTTTTTTATTAATATATAGCATTTGTTATGTATGAAACTTTAATTTGAAGTTGACGTGTCGATATCAGAAAGAGCCGATGGTTACCATAATAACTTAAGTTTGGCAGCAACTAGAAAAAGAATTCATAAATAATATAGAATGGTTATCGTGTGATCTAAAATTTTTAAGTTTGGCAAAAAAAAAACAAATTTATGAAGATTTGAAAAAAAGAATCGTAAAAAACGCAAGTTTTTCTGGATTTTGTGCAAAAAACTATAGAAAAAATAAAAATTTTTTGCAATTTTTTAGTTCACACGAAAACTACACAAGTGGAAATTATGCGGTTAAAATTTGGAGATAATCGGACAAGGTAATTTTGTGTAACGAATCAGGTAGAAAAATGTAAAAAAACATCAAATTAAAGTTTCATGCATAAAAAATGTTAAAATATATTAAAAAAATTTTTTTAGTCTACTAATTAACCCCAAAATTTTATTATGTATTCATTCTCTTTTGTTTTCATTTTGCTCTTGGTGCAAATGATGAATGCTCTCATTCATTTGTTTCACTGCCTTAGAGAAGATGAGAGTAAGGATTTGAAAAGCAAGTGAATGTTTTGATACGCATTTCAAACACATTCATGCAGCTCTCTAATGTTTACCGCGGCTACGCTTCAAATGGTTCATACGCCGGGTCGAATTTTCTCATACTCTCTCCAACATATCGGCCGGTATCTCACGAATAAATTCTTCAATATTGGCTTCCAGTGCATCAACCATCATGTCCTTATAGACATGATGGTTGATGCACTGGACATATAGGTAGTGCTCGCCATTCACTGTCGTTTCTGCCTTCGTCGTCTTTGAAAAAGTACAGTCCAATCATGCCACCGGCCCATAATCCACACCAAACATTGCATTTTTCGGGATGCATTCGTAGTTCTTGCAATGCTTCTGGCTGCTCTTCACACCAAATACGGCAATTTTGCTTGTTCACGTATCCATTCAACCAGAAATGAGCTTCGTCGCTGAACACAATTTTCCGATGAAATAGTGGATCTTCATTCAACTTTGCCAGTGCCCATTCACCAAAACTTACCCGTTGTGGTAGGTCATGTGGCTTCAATTCTTGTACCAGCTGTATTTTAAAAGGTTTTACACCCAAATCCTTCCGCAAAATTTTCCACGTAATGAAGTAGCAGAGGCCCAATTGCTGCGAACGGCGCCGAATCGATAATTTTTCGTCAGCAACAACACTGGCGGCTACAGCTACGATATTTTCCTCGGTCCGCACTCTACGTACGTGTGTTGCTGGTTTTATTTCCAGTAATGTAAGCTTGGTGCGAAATTAAGTCACAAGATTCCGAATAGCCGCCTCAGATGGTCGCCCAAACTGACCATAAAATGGAAGAAGTGTGCGATGCACTTTCTTAACCGAGCATGCATTTTGATAATAAAATTCAATATTTTGCAAGCGTTGTTCGCTTGCAAGTCCATTTATGGTGAAATTATAGAGCAAACTGAACATGTTTAACAGTAATACGACAACAGCTGTGCTGCCAAATACAGTATTGCAATTCAGCTAAAATTTCAACCGCTTTTTTTAAACAGAATGCACAGTACACCATATTATCCGAAGCATCTGAGGTTGGCCATTGTCTGCAGCGAGATGACTGGCTATCAGAATCAGAAGAATTTCAATTGAAAAACAAAAAAAATCTGTGTTAGGTGGGATTCGAACCACTTTTTTAAAGCAATGAACAACAAATTCTTTTCTCAAGGACTTGTCTTATTGTTTGGGGCTGTGAAATTGGTTTTTTATAATCAACTAGCCTTTTCCCGGCGCGAGTTGCTGCATCCTGCAACTATATGGGAACATAATAAGTGTATTCAAAACTTTTCTTAGACTCATAGTTTGACACCACTGTCGTTTTCCACTGCCCGTTACAGTTTCCCAGTAGCAGGAGATCACCAAATAGTAACTCCATTTTGAGTTTGTATGTAAATAATGCTACTTTTACTTTCAAAGCTATTCAATAATACAAATTTTAATTGTATGGGCGGAGCCACACCCACTTATATAATGCCCATCCCAGTTTTCTAGTAGATGGACATTACCTTGTTTTAGTACAGTTGCCGACAGTGAGCATACAAACTAAATTATCAAAATGTAGCCAAATCGACGAAAACCGTAGGAAATATAGCATTTTTATTGATTTGTGGGCGATAAAAGGGGGTGTGACAGAAATTTAAACCATCTCGTTCTTGAAAAAAATGTACTGCCAAAATTTCAGCTCTATCGGATCAGTAATTTTGAAGTTTCCAGCCATCACACAGACAGCGTTTTGCTTTTTGTATATATAGATTATTGGCTATAACTTTTGATTGGTAAGAGATACTAAGATAATTTTTTCTAAAAAATTAATTTTATAGCTTGTTTATTTGTTCAAAAATATAAAAACACAATATTGGAAAAAAATTTTGTTCGAACAAATCACAGTGTAGGCCTTGTTTTTTTAATCACAAAAATGGTTTTTAATTTTTGCGTAAAATTGAAATAACTTTTGCTTAAATGTTATAGCTTTTAAATAGAGATGAAAATTTGCGAATTTGAATTTAAATGATTTTTACAACAAAAACAAATTTTGAGCCTTTTTTTGAGGAAAACTCCAAAATTTCAGACCTTTTTTGAAAAAAATATTTAAAATATATATACTCAACTAACGGTATTTTTGCAATAAGGTTTTTATAGTACTTTGATAAAGCTTAAAGACAAAAAAAAATTTAACAAAGTGTATTAAAAAATCAGCGGAGATATTTGAATCGAAAGTCACAATATTAAATTTCTGATTGTGTTTTTCTCATTTTTGAGCATTATGTTGCATTAAATATATCGTTGTAGTAAAATTTTTCATAGTTTTCAAGATATGTTCATGTTTTTGATGTTGAAATTTTTTAAAATTACTAAATTTAAGAAATATTTTATATATTGTAAATATTTGCATATGTAACAACTAGAAATATGCGATTTTGTAAAAAATGTGTTCCACAGCACCATCTGTTGTTCAAGATAGGTCAAAAACAGCAAAACACTCAACGTACATGAAAACCACTGTATACCACTTTTCATTCTAATCGCATAAGCGGTTTGTGAGTTTAAAGCAGTTTTGTAAAAAATTTGTACTACAGCGCCCTCTGGTGTTCAAGGTGGATAAAAATTGATAGCCCACAAACACGCACCGTACCAAACAACTTCTATACACAAATTTTCATGCTAGTCGGATGAGTAGTTTAGGAGTCTATTGCATAGTTACATACGACATTTAGTTCCAAAGCAATTCGATATCATAAATTTGGCCTGTGTGGCCAAATTCCAACTTGTCTTATGTTCGCTCAAATATATAGTAACTACCTCTTGGGCCCATAACGTCTACATATCAAGTTCCACTATCAAAATATGTACAACTCAGGAATAATAATGATTTCTGAAAAGTGGGCTTATATATATAGTTAGACCACGCCCAGTTGTAGTATAGTTGCCGACAGTAACCATACGAACTTGTTTACCAAATTTTAGTCTAATACGACCAAACTCGTCTTAAATATAGCATTTTAATGATTTGTGGGTGGTAAACGGGGTATGGAAAAAAGGGGTATGGAAAATTTTTACTATGCCTATATTTTTCGCGCAAATGTAAACTAAATTGCCAAATTATTCCAATATTACATTTATTTCCAATTACCCTTGCAAATATTTCCCCATATACACCATATTTGCGCATCTGTATTTTTCCACAGCTGTATTTTGTAAAAATTCACTAAAATGCCTATAATTCATGAACAAATACACATACAAAGACCATTTACACAAAAAAACCTTCGTATTGACGTCACCTTTCATAGAAAGTTTCCAGAAACAAAATCGGTTCACGCATTACTGAGAACATCAATTTCATACACAATGGAACTTATTTTTATATATATAGAAGATTTATTATTAAATTGGTGACAGCTAAATTATTTCTTATTAGTTACTTATTATCATTTCCATTATCATTAAATATCCTAAAAATTTTTTATTTCGAACCAACTCGTTGCTTGTGCATTTAACTACTTTCCTACTGTTTGAAAAATATCAGCGAATAACTTGCTTGTGGCGATTTGTGCAACTCTGGGTAGAACATGGTTCTGTCAGCCAACTTCACTTAATTTTTTTAACTGAAGCTTCATTTTTTCTTATTAGTACAATTAATTACTTTTATATTAACTTTTCGGTTTTTTTAACTTTATTTCATACGCTGATGCTTAATATCTGTCCTTTCTTATCACCGATGCCTCAAGGTCTTTTTCCAATTTATTTACTCAGTCAAAATTAATCAAATATTAAAATCACAAAAAGAATTACAAAAATTTCTATTATATAGGGTAAATATTTTATAATCATGCAAAGGATATACAATGGACAATATTTTAAAGGTTATTTCTTTTCAATTTTGTCTGTAGCTACGGGGCACATAGCCTACTCTGAAGTTGCAATTTTCAAGCATTTCATGTGGTATTTGGAGAATGAAGCGAGTTATTTTGGCTCCAATTCCGCAACTGTAGCTGGCCTTTCCTAGTAGACTTTGATCCAGGGGTCCAACCTATTATGATTTTTATGCCATAAATAAAATTACACCAATTATTTTGACGTGACGAAGTTACGTTTTACCGCGTAGGTTTCCAAAAAAGTTGAAAAATGAATTTTTTCAAAATTCATCGGCGTTGCATTGAATTGTTAGTCGCTAAATATGAGAGCTATGTCTAAAAACATGGTACGACCGTAAAGGTTGGTTCGTTGACTTCATTACAAAAACAAAACAAAAATTCATAACGTCATCGGGACGCGATGCGAGCTGCTTATGCAACGCAACTGAAAATTTGTTACTTGGAATTATAACTCGCCGAGTATTAGTGCCAGGATTAAAAATATCATATACCAACAAAGGCCTGCTCTAAGCCCTCGCAACAAAATTAGACGAAAAATGTCTGTCATCATGGGGACACAGAGAGAGACGCTCAAAGATCGACAATGCAACATTCATGCAGCGGCGTTGCATTGAATTTTTACTCGGTGAGTGTATAAACTACGATAAATGTTTAAAAAGTAAAATGAAGGATTTATACTTGGCCTTACGATAAAAATAAAACAAAAAATTGTGACGTCACCAAGTAGTGAATGTAGCAGCATATGTAACAGAAATGAAATATCGTTACATGGAATTATTACTCTCTGAGAAGACGAGCTGCGGGAAATTTTTTTTTACGACAGCACAGGTGTGTTATTTCGCTTCACACCTAAAATACAAAAAAAATTCTTATCGTCATGATTTCAGGATGGCAACCACATAAAGCAGTAAAAATGCTACAACCATGAAAAAACGTTGCATGGAATTTTAAATCTGTGAATACTGGCGTAACGGTTGATTTTAAGGATCGAAAATGAAAGTGAGGTCATTGGGCACATGATAAAAATAAAAAAAAATTGACGGCGTCATGAGGCCTCTCATGGACGCCTAATGTGACGCATATACATCACTTTTGCTGGATTAATTGCCTGCAGCTAAGGCAAAGTTAATGCACCAAGTAAAGCACAACCAATGGAGAAAAAAAAATGCAATCAAATGCAAAAGCAACACCGACACCAACACCAACACCAACACCAACACCAACACCAACACCAACATCAACATCAACATCAACATCAACAACAACAACAACAACAACAACAACAAAAACAACAACAACAACAAAAAATTTAGCTAGTTATGATTTCAACAGTTTTTTTGTGGCAACCAACACTGCTCACAAACTAAAAAATAACACAGTGAAACAGGACTATGAAAGTGGAAAAGGACTATGACATGAATTACGATACGGATTAGGACAAAAATTAAGACACACCTTTCCAAACTAGGAAAGGGATGTAGTAAATTCAAGAAGTCAAGAATTTGGTCATGGAATAAAAGAAGAGTTTGGACATGAAAAAGGAGCATAAAGAAACATCGTCACGTCAAAGCCTACGGGTGTGTCCACGACACAGCCAACCCTTTTTTATTGTTATTTTTCGATCAAAAATTAAAATCAAGCTTTGATCCTTATTTTTCAATCAGAAATACAAATCAGTCCTTAATCGTATTCTTTCGATCAAAAATAAGTCAGTCGTCCTTGGTGGTTATTTTTCGATCCAAAATAAAAATCAAACTTTGATCCTTATTTTTCAATCAGAAATAAAAATCAGTCCTTAATTGTTATTTTTTCGATCAAAAATAAAAATTACTTGATCGTAATTTTTTCCATCAAAAGTGATTATTAACATGTTTCACGAACGATTTAACTCTCATTTTTTTTTATAAACTGTTAAAACAATGTCGCTGTCAACAATAACCTCAAAACTCGTGATGGAGTGTCTTGACAAACTTAATACGCCTAATACGACCCAAAACCGGATCTGGATCCTATGGGTACCGATTGAATATAACGAAACAAAATTGCTAACGAATCGGCAAAGAAAGGAGCATCAACTCCCCTTGTTGATCCAGAACCATTCTGTGGGATAGACAAAGGAAACCTCTCTCTTTCAATAAAGTAAGAAAAACAAAAAGAGAAATACTGGAGAAACTTACCAGGGTTAAACTACTCTAAGCTACTATTAGTGGCATACGACCTAAAGAGATTCAAAGAACGCATAAAGCTAACAAAAAATTATCTAAAAATCATCATAGGACTGCTAAAAGGTCACTGTAGGTTGATCACCTTAAAACGGGGAATTCTTAGTAATGAAACATGTAGGTTTTGCATGGAGGACGAAGAATTTGCGATGCACGTTCTAGGATAGTATCCTGCACTTGTTCAAACTCGATACAAATATCTAGGTTACCACATTATACCAGACAACTCATAAAAACTAAGAGATTTAGGACATAGCAAGCATTTATCTCAGAGATTGGACTAAAGAGGTTCTTTAAGTCCATGAAGGGGCACAATATATGTAGATGTAGAATAGTGCTTTTTCCTTAGCTGTACATGTACTTATCGCTGCATGATTTAATTGCATATGAATACATGTCTGTGTATGTGTGTGTTTGTGTGCATGTGAATGCATGAGTGAGTACATTAATTTATAATTTCTCACGTGAAAAATTAAAAAAAAAATTTCATTCCAAACATAACTCGTAACAGTTGCGGTTGTTGTGTTAATTAATTTTGTTGTTGATCTTGTTTAAATTATGGAGTTGTTTTTGTTACTGTCACTGTTGTTGGCGTTGTTGCTGCCAAGGTTGTTGCTGTAAGTTTAGTTGTTGTTGTTGTGGGTAACAACATCGCACAAAAGCCATTAATTATGCATTACTTAATATTCAGCACAGTTACTTCTGCGTTTTGTTAAAAATAATTAAATTAAAAATTTAAATGAAGTCAAACACAAACATGGGCGCATTTACATTACCAAGCACACATATAAACAAACAAAACACACACAAACACACAAACACGCAAAAACATGAGAAGCACACCTACTCATGCACAAGTACTTATGTTGAATTATATACATGTAAATATATATATTTTTTTTTTAAACTCCCGCTCGATGCTGGTCAAGGCTCCAGAGTTATCATGTGTATGAGTGCATATGTGTGTATCCTGTTGCTTTCTGTTATGCTTGCACAAACTTAGAAGTGCGTCGTTTACTGTTAAGCAATGTTAAGAATTGTATATTCCCGGGTATTGATTTGATTTCAGAATTTGTTTTTTTTTTAGTTTTATTTTTCAGTTTTGATGAAATTATTTTTGTATTTGTATTTAACCTCACACACATAAAAAATAAGCTACAGCTTCAAGAAACTTGGGGCAAATAACACTGATATTTTCCTAGCATTGAAAAATAAATACAAAATTCTCAGGAAATATCAAACAAAAGCCTCACCAAATTTTGTTGAAATCACTTATTATTTATCAACAATTCATTTTGTTTGAGTGGATTTTTATGAAACAAGCAACCACATCTATGTATGTAATACAGTTGACTACTGTTTGCTCAAGATACTCGTACAATATCTCAGAAGCAAATACATCACGTTTACCAATATTGAGCAAAGACGCAAACATTAGATAAGAAAGAGAGAGAGAGAGAGTGAGAGAGATAGTTGAAAGAAGAAGAAAGAGAGCGCGATACAAAAACTACCAGATTAAATCTTAATGGAAAAGAAACAGGAAAATATTTACAAAAAGTATAAATATTGAACATTTATAAATCCAGCAGCAGCAAGCAGGCCCGGATTTATCAAATGACCAAAAAAAAAGAAAAACACAATTGCATATAGGAGATAGAATAACTATAGAAAACTATAGGATGACAGCTTAGACTTTCAGCGAAGAGCGCCAACTCAATTGCGCCATGGCGCACAGAGCATATTTTTTGTATGGAGCAGCGGAAAGAAATATATCGCACTCCATCTTCAAAAGGGGAAATTTAAATTAAGAAATTTACAAATTTACAAATTTTTACTTTTTATTGACTTTAGACCCGTTTACATGTTTTACAACTTCATCCCGTTTATCTGGGTCATATTGACCCGTAGTGTATTTTTTATGGAAATTTTACATGAAAATTTTATATCATGAAATATTAATTTTAATATTTGTTTTTTTTTAAATATATGTTTGTACAAAATATTTGCAATTTACATATGAATGTTGAGAAAAAAAAACAAAACAAAATTAAAAAAAAAAACAAATATTTATAACCGATTGATAAGTGTCGCTCGATTGAGCTGTATTTGTTGTTGTAGGCATTGATGGATCTGTTGCATCATTATGATTGTAATCTTCCAATATATCAGGGTTTTTCATATTTTTTAAGGTAACACGGTAAACATGAATGAACATAATACAAAGGTCAAAAAGGTTTTAAGCAATGGTCACACACAAAAAAAAAAAATAAATAACTGGCCATTTCAGCCCTTGAAAGGACTTCGACCTAGCTTCTTATGATCAATTGTGTTGTGCGTGTTATTAAGTTTGTACACAATTGACCGAGAAATGGACCTACAGGCTTAACGCCGACTCCGAACGGCGATGAACGGAATGTTCTTATTCTCAAGAAGCTTTACATGGCATTTTTATTACTCTCTGAGGTTTGCCATTGTCTGCAGAGAGGTGGCGTCCGTACAGAAAAACTATTTTAATTCAAATAATTTTCTGTCGCTGCTGGGGTTCGAACCTGGGTCTCCAGGTTCTTTGACATAGCGGCCACGCACTTTAACCAACTACGCCACGGACGCCACAATGGTCACACACAGCAGACGTTTTATTATCCTTTGTTTTGCTGTTACCTTATATGCTTCACAAATGAACAAAAAAAAAATCATTTATTTATTTCTTACCTAAACTTGTGGCATTCGAAGCAATTCTGTAAGGCTTTTTAGCTTCATACCAATCAAACTCAAAGCAATTCTTCGGCCGTGTGCTATCCGGAACACTCGGATGAGGAAATTTTGACAATCTGAATGAGAATATTTGGCAGATGTGAGGTGAATATGACTGTCAAAAATTCATGTAGCCCCAGGGGCTAGTATAAATTTTGACAATCGGCAAGAGAATTTTTGACACAAGCAAAAATAGAAAAAAAAAAACACTTGTGAGCTTGCGACTCGAAAGGTTTTATTATTTTTCCCAAAATTACTCTCGTTCAGACATGAGGATAAATTCTTCGGTTGTGCCATATATGCCACACTATGCATTTAAGGCTTAAATTCTTGCGCTAATACACTACCGAAATCTAAAACGTCAAAATTTCTAGTTGTCAAAATATCATCGTCCTTTTGGCACAGTAAAAATGAAAATTATATTTCAACATAATTGTATTCAAGTCAGTAACTTCTTCTCTACCACGACTGAAAAGTTTCCGAATAGCACACTGCCTTATTGATTGTTTCGTTGGAGCGTTGTATCGCTTTTCCAATTGATTTTTAGCATGATATAACGTAAATACTAAAAGACAACAGAAAAGAGAACACTGCACATGCACAACAGATCCATATAAAAGTATGTTTTCATACGTGTAAGTGTACATAAGTATGAAAAGTACATACGCCAAAGACAGAATTATGCTGTCTCTCACTTCCAATGTACTCACAGTTACAAAAAATTTAGAAAGGATTGCACAACAGCAAAAAGTAGTGAAAAAATAACTACAAAAACTGATCCTTCATACAAATCGTATGGTAGAAAATGTCGGGGCATTTTGAACCAGATAAACGTATAGTGTACATGTAAGTTTTTTGTCTCTGCTATGGACATATGGCACATATGTACAATTTTTTCACTCTGGTTGCAAAGATAAAAGTTCAAAAAATAAAATGGTTAATTTTTTTTTTATTTTAGATTTTTAATATGTTTTTTTGTTTTTTGCAAATGAAAAGTGCCTCGGGTCTTATGCCAATATGACCCGATAAACGGGGTTAAGGTTAAACTATTCGTAGTTTTAAAAAAAAACTATCAAAATTTTGCATTCATCTTTTTACTCTTTAATTAAAAACAAAATCATTTTGTCTTCTTGTTTTGTATGGATTCCTTTGAAAAACAAACTAGGTTTTGCTTCTGAAAATTTTTAAATTTTGAGTTGCGTCTCTTTTGAAGATGGAGTGTGATATATCTTCTAAGCCATTCAATGAAATACAATGAATCTTTTTACGTTCGATCACGTACTCTTTCTTTCGTTGTTTTTTATGCTATAGTTGATGTTGGTGATTTTGCTTTTGATTTTGATTTTGATTTTGATTTTAATTTCGATTTTGATTTTGATTTTGATTTTGATTTTGATTTTGATTTTGATTTTGATTTTGATTTTGATTTTGATTTTGATTTTGATTTTGATTTTGATTTTGATTTTGATTTTGATTTTGATTTTGATTTTGATTTTGATTTTGATTTTGATTTTGATTTTGATTTTGATTTTGATTTTGATTTTGATTTTGATTTTGATTTTGATTTTGATTTTGATTTTGATTTTGATTTTGATTTTGATTTTGATTTTGATTTTGATTTTGATTTTGATTTTGATTTTGATTTTGATTTTGATTTTGATTTTGATTTTGATTTTGATTTTGATTTTGATTTTGATTTTGATTTTGATTTTGATTTTGATTTTGATTTTGATTTTGATTTTGATTTTGATTTTGATTTTGATTTTGATTTTGATTTTGATTTTGATTTTGATTTTGATTTTGATTTTGATTTTTATTTTGATTTTGATTTTGATTTTGATTTTGATTTTGATTTTGATTTTGATTTTGATTTTGATTTTGATTTTGATTTTAATTTTGATTTTGATTTTGATTTTGATTTTGATTTTGATTTTGATTTTGATTTTGATTTTGATTTTGATTTTGATTTTGATTTTGATTTTGATTTAAATTTTGATTATGATTTTGATTTTGATTTTGATTTTGATTTTGATTTTGATTTTGATTTTGATTTTGATTTTGCTTTTGCATACGCTTCTATGTGGGTTGTGATTTTCTGTGGTGCATAAAATTTACCTAAGCTGCATGTTATGACTCTATGCAACAATGATGCAGATGAGGGGACTTATGAAGTCTTGAATTTTTTCTTTTAATTTTTATCATATACATAGCAGCAGACCTCACCTTCAGTTTCGTTCCATAAAATTTACCGCTGCACCAGTAGCCACAGAGTTAAAATTCCATGCAACGTCTTTTCACTGTTGTAGCATTTTCATTGAATTAAATGGTTGCCACCGTGAAGTCATGATGGCAAAAATTTTTTTAATATTTTTCTTGTAAGCCTTAATAACACAGTTATGCTGTCGTAAAATAAAATTTGCCGCAGCCAGTCTCCTGAGCGAGTAATAATTCCATGCAACGATACTACATTTCTGTTGCATAAGCTGCTTTCTTCGCGGCCTAAAGATGTTAGAATTTCTTTCTGTTTTTTTTTTTTTTTTTTGTCGTAAAGCCAAATATAAATCATTCATATTCATTTTCAAACATTTATCGCAGCTTATATACTCACCGACTAAAAATTCAATGCAACGCCGTTGCATGAAGGTTACATTATCGATCTTTTAGCGGCCTCTCTGTATTCCCATGAAGTCGGAAATTTTTTGACTAATTTTGTTGTAAAGACTTAGAGCCGGTCTTTGTTTTTTATTTCTTTGTATTTTTTAATAACCAGGACCGTCAAATTGAAATTTGCCCGCAGTTGTCAATAATCTAAAAACGGCCCTGGACAAAAGCAGTGAAAAAGAACTGCTCATGTCTGACAGCTGCTACAATTTCCGCAATGATAACAGAAGCCAAGGTGTTACATGCACAAACATATAGTATACATATGTATATATAAATATATATATATAATACAACACCAATATATAAAGGTAAAAAATCCATGCAACTCAGAACTACAAACTCAGAAGCAGAATAAAAAGATAAAGATGTTGAAGAAAAGCCGAAGTGATGTAAGTTATTGGATTACCCAATAATATTAAGGATAATCGATTAAGGAAATTGTGTGTATGGATGTATGCATGCATATATGTATGTGTGTGTAAAAAGTAAAAACGAAACGTAATTGAAATTATTTTATCACGAGAGTAAATAATTGAAATGAATGCGAGCTTTTGATTGAACGTGGCATATGTAGAATATGGCTGAGTTTTTTATTTCGTAACGAATACGTGTACCTTCAATCAATCAAAATAATGACCAGCACAACAACAGAATCAATAGTTCTCATGCTATTTATTTCACGTTATAATTAAGTCTAAAACAACAATAAATATGCCTGCGGTTGGTCACATGCACTTATCTTTAAAGTAGAAAAAAAACAAAAAAAAAAATTAATAATTAAAACAATTTCCAACTAGTAACGGAATCTCTTGATGGCTCCATGACGATAACCAGCACCAGTCAATTCGGCGCTTTTCGCCGCAGGCTCCTCCACAACAGACGCAACAACATCCGCTTCCACAAGTGGTGGCAAGTACTCACGTGTCACTGGCGTGGCTATTACGGCGCTTGACAAATCTGCTGCCACCTCAGGCTGTTTGTAGTGGTAACCATCAGCAGCCAGCACAGCGGTATCCTGTGGTGCCTCAGTTTCAGCCGCTGGAGCTTCGGTAGCCACTGGGTCAACAGTCTCATCAACCTGCTCGGTTAACTTTAGCTCCTCTGGTTGCTCCACTGGTGGCAAGTAGTCCTGATTGATTTTTGGCGTTTCTGCTTCTGGCTGCTCTGCTGCCGCTGCTTCAAGTGGTGGCAGATACTCTTGCGTGGGTGGCAAATATCCCAAGTTCAAGTGTGAAACATCGCGCCGTGTACGATAGCGTAAGCGTATCTGACGCACCGTCTTGTATGCATAGCCATCATCATTGAGCACCGCTGTTTCCACTGGCACTTCCTGCGGCACTTCCTGCGCAGTAACTGCTTCATAAGCTATGGTGTCTAGGAGTGGCTCTGCTACGACTATTTCGGGAATTGCTGTTGTTTCTACAACGAAGTCAGCCCCTTCTGGTGGCAGATAGTTTGAGTCAGGAGGCAAGTAGTTGGCTTGCAGTGTTTGACCAAGCAGTTGTGGGTCGTCTACTGGTGCTGCTGTGGCGCCAATGGCCAAAAGTAATAAGATATATGCCGGAGTTTGCTGCGAGAAAAAAGTTTGTCAATCTTTTTTTTATAATTTTTTGATTTTTTTTTTTTTTTATAATTGCATCACATACCATTTTCACTTTGCTGTTAATTTGCTTACTTAAAACGATGATTATTTCAGTGCTTGTTGGATGATCTTTCACTGAAGCACTCTAAATGATATCGATGTTGTAATGAGTTACGGTATTTATAGAAAAAATTAACACCAACGAATAGCCAACGCCAATGCAGATGGCGCAGACGCAAGCAACGCAGCAGTAGCTGCTCATCACAAGAGCTTCTCAACGGCAGCAGAGCGCTGCGGTTCGCCAAGCAAACTAGTGCAAAACCAACAAACCCAACAAGTGGTTTCATCGAACATAAGCATAGCTGGTTCGAGTTGGCAGACAGACATTTTGATGAATTTTTTTTTCCACTTAATTTAATTGATCCATGTCAATTATTTATAGTGGTCAGTTCGGAACGAAACTATTTTTGGCACTTTCGATTGATATTTTGTTTGCTTCTTATGACATCTTATTTGATTATAGTTTAGCTTGAGTCAATAAGGTATCTTGGCTATTTTTTGTTGTTTTTTTTTTATATTTTATTGGTTCTTAGTCTAAGTTCGTCTCAAAACGAACAAAAAAAAAATTCTGAAAAAGTCAATATTTTATTAACCACTTAGTATCATTCTATTTGCACCGCTTAAGAGACTAGTTTTCATATGATTGGAAAATCTGCAAGTATTGTATGGAAATGACTTTTTTAATTTATTTAAAAAATCAAAATTTTAAATGTTCGACTAAATTTTATCCACCCCTTTAAGGAGAGTGGAGAAGGGGTGAGTAATAGAAAAAAAGGCTTAATACTATTCAAAGATAGTATTAAGGAAATCGACTTTTTTAAAGACGTACATCTTTGTCACAAGAATGTAAGTCTTTGATATAAAGTATATTTTTCATGGGAATTTAACAATCTTTGTGCCTTTGCCGTAAGGATGTTTTATCTTTGGGCACAATCTAACCAAAAAAAGTCTTTGTGGCAAAATGTATATTCTTTGGTTTTACGATTTTTTTCCCTGAGTGTAAGAAAAGAAAAAGGGATATATATAATCCTTATAAGAAAAAGGATAAGGATGATGAAAAGTTTTGGAACAAAGGAATGGAAAGGAAAATAACTATAATATTTTTTTACGTTCGGCAAATAAATAAAGAAGTTTTTTAAATAGTTCTACTAGGATAATCGATATACAGTGTCGGGCAAAACTGCCTAAATGTTTGCCACTCTCAAGCATTTTTGATTGATGTAGAGTCATTTTTCAATATAACGCTTCCAAAGTTTTAGGCTATAAACTTCATTTATTAGGAAATAAAACGTATTAGTCCAAATTTGCATGTAAAAAATAAGAAAGATATTACAAAAATAACAAAAAATTCTATTTAGCCAGTTTTGCACGTGTTCGAATTTATCAGCGTCAGGAAGATTAATAAAAAGGCTGAAGATAAAATTGTTTGAATAACTGAAAACGGTTGTTCATGAAGAGAAATAGCACGAAGCTTACATATTTACCATCAAACTGTTCTAACAGCCCTATTCTGGCACAGTAACAAATGTCACCATAGTAACAATTGAAACCGAAAGGGACAATTGACACCATTTGCTATTCTGAGTAATTTGAAAAAGCTTTTTCGGTTTCAATTGTCACCAAAATTGTTACCGTTCAACGAGCATGTGACAAGTTGAAATAGCAAACGAATTTTACGTTATTTTATATTTGACTTGAGCAATTTCATAAATATTGATTTGTACCACTGTCTTAGAAGTATTTCAGCTTGTTTTAGTTAAAAATAGAAGAAGAGTTAGTGCTGCTATATTTGGACATTTTAATAAAAAAATAAAAAAAGAAATATGTAATATAATACAAAATTTTCATGCATAATTCAATAAAATGCAACGAATTAAATTTTTTGCAGCTAATTTCTAATATAGCTCTTTCCTGCTGCTCAATCGTTCGATTTTATTCGTCGTCAGCCACCATCGCACACAAAAATAATTGCATACTTCTCTGTCGTTCTCTAGCAGCGCGTTTCTCTTTGTGTTGTTTGTTATAAAAAGCTTTTCACCACTGTGTTGAATTTTAATTAGCTTTTTCATTGTTACGATGTACCGGAATAGCAGTAACAAATGAGGGTGACAAAAAAGGTAACAATAGTGCGGTGACAATTGATTGTTACCGTAGCACCAGAATAGGGCTGTAAATATACTAAAACGACGGAATATAAAGGCTCAAAAGTTTACAGAAAGGCACCCCAATATACTTTTTAAAGATTCTCGAACCATGAAGCACTTACTAACTCAATAAGTCGCTAAGAGACCAATAGAAGCTGCACAAAATATTAAAAAGCCAGTAAGTAAGACGACAGCACGTAGAGCATTGAAAAAATTGGGCTGGAGGCCGCCATAAAACCACAAAAGCTAGCATTGTCTGACAAAAACGTGAAAGCGAGTTGAATTTGTGCCAAAAGTACAAACACTAGAGTATCGATGATTGGAAGCGTGTAATTTGGTCTGAAGAGACTCGTATTAATCGGTATCAGTCGGATGCTAGACAATATTACTAGCACCGAACCCATGAAAAATTGCAGAGCATCAAGTTAAACAAACGATGAAACATGGCGGTGATAGCCTTATGATGTGGGGTTGCTTTACATAATATAATGAATAAAAGGACTATCTGAACATCTTACAGACTAATTTGCCGGATTTCGTTGACCTAAGTGCATATTCAATAGAAGAGGTGATATTCCAGCAAGACGGGGATCCGAAGCATACAGTGAAAATTGTTCATGAGTGGCTAAAAAATCAGGACTTCCAGCTTTTACAATGGTCAGCACAGAGGCCTGATTTAAACTCAAATGAAAATTTGTGGGATTTTCTAAAAAAACGGCTAGCATCTTACGAAATGGCCTCAAATATCATCGACAAACTAGGGTCAAGACTTCAGAAAGAATGGCGTGATTTTCCACATGCAACTATTGAAAAACTGGTTGAATTAATGGACGTATTAATAGCGTCATTAAGGCCAAAACATTTATTTTATATTTTATGTAATAAAAATTACAGCCGGGCAAACCTCGCTAAATAGAATTTCTTATTAGTTTTGCAATATTTTTTTTTATTTTTATACATTTTGCAAACTTGAACGGAAATGTTTTGTTTCTTAATAAATTAAGTATATAACCTGAAAATTTGTTAGCGTTATACTGAAAAATGACTCTACAGCAGTCAAAAATTCTTGAAAGTGGCAAACATTTAGACAGTTTTGCTCGCCACTGTACTTTCTTGCGAAGAGTTTAATGATTTATTATGAGCTAGAATTTTATGATCTTAGAATGGTACATTAGGATGGTAGAAACTGGGATCTGGTGGGTAAGTAGTAGAACGGGGGGCTTGACTTCTAGAGTAAAAAAGTTGGACTCAAAAAAAAACATTGATATCATTCATATCATTATTTAAGATCGGTCTGTAAATGCCGAAGAAATGAAGAAAAATTTTAATGTGCGACCCCTACGTTTGGTCAAAAAATAAAAAATAAATATATATATATTTTTTTTTAATTTTCTTTCAAAAATATACCTCAAAAAATATTAGTACTGCGAATATTATTTCCTGTTATGAGTGAGTTGCATGGCTTTCTCATGCAAATTTGCAAGAACTGCGATAAATTATGAAACTTTATTGAAAAATTTTTTATATACACTGTCTCAAAAAATTGTCCGTACATATGGGATATCAATAGAAATGTGACTGTTTTATGGGAAACATTCAATCGAACAACTCGAAATAAATTTTTTATGAATCCTTATATGTTGTCGTCATAACTGAAAAATAAGCGTTAATTTTCTTGCAATACTTTATTTAAGAAAATTAAAAATTTTATAACACCTCAAAAACAAACCCCAAAAACTCTCCGTACATTATAAGAAAACTTAAAATAAATCTAATTTAATATATTTTTCAATAACGATGATGAAACTCTTTCGCCAAAATAAGCTCCTTCAAACGTTGATGCATTGATTGAAAGGAATTTACTAGTCGTTTCCTAGACCCAAGTTCGTTGCGCTCATTTTAAGATTTTGTTTTAAAATATTTAAATACAATGCCTTGGCCATTGCAGTTTCCACAAAAACCAAAGTAGCTTTTAAATTTTTTAACTGGAGAGCAGTATTTACTTTTCGCCCAACAAATCGTCTGCTATCGGACTCAAAAATATCGTGTTTGCTTTCGTTCGTAAAAATCACGGCTTTCTAGAAATTTCTGGCATATTCCAAACGAAGTTTCACAGTATTCCTAGATAAATAAGGCTTCTTTCGAAGAACACACACTTTATACTGAACTGAATGCAAGAAACTTCGATTGATTTGGGGACTTACGGCAACACTATAATGTTTTCTAAAATCATCGGCAATTTTTACAGCTCTTGGAATTTGGGGATTTTCCTTAACCATTAACGTTTAATCTTCCGCACCAAATGTTTGTCTAATATTCCTTTACGTCCTCCTCCTTATGAAGTCTCTTAGATTCCGGCTTGTTTTAAGTGTTCAACCACATATTGAGCTGAAGAACGAGATTGGAAAATACTTTTCGATATCTCTCTCAAAAAGATTTCGGTATGCAATGAAATGATCAACTTTTTTTGTCAACTGGAATTTTCTTATGACTGTTACATGATATTTATTTAAAAGTGCACGCAACGAATAACACATAAGAACTACGTGCAAAAAAAGAATGAAGAATAAATTTTATTAAAAAAAAAAAAAACGGAATTTAAAAAAAATATATACGAACAAGGAAAGTTAAGTGCTCTTCTGGTGTACGGGCAATTAATTGAGTATCTTTTTAAAAGAACGATCGGTTGTAAACTTTTTACAATAAAAGCAAAGTTAGGAAAATTTTTTTTTATTTTTAACAGAAGTATATTTAAATCATTCAAATAATACTTAGTTTGTTTTATTCGAAAGATTATTTTTCTTCATACAATCAAATTACTGTTAGAATTTCCTGTGTACGGACAATAGTTTGAGACAGTGTATGACTAAGAATCTTCGTTTCTATTTGGTTATATATTTGATCGCTATACAAATATTTTGTAAAAGTTTTAATTTCTCAAGGTTTTTGTTTTCAGTGAAAAAAGCTTTTTTTCTAGCATGTTGCTCTACCATAAACTTCTATTTAATTATTGCTAATTTTTCTCTTTCTATCATTTGATTAACACTTTTTTTAACCACTTCATTCTCATTAATCTCTGTTGCTCGCCTCAACCAGTTCTTTTCTTATGCTGCACAGCTTTTAATTACGTGTGCAAGCTGACTTACCTGCTGACGCCTCTTTGTATGCAACGAAATTTCTGCAACTTCATGGCACGTGCATAAGAAATGCTGAACGGCTGGGTCAGCATTTCAGCTGAACAAGAAAAATAGAAACACACACAGACACACATACACAAATAACACATCCAAGCAAAGCTGCAACACAAAGAAAGAAAAACAAGCCGAACATGCAACACTGTAATTTGTGTAAAATCCGGTTACAAGCAGGTTAATTGAATGCTAACATGCCGGAAGTAGAGCAAAACAAAGAGAATATAGAGCGTTAGAAAGCAATAGAAGAGATCTTAGCCAACAGAAAACTGATTTGTTTGTTGATGGCTTAAAAATAGAAATATTAGAAGCAACAAAGAAAAATATTGCCAAAGAGTAAATATATATATATATGTATGTACATATTTATATTACCCTGTATAAGCTTTTAAGCTGATAGCATAAGAAATCAATTTAAGTGCCAAAATCAACAAACATCAGAACACGTTATGAAAGAGCAAAAAATAGAAAAAAAAAACAATTTAGTTACTCGTATAACACGCATTTGATTGCTAGTAAAGCTCTGCATATAGACAACAGTTGTTATAACAACAAATACAGTAGAAACAACAATCAGTACAACAAGCATACAATCCAAGCCAAACAACACAAGTAAAAACTTTTTCAATTTTCAATAATCCTCAAAACGTTAAGAGACTTAGTTGTAGTAATCGTTGTTGTTGTTGTTGTTGATTTTGATGTTGTTTTATCTGCTACACTACCACAGCAACAATAGCAATTACATTATTATAGCAACAACAAGTTATAACAACTAACAACTAGCTCACACACACTCACTCACACAGAGGCAGAGAAACATACAGCAACAGAGCTAATCGTATTATTAGAACACCGGATATTCCGGCTTATGTTGTTTTTATTGCTTTTTATTGAATTGATCGTTGTAGTGTTTGTGATATATTTTTGCTATTTTATTTTATTTTTATTTTTGTTTTTGTTTTTTTTATTTTAGGCATTTGGTGTCGCTTTGATAGCGACATCACGTGACATGCTCCTCCAGTTCTCCGTTGCTACACAAAAGGCTCAACAAAAAAAATTGAAAGCCGGCAAAAACAAAAAAAAAAAACACCCACCATCAAACATGGCTGCCAATAAATTCCAGTATTTGTGTCCAACACGACATATGCGTGATTTTATTGCGTTCAAATAATTGCAGTCACTCATTCAAACGCTCCACACGCTTCACGCATCAGTTGCCAGCCATTTGGCCAGCCAGCCACCGAGCTACTCAGTCAATTATTTGACTTTATTTATTCTTAGCTTTTCACCTTTTTAATGCTCACAACTCCAGAAACACCAACATTATCAAACAAAAAAAGAATCTTTTTCATGTTATAAGCTTTGGTTTTTTCTTAAGCTGGCGCAAAACAAAGCGAATTAACTCGGTTGTAAGAACAACACAAGCCAAGCGATTAAAGTGTGTGACTGAGTTTAACTTATGGCTTGATTCGCTTAATTATCGGTTGTTTGCACTTGAGTTACTGCACAGTGGAGCATATTAATATTAACTGTGGAGTGGAGTGTTTAGCTGTCAACCTGTTAAATTGTTCTTTTTTTCTTATCTTCAAATCTTAATATTTGAATACAATTATTTATATTGAAAACAAATTTGGTTTTTTTTAGCTCTAGGCCAATCATGTTTACAACAAGACAACATGAAGAACAAAGAAGGCAACAACCAACAACAACAACAACGGCTCTGTATAGAGCAAATCACACAGCTTGACTATACAGACTGTTTCATTGGCCGCTACACCAACTCATCAGTAGCCATTGTTCTTTTTTTAAAATTGTGACATGATCTCTCTCGAGAGCTCAAAATATAACATTTCATACCAACATTTTTTTTTTTAAATAATCAGATTACTTGAGTACCACTTTGCATTATTTAAGGTACTAGTACACTTTAGAACAAAAAAAAAGAAAATTGATTTTGACGTGACGAAGATACGTTTTACCGCACAAGTTTCCAAAAAAGTTGAAAAATGCATTTTTTCAAAATTCAGCGGCGTTGCCTTGAATTGTTACTCGCTGAGTATTAGAGGTATGACTAAAAAAATGGTAAACCGTAAAAATTCAAAACGTCATCGGGACGCTGTGGGCGCTACTTAAGCAACGCAACTGAAAATTTGTTGGATGGAGTTATTACTCGCTGAGTATAAGTGCTCGGATTAAAAATATGATACACCAATATAGCTCTATTATAATTCCCCACAACAAAATTAGACAAAAAATTTCTGACGTCATGGGGACACATAGAGAGCCGTTCAAAGATCGACAATGCAACATTCATGCAGCGGCGTTGCATTAAATTTTTACTCGGTGAGTATAAAAGCTACGATTAATGTTTAAAAATTAAAATAAAGGATTTATATTTGGCCTTACGACAAAAATAAAAAAAAAATTCTGACGTCACCTGGTCGTCAATATAGCTGCATATGTAACAGAAATGAAATATCGTTGCATAGAATTATTACTCACTCAGGAGACGTGCTGCGGTAAATTTTGTTTTACGACAGCATAGATGTTTAATTACGCCTCACAACTTCGATACAAAAAAAATTCTTATCGTCATAATTTCAGGGTGGTAACCATATTATGCAGTAAAAATGCAACAACCATGAAAAAACGTTGCATGGAATTTTCAATCTGTGACTACTGGAGCAACGATAAATTTTAAGGAACGAAAATGAAGGTGAAGTCTTCGGGCACATTTCTATCGGGCACATGATAAAATTAAAAAAAAACACCAACATCATCGTCAACATCAACATCAATATCATCATCAACATCAACATCAACATCAACATCAACATCAACATCAACATCAACATCAACATCAACATCAACATCAACATCAACATCAACATCAATATCAACATCAACATCAATATCAACATCAACATCAACATCAACATCAACATCAACATCAACATCAACATCAACATCAACATCAACATTAACATCAACATCAACATCAACATCAACATCAACATCAACATCAACATCAACATCAACATCGACATCAACATCAACATCAACATCAACATCAACATCAACATCAACATCAACATCAACATCAACATCATCATCAACATCAACATCAACATCAACATCAACATCAACATCAACATCAACATCAACATCAACATCAACATCAACATCAACATCAACATCAACATCAACATCAACATCAACATCAACATCAACATCAACATCAACATCAACATCAACATCAACATCAACATCAACATCAACATCAACATCAACATCAACATCAACATCAACATCAACATCAACATCAACATCAACATCAACATCAACATCAACATCAACATCAACATCAACATCAACATCAACATCAGCATCAGCATCAACATCAACATCAACATCAACATCAACATCAATATCAACATCAACATCAACATCAACATCAACATCAACATCAACATCAACATCAACATCAACATCAACATCAACATCAACATCAACACCAACATCAACATCAACATCAACATCAACACCAACATCAACATCAACATCAACATCAACATCAACATCAACATCAACATCAACATCAACATCAACATCAAAATCAAAATCAAAATCAAAATCAACATCAACATCAACATCAACATCAACATCAACATCAACATCAACATCAACATCAACATCAACATCAACATCAACATCAACATCAACATCAAAATCAAAATCAAAATCAAAATCAACATCAACATCAACATCAACATCAACATCAACATCAACATCAACATCAACATCAACATCAACATCAACATCAACATCAACATCAACATCAACATCAACATCAACATCAACATCAACATCAACATCAACATCAACATCAACATCAACATCAACATCAACATCAACATCAACATCAGCATCAGCATCAACATCAACATCAACATCAACATCAACATCAACATCAATATCAACATCAACATCAACATCAACATCAACATCAACATCAACATCAACATCAACATCAACATCAACATCAACATCAACATCAACATCAACATCAACATCAACATCAACATCAACATCAACATCAACATCAACATCAACATCAACATCAACATCAACATCAACATCAACATCAACATCAACATCAACATCAACATCAACATCAACATTAACATCAGCATCAGCATCAACATCAACATCAACATCAACATCAACATCAATATCAACATCAACATCAACATCAACATCAACATCAACATCAACATCAACATCTACATCAACATCAACATCAACATCAACACCAACATCAACATCAACATCAACATCAACACCAACATCAACATCAACATCAACATCAACATCAACATCAACATCAACATCAACATCAACATCAACATCAACATCAAAATCAAAATCAAAATCAAAATCAACATCAACATCAACATCAACATCAACATCAACATCAACATCAACATCAACATCAACATCAACATCAACATCAACATCAACATCAACATCAACATCAACATCAACATCAACATCAACATCAACATCAACATCAACATCAGCATCAGCATCAACATCAACATCAACATCAACATCAACATCAATATCAACATCGAGATCAACATCAACATCAACATCAACATCAACATCAACATCAACATCAACATCAACATCAACATCAACACCAACATCAACATCAACATCAACATCAACACCAACATCAACATCAACATCAACATCAACATCAACATCAACATCAACATCAACATCAACATCAACATCAAAATCAAAATCAAAATCAAAATCAAAATCAACATCAACATCAACATCAACATCAACATCAACATCAACATCAACATCAACATCAACATCAACATCAACATCAACATCAACATCAACATCAACATCAACATCAACATCAACATCAACATCAAAATCAAAATCAAAATCAAAATCAACATCAACATCAACATCAACATCAACATCAACATCAACATCAACATCAACATCAACATCAACATCAACATCAACATCAACATCAACATCAACATCAACATCAACATCAACATCAACATCAACATCAACATCAACATCAACATCAACATCAACATCAGCATCAGCATCAACATCAACATCAACATCAACATCAACATCAACATCAACATCAATATAAACATCAACATCAACATCAACATCAACATCAACATCAACATCAACATCAACATCAACATCAACATCAACATCAACATCAACATCAACATCAACATCAACATCAACATCAACATCAACATCAACATCAACATCAACATCAACATCAACATCAACATCAACATCAACATCAACATCAACATCAACATCAACATCAACATCAACATCAACATCAACATCAACATCAACATCAACATCAACATCAACATCAACATCAACATCAACATCAACATCAACATCAACATCAACATCAACATCAACATCAACATCAACATCAACATCAACATCAACATCAACATCAACATCAACATCAACATCAACATCAACATCAACATCAGCATCAGCATCAGCATCAACATCAACATCAACATCAACATCAACATCAATATCAACATCAACATCAACATCAACATCAACATCAACATCAACATCAACATCAACATCAACATCAACATCAACATCAACATCAACATCAACATCAACATCAACATCAACATCAACATCAACATCAACATCAACATCAACATCAACATCAACATCAACATCAACATCAACATCAACATCAACATCAACATCAACATCAACATCAACATCAACATCAACATCAACATCAACATCAACATCAGCATCAGCATCAACATCAACATCAACATCAACATCAACATCAACATCAACATCAATATCAACATCAACATCAACATCAACATCAACATCAACATCAACATCAACATCAACATCAACATCAAAATCAAAATCAAAATCAAAATCAAAATCAACATCAACATCAACATCAACATCAAAATCAAAATCAAAATCAACATCAACATCAACATCAACATCAACATCAGCCTCTACAACATCAAAAACAACAACAACAACAACAATAAACAACAACAAAAATGTAGTTAGCTATGATTATATCAGTTTTTTTCGTGGCAACCGACACTGCTCATAAACAACACAATAACACAATGAAACCGGAAAAGGCCTATAACATGAATTAGGACATAGATTAGGACAAAAATTAAGACGCACCTAAAACACACCTTTCTAAACCAGGAAAGGAATTCCGTATATTTGATAAAGTCAAGAATTTGGTCATGGATTAAAACAAGAGTTTGGATATGAAATAGGAGTATAAAGAAACACCGTCACTTAAAAACCGTGTGTGTTGAGTAGTGTTATTAAAGTACTTCCGAAAACAAAGTATTGCTAAAGTGTATTTTTGTTCGCCTTATAAAGTGTACTAGTACCTTAAGGATTAACGATTCCCAGAGGATTATATGAAGCATTTTCGATTTTGTCTAATATCCCCATTTTAAATCCCTGCATATGGTTTCCTTAAAATTTTCTGTTTTTGATAAAAACTTGGTAAAGAATTTATACAATTTTTTTAATCCTTTTACCTGTATTTTATTGATATTTTTTTTGTGTTTTGTTCTATATTTTTATTTTGTACCTTATCAATGTAATAAAATGGCAAACCTGACCAAATATATTGACTGCTAAATGTCATTGATAACTTTTGACAACTGCTGAAACATAGCAATTGAAAAAGCTATCATTGCTCTCTGCTCATCCTTTACTTAAGCAAGACTTTAAAAAAATCTTTATTAAAAAAAATATTTATGTCTCCATTAAAATAGACAAATTCGAGTTTTCCCGCTTATAGAAGAAAAGTATAAAATAAAGGACTGCCTTGCGTTTTTTTGCTTGAATGGCTTAAAAGCATTAATTTATCATTTTCAAACTCAAGCAAGGAACCGAAATTTCTTGGTTGAAAACCTTTTGACTTCCAACCTTTCTCTCGGTGAAATTGAACAACCAAAAATTAGGCCGTTAAGTAAGCCAAACAAAGTCAATTCATGTGGCAGAGACCCATTCGTTACGAAGTATCTGACATGTTAACGCATCTATTGGTACGTTTTCACGTTTGTACTTTGTGGAGTGCTAGCAGCGACGTAGTTGTTGTTGTTGTCGCCTACCCACCAAAGCGCTGCTTATGTGCCTTAGTTCTATCATGCTGCCAAATGAAGGAGCACAGCCCACATTTTGGCTTGTAATCGTTTTTGCTTGACTTACGATACACAAACGTTGTACGATGCAAATCCTGTTGCTTTATCAGGCAAGGATTAATCAGGACGCTTCGGATGCGTTGTACTCGTACGTTTTTGCAATTTCAATATCAACAGCCTTCGATGAGTTCTTGTAAATTCTCGAAGGTAGTGTATCACGTAGGTATGTATGGTTTTTTACAAATGTAAAAATTGAGCTCCTAGCATTTTGCTTGCAGCACTCTACATGAGGTAAAATCGGCTAAAATTCTTGGTTCTCATGTTTCGGTGGCATTAGCGGCAAATGCTGTGTGCTGTTCTCTGTCAAACTTAATCAGAATAAATCCCTTGCGTTTTGTGTTGTTCTGAAAACACAGCCAGTAAAATGCCACAAATGCGCTTTAGTAAACGATAGAAACTGCTCTCAAGCATAGCAATGCGTAGTCAAAACTCGGCTAGCAACAAAAACGAGTTAACAAAATTTTAATCATGCGTTTAGATGAATTGTTTTCTTTTCAGTACAGCAAACTCCTTAAATCCTTAAATCCTTTGTTGTTCTCGTACACATTTATACAAGATACGGCTGCTGTTGCTGTCCCTTGCTCTTGTAGTCATTACAAAAAATCTCTCATTCAATTTAACTTCCAGAAAATTCCACATAATTGCCGCCTATTATTTATCCTTTTAAATTTTATTCTGTGAACACTTTAACGGCTTCTACTGAGTTGCCTGAGTTGTTTGCTTTAGTCTGCTACGTTATCAGCGTCTGAAATCGCGTTATTCAAGCGCAGTTAATGATGCCCGCGTAATTTTATGATGCTGCCTGGCGTTAACTTTGCTAAAGTAATTTACAGCTTTTTCCAAATAATATAATAATGAACTTCACTTCGTTAAGCAGTTTTTTTTTTGTTTTTGGCAGCCCAACAGGACGCTGTCTATGCGACAAGTGTTTTTGTAGTAGTTGTTGTTGTTGTTGTTGTTATTGTAACACTGTGGCTGTGTTTGCTACGGTGCT
Organism: Pherbina coryleti; assembly: GCA_943735915.1. Taxonomy (NCBI): domain Eukaryota; kingdom Metazoa; phylum Arthropoda; class Insecta; order Diptera; family Sciomyzidae; genus Pherbina; species Pherbina coryleti. The sequence goes on along the minus strand of OX030952.1, from coordinate 124,071,382 downwards.
GCTGCTGTTGCTGTTGCTGGTGACCTGAAGCAATTTTCCGGCTGGTTGAATGCACTTTCACTCATTATAAAACACCTGCGGGCGCCATCAACATAAAGATTAAAAGAGTTAACACAAAATAAAATAAAATAAATCGGCAAAAGGTTTAACACAGACTTTGCTGAACAAATTTGAATTAATTAAATCCTTCAAGCGCAAGGAGCAAATCAATAAAGTTTCAAAATGTTGCAAAAGACAATCTTTTGGCAAGATTTCTGACTTTTCGTGCGCTTGACGCACAGGGATACTTTTTTAATGCGGTGAGAAAAAATTACATTTTAAAGTTTCAAAAATATTTAGTGATGAGGGCACATGTGCATGAAATGAAAAATTAAAGATAAAAAGTGTGATGTCAGTAATTATAAGTGAACGATTAAGATCAGCTTTTATTCAAAAAGTATTAAAAACACAAAACACATACATAACAAGAGACTCCCTACTTCGTTTCCTAGAATTTAGTAAGTTATGATAGCTTTTTATATCTAAAAAAAAAAAAAAAAATTTATTAAAAGTGTAAAATTTTTTACTAAAAAATAATAGTAAAAAAAATTTTCGAAATTCAGTTTTGAAGACTGAGAGTTAATTGTTAAAAATTAAGAGTTTAGAGTTAAGAGTTCAGAGTTAAGAGTTAAGAGTTAAGAGTTAAGAGTTAAGAGTTAAGATTTAAGAGTTAAGAGTTAAGAGTTAAGAGTTAAGAGTTAAGAGTTAAGAGTTAAGAGTTAAGAAGTAAGAGTTAAGAGTTAAGAGTTAAGAGTTAAGAGTTAAGAGTTAAGAGTTAAGAGTTAAGAGTTAAGAGTTAAGAGTTAAGAGTTAAGAGTTAAGAGTTAAGAGTTAAGAGTTAAGAGTTAACAGTTAAGAGTTAAGAGTTAAGAGTTAAGAGTTAAGAGTTAAGAGTTAAGAGTTAAGAGTTAAGAGTTAAGAGTTAAGAGTTAAGAGTTAAGAGTTAAGAGTTAAGAGTTAAGAGTTTAGAGTTAAGAGTTAAGAGTTAAAAGTTAAGAGTTAAGAGTTTAGAGTTAAGAGTTAAGAGTTAAGAGTTAAGAGTTAAGAGTTAAGAGTTAAGAGTTAAGAGTAAAGAGTTAAGAGTTAAGAGTTAAGAGTTAAGAGTTAAGAGTTAAGAGTTAAGAGTTAAGAGTTAAGAGTTAAGAGTTAAGAGTAAAGAGTTAAGAGTTAACAGTTAACAGTTAACAGTTGAGGGTTAAGAGTTTAGAGTTATGAGTTAGAGTTCGGAGTAAGCCATACATCATATATCTTCATCGTTCTGAATGAAGCGTAAAATACAAGGTGGTGCTAAAATATTGCAACGCACATTGTATTGAAAATTTGCATTAAGTTAGGTGTTTCATTAACCACTACCCATCTACCTTAACACAAAATTGAACCGGATTGTGAGAATGAAACAACTGTAAATGAAATTACTTTTTTTTAAGGCTGGTAACAGTGTTATAGTCTTAGGCGTTAATTTTTAGCGCGATATATCACGTAGTTTATTTCTTATTGCTCTGTAAACAAGTTCATCTCTAGTCTCATCTGCGAATTTCATAACGGATAAAAATGTTGAGCAAAGAGTGCGTTTAAAATTGTGTTTTACCAACGGAATTTCTTATTCGGATGCTTATGGAGTTGCAGGAAAACCTATCTTATACGTGATAGAGCACGCACGTAGTAAGGTGGCCCATATGGAAAAAAAATATTTCAAAAGACCGTCCCTCCTTTGAAAGCTTATGTTAAGGGGGTTTCAGTAGCCTAGAAATTTTTTTTAGGTGAACCCAAAATCCACCCCAAATGGTGTTTTTTACATAACTTCATAAGTTTTTAACCGATCGTAAAAAAAGTATGTCGTTGGATAGAACTCAATAAGGACAACAATTCATATAAACAAAATGTTTACCTCTGATTCCAACTTTGACTAGATATTTCAACTTTTCATCTTATTTCGTCAGTCTTTCAAGAAAATAAAAGATCGTAAAAAATCATTAAACTTTTGTTAAGAAACTTTTTAATTTCATTCGTTTCAAAAAAAGTTACAGAGCATTTAATTTTCGGTCAAGTTTGGCTTCGTTTTTGGTATTTAGCTTTCGGTTCATCTTCGTTTGCCTTCAAAATTACTTCGATCATCTCCGGGTTTGTTCGTTAGTATTCGGTCTAGCTTTGTTTGGTTTCGTTTTTTTATAAAAATTTCTTTAAAATCGGTCCAGTCGATCAGGCGTTATCGAGTCATATATGGGTCAATTGCAAAAAAAACATACACAAAGAGGTTTTCATGTTTTGTTTTTAGAGTTTTTTAAATTTTCCCGTTAGAGTAGTAAAATGAAGTGAAAAATAATGGAGAATTCTAAGTTGTTTTTAGGCCCTGCAAAAAATAATTTTTTCTATGGTTTTTATACGATTTTTGTATTGAACGTCACACAGCAGATATACGAGAAAAATCACTAAAAATTTGAAAAATGTTGTAAATTAAAGCTTACTGTGATGCTTGTTGTTATTTAATACGTTAAATCAGCTTTTGCAAAAATCGCCATTTTAGTAAAAGAAATAATGATTTTTTACCAAAAATCCTACACATTTTACAATTTTAACGGGAAAAAATTAAGATTTTTCTCCAAAAAGACATCAACATAGAGGTTATTTCCAAAGTAGAAGACTTGCAGCAATACATATTAAAAAAACTGTTAAATAATAAGCAATTTCAGAAAAAACAACAGGGTGACGTTCAGTACATTTTGTGACATTCAATACATTATGGTCGGCTTAAACAAATAATGTAAATAAAATTGGAAGTTTAACAAAAAACAGGTTTATTCTTTTACAAAAAAAAAACAAAAAGTAAATAAAAAGTATATAATTCAGGTTTACATAAAATTTTGATCCAATTTTTTTTTTCTTTATTTTTTTATAAAAAAAAATTAAAAAGTCAATAGCTAGTTGAATTTGTATTGAAAGACTTCACGTTTTACAATATAACTTCTAAACCCTTTAAAATCACATCTTCATTTTATATCAATGGAAAGGTATAACCAAACGTAAAAAAATGAAAATTATACAAAAGAAAAAAATTATAGCACATGTTGCCGGCATGGTATTGAACTTAAACAAATTAAGAATGAGTCAACTTATTGCAATATTTTCACAAATTTTGTACTTTTCCTTAAAAAAGATGAAATCATTTTCCCAATGATACTATATTACCGGTAATCGGTCTTTAGTTGATTGAGCCACGTTGTCTCCAAGTAGACCCTATTTTGGCCGCGAACAATTATTCTAAAAATTTATAACTTCGAATTTGGTTTTCAAATCAATAAACCAATGCAAGAAAAATATTTGAGAGAAATCGGAGATGGTCAGTGCAACTGTTCACTTCAAAGTGAAATGGGCGATATCAGTTAGTGAAAACAAAAATCAGGTCAAAGTCATTCATAGGTACCATTCTTTTTGCTTTTGTTTATATTCTGCATTTCATTTCGTTCCTTATCTACCTTTATTTTTTCCTGATATCTTCTTGCTCTCTCAGCAGGCGTTAACTTCGCTATTTTACTCTCAAATATACAAAAACGAAATACAAAATTAATAATTCTTAAAAGTGACGTTCAATACATTTGCCACTTTTTAGTTTTTTTTTCTTAGGAATTTTATTTTGCAAATATACGAAAACAAAGATATTAATCAAAACCTATGAAACAATGATTTTAAACTTGGATTTTTTTTATTTACTATTTTTGCTTTAATAAAACTCCGCGTGACGTTCAATACATTTTTACACGTACTTATCATGATGAACTGAGAAAACACAAAAAAATTTACTTTAATATTATTTAATCGTCTTCATTTTTAGAATTTCTTGAGAACTAATCTCTGCACTTTCTTAATATAACCTTCTTGTCATCTATACCACACCTTAATTAAAACTAACGAAGCGTAAAAAAAGTGACGTTCAATACAATGCGCGGGGACTAAATGTAAATCGAAAGCCAAACTCACGATGACAATGTTTTGAGAATAACAACAAAATAAAACATAAGAAATAAATGCTATCATTACAAAACAGTTATTATTTATTATATTTTTGCATTGTTTTCAACTTTTTTTCACGTTTTTCATCAAAAAGTGAAACTGGGGACACATTTTTTTGTATTAAGTGAGTACGAGAGAGCAATATAACATTCTTCAAAACAAATGTGCAAACAATTTTGGGATTCTGATATATATATTTTGTCAATAAATATTCTTCAGTGATCACTTTCTCATGTTTTTTTTTTTGTTTTTTTCTTTTTGTTTTTTCCTAAAAACAGAGTTAAAAGAGAGGGGACAAAAAAGAGCATTTTGTATGCAATTGACCCATATATTTTATTACTTGAAGCACCCTCATTCGAAAGTTTTTTGAAATTTCAGTGCTTAAAACAATACTGAAAATATAAAAAACTTTTAAATAAATAAAAAAACTTTTTTGTACGATTGGTTAAAAACTGATGAAGTTAAACAAAATAGACCATTTAGGACCAATTTTGGGTCCGCCTAAAAAAAAATTTGTATTCTACTAAAACCCCCTTTGCATCAGCTTTCAAATGAGGGGCGGTCTTTTGAAATGTTTTTTGGTGACCCACCTTAGTACGTTGGCATTTAGGTGGTACAAATTATTTAAAGGTGGTACCAATTAGAGGGTACGACCCTTGCCTCACCCTTCTCGTCCAGCAACATCAACAAACGATGAAAATGTCAAAAAATTAAAGGAAATTCGGCTCGAAAATGATCGTGTGATCGTAAGAGATATAGCTGACGAGCTTGATATATCAACTGGAGTAGCGCACACCATTGTACAAGATGTTTTAGGCATGCGATGGGTTACAGCGCGACTTGTCCTAAAATTGCTAAATTTCCTTCAAAAAGAGTTTTGGAGAACTGACGCTCAGGAGATGCTTTTAATGGTCGATAAGGGCTTGGGCCGAGACGAGACTTGGGTCTACGAGTATGATGTCGAAACAGCTCAATAATCTGCAGAGTGGCGCTATCCAGATGTGCCGAAACCCAAAAAACCACTACAAAGTCGTTCAGAAATTAAGGTGATTTTGAATGTTTTCTTCGATTCTCAAGGTGTCGCACAGTGTAACGAGTGCGTACAAAAATAGCTTACGAAAAAAAAGTCAAATTTATAAATCCAAATATGCAGAATAATAGCTTAGAATATTAATATTCTTCATGTAAGAGGACTTTGCGATATCTTTTCAAGTCGTACAATTTAGTATAAAAAATATGCAAAAAAATTAATTTATATATATTTTATGTGTTTTAGTAAAAATTTTTTAATTAAACGCAAAAATAAAAATTTTGTATAACTAAGAACAGATTTGAGAAATCTAAAAAAACACAAAACTTTGAAAAGCAATAAAAAAAACATTTTTTTTTTTTTTTAGTTATAGTATGTCGAATATCAACACTTTCTCAACATGTACCCAAAATTTGGTTTGCTGAAATTCAATAATAACGACTTTACGCCCACTTTTTTGGAGCATGTTTTGGCGAAAATGAGCAATTTTGTATGAAAGAATAACAACTTTTTCACAAATTTCAAAACACAATAAAATAAAAAAAAAGCATTTTTATTTTATTTTTTTAATTTTAGTACGTGTAATATCAACATTTTCTCAATATGTTCCCAAAACTTGGTTTGCCGAAACTCAATAATAAAGACTTTACGCCCACTTTTCTGAAGCATGTTTTGTCGAAAATAAGCAATTTTATATGAAAAAATAAAAAAAAATTTTCTCAAACTTAAAAAAAAAACATTAATTTGTTAAATAAGACTTTCAAATAAAACACTTTATCAACAAAAAATCAAAAAAAAAGGAGTAATGGCAAATTATCTGAATCTTGATTGATGTCAGTATGATGTTGACTGATGTCAGTATTGAGATAAAGCGAAGGATAACTCTTGCCAACAGGTGTTACTTTGGGCTGAGTAGGCAATTGAGAAGCAGAGCCCTCTCTCGACGAACAAAACTCACGCTCTATAAGTCACTAATCATGCCCGTCCTATTATATGCAGCACAAACTTGGACGTTGAGCAGTTCTGATGAAAAGACTTTGGGAGCCTTCGAGAGAAAGATCCTTCGTAAGATCTTCGGTCCAATCTGCGTCAATGGCGAGTACCGAATTCGATGGAACCACGAGCTGTATGAGCTGTACGCTGACATCGACATAGTTAAGCGTATTAAAATCGAGCGGCTCCGCTGGCTAGGTCATGTTGAGCGAATGGAAAACGACGCTCCAGCGAAAAAAATATTCGATTCGGTGCCCGGTGGTGGTCAACGCAGAAGAGGACGCCCACATCTTCGTTGGAAGGACCAGGTGTTGGATAACCTGACTACACTTGGTGTTTCCAACTGGCGCCAGCAAGCGCAAAATAGAAATGGCTGGCGCAATTTCTTACACGAGGCCAAAACCGACTTACGGTTGTAAGCGCCACATAAGTAAGTAAGTAAGTAGGAGGTGGGCGTGCTAGTGGGCCGATTTGGTTAATTTTCACACCAGCTACTTATAGCTACAAAAGAACTATGTGTAGTAAATTTAAATGATCTGGGGTAATTTTTTGTGTAAATATACCTCATTACCGATTTCAGTTATAAGGGAGGTGTTCATATTAGTGAACCGATTTGGTTCATTTTCACATCAGCTGTTTATAACTTTAAACGAACTATGCGTACCAAATTTTATTGATCTATAATAATAGCTTGGGGAACTATTTCATATAACCGATTTCGATTGTATGGGAGGTAGGATTGCCATTCATTCAATTTTAACGAAATTTTGTGAAAATAATTCTGTCATCGTAAAACTAATTTTTTCAAAATTTCATGATTCTAAGATAACTCCTTCTATTTTTGTCCACTCGCTATATGGGCTCGTCACAATGTGTGTCGTGCACTCGGAATTCCTTCCGTAAGATCAATCAACGCTTAAAATATTAAAGTTTTTTAAATCATTTGCGCGAAAATAATCAGCGAAAGAGGCCAGAATTATGGAAGGACAATTCATGGTTCATTGCACCGTGATAATGCACCCGCTCACATTATGTACATTATTTGACAAAAACAATGTCAATATCGTTTAATAAGCACCCTATTCGCCAGATATGGCCCCGTGTGACTTTTTTCTATTTCTCAAAATCAAATTGTAGCTTCGTGGAAAACATTTTGAGACGTTTGAAGTCGTCAAAGAGAATTTGCAGAGGGAGCGAAAGACCATTCCGAAATCGGCCTCCGTTGAAAGGCCGATATTATGTGTATTGTGTATAAAAAAAACGTTGACATATTATGTGTATTGTCTCCGATGGTAATTATTTTGAAAGTTGTAAAGTAAATATTGAAGAATAAGTAATCGTTGTTATTTTTTTCTTTGCACAGACCGGCTCAATTTTGAACAGAAGGCATTCTGTCCAACAAAAATTTGGATTTTATGCGAAAATATACCAACATTAAAATATACCAAAACTAACAGTTACTAAGAGAAAAACAGCATCAATTTGAAGCACTTTCCAAAACTTGCACCGAGATATTTTCGAAAAAGAACTATTTTCCATATTTCTCTCACACTAAAAAATCAAGCCACAAGGATAACGCAAGGATAAAGATACACCAGCCAGCTATAAACTTTTCTCATTATTTCACACATAAAACTACATTTAACCGCCTGAAGTTACTTTTATGATTTCTTAACTCTCAACATCTCAACATTTTATCCTATGATCTCTCTGAACTCCGAACTCCTGCTTTGAGCTATTTTGCGCTTTGGGGTTCCTGGTATTTAAAATAGCGCGGAATTTAATTACACACGTAGAGGCTGCACAAGACAACATGTGTTGTTGTGGTTGTTGCTGTTTGATTGTTGTTGTCAGTCAGAAGTTTGTTTTTAGTTTTGCTGTTGTTGTTTATTTTTTAATTGTTGTTGAAAAGAGTTCATTTGCGACTGAGAGTGTCTGATATTTTAACAAAATTAACTCAAGGCTCTGCTCGTGTGTATAAGCAGGATAAGTGTGCAATTAAAAATCATGCAAACATATTGAAGATGGCTTGAAATTTAATTACATTAAATGAGAGAGAGAGAAAAAAAAAACTGTGCTATGAAGTTTACTTGATTAATTAAATTTAATAATTATATTCTAGGAAGTTCTGTTTCAAAAATTAAAGGCATTTCAGGCTCCTTTAATGAGTAAGGCCTCATTTTTGCCCTAAGGCTCTCTTTTTGACGTAGAATACGTCATTCTCGGAGGTAAGTAGGGTGGTTGATAGTGATCAGGTGTCGGTATTTAGGTCACAATTTGAGCCTTTGGTGTGCCTAAAGTACTGATCGTACAATGTTGATGTTAGCACTTGTTGGTCTGCTTGATCCTTACTAGGAGAAAAATTCATGTTTGAACTCTCTAACTTATATAAATTTTACACAATTACATGAAATATAAAGCCAACATTTGATGTTTTTCTTTGCTTAAGTTTGCTACCTATTTATCGACAGTTTCCGGTTTTATCGACAAAACCATAAAATTTGTATGGGAGCCCCCTAAGGAGTGGTCGGAGGGAATAGACGTCAAAGGCGAAAATGTTCCTTTTGCAAAAATAATGGGGGTCGGTCATACATATTAACCCTTTCCGGCACTTTTTTAAAGGTCATATGCTCAGGTGTATGGAATAAATATACAAAACCAAAAAATTTGTATGGGAGCCCCCCTAAGGAGTGGTCGGAGGGAATAGACGTCAAAGGCAAAAATGTTCCTTTTACAAAAGTAATGGAGAGCAGTCACACATATTAACCCTTTCCGGCACTCTTTTAAAGGTCATATGCCCAGGTGTATGGAATAAATATACAAAACCATAAAATTGGTATGGGAGCCCCCCTAAGGAGTGGTCGGAGAGAATAGGTGTTAAAAGCAAAACTGTTCCTTTTGCAAAAGTAATGGGGATCAGTCATACATATTAACTCTCTCCGGCACTCTTTAAAGGTCATATGCTCAGGTGTATGGAATAAATATTTTGCTAAATATTTTTTAAAAAAGATGTCATCAAAAGCGAACTGAGTAATTCTACGTCTTGTGTTACGACACAGTCGAAACTTTTCTCTCTCTCTTATTAGCAGCCTTTTTCGCAGTAAACTAATTTTAATTCTTATCCTTTTCTAGCATCAAACAATTTGTATTAAAAAAATATCAGTTAAAATCACGGTATAAATTTGCTAGGATGGCTGCCGAAGGATTGTCATTGATGAATGAGGCAAATAAAGTGAAATTCAATGTTTATATTTATTAGGCTGTCTGTCTGTCTGTCTGTCTGTCATTACATTAGCATAAAGGTGTGTTTGTCTGTCTTTGCTCTAGAATTTAAATTTAGGATAATAAGCCATAGTGCAAACGCTAACACTAACAACAACAACAACAACAACAACAACAACAACAACAACAACAACAACAACAACAACCAAACAATATATTGTTGATTTCTAACTTAAATTTATTCAAACTGTTTGATTTGTTTAGAGAAAGCGTTGCTTAGAAAGGTGCTAACACACAGCCATTAGAAAGGAGTTCATGCTACAGTTATTGTTGTTGTTTTTACAGATCCAACCCATTTGTTTTTATTTATTTTGACAGTGGCGTTTTTTGACATGGGTTTGGCGTGTAGCGTCGAGTAACCAAGTTTCCAGTTCCATTCGATGGCATGTTTTACACTTTTATGCTGCCTAGTTTATTACCTATTACCCGTTTGGAAATAGCCACGTTTATGTATACAAAGAAATGTGGCCAAAATTTGTTGAACAATTTAAACAGTTTACAACAACAACAAAAAACAACAGCACAATTTCGAACAAAAAAATATACTAATAAATATTACGCGGAGAAGCTCTTTCGATGAATTTACTGTGAATTTCAATTGTTAGAAACGCAATTGGCCAAAATTTTTGGAAATTTATTCATTTGGAAATAGTTTAAATTTTCAATTATTAATTACAAAAGAGCAAAATATTTATAAAAGCTGGGATTTTCGAAAAATTCAAATATGTTCAAAGTAAGAACAATTTCAATTTAATATGATAAAAGAAGGATGCCGTTGGCTGTATCATGAACACAGCCGTACGTTCTGTGACGTAACTTCTTGTTATCGTATTTCCATTCTTATCTTTTCCCTTTTCTCTAAATTTTATTTGTTTTTTATGGGGATATAATTTTCCCCCTTTTTGAACATTCTTATAGTGAATCGGCAAAGGAAATCATGTTATCCTTACAATTTCGGTATAGGACGTGTTCTGAGGATTTATGTAAATGCTACGAGAATTATTTTTGTGGAACATTTTAACCCCCTAACTTCTCAATTAATGGGTCTTTTTTGAGCTTTTTTTGATAAAAGGTAAAAAAGAACCATAAAACAAGGATATAATGGGTTAAAATGTTCCACAAAAATGTTTACCATAAAATTTTATTTTAAGTCTCTGAAAGAAAGTCTCTTACACCAAAGCTGAAAATTCAACTAAAGGTATAATACACGTGTAGCAACCAAAAACAGGAGCTGTTTCCGGTAATTTTTTTAACTTATAAGAAGTTATTATGTTTTTTTTTAAATTTATACAGGTTATTGTACATAAAAAATACTTTATAAAAATATTTTTTTTTTAATACAGTTCTGGCTTTTATAAAGGTTCGATGGATATGGCCTTTCCCATGTATCGGAAACAAAAAAATCAAATGACATTTTAAAGCATAGACCTTATAATTAGCATCCCCCTACGCAAGACTCCCGGGGGTTTTTTTTTAATTATGGCGGAAGTTGAAGTTAAGAGTTTGAAAAATAGATACATTTTCGCGCGCTTTTTTTTTTATATACAAAAAACAAACAAAAATAGATACTTGCATTTAGGGGGGATGCTTAAAGGACAAAAACTAGTTTCGAGGAAATCGCGTTTAAAGTTTTTTATTTGTTGTATGGAGCTTAGACATAGGTTAACGAAAACCGTTATAACTTCTGTTTTTTTTTTAAATATCGATTTAAAAATGTTTATCTATGTATATTCTTAAAACTATAAAGAACACATTGAACAAAAAAAAAATTTTTTTTTCGAATAATTTACACGTATATTATACCTTAAATGCCAGAAATAAGTCAAAACTTAAAATGTGTTAAAGGGTTAATTTCGTACTTATTCAGAATTGATGATAAAATGTCGCACAAAATTTGATTTTAGAGGGTTACTTTCTATGAAAAAAGTATTTAACTCATTTGGCCCATTATATTTAGCAATAGCAACGAACCTTATCGTATGCACTTTGGCTGATAAGATCCATTAGGTTCAAACAAAATACTATGAACAGCAAAATTAAAACAAAAGTTAATTTTAATCCCCTCCTCCAGTTCCCATTATTTTATTGCACCAAAACTTGTTACCATATGCGCCATACACTTGTTGTTGTGTTCACATTTTTTGGTATTTTTAAAAAAGAGTCAATGGATTTGGAATTCCCCCAAAAAGGGGGAAAATTAAATCCCCCCTAAAGTAAGACTCATATGTAGACTTTAAAAACGCCGATACACGTGTATTGTTTGTTTGTCCCCTCTACCAGAATCCAGTGTCGGAACCTTGTTATTTTGGAAAAAATTTGATTTTGTTGTTCAGTGTTATCATACGACTTGGTCTTATTCTTGTCCAAATTCTTGTTCTATTTTATGTCGGAATTCTTTTCCTAATTTTGGCCTGATCTGTTTTTTAATTCTTATCCTAAAAGTCTGAAGGATATCGAGTATACTTAAAGTAACATCTTTGTGGCAGTCATTGTCCTGATTCTCTTCTTAATCTTTGTCTGAAACTTTGTACTAATCCTTGTTCCAATCCTTGTTATTATCTCTGTTCAAGTATTTGTTCAAATCTTTATCTTCTTTTTCGTTATCCTCGTTTTTTTCCATCCTCGTCCTATTGCTCGTCCAAATTCTTGTTGTACTTCTGTTTCTGTTTCTGATTTTGATTTTGATTTTGATTTTGATTTTGATTTTGATTTTGATTTTGATTTTGATTTTGATTTTGATTTTGATTTTGATTTTGATTTTGATTTTGATTTTGATTTTGATTTTGATTTTGATTTTGATTTTGATTTTGATTTTGATTTTGATTTTGATTTTGATTTTGATTTTGATTTTGATTTTGATTTTGATTTTGATTTTGATTTTGCTTTTCATTTTGATTTTGATTTTGATTTTGATTTTGATTTTGATTTTGATTTTGATTTTGATTTTGATTTTGCTTTTCATTTTGATTTTGATTTTGATTTTGATTTTGATTTTGATTTTGATTTTGATTTTGATTTTGATTTTGATTTTGATTTTGATTTTGATTTTGATTTTGATTTTGATTTTGATTTTGATTTTGATTTTGATTTTGATTTTGATTTTGATTTTTATCTTGATTTTGATTTTGCTTTTCATTTTGATTTTGATTTTGATTTTGATTTTGATTTTGATTTTGATTTTGATTTTGATTTTGATTTTGATTTTGATTTTGATTTTGATTTTGATTTTGATTTTGATTTTGATTTTGATTTTGATTTTGATTTTGATTTTGATTTTGATTTTGATTTTGATTTTGATTTTGATTTTGATTTTGATTTTGATTTTGATTTTGATTTTGATTTTGATTTTGATTTTGATTTTGATTTTGATTTTGATTTTGATTTTGATTTTGATTTTGATTTTGAATTTGATTTTGATTTTGATTTTGATTTTGATTTTGATTTTGATTTTGATTTTGATTTTGATTTTGATTTTGATTTTGATTTTGATTTTGATTTTGATTTTGATTTTGATTTTGATTTTGATTTTGATTTTGATTTTGATTTTGATTTTGATTTTGATTTTGATTTTGCTTTTCATTTTGATTTTGATTTTGATTTTGATTTTGATTTTGATTTTGATTTTGATTTTGATTTTGATTTTGATTTTGATTTTGATTTTGACTTTGATTTTGATTTTGATTTTGATTTTGATTTTGATTTTGATTTTGATTTTGATTTTGATTTTGATTTTGATTTTGATTTTGATTTTGATTTTGATTTTGATTTTGATTTTGATTTTGATTTTGATTTTTATCTTGATTTTGATTTTGATTTTGATTTTGATTTTGCTTTTCATTTTGATTTTGATTTTGATTTTGATTTTGATTTTGATTTTGATTTTGATTTTGATTTTGATTTTGATTTTGATTTTGATTTTGATTTTGATTTTGATTTTGATTTTGATTTTGATTTTGATTTTGATTTTGATTTTGATTTTGATTTTGATTTTGATTTTGATTTTGATTTTGATTTTGATTTTGATTTTGATTTTGATTTTGATTTTGATTTTGATTTTGATTTTGATTTTGATTTTGATTTTGATTTTGATTTTGATTTTGATTTTGATTTTGATTTTGATTTTGATTTTGATTTTGATTTTGATTTTGATTTTGATTTTGATTTTTATCTTGATTTTGATTTTGATTTTGCTTTTCATTTTGATTTTGATTTTGATTTTGATTTTGATTTTGATTTTGATTTTGATTTTGATTTTGATTTTGATTTTGATTTTGATTTTGATTTTGATTTTGATTTTGATTTTGATTTTGATTTTGATTTTGATTTTGATTTTGATTTTGATTTTGATTTTGATTTTCATTTTGATTTTGATTTTGATTTTGATTTTGATTTTGATTTTGATTTTGATTTTGATTTTGATTTTGATTTTGATTTTGATTTTGATTTTGATTTTGATTTTGATTTTGATTTTGATTTTGATTTTGATTTTGATTTTGATTTTGATTTTGATTTTGATTTTGATTTTGATTTTGATTTTGATTTTGATTTTGATTTTGATTTTGATTTTGATTTTGATTTTGATTTTGATTTTGATTTTGATTTTGATTTTGATTTTGATGTTGATGTTGATTTTGATTTTGATTTTGATTTTGATTTTGATTTTGATTTTGATTTTGATTTTGATTTTGATTTTGATTTTGATTTTGATTTTGATTTTGATTTTGATTTTGATTTTGATTTTGATTTTGATTTTGATTTTGATTTTGATTTTGATTTTGATTTTGATTTTGATTTTGATTTTGATTTTGATTTTGATTTTGATTTTGATTTTGATTTTGATTTTGATTTTGATTTTGATTTTGATTTTGATTTTGATTTTGATTTTGATTTTGATTTTGATTTTGATTTTGATTTTGATTTTGATTTTGATTTTGATTTTGATTTTGATTTTGATTTTGATTTTGATTTTGATTTTGATTTTGATTTTGATTTTGATTTTGATTTTGATTTTGATTTTGATTTTGATTTTGATTTTGATTTTGATTTTGATTTTGATTTTGATTTTGATTTTGATTTTGATTTTGATTTTGATTTTGATTTTGATTTTGATTTTGATTTTGATTTTGATTTTGATTTTGATTTTGATTTTGATTTTGATTTTGATTTTGATTTTGATTTTGATTTTGATTTTGATTTTGATTTTGATTTTGATTTTGATTTTGATTTTGATTTTGATTTTGATTTTGATTTTGATTTTGATTTTGATTTTGATTTTGATGTTGATGTTGATTTTGATTTTGATTTTGATTTTGATTTTGATTTTGATTTTGATTTTGATTTTGATTTTGATTTTGACTTTGACTTTGACTTTGACTTTGACTTTGACTTTGATTTTGATTTTGATTTTGATTTTGATTTTGATTTTGATTTTGATTTTGATTTTGATTTTGATCTTGATCTTGATCTTGATCTTGATTTTGATTTTGATTTTGATTTTGATTTTGATTTTGATTTTGATTTTGATTTTGATTTTGATTTTGATTTTGATTTTGATTTTGATATTGATTTCGATTTTGCTTTTATTTACTATTGTTTTTGTCGTTTTTATGGTTTTTTTCTTTGTTTTTGCTTCGTCATGAAGCTAAAGAATTAACCTTAACTCTGTTATATTAAAATTTATCTAAGTACCATGCAACGATGGCACAATTACTTTGCACTTAGTGGCACATTCAACAACCTGATACATCAGAGCATTTGTTTTTAATTTAATTTTTGTCTTGAGGAAAAAAGAACCTTTAACCAACCTTAAATACCGTTTGAAAAAAAAGGTACGGAAAATAAAGATTCTATAGCACCTGAGCTATAATAGTTCCATGCAACGATTTTCCATTTTGGTTGCATTCTCGATGCATTTTACTTTACTATCGATAAATTAACTTTTTTGTGGCACTTATACTTAGCGAAAAATAGTTGCATGCAACGATACTGAATTTTTGTTGCATAACCTACAGCCTCCGCGACGTGACATCGTCACAGTGTTTTTTTTCGCCGTAAGTCTGAGTACCTGTCATTTATTTACGGTTCATAATATTTACCGTAGCTCATTAACTCGATGAGTAATAATTGCATGCAACGTTTTTGCATTTTTGTTGCAGTTTCGATTTTAAAACGACTCTATCCGAGGCGTAATGACATCATAATTTTTCTAGAATTTATTGAGAACAAGGACTTATAGACTATGACAATAGCAAACAATAATTTTTACCTATCTTAGATATAACGAATAACCTTGAGTTCGATGTAACAATTTTGTATTTTCGTTGCATCTTTCAAAAAGGTAAAAGTTTAAAAAAAAATTTCAGTTACTTGTGTTCTTTTGCATATTCCTATTTTTGTTTGTTGTTTTTTTCTTTGTTTTTTTGACACATCTCAAGGTAAGTCCAAGTTAAAAATCAAAACTTTACTAACGCCAGTTATTGACCCATTCTATTGATGCAGATACATTTTTTAATTTTCCATTCCAAGGTAAAAAGCTCGGTGGTAATTTCAATAAAAAAATAAATATAAATTGAGTTTGTAAAATAGAATTAAGTTATGTGTAAACCTATTGACATGAGTATTTTATTGAAGATATATGCCATACCATGAACTTTTAATAGCTTCAACAAGCTATCCAAGAGCAGAGAAATCAATTTAAAAGTTGCAGTGCTTAAAAATTCAACTAAAAGTGGAAGCGCTTAATGACAGAAGCGGAAATAGCAAATCAAAAGCGGAAATTACTCTATAAAAGTTAACCTCGCCACCTGGGCTACTGGTCAGGCTCTGAAAATATTATCAACAAAATGAAGCTAGCTATCTACATACAAACTATATATATATATATATATATATAACGGAAATGCAGTAATTATTGTGTAATAGAGTTGCCATCATATACCAACACTCAATTACATGGTAAAGTTTAATTCAGGCTGCCGCATGTTCTAAATGACAAAAAGTTGCAAACGGTAATTAAAAATGCATATATGAAAGGATGTTGTAGTAAAGAAGGCGTAGAGAGAGAGAATTGAAACAACAATTAGTTGCTCATAATAAGCATTTCCGTTTCCGTTTTAAATTCAGTTCCTACATATACTAAAGTTAACATGTAATGCTAATAATTGGCGCAAGCAAGGTAGACGATAACACAATCAACTTGTGTGTATAAGTGTAAATATGTGTTTATGTGTGTATGTGTATGTGTGTGTGTGTGCGTGTGTTTGGGAGTGAGCGGTTGCTTGTGTGTTATTGCGTACATGTTATAATTTTATTAACGTTCCTTATTGACAGCAATTTACCGTTGATGCCTTTACAATACAAACAAATGTGGCAATAGGGTGGCACATAACAAAAACAACAATAACAAAGAAGAAAAAAAAATAAATAAATAACAATGGAGCCACTCACTCAACTTAAGCGCAACAACTTTTTTCCTTTTTCGTTTGTAAAAATTATTCAATTTCAAGCACCCACACATATAAACACACACACAGCCAGACGCTTACAAACAACTCAAGCAAACACCCTTAAATAATCATTTGAGTTTATTGCTTAATATCGTTTATATAGCTGTGAGCTCTTAGTGTTCTGGTTACTCCTGGTTGGCACCGTGTTTTCGGCAGTGCTTCTTTTCATTATGTTTTTTTTTTGTTCTATGTCTCATCCGCATTTAGTTTTTATCACTCACCTGCTTTTTAAGCAATACTTATGCAGACCAAATTATATATGAACAAGAAGCAAAAAAAAAACAAAAAAAAAAACCGGAAGCGAGCTGCACGTTTTCTCCGGAAGCACGTTCAGGCTTTGCTAAAACGCATATAAAACTTTGTTTTTTTTGTTGGGTTTATTGTTTTTGGTTGTTTTTTTTTTTACTTATATTTACAAAAGTCCAGTATATTTTATCTTTAAAGCAGTGATTATTGTTGTTGGTTATGTTTGGCTTTAATTGGCAGCAAGTAGCTTGGTTTGAAAATAAAATCTTTATCGTAAACAGGATATAACCATAAGTTCAATTTCTCGTTTCTCTTGAATTTTTTGAAAATGGGTCTATGCGAAATATTTAAAAAAAAAATGATAAAAATGATAATGATGAAAAGAAAAATTTTATTTAAAAAACTTGAAAGAATTTGGCTGTTTCGTAAACACACTCGTAGGCTTTGATGTGAGAGTGTATTTTTATTTTTGACCTAATTCTTTATTATAACCTTTTCTTTTTTCCCAAACTTATCCTCATCCTTCTCTTTATCCTTATTCTGGTATTGGTCTTAATAGTTCTCTTATTTCTTTAGAAATTCTCGTTTTAATCCATGTCCAAATTCCTGAGCTTAACCTTGTGGGAATTCCTTTTTATTGTTGCTTAACTGTCTTTTCTTAAAATTTACCTTAGCGCCAATAGTCACAGATTTAACATTCCATGCAACGTTTTTTCAATATTGTTTCATTTTTAGTGCATTCAGCGGTTGCCTCCGTGGAGTTTTTAGATTGAAGAACCATTTTCTTGTCGAAAAAAATTTTTTTTCCTACTACTTTTACTTAGAGAGTAATAATTCCATGCAACAATATTCAATTTTTGATGAGATCACCATGTGACTTCTGGCTATTCGCTGCCTATTCGGTAAACTCAAGAGACTACTCGTGGATACCGTTTTCAATCGATAGAAGAGATAGAAACCGAAACGAAAAAGGAATTGAAGGCTATTTACAAAAGGATGCGTATCTCAAACACTAATGAATATTTGGACGTATAACTTGGCACAGATGTAAGTGACAGTAGTGCCAACTTAAAAATAAAAGCATTTCTCCCTACCGGAATTCCCAAAAAAAATTATTTTTTGCCCACAGTAGTATATTGTGCCACATATACACACCGAGTAATAATTCCACGCATTTTCGATTTTGTAGTAGCTCTCCCGCAGCCATATGACTTCATTAATTTTTTGTTTATTTCTGTCATAAGTGCTACTAGCCAGCCTTTAGAGTCGTATTATTACCGTAGCACCTTTCAATATCATGTTATAATTCCATGCAATAAATTTGCAGTTATGTTGCTTAGGCAGCTACCTTCGCGCACCGATGGCGCCATAAATTTGGTTTTTAATTTTTTCCTAAAACCAAAGAATTAATCTTTACTGTCGTATTATTACTTTTATCATAGCACCTATATTATGACATATATCGCTATCAAAAGCTTGTATGGGCTCCATAAACTCAGACAAAAATCTATGTTTTTTGGAGAATGGGTTTCATATGTACATATAAGCTATGTACAAGATATGTACAAGAGAGCCACTACAAAATAATAAATAGAACAAATAGTAGCCTAGGATTTATCAAACGATGGGCAAAAGAGTTAAATGATCCCTTTATATCGAAATCTTTGTTCACTTCACTAGTGCGGCCTTACTTAGAATATGCCTCAATTGTATGGTGTTCACGATAGGGTTGTTACATTGACGACATTGAATCAGTTCAGAAAAAATTTCGAAAAAAAAAATCTATTACAGCTATAAAATCTTCCAACTTTAAAAAATCGGAGAACTATGCTTAATGTTAGTTGGATTGTTAAACTTCTGCATGGATATGTTGACAGTCCATATTTATTAAGTAAAATTTACTTTAATATTCCTACTCGTCCAAAAAGATCTTTTGAGTTACTTAACATGAACTTTTGTAGAACAAACTACTTGCAAAATTAACCGCTGAGAAGTGCTTGTGGTAACTTTAATTTTATTTCAGATGTAATATCTTTAAATGAATCCAGGTACTCAATTAAACTTAAGATTCTAGAATATCTCCAGTACCGAGGTTGATTGGATTATGCTCTCACAAGAATACTTTATATTTTCCTGGCTATGTTTGGCAATACTATCAAGCTGATTAAATTCAAACATGATTATCCAGAGCGAGACCACGTCCGACTCGCCTGGCATATGTCGGAGGTAGACCCCGTCCGTCTATCCTTGCATATGTGAGCTTTGCTCTAATCCCTGTTTACATAAATCTACACGCGTTAAAGAACTTGATTATCAGCCTCACATATATGAGCACTGCTCTTATCAATTGATCTATTAAATATCAAGATGTTGATCCAGAATATATACAACCTAACATCATACCTGGCAATTTATTTTTATTCTGATATGTGACCCGGTCTATGAAAAGGTGGCTTATCACTCAAAAACTTATTTTTCACTTTTATTTTGGTTCGGATAGTTTTTGAGACGCTCTGTCACATGTTGAAAAGCAGAAAGTCTTAACTTGCTTAGAAGTGTACTAAAAATGTAGAGAAAGAAGAGCAAAAATGAAATGCAAATGCATTGTTTATATTTAACAGCTGATTCCTCGAAATTTGGTTTTTGAGTCATAAGCCACCTTTTCATAGACCGGGTGACATATATTAAATTTGAAATTCTTGAAAGTAATATCAAAATGTATAATGAAATGTATAGTATATAAGTTCACTAACAAATTGTTGAATTTTTTAAATTGCTATAAAGCCTTAGGGCTTAGGATTCAATAAACAATAATAATAATAATAATAAAAATAGTAATAATAATAATAATAAAAATAATAATAATAATAATAATAATAATGTCATTAGAGTTTTTATGGGTTCTATGGAGTATTACTTGAACTAATATCAACGATTCTCGTACAAATTTGCTTCATTGAGATTATCTATGTACAATGACTTTTGAGTGGACGCCTTGAATAAAAACTATTATTTTCTGACAAATATTTAGATTCCACTGTTATTATCTATGGTGCTTTTTTGGTCAGTGGAACTTTTTGGGTTTTGTGGACTCTTTTTACAAAATGTATAAAATCTTAATAAAAAGCTTCCACCTGGCATATCTATGTAACTAGTTGTTTCGCTGGAACTTTTTTGAGTTTTGTTGACGGATCAAAAAATTGAATGGATCTATGACCATTATATTCCACTTGGATTATCTATAAAACTAGTAAGATGATTGAAATTGAATCTTTCTTGAGTTGACTCCTTGAATAAAAATATATGACAATCTCTGACAAATATATAGGTACTGTTGGAATTATCTATAAAACTAGTTGGGTCGATGATATTTTTTTGGGTTTCGTAGACTCTTGTGAGAAAAATGTAAAATTTCTCGATAAAAAGGTTCTTCTCCGACTATCTATGTAACTGTTTGGATTATTGGAACATCATAACTAACATGTTTGCCCAAATATTCTACAAAACTCAAGAAAGTTGTAATGATTCAACTAGTTTAATAGATAATATTTATTAATAGAGCCCATCTGTAAAAGAATCATTGATTTATGTTCCATTAGTCTATAGATTCCAAAAAACTTTTTATTATTGATGTCCAAAAAGTGCACAGAAATTATAAAAAATGCAATTACTCAATTAGCAGCAAACTTCTTCTCTACATTATACAGTTATTTTTTTGTTTTTTTTTTTTGTTTTTGCTCTTCTTCAACTATACTGCTCTGAGCTATTATCTCATTAACATTAAAAGTCTGATTTGGTTACTCATTCACAAGCACGTACATTTTGGTAGGTAAGCTAGACGTGATCTCATTTCAAAGTTTGACCTAAACGTTCGCGAACAAAAAAGGTTTGTTAGTCCGGCTAGTTAATGATTCATTCGATAGTTCTGAAAACGTAGAAAATATTTTTGTTTTCTTCTTTTGATTCTTAAAACAAATTAAATACTAATTAATTAAAAAAAGGTTGATAAATACCGCTTTTATTTCGTGTGGCGGTTGTGTCGGAGTCCATTAAAATGTACTTGAATCACTTGATGTCAATTCGAGAACAGGTTCGAATCCCAGCTGATACAAAAAAGTTGTTCAATTCAAAAAAATTATATACAATATAATACTTATGTACAATCTACAATACTACATTAGTTCATATAAGTAAATAAAAAACTTTAGCAAAAACAAACAATTTTCAAAAGTAAAAGGTGGCCTTAGTTGAGTACCTTTATGTAATATAAGTGATTCTGAAGGCGTTTTTTGAAAGAATACTACAAAACGAAAAGCTATTGATATAAAGTTTTTTGAAGTGAAACTTCCTTAGCACCGTTGTGATTTGAGGAAACGAAAAAATCACACGAAAAAGGAAATTTTAACAAGAGTACTAAGAGTAGACACTAAAATTATCCCAGTGGCACTTAATTTTACAGATCAATAGCTACTGCAACGTTTAAAATGCGTTTGAAATTTTTTTGTGTACACAAATCAATCGATACCAAACCGAAAAAGTACAAAGCCTGTACGATAAGCATACCACGCTTAGCTATCTACACAAACCAGCATTTGTAGCGTTGCAGTAGCTGTTGAACTGTCGGACAAATTTTAAGTACAAAACTTAAAAGGCGTTACTTTTTTTTTGTTTTTGTTTTTTTGTGAAAACGTGACGTTGTCATGAAGCGATGCGAGAAGAGTAGAACCATTTTGCTTGTAAAATAACGTGATCTGTAATCATCTGAAAAAAGAAATATATATGTAAACACGTCCGCCGAGGTAATGACTTCGCCCATTTTTTTTTAAATTGAGCCTGAAAATAAATTTACAACTCGTTATGTACTCAAATTTACAACCATTTTTTAAACAATCAACTTTAAAGATGCTTCATGACAACGTCACGTACACGTAAGTGACGTCACAAAAAAATAAACAAAATTTTTTTGATGTACTTTAATAACACTGTGCGACACCAAAAAATAACTGAAAAAACTCAAATAATTTCTGGTAGCCATTGGTTTATAGAACATATCGTCGAAGGGATTTTTCTGGGTTAGCTCCAATAACCGATTTTATTTTAAGGTAACATTTTGTACTATGGGGTCGTAGTTTATTTTCTTTTACTCTTAAGCTAAGTAAAATTTTGATTTAAGACGGCGAGTTTGTTAGAAAGCCAAGTTTTTTGTATTATAATGTTCTGCAAAGAAGAAGAAAATGATAAAAGTAATGAAAATGATATCGTCCAGAGTTTCCAAGACTATAGTACTTTTCTTTAATTTAAGGGGATTTTTGACCCCCCTGTGTGAATATTAGGAGACAATAATGTTTTCCAATTTCAAAGGTCATTAAATTTACAAGTATTTTGCTCCAGGTTTTAAATCAAAATTTTACTTAGCTTAAGAGATAAAAGAAAATAACTACGACCCCTTAGTATAAAATGTGATCTTGAAAAAATCGGTTAATAAAACTAGACAATAAGCCTCTAAAATTTAAAAAGAGGTAAGAGGGGTAGTTCCCTCTTTTGGATGTAGGGGTGAATCTCTCCAAAAAAAAGGCGATTTTTTATTTTTCCAGAACTATTCATATAAAAGCATCAAAATATAATAAAATATGTATTTCAGAGTCTTATTGTCTAGTTTTGAGTCTTAAAATGGAATCCATTTTGAATTTTACCTAAATTTATTACAAATTATTACAGGAGATCCACAAAATGGACACTTTGTGGATCTAAAATAGTCTAAAATACACTTTTTGCAAAAAACATTTTTTATATACTTTTATTTACGTTTAATAATGCCCAAAAAGATATTTTTAATAAATGTAATACTTACTTATCTGGCTCTTACAATCCTTGTACTATGGAGTATTTCTTCGATTTAGTTGGACAATATTCAATTTTGTGAAACACCGATCTAAAATATATATATATATTTTTATATATATAGTTTGTTGAATAGTGTAAGAATAGCGGACAATGAGAATTGTTTACCTTGCCTTGCTCAAACATTTATTTTAGCTCTCTGAACTTTGTCACTTTTAGTTGAACTTTTCTTTGGGTTGCTAGGTGTTTAGACGACTGCATACTTAAAAATTCATATTTTTTTTCCCCCAATTTTTCTAAGAATATAACTGGATTGTACTGAAGCAGGTATGTAAAAATAAATATAAAGTAGTTTGGATGGTATTGTATTTATTTAGAATTAGTAAATGTATTTTAAAAATGGGTGTTTTTTGAGGATTTTTTTTAAAAAATGTTTGGATATCCGAAAGGTTTTGTTATATGCGGCTGTCCGTGGCTGTACATTTTTCTTCATAAGCTTAACACTACATGTATTTACATCTTAAAAAAATATAAACTCTTTGTCCGCTTCGTTCCGAAAAGTCCTAATTTTTTTTAAAAACCGTTTAAACCCAAAAAAAAAAAACTGGTAAAACCTTCATAAATCTTAAATTTTTCATGATATCGCCATGAAACTTGGTACATAAGTTTATATCTATTTTAATGTCAGGTTTAAAAATTATGAAAATCGGATAAGAACTGCGCCTACCTCCTATATAAAGTGACGTCATCAACATGGTAAAACATTTATAAATCCCATAGTTTTTAAGATATCGACTTGAAACTTGACGCATACATTTTTTTTTTAAAGTCAATGTTAAAAACTATTAAAATCTGACAAAAATCACTCTTACCTCCCTTACAAATGAAGCGATCCGATTTGTGCTTCTATTTTTCTACAAACTGTATAAACCCAAAATTAGAAAAAATATTTTTATCATATGCTGCGTTTTGGCGTTAGTTGTATTTTTTTCTTGTTAACTTTACTTTCTCAATTGTTTTGCTAATTTTCGTTATTTATGTTTTGCCATTATATATGTTGTTGTTGTTTAATGCAAGTACCCTACATAAAACAGGAAAAATTTTCCATGAGAATAAGGACCATGCCGAGGAAAAAAACAAAACCATTTCTTAAGGAAACTTCGGAAATGCTTTTGCCCGCGGAGCACTCACGTCATCTGAGGAAGACGAATCATTTTCTGATGACCTTTTTCCGGCTTGATTCATTTAATCAGGATTGTTTTTTAATTCATTTCTATTGTTTTATTTCTAAATCGATTTTCATTTAATTTTTATATACAATTAACCCTTAAACACTTTTCTCAATAATAATAATTGTTGTAATGTTGATGTGTTGTAATGATTTTTTAAGGAAATATTAACAGGAATTATAATTTTAAATAAAAAATATAGGCTCAGATAGTATTTTTTTTTTGACAAAAATGACTTTAAACCCAAAAATTGTGAACTTTTCCAAAATTTCCTGATTTGACCACCAAAAAATTATATTTTTCACTAAAATTTTTACCATTAATGTATATCGTTGGAAAGTCCATGAAAATATCTTTCTAAAATGTCTTTGAAGAATGTTCTGCATCAAAAACTTTCATTGCCAGAGCATTTTTAGTGAAACAACCTCCTATAACCTACAAATTAACCCATAGCTGCTCAGGGGGTCAATATAGACCACCTCTTACCATACATTTTTTTGCTTGATTTTGCATTTCCTATAGTTTAAAATCATAAAATAATTTTGTCCAACTAAATTGTTCTGGATACTCCACTGTGCGTTGGTAGGTTTTGGCCTCTTATAAGAAATTGCGCCAGTCATTTCTATCTTTCGCTTGCTGTCGCCAGTTGAAAACACTAAGTGTAGTCAAGTTATGCAACACTTAATCCTTCCAACGAAGTTGTGGGCGTCCTCCTCTGCGTTGACCACCACCGGGCACCGAATCGAATATTTTTTCGCTCGAGTGTCGTTTTCCATTTTTAAAATGAAATAGTTTCTTTAAGAAAGTGTCTTTTTTCTTCAAAAATTCACGAGAAAGTCCTCTCAAATAAAACAAGGCTGATAAAAACAAAAACATTCATTTCGTGTCCATTTTTTGGTGAAATTGTTTATTTTACTACCCAGCCATAAGAAGATTAAAGATTGACTTCAACAAAATACTTTGTTAGATTTAATTTTATTAATTGAGCTATTTTAATTAATTTTATAAATACATGTTCTTTTTTTAAATTTAAAAAATTTTATCAAATTATTAATTAGATTATTTTCACATATGATCACAAAACATTTTAAAACTAAAAAATATCGTAGAGAAAAATCTAAAACCTGTAGCGCTTAACAGCTCTGTAGTGATAGCCATCGTCAGCTAGTATGGCGCTCTCTGCCGGACCCTCTACAACAATAGCCTCAGCATCTTCCACGACAGGTGGCAGGTAAGCCTCAGCATCGATAAGTTTCAGTTGTGGTGGCTCCACTGCTGGCTGTTTGTAGTGGTAGCCATCCTCAGTCAAGATTGCGCTATCGTCTGGGGCTTGTTTAACTTCCGCTACTTCGGTGTCTTCCTCTATTTCCACAACAGGAGCTTCTGTTTCCTGCTCTTCAATAACCACAGGTGACTCAGTTTCTGCTAGGTCAGCAGCAGGAGGCAAATATTCATTGGCCAATTTGGGTTCGGCTGGCAACTCTGCTGGTGCTGTTGTGGATTCAAGAGGTAGTGGTGGCAAGTACTCGTTGCTGGGTGGTAGATACTGATTTTGAGGCAAATGCGAGACATCGCGTCTGGTGCGATAACGATATTTCAGACGACGCACCGTTTTGTACTCATAACCATTATTGCTCAGAATGGAGCTTTCTTGTGGTGCTGCTTGAGTTGTATCTGGAAGCGCTGCTGGTGCTGTTGTAGTTTCATCAGCCAGCCTAAGCGAGGGTGCCAAATAGTTATAGCTGGGTGCTCTTAACTCTGAGACGTCGCGTCGCTCACGCAGCAGCACTGCTGATGAATAGGCGGGCATAAATGCAGCCGTTGCTATAGCCACAAAGAGACAAGCTAATGCAAAGGTTTTCTAAAAAGGCAAGAAAATTGAATTGAGTAGACATCATATCTTTACATAGTTTAAAAATTACTTATCCTTACCATTTTTCTTGCTGATCTTCTATCTAAGTTGCTACAGAGACGAGTTATGTGAAATAGTTTTAACTGTTGAATGATGACTGCTCTGCAGCCAAGCGCAATATTTATATCAAATTATTTTGTCTTTCATCTCGTTTGAAAGTCAATAAACAAGAAATCTTTTTGATTTGAGACAAAAGTCAGTTCACTTTAATGCTAAGTTTGCTCCTTATGCTCTTTGTTTTTTTTTGGTTTTCTTTTTTGTGCTCATTTATAATTTAGTGCTATCTATCTCTGCATTATTTAGCCTCCAACTTGTTCGCCTTTCGCATAACATTTGACGTTTGTTTGTCCACTTTAGCTCAAGTGTCTGCAACAAGTGGTCCTACACTTCACATGAGTGGGTTGTTGCTCCAGCATGAAAGTGTTGCTGTTATGTTTCTTTTGTTTTTATTGTGGCCCCTTTTCATGTATGCAGGCTGCCCCAACACTCATGAGTTTCCGTATTTAATGTAATTTTGGCTGTTTTTATTGTTTGGCAATCATTTGGCTCATGTCTGCGTTAAACTCATGTCTTTGTTTCCAGCGCTCATTGAACTTGAAACAAATGCCACGTTATGATCTCAATGGCTTTGTTAATTATAATGGCAATGATATTGATGTTGATGGTGATGTTGTTGATGTTGATATTGTAAGTGCTGTTTCATTGTTGTTGTTATTTCTGTTTTTAGCAATTTCAAGTGCAGCGGAACATCAGGTGCCTGAGAAGGTCATGTATATTTATACGTATTATGTAAGTATTTGATCTAATTTTGAGCTTTTATTGATTGTGTTTTATGTGGTTTGTCGTATGAGATGAATAAATTTTTAGATATTTTAATAACTTATTTTGCTTGAAATACGGAAATGAACAGAGCTTTAAGAGCACTTCCGACGGTTGTTGTCAGTCGGTTTATTGTTTTTGTCTATTTTTTGCTTTTTTGTTCATAAATTTCAAAATTGATTCCTTTTAATGATGTATCATCAAGTTTTTATTGTATTTATAACTTCAATCGATAAGTATAAAGTTGGCTCCGCCATTTTTGTTAAATTATTAAAATAAGTATGTGCTGCGTTATGCCTGAAGTGTGCTTGGATGTGCCACATAAGAAAATAAATCTCTTCTTATGGCATGATTTTTATGAGGTGGGGTGTTTTTTTTTTATATGAAGTTAGCTCCGCTACTGATTTTTTTAAGAAATTCCGAAATTGCTCTGTATAGTGCTGTGATTGTACTGCAATTGAGATATTAATTTTTCTAAAAACTCTAAATAACTCGAGTGAAAGACAGTTTTTATTATTAGTTCTATGGTCTACCACTTTTATCAAATCTTCTATATACATATATAAAAATAAGTTGCATTGTGCATGAAATTGATGTTCTCGGTAATGCGTGAACCGATTTTATTTCTGGAAATTTCCCATGAAAGGTGACGTCAATACAAAGGTTTTTTGCATAAATGGTCCTTATATGTGTATTGGTTAATGAATTATAGACATTTTAATGAACTTATCAACAATACAGGTGTGAAAAAATACAGGTGCGCACATATGGTGTATATGGAGAAATATTTCCAAGGGTAATTGGAAATAAATGGAATATTGGAATAATTTGGCAAGTCTCACTTTAGTTTGCATTTGCGCGAAAAATATAGGCATGCCCCTTTTTTCCATACCCCCTTTACCGCCCACAAATCAATTAAAATGCTATATATAAAACTTTGTTGATCGTATTAGACTAAAATTTGGTAAATAAGTTCGTATGATTACTGTCGGCAACTATACTACAACTGGGCGTTGTCTAACTATATATACGCCCACTTCTTAGAAATCATTATTATTTCTGAGTTGTACATGTTTTGATAGTGGAGCTTGATATGTAGACGTTATGGGCCCAAGAGGTAGTTATTATATATTTGAGCGAACATTAGACAAGGGGGAAATTGGCCACACAGGCCAAATTTATGATATCGAATTGTTTTGGAACTAAATGTCGTATGTAACTATGCAAAAGACTCCTAAGCCTCATACTATTGGCATGAAAATTTGTGTATAGAAGTTTTTTGGTACGGTGTGTATTTGTGGGCTATCAATTTTTATCCTCCTTGAACACCAGAGGACGCGGTAGTACAAATTTTTTACAAAACTGCCTACAACTCACAAACCGCTTATGCGATTAGAAGGAAAAGTGGTATACAGTGGTTTTCATGTAAATTTAGTGTTTTTCTGCAATATTTTTTCACCTATCTTGAACACCAGAGGGCGCTGTAGTACATATTTTTTACCAAACCACCCTAAACTCCCAAACCGCTCATGCGATTAGAATAAAAATTGATATATAGTAGTTCTCAGGTACGATGAGTTTTTTGACAGTATCTTCTTTGAACCACCTTTTACACCAGATGGTGCTGTAGTACAAATTTTTTTACAAAATCGCATATTTTTAGTTGTTACATATGCAAATATTTACAAAATATAAAATATTTCTTAAATTTAGTAAAATTAAAAAATTTCCGTTATTTTGACATCAAAAACATGAACATATCTTGAAAACTATGAAAAATTTTACTATAACGATATATTTAATGCAACCATCGTGCTCAAAAATGAGAAAAACACAATCAGAAATTTAATTTTGTGACTTTCGATTCAAATATCTCTGCTGCTTTTTTATTCACTTTGTTAGATTTTGTTTTTGTCTTAAAGTTTCATCAAAGTACTATAAAAACCTTATTGCAAAAATACCGTTAGTTGAGTATGTATATTTTAAATATTTTTTTTCCTCAAAAGAAGGCTCAAAATTTGTGTTTGTTGTAAAAATAATTTAAATTCAAACTCGCAAACTTTCAACTCTATTTAAAAGCTGTAACATTTTTAAGCAAAAATTATTTCAATTTTACGCAAAAATTAAAAACCAATTTTTTGATTAAAAAAACAAGGCCCTTGTTTTTTTCGAACAAAATTTTTTTTCCAATATTGTGTTTTTATATTTTTGAAAAAATAAACAAGCTAAAAAATTAATTTTTTAGAAAAAATTATTTTAGTATCTCTTACCAATCAAAAGTTATAGCCAATAATCTTTATCCAAAATATATATGGGTCAATTGCAAAAAAAACGTACACAAAGAGCTTCTCCTGTTTTGTTTTTAATATTTTTTAAATTTTCCCGTTAGAGTAGTCAAATTAAGTGAACATTAATGGAGAATTCGAAGTTGTTTTTAGGCCCTACAAAAAGTAATTTTTTCTATGGTTTTCATACGATTTTTGTATTGAACGTCACACAGCAGATATACGGGAAAAATCACTAAAAATTTGAAAAAAGTTGTAAATGAAAGTGATGTTTGTTAAGTTATTTAATCAGTTAAATCAGCTTTTGCATAAATCGCCATTTCAGTTACAGAAATAATAATTTTTTTTTTTTTATTTGGAAAAAATTAAAATTTTTCTCCAAAAAGACATCAAACAAAGAGGTTATTTTCAAAATAATTGACTTGCAGCAATAAATAATAAAAAACTTTTAAAAAATAAGCAATTTTAGAAAACACAACAGAGTAACGTTCAATACATTTTGTGACGTTCAATACATTTTCTGGTTTCATTTTCTTGCGCTTAACCAAATAATTTAAATCAAATTGGGAGTTTGACAAAAAACAGGTTTATTCTTTTACAAAAAAAAAAAGGTAAATGTGAAGTATATAATTGAGCTATACATAAAATTTTCATCCAATTTTGTTTTTTTTTTTTTTACACAAAATTAAAAAAGTCAATAGCTAGTTTGTATTGAAAATTTATTAAGACTTCACGTTTTACAATATAACTTCTGAACCCTTTAAAACCACATATTCATTTTATATCATTGGAAAGGTATAACTAACCTAACGTAAAAACGTAAAAAATGAAAATAACAAGAAAGAAAAAAATTATAGCACGTATTGCGGTATTGAACTTAAACAAATTTAGAATGAGTCAACTTATTGCAATATTTAGATAGATGAATAGATGAAATAACTTTTAATATGATACTATATTACCGGTAATCGGTCTTAAGTTGATTTGAGCTACGTTGTTTCCAAATAGACCCTATTTTGGCCGTGAACAATTCTAGTTCTAAAAATTTATAACTTCGAATTTGGTTTTCAAATCAATAAACCAACGCAAGAGAAATATTTGAGAGAAATCGGAGATGGTCAGTGCAACTGATCATTTCAATGTGAAATGGGCGATATCAGTTAGTAAAAACAAAAAGCAAAAATCAGGTCAAAGTCATACATTGGTACCATTCTTTTTGCTTTCGTTTATATTCTTCATTTCGTTCCTTAGCTAGCTTTATTTTTTCCCGATATCTTCGCGCTCTTTCAGCAGACGCTAACTTTGCTATTTTACTCTTAAATATACAAAAACGAAATAAAAATGAATACTTCAGCCGGTGGTGAGACATATCTTAAAAGTTACGTTCAATACATTTTCCACTTTTTAGTTTTTTTTTCTTAGAAATTTTAGAATTTTATTTTGCAAATATATGAAAACAAAGAAATTAATCAAAACCTATGAAACAATGATTTTAAACTTGGATTTTTTTGATTTACTACTTTTGCTTTAATAAAACTCCGCGTGACGTTCAATACATTTTTACACGTTCTTATCATGATGAACTGAGAAAAAACAAAACAATTTACTTTAATATTATTTAATCGTCTTAATTTTTAGAATTTCGTGAGGACTAATCTCTGCACTTTCTTAATAGAACTTTATTGTCATCTATACCACACCTAAATTAAAACTAACGAAGCGTAAAAAAAAGTGACGTTCAATACAATGCTTGGGGTCTAAATGTAAATCAAAATCCAAATTCGCGATGACAATGTTTTGAGAAAAACAACAAAATAAAACATAGCAGAAATAAATGCTATCATTACAAAACAGTTATTACTTGTTAAGTTTTTGCATTATTTTCAACTTTTTTTCACGTGTTTCATCAAAAAGTGTAACTGGGGACACATGTTTTTATATTAAGCGAGTACGAGAGAGCAATATAACATTCTTCAAAACAAATAAGTAAACAATTTAAGGATTCTGAAAAATATATTTTGTCAATAAATATTCTTCTGTGATCACTTTCTCATGTTTTATTTGTTTTTTTATTTTTGTTTTTACCTAAAAACAGAGTTAAAAGAGCGGGGACAAAAAAAGAGCATTTTGTATGCAATTGACCCACATATATTCCTTCACTTCTTAAAAAAGGTTTTGCATATTCCGTTTTGACCATGTCACTTCAACTCCCTTGAAATTATTCTATAAAAATTTTTTTATTTTAACGCAGCTGGAGGTAGTGAACTGACCTCATTGCATTTAATTTGGATTTTGCTTTTGTTTTGCTTTTGCTTTTGTTTTTGCTTTTGATTTTACTTTTACTTTTACTTTTACTTTTACTTTTACTTTTACTTTTACTTTTACTTTTACTTTTACTTTTACTTTTACTTTTACTTTTACTTTTACTTTTACTTTTACTTTTACTTTTACTTTTACTTTTACTTTTACTTTTACTTTTACTTTTACTTTTACTTTTACTTTTACTTTTACTTTTACTTTTACTTTTACTTTTACTTTTACTTTTACTTTTACTTTTACTTTTACTTTTACTTTTACTTTTACTTTTACTTTTACTTTTACTTTTACTTTTACTTTTACTTTTACTTTTACTTTTACTTTTACTTTTACTTTTACTTTTACTTTTACTTTTACTTTTACTTTTACTTTTACTTTTACTTTTACTTTTACTTTTACTTTTACTTTTACTTTTACTTTTACTTTTACTTTTACTTTTACTTTTACTTTTACTTTTACTTTTACTTTTACTTTTACTTTTACTTTTACTTTTACTTTTACTTTTACTTTTACTTTTACTTTTACTTTTACTTTTACTTTTACTTTTACTTTTACTTTTACTTTTACTTTTACTTTTACTTTTACTTTTACTTTTACTTTTACTTTTACTTTTACTTTTACTTTTACTTTTACTTTTACTTTTACTTTTAATTTTACTTTTGCTTTTGTTTTTGGGCTCAATTCGAAGGACCAATCTTTGTTGTAATTAAATAAAAATTATTTTAGCTCCTTTACTAAGCGAGTAATAATCCTCTGCAACAATATTGCATTTTCGTTGTATAAGATACTATCTCCGCTACTTGACGGCGCTGGGATTTATTTTTTTTTATGTTATTTTTGTCGTAAGGCTAAGTATTAATTCTTCATTTTTGTTTCATAAAACTTATCGTAGCACATTTACCCAAGGAGTAATGATTCTATGCAACGCCATTGCATAATTGTTGATTTTTCCATCTTCTAGCGGCTCCTCCTCGGCCTCATGACGTCATTTTTTGTCCATTTTCGTTGTAAAGGCTAAGAACCAGCCTTTACTAAGGCGTAATATTTTTTATTCTAGCTCCTATAATTAGCTAGTAAAAATTTCATGTAACAAATTTGAAGTTTCGTTGCTAAAGCAGCTTCTTCCGTTTCCCGATGACGTCATTATTTATCAAAAGGTCATTTAGCCAATAGGTCAAAGAATTAATCTGTTTTGTAATGCAATAATTTTTTTATTAACAGCTATACTCAGAGAGAAACAATTCCATGCAACGCCGATGCATTTTGAAAAAAGGGGTTTTCAACTTTTTGTTGAAAATGTTGTCACGTCAAACTTTAAAAACTTAATTTTAGAATCATATAAATCTTACGATTCCTGTTTGCCATTTCCAGTAAATAATAATTTTATAATTTTTTTGTGGCAAGTTTAAATGTATTAAAAATATGTCACATTGAAATTTTATTTTGAAAATGCAAAAATATTAATATTAAGTTTATTCATAAAATAAGTTGGAAACAAAGGCTAGTGGCCTTGTCCAAAAACTTGACAGGCTCAAAACAGTGCATAAATTAAGATGCTTAGTATGGAAAAATTTCTCTCGAAGCAATGCAAAATCAAAAGAAAATTTAATTCTATCTCTCTTCAAGCATTTCAAATCAATCAGAATTTGTCTGTGTTTCCTCATCAAAATGTGCTGGAAGTGGCTTAAAGTGCTAACTATGATTTAATTAAGATTTTAATTAATTTGAAAACTTTTCTTGCTTGTCAAATTTTAGCAGCTTGCATAGTTCTCAACAGAACTTCAAAGGTAAAAATAAATCTCCGCATTTCGTCCAGTCTTCAAATATCGCAAAAAAAAAATTTTAATCCACAAAAGTTGTCATCAAACACAAAATAAACAAAAGTTATTTACGCCAATTATTTATTTATGGCCTGCTTTGCTTGCTCCTAAAGCCAACAAATGGTGTTCTGTTTTGTTTTTTTTTTTTTATTTTTTTTTTTTTTTTTTTTTTTATTGACACTGTCAATATTAAAACTGTAAATAAATACTTAATTCGACGTTGACTGGCTCAATGTTGTTTGATGGGTGTATCTTCAGAGAGCGGATATTAAAAATCATTTTAAAATTGTTATTTTTATGCAAATAAACACGTTAAGCTAGTGAATTTTTTAATGCGCTATCATTTGGCGCATTATATTTTAATTTTTATTGAAAGTTAATTAGGCAGGGATTGAATATAATTAACATGAATGCAAGTGCTTAATAATTCTATTTATATTTACATGTACCTATGTGGGTATGTGTCGAGTAATTTTTTTTTTTTTTTTTTTTGAGCTGTCTCATAGATAATTTTATGAATTTACTCACATGAAATATTGTTTTAATATACAGTGCACTGACTTCAATTAAAAGTAACAGCAATTCTTTTCTGCTGCTCTGGCAACACTTTACAAGGCAAAGTGCTATTCACTGTTGTTTTATTCACATTTAATACTCCTGATTAAATTTTATGTGCACAATTACAATAACAAGTATTTATACTGTACTTACATGTGTGTCTATGGATGTAAGAGTATGTGTGATTTTATATATACATACAGGGTGGGCCATCTAGTGGTTTCTTTTTAAATCATAAGTTATTTTGAGACTGACAGCTGTTTCCCGATCGAAATCTTGACATTAAGTCAGTATCATACCTCCACGGAAACAAATAAGAAATATTGAACACTTATTTCCAAAATGATGTGTAGCCCAAACCATGTGTTATTTGAAAAGAAAATGATTTAGGCGAATAATAATCTTTTCTGGCGAGGCGCATTTTCATCTCGACAGCTACGTTAACAAACAAAATTGCCGCATCCGGGGCTCGGAAAACCCGCACGTTATTGTCGAGAAGCCGATCAATCTACAGAGAGTGACAGTTTGGTGAGGATTGTGGAGTGGTGGCATTATTGGACCATTTTTCTTCGAAAATGAGGCTGGGAACAACTCTTAGCGTTACAGAGCCGTGTTAACCGTCTTTTTTTTTACTGAAATTGGAGACATGAATTTGGACAACCTCTGGTTCATGTCCCAAATTCCCAAATCGTTATATCAGCCATCTTGGCGATGTCAATTGTCCGCGATTTGATCTCTTTGTACTTTTTTTTTGTGGGGAACCATCAAGGACCGATGTTATTCCAACAATCCGGAAACAATTGAAGCACTTAAGGCTACAGCCGTAAGCTACAGCCGAAAACCATCAACAAGGTCTTGGAAAATTGGAGTAACAGAATGCGCTACTGCAAACCTAGCCGAGGCAGCCACTGAAACGATGTTGTGTTCCATAGTTAATGGGAATGTTTGCTTTTACTAATATAGACATAATACATGGAAAAAGTTTAATTTTGTTAATTTTATTGCATTTTTAAAAATAGAAAAACTTGTATTTGGCCCACCCTGTATATGTATATATTTGCATGTTCGTGGTATATTATGTAAAGCAGAGATGCCCAGTGCCTAACTTTTTCCACTCTTTCTGCTCTTTACATCAAACATGCCTTCGTAGTTGCCCGTATGGCCCGCGTGGCCCTTCATACAAATTTTTTTCTATTTTAATTTTATCTTTGCGATGAGCCATAATTAAAGAACACTTGCAAAAACCAACAACACAAACCGCAATCGTTCAGTGTTCAGCACTTTTTTCAGCGAGCTTTACAAAAACAATTGCATGCAAAACCAAAATAAAATAACGCACATTCGATGATGTCGATGCTGAAGCTGATTGTCCCGTTACTTGTGTGTTGAGTAATTTTTCATGCAAGCATTGTTATTGTAACAGAAATTAAGTCTTGTCGCAGTGCTCTGGCAAATAAAATTGAGTTCATTGTGTTGTCATAATTGTAGTACCTATCAAACATTGAATATATATAAAAAAATAATAAACCACATTTTCTTACAGTGTACTTCACGACATGTGATTTTATTGTATTGTAATTGTTTTGACGTAGAATACGTCATTCTCGGAGGTAATTAGGGTGGTTGATAGTGATCAGGTGTCGGTATTTATATAACTTTTTGAGCCTTTGGTGGGCCTAAAGTACTGATCGTACAATGTTAATGTTAGCACTTGTTGGTCTGCTTGATCCTCAATGCGATAAAAATTCATGTTAGAACTCTCTAACTTATATAAATTTTACACAATTACATGAAATATAAAGCCAACATTTGATGTTTTTGTTTGCTTAAACTTGCTACCTATTTATCGACAGTTTCCGGTTTTATCGGACAAAACCATAAAATTTGTATGGGAGCCCCCCTAAGGAGTGGTCGGAGGGAATAGGTGTCAAAGGAAAAAATGCTCCTTTTGCAAAAGTAATGGGGGTCAGTAATACATATTAACCCTTTCCGGCACAAAAACCATAAAATTTGTATGGGAGCCCCCCTAAGGAGTGGTCGGAGGGAATAGGTGTTAAAGGCAAAAATGTTCCTTTTTGCAAAAGTAATGGGGGTCGGTAATACATATTAACCCTTTCCGGCACTCTCTTAAAGGTCATATGCTCAGGTGTATGGCATAAATATACAAAAACCATAAAATTTGTATGGGAGCCCCCGTAAGGAGTGGTCGGAGGAAATAGTTGTTAAAGGCAAAAATGTTCCTTTTACAAAATTAATGGGGGGTCGGTGATAGATATTAACCCTTTCCGGCACAAAAACCATAAAATTTGTATGGGAGCCCCCCTAAGGAGTGGTCGGAGGAATAGGTGTCAAAAGCAAAAATGTTTCTTTGGTAAAAATAATGGAAGGTCAGTAATACATATTAACCCTCTACGGCGCTCTCTTAAAGGTCATATGCTCAGGTGTATGGCATAAATATACAAAAACCATAAAATTTGTATGGGAGCCCCCCTAAGGAGTGGTCGGAGGGAATAGGTGTCAAAGGCAAAAAATATTCCTTTTGTAAAAGTAATGGGGGTCGGTCATGCCTATGAACCCTTTCCGGCACTCTCTTAAAGGTCATATGCTCAGGTGTATGGGATAAATATACAAAAAACCATAATATTTGTAATGGAGCCCCCTAAGGAGTGGTCGGAGGGAATAGGTGTCAAAGGCGAAAATGTTCCTTTTGCAAAAGTAATGGGGGTCGGTCATACACATTAACCCTCTCCGGCACTCTTTTAAAGGACATATGCTCAGGTGTCTGGAATAAATATTTTGATAAATAGTTTTTAAAAAAGATGTCCATCAAAGCGAATTGACTTATTCTACGTCCTTGTGTTACGACAAAGTTGAAACTACTGTATCTTGTTTTTTTTGTTTTGTTTGATTTTCTGCCGAACGCAACGATGAGCAACATTTTGTTTTTATTTTTTTTAGCATTGGCCCGCGCTTAAAATTTCTTGGGCCCCACTGCTTTACATCAACTTCAATATATAAATGTTTGTTGTAATTTTCTTAAATTTTTGGTTGTTGTATTTCTGCACTATCACTGTCCTAAAATTTGAAATTGTGCACGATCGCGTTCGCTGAACCATGAATGTTGTTGTTTTTATGTCCTTTTCGTTGTTAGTCAATATTTGTGTTGTTACTTTTACGCGTTGTTTGTTGTTACGTAGTTCTTGTTGGCACCGCTGATTTAAAGGGTACGTACCACAACAATAACAACAGTAAACATAATAATTTCTAATTTAATGTTGCTAAATAAATTGATTTGCCTACAGTGTATATGTGTCTGTGTGTTTTTTTTTGTTTTCATATATTTTGAGCTAGTATTGAAAAAAGTTATTTTTTGATTGTTTTTTCATTGGCAGTGCCTAGAGCTTATTATGCAGCTTTTTAAAAAATATTTACTGGAAAGACTTGGTTTGATGTTCACCGTTATAACAGGGCTATTAAATTAAAAAAAAACTTAAACAAGTTTGGCACAAAGAAGAGCTCAGCCCATGCACCCTATAGGCAACACAATAATGACACTGTTCAACACGAAAAAAAATAGCAAGGTCTGACAACGGATTCTGGTAGAGGGGACAAAAAAACAATACACGTGTATTGGCGTTTTGATAGTTTACGTATGAGTCTTGTTTTAGGGGGGATGATTTAATTTTCCCCCTTTTTTGAACATTCTAATAGTGACTCGGCATAGAAAATCAAGTTATCCTTACATTTTGGGTATAAGATGTGTTCTGAAGATTTATGTAAAATACTACGAGAAATATTTTTGTGGAATGTTTTGATCTCCTAACTTCTCAATTTATGGGTCTTTTTAGACCTTTTTGTAATTAAAGGCAAAAAGACTCATAAAACAAGGATATAATGGGTTGAAATGTTCCACAAAAAAATTTCAATAAATAGGTGTTCCACATAAGTCAAAACTTAAAATGTGGGTGAATTAGTACATTAAAAAAAAAATTTTTTCCCAAAAAATTTTTTTATTATTTTTTGATTTGAGTTTTTTACATTTTTATGCCTGGTTACCATCATTACATAAAACAACCTTGTCCGATTATCTCCAAATTTTAACCGCATACTTTCCACATGTATATTTTCCGTGTGAAGTAAAAATATTGGAAAAATTCTTATTTTTTCTATATTTTTTTGCACAAAATAAAAAAAAACTTGCGTTTTTTACGATTTTTTTTTTCAAATCTTCATAATTTTTGTATTTTTGTACCAACTTGAAAATTTTAGTTCACACAATAACCATACTTATGTTATTTATGAATTTTGTTGTTTTGTTTTTCTTGGTGCTGCCACACTTTAGATATTATGGTAACTATCAGCTCTTTCCGATATCGACAA
Source organism: Pherbina coryleti (assembly GCA_943735915.1). Lineage (NCBI taxonomy): Eukaryota > Metazoa > Arthropoda > Insecta > Diptera > Sciomyzidae > Pherbina > Pherbina coryleti. Next base: position 124,033,119 of record OX030952.1, on the reverse strand, counting down.
GTTAACTCCAAATAAAAGTTTCTACATAACAAATGTTAAATATTAATATCAAGTTTCCAAAAAAGTTGAAAAATGAATTTTTTAAAAATTCACCTGCGTTGCATTGAATTGTTTACTCGCTGAGTATAAAAGCTATGATTAAAAAAATGGTATGACCGTAAACGTTAATTCTTTGACTTCGTAATAAAAACAAAACAAAAATACAAAACATCATCGGGTCGCAGGGGGAACTGTTTAAGCAACACAACTGAAAATTTGTT